>CM074439.1:7784559-8384559 GCA_037101425.1 Elopichthys bambusa
CAGATTTGCTCTATACAACATTAGGAAGATTAGACCCTTCCTATCGGAGCATTCCACACAAATTCTTGTCCAAGCTCTTGTTCTATGTAGCCTGGACTATTGTAATGCTCTCTTGGCAGGCCTTCCAGCATGCACTGTCAAGCCCCTACAACGGATCCAAAATGCTGCAGCAAGACTGGTCTTTAACGAACCGAAGAGAGCGCATGTCACACTTCTCTTCATCAGTTTGCATTGGCTGCCAATAGCTGCTCGCATCCAAATCAAGGCTCTGATGTTTGCCTACAGAACAACCACTGGCTCTGCACCACCATACCTAAACTCACTACTTCAGACTTATGCGCCCTCCAGAAGCTTGCGTTCTGCAGGTGAACGGCATCTTGTGGTGGCATCTCAAAGGGGCACAAAATCACTCTCACGGACCTTCTTCTGGTCTGTTCCTGGTTGGTGGAATGACCTGCCACGCTCTATCCGAACAGCTATTTTCAAAAAACTGCTAAAGACATATCTTTTTCGTCAACACTTGACCCAGTAATATAGCACTTTTTATTTATATTTTACTCTTTCTTTTTCAACTTTCTATTCTTTCTCCATCTATTTGTGTATTTATTAAAAAAAAAAAAAAAAAAAAAAAACACCTTGCTACGAGCACTTTACTGATGAAACTGAATTGACATGGCACTTACATACTGTTTTTGGATTGTACTCATGTTGATTTTACTCTCATTTGTAAGTCGCTTTGGAGAAAAGCGTCAGCTAAATGACTAAATCTAAATGTAAATGTAAATTAAATCACAAATTGGCTCCAGCAAGTCCGGGACCAATTGCCCCATTGGCACCTTTGTTATCTCATTGAAGAAAAACAGAAGATATGCCCACCAGCTCCAGGGACTTCAAAGAGTCACCCTGGTGGGGCTAAGGGCCATGTAGTCACAGACACTGGCCACAACCCCAATACACACCACACACAAGCATACAGACACATGCAAACACACATGGAGTTTGTATGTACATGCTTTTCTCCAAATATGACCGTGTCAAAGTGTACCTGTCGCTGTATTCCAAGGTGCATATATATATATATATATATATATATATATATATATATATATATATATACACACATATCCCTAGTATATAAGCTAGGCTATGACTGTAGTGCATTAGTTCTATCATAAACGGTATAATTCAAGTACAAACTGTATCTCCCCTTTTATGTATTTGCCATCTGACAAGGTTGGTCTCATCGTAAAGCTGTCGTTATGCCCTGAAAATGTATGTCACATTACTGTAAAATGTATTCTTCTACTTGTAATGGTATTTTGAAGAAAATGTACTCAGATCTGACACGTCATAAACCATGCAAATTAGGTCAAAAATGGAGACAAAGAAAAAAGTCTGCCCGCCAAAATTGCACCCTCATCATTGGCTGACGTACCCAAGGATCCGTGCTGGTCTGTTGTCCTTAAAACACAATGACACGCGTCTCTTCGTTGCACAAGTTCTTTCTTTTGTCAAGCCTTTGTCATCCTTAATCACCTAGGAGACGGACTCTCTTGCGTCTTTATTTTCCAGTTATCTTACTCTCAAGTAAAACTTTGTTTGAAAACCCCGCCGAAGAACGCACATTCCTGGAAAAGGACCAATCGCCCAACCCACGTGTACGGAAACTCCTACAGACAGGTGAGCAACCACAGCACCTGAACTAATGCAAGTACCGAACAATTTCTTTCCACGCGCTTTAAGCTCTGTGTAAACTGAGTTTCCTTGCTGGCTCTCAAAGGTTTAACTGTTTGTAATTTAGCCATTTCTTTGATCACCTCTGTTTTCTTGACTTTACTTTCGTTTTATTCTATGTATGTTTCGTGTTGTATTTTAGTAATATATTCGTATTTCGTATCTATTAAATACCTTATATTCATGCTCGATTGTTTCTGCTGCTCATACAGAAAACCAAGTCAATTTACGTTTGATTCTGCAAACTGCTTTACGGTTTAATGCTAGAGGGAAGTTAATTCTCATGGCCAGGGAATAAACTTCCTATTATAATAGTCTATGAGAAAACGGATGGTTTGCTGGACAAACTAGAATAGTCTTTCTCAAACAACTCTTAAACTAGAACTAGTCATATTTGTAAATAATTATAATGCGTTGTAAATAATTCACAATATATGTGCATAATTCCCTTTTTGGTCGATCTATATTATAATTAATTATAACACGTTATGATCTGATTATAAATATATTTCACCCATGATTTGAGCTAATTGATTAAATACCTGTAATTCGCTACAACTGAGTTTCTTTGTGTGTGCTGCACTCATTTGTTTCGTTTTCTCCTCGAGAGGCTGCGCGAGCCTCAACAGCGCAAATTTGTTACCATCAGTACATTATAGTATGTACATTAGATATTGTCCACTATCAATCGCCACTTACACTAAGAGAAATAAAATCAGAATCGTTCTTGTTTTGGTGATTCCCTAGGTATTTTTTTTTTATTGACGTTTTAATCAGGCTACTTGTCCCAGACAAGCATTAATGTCAAACCATATATATAAAAAAAAAAAAAATTATAATATATATATATATATATATATATATATATATATATATATATATATATATATTAAACACACACACACACACACACACACAGGTGCTAGTCGTATAATTAGAATATCATCAAAAAGTTGATTTATTTCACTAAATTCCATTCAAAAAGTGAAACTTGTATATTATATTCATTCATTACACACAGACTGATATATTTAAAATGTTTATTTCTTTTAATTTTGATTATAACTGACAACTAAGGAAAATCCCAAATTCCCAAATCCCAAGTGCTTCAAGAACCACTACGCACAGACGTATGCAAGACATGGGTTTCAGCTGTCGCATTCCTCGTGTCAAGCCACTCTTGAACAACAGACAGCGTCAGAAGCGTCTCGCCTGGGCTAAAGACAAAGACTGCTGCTGAGTGGTCCAAAGTTATGTTCTCTGATGAAAGTAAATTTTGCATTTCCTTTGGAAATCAGGGTCCCAGAATCTGGAGGAAGAGAGGAGAGGCACACAATCCACGTTGCTTGAGGTCCAGTGTAAAGTTTCCACAGTCAGTGATGGTTTGGGGTGCCATGTCATCTGTTGGTGTTGGTCCACTGTGTTTTCTGAGTCTAAGGTCAACGCAGCCATATACCAGGAAGTTTTAGAGCACTTCATGCTTCCTGCTGCTGACCAACTTTATGGAGATGCAGATTTCATTTTCCAACAGGACTTGGCACCTGCACACAGTGCCAAAGCTACCAGTACCTGGTTTAAGGACCATGGTATCCCTGTTCTTAATTTGCCAGCAAACTCGCCTGACCTTAACCCCATAGAAAATCTATGGGGTATTGTGAAGAGGAAGATGCGATATGCCAGACCCAACAATGCAGAAGAGCTGAAGGCCACTATCAGAGCAACCTGGGCTCTTATAACACCTGAGCAGTGCCACAGACTGATCAACTCCATGCCACGCCGCATTGCTGCAGTAATTCAGGCAAAAGGAGCCCCAACTAAGTATTGAGTGCTGTACATGCTCATACTTTTCATGTTCATACTTTTCAGTTGGCCAAGATTTCTAAAAATCCTTTCTTTGTGTTGGTCTTAAGTAATATTCTAATTTTCTGAGATAATGAATTTGGGATTTTCTTTAGGTGTCAGTTATAATCATCAAAATTAAAAGAAATAAACATTTGAAATATATCAGTGTGTGTAATGAATGATATTCTAATTATATGACCAGCACCTGTGTGTGTGTGTGTGTGTATATAGATACACCATATTGCCTGTTTTTGCTCTATTTTGCCTACAAAACTCAATAGTATCCAGCTGTAGAACCGCAGTTTCAGAACCACAGCCACAGAACGGAAGCGAGTGGCGGGGCTTAACAGTCATATTTGCGCCCCTAAATGTCATTTTCTTTTGTTAAATATAAGTTGTTTTTACATGGATTTTGATCGGATGGATGTCTACAATATTTAATACTTTTAAATAAAGTCACTTTTCTGTTTATATAATATGCATAAGATATCATGATGTACAAAGAGCAAAATTTTAAAACAGCCTATTGGTCATGCTTAATGTCAATGAATCGATACAAACAGTAGTTTATACTTCGAGGATATAGGCTACAACTATACGCCGTTTTTCTCCACGTTTCAAATAATACTTTACGACACAGACTTTGAGAAGATTTAATGTTAATGGATACAAACGCTTTAGTTAATTGTTTACTTCAACGATACAACAACTATACAAGTTTTTTTTTAATTATTATTATGAATTCAAACATATATTAATAAATGTGTAACATGTAAAGTGTTTCCCATTTGACTGTATATTTGATTGTATAATTTCCTTCATGTTCAAATTGTTACAAATACTTAGATTATGTAATGTAGGCTATTTAATGTCAAATAAAAATAACATTAAAAAAAGCCTTGAACAAGTGAAACGTGTTTCTGTGAATGAAAACAAATAGGATATTTAAAAACAAACATTTCTAAAATAATAGGTTCAAAACATTAAATTGCTCATAATAAAATAAAAACAAGCAAACAACAAATAATCATCTTAAAACACTTAAAAATTATAAGCCCATATAATGGCATTTCTCAGAAAAACTTTTCATCCCTAAAAACGAAATGAATAAGTTTTATTAATTAATATTTATTTAATATTAACACGATAAATATCTTTGACAAAAAAAAAAAAAATCTTTAATGATAAAATGTGAAAGACGTGAACAGGTTCAATAGCCTATAGCAGATAAACACTTAATATAAATATATAAATATAAATTCGTTCACCACATCATAACAGAAATATCATACACTCACCGTATACACCTTCTGTTGTTAAATGTCTTATTGGCTTAAATGCATGTTTCACTTGTTCAAGGATGTGCAAGGATTAAATACATGTATGAAATACATGTATATATTTTGACATTAAATGCCCATACCTCCGTGTCTTTATACCATTTGTCACATATTCACAACATGAACATACATACGGAAATAATATCACACAGTCAAGGGAGACATTTTACTATATGGTTACACATTTATTAATATATTTTCAAAATTATATGGTTAAAAGTATTTGTTTACAGTTTATACAAATTAGTTCATGCCTTACAGACTAACAAAACATAGGTTGTATTATCCATTAATATGGTCATTGAAAATCCTCATTGTACATCATGATATCTTACACATATATGAACAGAAAAGTGACTATTTTTATTTTGTTGTTAAATATTGTAGACATCGATCCGATCAAAATCCATGTAAATACTTATATTTAACAAAAGAAAATGACATGTACGGGTAGCACAAATATGACTGTTAAGCCCCGCCCCGCCCCTCACTTCCGTTCTGTGGCTGCGGTTCTGAAACTGCGGTTCTGAAACTGCTGGTGCTGCTGGTGCTGCGGGTCTGGAGCTGGATATGTAAAATAGATTCAAACAAAGCCACGGTAGAAATGTTTTGCGTCTAAACAACACACAGCAGTTTCGTTACTGAATGAATCAGTCTTTTGGAATGAATTGGTTGAATCAATGATTTAATGAATCACTCATTAAGTCAATTGCTGCATCTGAAATCGCATACTCTGAGAGTAGGTAATTATTTTGAATAAGTAATTACTCTGTCTGTGACCATTAATACGTGTTTTATATAATATGAATGTGTGGAGTATGTAATCCAGACGTACTACGTTTGCTATGTTGTCACTGGGGATTGACGCATTGGGATTGGCATTTACAGACATTCTAAACTCTATTAGAGTTCTACAACACATGTCAGGACCCACTCATTGTCGTAATCATACTTTAGATCTAATATTGTCACATGGAATCGATACTGATGCCGTTGAAATTCTGCAACAGAGTGACGACATCTTAGATCATTATCTAGTCTTGTGTATACTACATTTAGTCAAGGCTGCTAAACTGCCTCCCTGCCACAAATATGATAGAACCATCACTTCTACCACTAAAGATTGCTTTATAAATAATGTTCCTGATCAGTTTCATCGCTTTAGCATACCAGACAGCTTAGAAGACCTCGATGTTGCAACAGAAACTATTGCCTCTGTCTTTTCCAGCATATTAGACGCAGTTGCTCCTTTGCGCTTAAAGATTAAGGAAATTAATCCAACGCCGTGGTACAACGAGCACACTCGGGCCCTAAAGGGAGCAGCCAGAAAAATGGAGCGCAGCTGGAAGAAGTTTTTCGCATTTCGTGGAGAGAGAGAGAATGATTGAGTACAGAAAGGCCTTAAAAACTGCTAGATCTGCCTATTTTTCAAATCTTTTAGAAGAAAATAAACACAACCCTAGTTATTTATTTGACTCAGTGGCTAAATTAACAAGAAATAAAGCTTCAACTTCTGATGTTTCCAAACAGCACAGCAGTAATGACTTTATGAACTTCTTTACTTGCAAGACTGACAATATTAGAGAGAAAATTATAACCATGCAACTGTCTACTACAGTATCGCGTCAGACAGTACACTGTAGTGTTCCTGAGGAAAAATTCAATTCATTCGCTGCTTTAGGAGAGGAAGAATTGTCTAAACTTGTTAAATCATCAAAATCAACAACATGTATGTTAGACCCTATACCGACTAAGCTACTGAAAGAGATGCTTCCAGAAGTCATAGATCCTCTTCTTAATATCGTTAATTCATCTTTATCACTAGGATACTTTTAAGATGGCTATTATTAGAACGAAAACTTTTAAGATGGCTATTATTAAACCTCTTATTAAAAAAAACAACTTGATCCTAGAGAATTAGTCAATTACAGGCCGATCTCAAATCTCACTTTTCTGTCAAAAATACTAGAAAAGGCAGTATCATCACAACTATGTTTCTTTTTTAGAAAGACATGGTATCTGTGAGGATTTCTAGTCAGGATTTAGACCATACCATAGCACTGAGACTGCTCTCATTAGAGTCACTAATGATTTGCTCAAATCATCAGATCGTGGTTGTATCTCTATATTAGTGTTACTGGATCTTAGTGCTGCATTTTACCCTATCGATCACAACATTCTTTTAAAATAGACTCGAAAATGATGTTGGCATTAGTGGAATTGCATTGTCATTGTTCAAATCATACTTATCTGGCCGTTAACAGTTTGTAGTAGTAAACGAAGAGATGTCATATCGATCACAAGTTCGATATGGAGTACCGCAAGGCTCAGTACTAGTACATGCTACCCTTGGGAGATATCATTAGGAAGCATGGCGTTAGTTTTCACTGTTATGCTGATGATACTCAGCTCTATGTTTCATCACGCCCTGACGAAACTTACCAATTCACAAAATTAACGGAATGCATAGCTGATATAAAAAAATTGAATGACCAGTCATTTCCTACTACTAAATTCAGAAAAACAGAGATTCTAATTTTTGGACCAAAAACTTCTTCACGTAATAACCTAGAATACGGTCTTAACACTTGATGACAGCTTTGTTAAGTCTTCATCGTCAGTTAGGAACCTGGGTGTGCTCTTTGATACCAATCTTTCATTTGAAGGCCATCTTTCTAGCATCTGTAAAACCACATTCTTCCATCTTAAAAATATATCTAAACTATGACATATGCTCTAAATGACAAATGCAGAACAGTTAGTTCATGCGTTCATAACCTCAAGGCTAGATTACTGTAGCACTCTACTGGGTGGTTGTTCCACTTGCTTGATAATTAAACTACAGCTTGTACAAAATGCAGCAGCTAGAGTTCTTACTAGAACTAGGAAGTATAACCATATTAGCCCAGTTTTGTCAACACTGCATTGGGTTCCTGTTAAACATCGTACAGATTTTTAAATCTTGCTAATTACTTACAAAGCACTAAATTTTAAGTAATACTATAAGCACTCAGTACCTGAGCGAACTCAATGCATTATAGTCCTTCACGTCTATTGCGATCTCAGAATTCAGAATGTCAATAGCATATTGAAATCAACCGCAGGCGGTAGATCCTTCTCCTATTTGGCACCTAAACTCTGGAACAATCTTCCTAGCATTGTTCGGGAAGCAGACACACTCTGTCAGTTTAAATCTAGACTAAAAACGCATCTCTTTAACCTGGCATACACACAACACATTATCAATTTATATTCTCAAATCCGTTAAAGGATTGTTAGGCTGCATAAATTAGGTCAGCCGGAACCAGGAACACTTCCTATAACACCAGATGTACTCGTTACATCAGAAGAAGAATGGCATCTACGGCAATATTAGTCTCTCTGCTTATACCGAGGTTTATCGTAGTCAGCCGAATCTGGGCCTTATCCAGGTGAGATCGAGGACCTGCGCCTTGACACGACCACAACGCAGCCCGGAAGTGTCAGCAGAGATTGAGTCAACTAGATCATCCACTGTGAAGGACATATCACATTTGATATTCAACAGTGTTTTGATCTGCCTGCATTGACACCATTGAATGCGAACTGAACTGAGCTGGATGATGACATCACTGTTTACTCCAGTGCTGATATAGATAAATTAACTAAATTAATAACCATTGATTCTTACATCGGAATGAATCAATACTTAATTTACTTAAGATGGACAATGACACCATTTTCTTTAAGAGCTGCTGTGCAGCCAAAATTATATACCAGTTATCACTGTAAAGCTGCTTTGACACAATCTGCATTGTTAAAAGCGCTATATAAATAAAGGTGACTTGACTTGACTTATAAATACCACTTTAGATGCAGCTTCTGTGTTTCTTCTGCATTGGAAAAACAGATTTTGTTGATACTAATTCCATTTGTTTGGTAAAAGCATAATAATGTCTTATTATTCTAATTGTCTAGTGTCTAAAAAATTACAGATTTTTAAATATAAAATAGTTCTAAGCATTTTGTTTTATAATCTGTCCTGACAGTAATTCTTTTTATTTGATAAATAAATAGGATAAGTTATCATTACAATCGTTTTTTTTTGTTTGTTTTGTTTTTCATTATTTCAGATTTATTGTCAGTACTGCCTTATCTAGCTGAGAAACGTAGTTTGCATATCATCCGTCCATACTGCGGTAGGATGTTTTGACATTCCATTCAGTTTGTATTTCACACAGAGTGTTCAGACTCTTCAGAAATAATGACAGAATATGGCAGCTAAACAGAGACTGGAATGAATAATTCACTGAAAACCAGCCACGGGTCACTGTCCTCTCTACCAACTCTGATGTAATAAGCCTGGTTTTCTTAACATTCACTGTTTTGGACTGACTGTTTGAATGCATTCACTAACTGGATAATTAGATTGTAAACTTTCCCAGAGTTTAGCGACTTAAAATGATTTGATCGTGAACAGAGAAGCAAAATCAGGTTAAGGGGTTAGAGTAGAAATTTCCACCTATCAGGGTTACAGGTGCTTGCACCATGGTAAATGATCCATGTGATAAACTCTCGACTCCCAAGATCAACTAACTGTGTGATGTAAATTACACTGATAATGCAATTTCGCATGCTTCATTAATTTATTTGAGTTATTTTAACGTGTAAAGGATTTTAAATTAATTGCATTAATTGCACATTAAATAAATGAATCTATAACTAGGACACTTAACTTTGAACCTTCCTCAAGAGCATAATAATGCTGAGGCTGTAATCTACGTAGGACTGTAATCTTAGTGATTCTGAATCACTAATGTGGAAGCAGCCTAAATCTTTAAGCATAACTATCATCACGATAATCGTCCTTTTCATGTATATAAATGTCTGCAGCTTACCGTGTGGAATTCTGGTTGCCAAAAGAGAAAACATGGGCTGCTCTTTCTGCCATACTTCCTTCCACATCAGGTACTACAAAATGCAACCCTCCTTTCGGTTGATCCAATGAGAATTCAATGTAAACCTTCATAACTTTCATCTCTGCAAAAAAACACCGGGACAAACTGATCATTATTACAGATATTTTTCTGTGCCTTAAAAATGAACAATCATAAAAAATGACCTTGTCTTGAGGCATTATTAAGGGACATAGTGAGCACTAGAGATGTCAAAAGTTCTGTCACTTCAACAGCAAATGACAATACTATAATTTTTGCTTCTTCCAGTGAAAACGACAGAATTCTATCTGGTGACACAAGCCCACGCTCATGTGTCTCCGTTTTTGCCTGCAACACCCACATCTCAAAATTTTATCAACAACAAATACAAAGTCACCAAACTACATTTTTGTCTTTTTCAATAATCAGTTACACTCGAATGTACGTCACAATATGAAAGAAGGGATCTGTCACAGCTTCCATTTCATTGGTTTCATTCAGTTGTTAATAGATAACTAAAAGATTACTGAAGACTCAAGCCATACGAATTTCAAACAGACACGGAAACTTTCCAAGCTCCAAATTAAAACTTAATACTGCGTGATTTACTCACCATCTCCCTGTTTCCAGAGCTCAGAAGGAACTTTAATAGAAAGCTCCCCATTCCCAGCATCTGGATCCACAGCACTAACCGCTGCTGTGTAAGCACTGGAGAAATAGTTCAGGTTCCTCCTGTTAACCACAGTGATACAGAGAAAAACATGCACCAAGATGAAGACAAGAACACACTTGAAAACCATTATATTTATTACCAACGAGAAATTAGATACTGACAGATATTCTCAGGTAAATATCACAAAGGTGATGATAATAATAATAATAATAATACAATTTGAAAAAGAAATTATATTTTACATAAAGAAAAGCCTATAGCTACATTTAAGGACCAAAAAGATTTTTTGCATTGTGACATTGTGCCAAAATTCTACTTTCTAAAATACAGTAATGAAAATCATCCTATTAAAACAAGCATAAAGGCAGTACAACAAATAATATGATGCATAAATACAATACAGAGAACGATTATTACGCAATGTGTGTGGGTTTTTTATTTTTTTTTTTGGAAATAGAGTTCATAAATAAAGCTGAGCTTACTGCTTGGATTCATGATGGCAGACCTCCAGCGTGGGGTCATTGTAAATGAATGGAGCTTCAAGATCATTCACTCTCACCCTGTAGATACGGCACTGTTTGCTGTTCAATTTAATACGATTCAGGTTCATCACTGTTGGAAAGATGGTCAGCTCCACATAACCCTACTCAGAGCAAAAAAAAAAAAAAAAAAAAATTAATACAAAAGTGCTTTAAAAACATTCTGGCACATTTATCAATAGCATAATCAAGCAATATAGTTTTAACTGTAAAATGAGAAAGGATTTCGTTAAAGGGTTAGTTCAAACAAACATTACATTTCTGTCATTAATTACACATCCTCGTGTCGTTCCAAACCCGTAAGACCTTTGTTCATCTTCAGAACACAAATGAAGATATTTTTGATAAAATCCAAGAGGTATCTGACTCCTCCATAGACAGCAATTTAACTACCACATTCAATGTCCAAAAAGGTATAAAAACGTTGTTAAAATAGTCGACGTTACTGCAAGTGGTTAATTTTATGAAGCGACGAGAATACTTTTTGTGTGCAAAAAAACAAAACAACAATATCTTCTCTTCTGTGTCATTCTCCTATGCTGAACACGTTCAGCGCTTCCGTGTTCTACATCAGAACGCCGACTCTTTATTGGCCGGTTCCTGCATCAGCATCACACGCATTCTGATGCAGAATCTGGAAACGCTGATTGTAAACCGCGTAAGAGAATGACAGAAGAGAAGATATTGTTAAATAAAATAATTAGTTTTGGCGCACAAAAGTATACAATTCGCTTCATAAAATTAAGGTTGAACCACTGCAGTCACATGGACTATTATAACAATGTCTTTAGTACCTTTCTAGACCTTGAAAGTGGTAGTTAAATTGTTGTTTATGGAGTCAGAGAGCTCTCGGATTTTATTAAAACTATCTCAAATTGTGTTAATGTCTTACGGGTGTAGAACGACATGAGGGTGAGTAATTAATGACAGAATTTTCATTTTTGGGTGAACTAACCCTTTAACACCAACTTCAACATTTTTCATTAATAGGCTATTTGCCAAATATATAAAGTTATAAGAAAACACATATACACGCATGTGATCATTTGCTTATGCAAAAACAACAACAACAAAAACACTATTAAATCTTTGAATTAAAGGTTCATGCAAACTAATTATTTGACTGTACATACTGTACATTATAAATCTAAAGTAAATTATAAATTTATAAATACATTATAAATCTATATCGAAAGTAGTAAAAGGTAAAGTTTTTTAGTCTTGTCTCAATAGTCACAAATTTTCATCTTCAACCTACTGCATACGAAGTCTACTTCACATTTTCTGCTTCATACAAACATCATATTCAAAATCAAATATAAATGACTACTCACAATGACAGACTTCCTCTGAAAATTTATGTTGTTGATGCAGACAACCTGATGGGTCGTAAAGAGATAAACAAACAGTAATCAATTAAATTCATGCTGCGGCAAGATGCGATGTGTGATCATTTATACTGCTGATTTGACATGTAAACACAACTGCAATCATAGTCATGCATGCGGTGAGAAACAGTGCATTTTTTTTTTTTTTTTTTTGATACTTATAGTTTATATGGTCGTGGGCTCTCAAAGCCCTTGTCTTTCTTGCGGTTCATCCTCCTTTTCAATTTATTCACTGAAACCCTCTCAAACTGCGGTGTTTTTGTTCAGTTGCATTAAATCCTTAATTTCTAGTTGTTTTAAATACTAAAGGCAAGTTCCTTCTTGTTCAAACATCGCTGTAGTCCATCTGTAGTCCGTCATGTTTTAATTTGTGAAAGGACGGTGAAGTGTTAATAAAATCAGCAACATCCTTCTCTATTTTGCAGATAAGCAACAACACTATTCTCCTTCTGCATGTTTTCAGCCATGTTGTTTGTAACCTTCGCCCTCCCGCTCTATGGGTTCCCGGATGGATCCTCATCAGTTACCCGTATATCTATGCAGTTACTTATCTTCCTCAAGGGGGTGTAAGAGGAGGCTAGCATAGCGGGTGGCAACCAACATTTAAGGTACATTACTGCCACCTACTGTACTGGAGTGTGGGCCAGAGATATTCATTTAATCCCCCCTCCAAAAAAAGTTTAGAACACTCGCCTCATATTTATTTAATTCTTCCTTTAACTATATCCAGTGCGTTTCATAATTAAAGCAGTTACAAATTACATGTTCAAGTGACTCTTCTTCTCCACAATCACTCATACCTGATGGATGCTTTCTTAATTAGCCTATATATTTAACGCAATGTGCCCTATTCTCATCCTTGATTTGATTGCTTGCTCTCTAGAGTTTCTTCTTACGGATTCCATTTTCCCCTCTTTCTTTATTTTATAATGTCCTTCAAGTCCTTCGAACAAAAAGCTTTGAAGCTTGTTTAGCCAAATGATGTAGCTAGAGGTGTCTAAATATAGTTTCATATATTTCATAGAGAATATCAAATCTGTTTTGAGATTATATCAACGTTGATAAACTGTCTGAACATATTATAATATTTTTTAACTTGCTGTGTTCTATACAACGCCATTAAGACTATCATCTCAACTATACAATGATCTGGTGTTCGTTCATTAACATTTATATTCAAATATGGAATAACAAAATCAAAGCCAGTATTTTCATTCTAAAGTTCCTTTGATCCATCTGAATATAGAAACTTTATTTGTGTGTGTGTGTGTGTGTGTGTGTGTGTGTGTGTGTGTGTGTGTGTGTGTGTGTGTGTGTGTGAGTGTTTAAATATATATTTTCCAATATATGATACACTGTGCAACATAGTTATTTGATTTTTTTTTTTTTTTTTTTTTTGTGGGGGCTTGCTGGGTATTATGTATAACATTGTGTTTAATACTATAAACTGCAACTTTTAAAAATGTTCAAATAATTCATAGTTTGTTTAATATGATAAATTGTCTGAGTTGTTTTGCCTGATTGATAACAGTTCTGGCAAGGATACAGTGATTACTACAGTACAGAGTGTTGACAAAATTCCCTAAATTAAACCTTCACAAATGTATGTCGCTTAATAAATATATGTAATATAAATATAATAATATATGTGAATATTCTGTCACATTTATTTTCTTGTTTATTTTATAAACTACATAAGCTACATGCAAAATAAAAATATTCATATTAACCTTGTCATTATAATAAACATTGCAATAGGTAGCCTTATTGATTATAGAATACAGTGCATACACTTTTGATTAAACTTTTTTTTTTTGGATGATATTCTTCTGGGACATCAATTAATTCACAAATATTCATTTAATTGGGATGATAGGAATTGATATATGTCATCATCACCAATGTCATGCAATGAGGAAAAGAGGGACCCGAACACAGTAGAACAGTCAGTCACAATATTCCAAACAAAAATGTATTGAAATAAATGAAATAATCAAAACAATTGGTATTAAGGAGAAGGTAGAAGACACCCACAACAAACAGTGATGGAATGGACAATGATGAGACCAAGATTTCCAGCAGAATCCACAGGAGAGCAATGAGATGACAACTCCAGCATGAGAGAGAGAAAAAAAAAAAAAAAAAAAAAATCAACTCTCCCTCTGAATCCCTGGAGTGAGTGACTGGTGAATCCGTCAATGAAACTAGAAATAATGTGAGTGATCACTGGTGATAGATATTGGTCTTGTTACAATATTACCAGTGTATTAAACACACGAACGAGGAGATAGAACTAATTGAGTCTTTACTTGAAAATCCAATAGGAGAATACAGGAACATACACCAGTATAAACGCAAACGATACCAGACAACATAAACAGAAACTTAAATACACTGATAATTGAACTCCAATGACGAACAGCTGTGATTAGTGTCCATGGTAACAGATTGTGGCGGGAAACTAGAACAAAGGAACACGTGACAGATGATAACAACAAACTGAAAGTCCATGTGACTGTAACAGGTCTGGCACAAATGACAGAAGAAAACAAAAGAAAAAACAACAAAAACCAAGAAAGTTATTCATAATCATGTTTTAGATTGGATGTGAAGGCTGTAGTCAGTGGTAGCACTGGCAGTGCGTCATCTAGATATACTACAGACTGTTCTCATTTGCCCAGAGAGCCAAGTCCTTTTTTAATAAACAGTTATCTTGAAACTCACTTAATCTTGTTTTCCTTTATTCCACGTTTTTTTTTTTTTTTTTTTTGAGTTACATGTATGCAGCATGTAATGTAAGGGTGGACTTCCTACAGGTCTTTGTTCATTTTAAAATATCATATAGATATTTTCAATCTTACAGTAATATTTATTTAATATAAAGAATATATACAGGGATTCTCATATAAGACAGGTTACATAAAAGGTTGCATAAAAAGATAACTAATTTGTAAGAAGTCTGTGAAAATGGTATTTGAGATGTACTTATATCAAGATTAAAAAAATAGAGTTTCATCATATAAACAAAAACAGATTATATCAAACTTACTAAGTGATCATTTGAGCAGGACAAATCAAAATATACTGCCTTGGTAAAATATTTCAGGTTGGTTGACTTCAATAGTCTTGAAAGCAAGCAAATTGAAAACAATTGCTTACACTTCAACAAAATGTAGATCTTACCTCATGAATTACATGTAAGTTAAATACAAAACCTTTTAAAGCCAAGATGGACCAATGGCGTTACAATGAGAAATTTGAACGCCCAATATAGCAGGTCTAGTAAATAAGTTCCGCCTTCCAAATAAAAGAGCCAATGCCACTGCCTGGTGTTTACAACAGTACTTGCTGTTGAATGAATACATCATTATATATCTGCTTTTGTAAACTCCAGATGGAAACACCTGTAAAGTTAGGAGCTGTACTTGCATGACAAATGCATTCCCAAGATGGCCAATGAGTGAACTGACTTGCCTTAAAAGGAACATTAGTTGAATTTGTCTCTCCTGCATTCTGTTTTTTGTAACGGTGTGTTTGTGTTGTGCTCTCTGATGTACAGTTATGAATTTGCGTTTCCTTCAGACTGATGCATATTCATGCTGCTCTTGGTGTAAAAGGATTATTCGTCTGCAATTTATTATGCTTTTTCACATTTCGTATGGTATGAAAGCACTTTTAAAGCAATCGTAATAAAATAGTTTGCAAGTAATAAACTGCTTGAATTAATACAGACACTGGTTGCAGAATTCCCTAACTATTACAATCTCCACTACACCAATGCTGGTAGATTCAAAACAAAATTAAGTATAACCATATACATTTTATAAACTTAAAATTTCCTTTTGACAGTCTTTTTCCAATTCACACTGTTGTGCTAGTTTTCTCATCATTAGTGTTATGTGAATAAACTGATACTGTGGCCTGTGTAAGGTAGTTCTTCATGAATTGCAGTCTACTGAAGGGTGTCCTGTACAGGAGTCTGAAAAGGTGCCTCCTAAACTTCTCTCTCACAAACGCATAGATAATGGGATTCAGGCAGCTGTGTGAGCAAGCCAAAGCTTCTGTTACCTGTAGACTTAAATTGATTGCCTTACTGCTGTCACAAGACCGAGTTATGAGTTCATTCAGCTCTAAGGCTTTCATAAAAGCTGTGACATTGTATGGAACCCAACAGCAGAAGAAGACCACCATCACCACGATGACAAGATGCATGGCCTGCCTCCTGGAAGAGTGTGCTGTTAGGAGTCTCTTTAGAATCATTGAGTAACAAAATCCAATCACAATAAGTGGGAGAATTAAACCAATGATATTCATTTTCAAGATACCAAAAGTCCTCAAAAAAATATGAGAATTTTGATAATTTGTTGGATAAGATGTGCAATATTTTTGTTCATTATAATGAATGGTTTTCAAGTGCATCAACTCAGGAAAGGATGCAGAAACAGCAACAATCCACATAACCACACTGGCTAAGATCCCATATGTCCTTGTTCTGACTCTCAAGGCAAACACAGGATGAACTACAGCTAAGTATCGATCAACACTCATCAGTACAATGAAGAATATCCCACTGTAGAATCCGATGTAGTAGACACTGAGGACCATAGTGCACATGACATCTCCAAAGATCCACTGGTCTCTGGCATAGTGTGCCAGGAAGGGAAGGGAGGAGACCAAGAGCAGGTCAGATAAAGCCAGGTTCAGGAGACAGATGTCAGTCATGCTTCTCGGTTTGACACTCATGGAGACCACACAGACCACCATGTTACTTAGTAAGCCCACCACAAAAAAAAGGGAGTATAACACTGGAAGAATGCTGGCTCCATGTTCTTCATAAACACAGGAAAACGCAGATGAATCAACATTTCCAGCATAGTAGTCATCATAGTCATATGGCACATCAGTATCTGGCTCATCATCCAATACTCCATTCTTACTATCATTTGAGCAGAAAAAGAAACTGTAAGGAAAACAGAACTCCACTTTTGACAGTTACTAATAATTTTAAATGTACTTAACTGTAATGCTCCAAGTAGAGCTGTCAGGATATCAGATTTTTCACACCACGGTTATCATGGCCAAAAGAATTCATGGTAACAATATATCGCATATTCTATAGAAACCTTGAAAAAAAGACAATGGGTCTTATTTACTAAGCATGCGTATGCGCAAATTTTAACGTTTTCACGATCAAATCATGATTCATAAATAACTTTAATACATTCTAAAATGTATTCTAAATTTATGAAAAAAGGTAAGAACAATTGAAACTACTCGTATACAAAAATCACACACGCTTGGTGGCCTTATAAACATGTTAAGATGTCATTCATTATCACTCCCACAAGTTTTTTTTACTTATTAAAATAAGAGTATAAGGGTTATGCCAATGATATCATCAAATTTCTTAATTATAGTATTTGCTATGCAGAGTTAAGACAGACGCCAGTCATAAGCACTGCAACCAAAACAGCAGCCATGTTTTACAGTTCCTACTGATCCAAAACAACGAGCTTATGCTGCATTCATGCCATAACTACCATAATATCGAAGAGATGAAATCCTGTGATGTTATTCTCGGAGCGGATCGTGACTCGATTTTATGCATTTCAATGGCAACACTGTCAACGCCAAAATGAATCTGCAGCAGTCAGGTGGTACAGGTCAGTGCTCTTTAAGTTTTTTTTACATTCATTATTATTGCAATGTTACTTGCTTTAAGACATGAGGTAGTTTAACGCCGTCTATTGTGACGCTTTTGTTTGCTCCCTGCTGTACGTGTTCATGTGTTTTGGAGGAGGTGTGGCTTTGAAGACGCTCTGAAGGCAGAGTGGGATCTTATGCTTTCAAAGCTAGCTCGCAATTGCTAGCCTCTCCGAAAATGATCTACCCTACCTTTAACAGGTTAATGGTTAATGGACATGATTTTGCACGGCAGTAGTAGCTGCGCCTTCTGCTTTAGACAGGCCGTTTACACAGAACCCTTTTTTCCATTCAACTGCACAACTTTGTAAACGCACTAGACGGACGTGTTTGACCATTGTGCTCATGTCTTGCATCTTTTGCAGTGTCTCGCACATGACATGGCATGCTAAAATTGAGGCGCTCAAGTTAAAATCAGTTTAACCCTTTAAAAAAACATGTCTCGAGACCTTGCATTTTTTCCAAATTCCACTGCCCACATCTTGTGTTTTCAAAGCAAAAACACATTCTGTGTGAACGTATTTTTGCTATTAAAAACTCTGACGCAGGTCTGTGGAACGAAAAAAGAGCAAGGTCTAAAAATGTTTTTTAAAAGTTGAACTATTTTAACTTGAGTGACGCGTTTTTAGAATGCCGTAAATGCGCATGTAACCCTGTATAATTTAACAAATGAATTATAAAAAAAAGAAATAATTGAAGATTAATAATAATTAAAATAATAAACTAATCAGAAATGAGTAAAAAGTGTAAGAAAAATTATAAAATCAAAGTGAAATGCATGTCAGTGTTATGATTGACATTTCGGTAATTGTCCAATTATGTGAGATTTATGTTGAAGTCCCACCCCACCACGCTAGTGGGCTATATATAGTTCTTTAGAACTTCCGCAATAATATAAGCCAGCTCGAAAACTTAACTTACTTTTAATTGAATTTAATTGAAAAGTCTTAACACTGTGTTGCTACTGAACAAAAATTGTGACAAATTGTTGATTTAGCATTTTATTTCATTTTTTCCTTTCAAAAAACAGCAATTTCTTTAATAGTTCATTGTAATACAAAGATTTGCTTTATTATTTAATCAGTGTTGTCTTTATTACATCTCCATAGTCGAACCTACTGGCCTATGGTAATATTAGTAACAAGTGTAATATTATTTGACACGTGTGCTACACGCAAACCACAGTAAGAGACGAGAG
This sequence comes from Elopichthys bambusa, assembly GCA_037101425.1. Classification (NCBI taxonomy): domain Eukaryota; kingdom Metazoa; phylum Chordata; class Actinopteri; order Cypriniformes; family Xenocyprididae; genus Elopichthys; species Elopichthys bambusa. The sequence continues at coordinate 7,803,893 of CM074439.1, forward strand.
CGCAATGGTTAGAGAGGTCCATCTAAGCGTGTACACACTGAAAAACAACAAAAAAGTATAGCAGTGGAATGGAAAAAAGTGTTCTGTGTGAACAACCCCTTAAAGAGCAACACCACCACCTATTATACTTTTTTGGATGTAAACCAGGAACTGGCGCTGGATTATTTACGTGTCATATTATCATATGTGTACTATTTATTTTAAATATTATGGTTATCGCCAATACCATATATAGTCACAACCTTAATTAACACGATATTGATATTTCATGTTTTGAATAACACGGTTATCGTCAATAAAGGTATATCGTGACACCTCTAGTTCCAAGTATTTCTATGTGTTATAACCTCACCTGGATAAAGTATGATGGTGAAGAGGACCATCGGTTACCTGCGCTGTCCATGGACGGAGTGCAAGGGTCCTGTTCATGATAAATGACTGCTATCCAAAAACAAAAGCAAAAATCTATCACTCTAACACCGTTCATAATCACAAAATAAAATTCAAAACAGAATAAAAAAACGGGCTGAATGCCACACATGAACATAAAATAAACAACAACATTAATACCACCATAAACGCAGTATGCTGCACAGTACTCATTCCTCTGGCCTCGCTCTGTTCTCCCAGTTATTGGCCCCGCCCTGATTGGCAGAAACACTTACTGGGTAAGACATCTGGATAACATTTCCTCTGTATAAATTAAGAAAGGATATTGCAAAGGTTTCACAACAGTTTCACAAAGTGTATAAACTAAAGAGAGGACAAGATCTTACAACCACAGACATGTCTAATATCTACTTTTTACAAAATCTAATAAAGTTTAAGATGTTGGTTTATGACACTTAAATGAAGGAAAAGGGGAACAGAGCTAGTTTCACTTCGAGAGCAATATGATTTGCTTTCACCATCTCATATATAAATATATTAGAAAACTGAAGAGGAACTAACAAGGTTTTGGTTACCACTGACATCCACTGTATGTAAAAAATAAATAAATAATAATAATTAAATTTTCAAAGTATCTTCTCATGTTCCACAGAAAAAAAGAAAGTCATACATTTTGGAATGACATGAAAGAGCATAAATGATGACAGGATTTTCATTTTGGATTAACTTGAGATATTTAATATTTTCAAATTTTCAAAGTGTTTGTTCTGGTAAATAAAATAAACTGCTTTAAAAAAGTAGGCTATATAAAAATGTATCAATGTAGATTGGCAAGAATAAGTTTGAATAACTATAAAATCATAAACCAATAGGAGTGCAGAACCTGGTGATGCAATTAGTAAGACAACTTTGTTTTGTTCCATTTTTCTTTTCATGACAAGCCATGATTAAAATTAAAGGGTTAGTTCACCCAAAAATGAAATTTCTGTCATTAAGTACTCACCCTCATGTCGTGCCAAACCCGTAAGACATTTCTTCAGAACACAAATTAAGATATCTTTGATGAAATCCGAGGGTCTCTGAACCACAAACAGGCAGCTACGTCATTGCACCTTTTGAGGTCCAGAAAGGTATTAAAAACATAGTTTAAATAGTCAATGTGACTACAGTGGTTCAACCTTAATGTTATAAAGTGACGAGAATAATTTTTTGTGAGCAAAAACAAAACAAAAATAATAATAAAAAAACGTGTTGTTATACGAGTTGACGTAGTGAACACTGTGCAGGCTTCCGTGTTTATGTCAGAACGCCGGCTCCATATTGGCTGTGCTGTACAGGTGAGCACCACGACGCATGCGTGTGATGCTGACACAGGAGCAATACTGAGCCGGCATTCGGTCGTAGAACGCGGAAGCCAGCACTGTGTTCACTATGTCCACTGCATATGACAACAGTTCAAATTGTTAAATAAAGTCGTTATTTTTGTTTAGTTTTTGCGCACAAAAAGCATCACCAAACGTGTCATGGATTGATGATGTAAAACTCCAGAGAAGTCTTCTTGCGTGTGTCCGTTTTTAATGTGTCTTGACTGCCGTACAGTCTGACATTAATAACAGTGTGACATGGCTTACAGCAGAAATCATGTTCGTACAGTCTGACAAGCAACAGTCGTAAAGGGCAGTTTATTCATAATATTTAACTTTTTTACCTGATATAAAATTTTCAGTGGATTATCACTTGTGAGTATAAAGCCCATAGTATACTTCGTTTTTTTTAGTTTTTTTTACTCATATGTATTCTTTATACTCCTGCCAGTTATGGCACCTTGATGTTCCTTCACAATGAGGCACTTTTCGAAACCTTCACCCCAGCTGGTGGAATGGCCTACCAACCACCACAACTTTCAAGAAGCAGCTGAAAACACACATTTTCCATCAGAGAATGTGTGGAAAATGTGTTTCCTCTTTCTCAGAAGAGGAAACTAACAATCATGCATTAAATGTGTGATTGGAAATACAGATTAAGAGAAGTGTAATAAATGAAGTCAATATACTGTTAACCTGAGGTCAAAGACGTTTTAAAAATTTAAATATATAAATGCTGAAAATGTAAAAACCATAAATATTGTTTAAAGCATGTACCTCTAGAGCAGTGATTCACAAACCTGTCCTGGAGTATCACCAGCCCTGCACATTTTGTATATCTCCCTATATCTGACACACCTATTTCAGGTCTTGCAGTCTGTACTAATGAGCTTATGAGTTGAATCAGGTGTGATAGACCACTTACAGTTGAGGAACATGCTCTCCAGAATTCCATGCTGGTCTAGGCTGGTTTATGCTGGTTAGTGCTTGGTTATAGTACTTGTATAGTGCTTGTATAAACATGATTTATTGTAATATATAACTTTGTAAAACAATTACAATTTTAAATTCTACTTTCAACAGAGGGAGCAAAAGATCATTCATCTAAGGCTATATAATTATGCTGTCTGCTTGTCTCTTCTCTTTTTTTCAGTTCTTGTTGCTCTTCTTATCGTCAGTGTTTCTGCTTGTTAACTGTAGGTGTCATCACTAATGGTCAATCATCACTTGTAGAGTGCATCTACTTTATTTCACTAACTGCAACATTGCTTCAGTGTTACTTTTAGTCTCTATAAATTGGGACCATATGAAAACTTAGCAGTGTTCATTTAACACAATTTTTAAAAAATTAATTGGATAATTGTCTTGGTCTTTATTTAACTACGAACACACTAAGAAACGTGTAACACATACAGAAGTTTTGTTGTGGTCTTGCTGGGATCATACCAACACCCAAAAACAACATATGCTGGTCTACCAGCACACCAGCATCCCAAGCTGGTCCCAGCATGCAAAACATACCTTATGCTGGTGACCAGCAATCCTGGATTTTTCAGCAGGGTAAATAAATAAATAGTACAATACTAGCATGTGCTTAAAGATCCTGCTCTGTATTATATCCTGTATCTGAAGATTTACAGTGGGTACGGAAAGTATTCAAACCCCCTTAAATTTTTCACTCTTTGTTATATTGCAGCCATTTGCTAAAATTATTTAAGTTAATTTTTTTTCCTCATTAATGTACACACAGCACCCCATATTGACAGAAAAACACAGAATTGTTGACATTTTTGCAGATTTATTAAAAAAAGAAAAACTGAAATATCACATGGTCCTAAGTATTCAGACCCTTTGCTCAGTCTTTACTAGAAGCACCTTTTAGATCTAATACAGCCATGAGTCTTCAGCCTGGATTTGGGGATCCTCTGCCATTCCTCCTTGCAGATCCTCTCCAGTTCTGTCAGGTTGGATGGTAAACGTTGGTGGACAGCCATTTTTAGGTCTCTCCAGAGATGCTCAATTGGGTTTAAGTCAGGGCTCTGGCTGGGCCATTCAAGAACAGTCACGGAGTTGTTGTGAAGCCACTCCTTCGTTATTTTAGCTGTGTGCTTAGGGTCATTGTCTTGTTGGAAGGTAAACCGTCAGCCCAGTCTGAGGTCCTGAGCACTCTGGAGAAGGTTTTCGTCCAGGATATCCCTGTACTTGGCCGCATTCATCTTTCCCTCGATTGCAACCAGTCGTCCTGTCCCTGCAGCTGAAAAACACCCCCACAGCATGATGCTGCCACCACCATGCTTCACTGTTGGGACTGTATTGGACAGGCAATGAGCAGTGCCTGGTTTTCTCCACACATACCGCTTAGAAACAAGGCCAAAAAGTTCTATCTTGGTCACATTAGACCAGAGAATCTTATTTCTCAGCATCTTGGAGTCCTTCAGGTGTTTTTTAGCAAACTCCATGCGGGCTTTCATGTGTCTTGCACTGAGGAGAGGCTTCTGTCGGGCCACTCTGCCATAAAGCCCCGACTGGTGGAGGGCTGCAGTGATGGTTGACTTTCTACAACTTTCTCCCATCTCCCGACTGCATCTCTGGAGCTCAGCCACAGTGATCTTTGGGTTCTTCTTTACCTCTCTCACCAAGGCTCTTCTCCCCCGATAGCTCAGTTTGGCCGGACGGCCAGCTCTAGGAAGGGTTCTGGTCGTCCCAAACGTCTTCCATTTAAGGATTATTAAGGCCACTGTGCTCTTAGGAACCTTAAGTGCAGCAGAAATTTTTTTGTAACCTTGGCCAGATCTGTGCCTTGCCACAATTCAGTCTCTGAGCTCTTCAGGCAGTTCCTTTGACCTCATGATTCTCATTTGCTCTGACATGCACTGTGAGCTGTAAGGTCTTATATTATAGACAGGTGTGTGGCTTTCCTAATCAAGTCCAATCAGTATAATCAAACACAACTGGACTCAAATGAAGGTATAGAACCATCTCAAGGATGATCAGAAGAAATAGACAGCATCTGAGTTAAATAAATGAGTGTCACAGCAAAGGGTCTGAAAACTTAGGACCATGTGATTATTTCAGTTTTTCTTTTTTAATAAATCTGCAAAAATGTCAACAATTCTGTGTTTTTCTGTCAATATGGGGTGCTGTGTGTACATTCATCAGGAAAAAGAATAAACTTAAATGATTTTAGCAAATGGCTGCAATATAACAAAGAATGAAAAATTTAAGGGGGTCTGAATACTTTCCGAACCCACTGTATATCCTGTTATCCCTGGGAGACAGTTTGAAATTGATACTGTTAGAAGTATGCTTTGTTTCATTGAGTTTGTTCTTGTCTTGACCTAGGGGCTGTTTACACTACACCATTTTCATCTAAAAATGGAAAAAAATGTATGCCGTTTTGGCCGTTCATTTACACAACAACGGCATTTTGTGCAAAAATGCACCTAATGCAAAACGGTAACGGCATGCACATGCATATTATGTGTTTAGTCTATAGGCATGTGCGTTTGTCCAAATTGCAGTTTCAGTGCAGCTTCAAGGCGCACTACACAATCCTAAATGAGGAATGGTCTTATCTTGCGAAACAATCAGTCATTTTCTAAAAAAAAAAAAAAAAAAAAAAAAATTATATACTTTTTATTAACCACAAATGCTCGCACTGCTCTGTGCCACGCATGACATAATCACGTTAGAAAGGTCACGAAGCCATCAAAAAAACAATATCGGTCGAGTGGTCGACCAATGGTCGGTGTGCCTTGGCTTTGTATTGTTGGCAGAATTTGGCCCTTGGTAAAAACTAATTGAGGAACCCAGCTATATGCTGTCATATGTGTGATGAATATTTAATTGTAGTATACATAGCCAATTAGTTAGAGTAGTTTACTTTTTTTATTGCATTTTGCAAAGAAGAAAAATGCTTGCTCCTTTTCTGCAAGGAAGAACTTGCTGTGAACTAAAATGGGGAACTGCTGTTTTTAAAATGATCTTTTTTTCCAGCCAGATTTGTTTTAAACAGTTGCCTGCAGTTTTGATCATTTTCAAAAAAAAGGAATGGCCCCCAGTGTGGTGAGGCAAAAGGAGAAGAATCTAATTGCAGCACATTTATTAAACAAAAATAAAGAAGATAATTCAAGAAGAAGAAGATCGAAGATCACAGAAGAAACTCATGGCAGCACATTTATTAAACAAAAATAAAGAAGATAATTCAAGAAGAAGAAGATCGAAGATCACAGAAGAAACTCATGGCAGCGAAATAACACAAGACAAAGAACTGAACAATCTGAAGGCTATAAATTCACAGAGACAAATGAGGGAACTAAATGAACAAAATGTGAACTTAATTAGTGATTGACTTGCACATAAGGAAACTAGGTCAATTTACAATGACAAGGTACACAGACAAACAGAACATAACCAAACTAAAACAGAATATATACGTTACATTACGCCAGAGACAGAGACGGAACCAATGGAAGTGGAGACCCAGTCAGATACGGAGAACAGATGGCACTGGACGATACTGATGGTCCTGGAGGCTGAGGTGGAGCTGTAGTGACAAGCGTCTGAGGACCGAGGTAGAGCTGGAGAGAAGGCGGAGCAGAAGGGGTGGAGAGACGAAAAGCAGCGGATGGCTCTTAAGTCCATGGTGCGGACGGGGTGATGTCTGGCCAAGGGATGAGGGAGCCAGGGACGATGATGTCTGGTTCACTGAAGAAACGTGTGGCAGCGAAACAACACAAGACAAAGAACTGAAATACACAGAGGCAAAAAGGTGACTAGTTATATAAGTTCTTGTTAGCGTAATTGTGGCCCAATGCCGGCAGTGTCAGCTCAGTTTCAGTACCCAGACTTGGACCAATACCAGCTAAGTGTTCAATTCTTGTCGGCGTGATTGTGGCCCAATGCCGGCAGTTTTGGCAGCCAGACTCAGGCCAATGTATTTGGGGCGTCATTCACACTGCTGTGCAGCCAAAATGATATACCAGTTATCACTGAAAAGCTGCTTTGACACAATCTGCATTGTAAAAAGCACTATATAAATAAAGGTGACTTGACTGCGTCCATTCCGAGTCTGGCAACCGCAACCGGAATTTGGCCCATACAGAAATTTCCCATCACAGCATACTACATTGGGCTGTATATATATATATATATATACAAACCCGATTCCAAAAAAGTTGGGACACTGTACAAATTGTGAATAAAAAAGTAATGCAATAATCTACAAATCTCATAAACTTATATTTTATTCACAATAGAATATAGAAAACATATTAAATGTTGAAATGTCATGCCAAATATTGGCTCATTTTGGATTTCATGAAAGCTACACATTCCAAAAAAGTTGGGACAGGTAGCAATAAGAGGCCGGAGAAGTTAAATGTACATATAAGGAACAGCTGGAGGACCAATTTGCAACTTATAAGGTCAATTGGCAACATGATTGGGTATAAAAAGAGCCTCTCAGAGTGGCAGCGTCTCTCAGAAGTCAAGATGGGCAGAGGATCACCAATTCCCCCAATGCTGCGGCGAAAAATAGTGGAGCAATATCAGAAAGGAGTTTCTCAGAGAAAAATTGCAAAGAGTTTGAAGTTATCATCATCTACAGTGCATAATATCATCCAAAGATTCAGAGAATCTGGAACAATCTCTGTGCGTAAGGGTCAAGGCCGGAAAACCATACTGGATGCCCGTGATCTTCGGGCCCTTAGACGGCACTGCATCACATACAGGAATGCTACTGTAATGGAAATCACAACATGGGCTCAGGAATACTTCCAGAAAACATTGTCGGTGAACACAATCCACCGTGCCATTTGCCGTTGCCGGCTAAAACTCTATAGATCAAAAAAGAAGCCATATCTAAACATGATCCAGAAGCGCAGGCGTTTTCTCTGGGCCAAGGCTCATTTAAAATGGACTGTGGCAAAGTGGAAAACTGTTCTGTGGTCAGACGAATCAAAATTTGAAGTTCTTTTTGGAAAACTGGGACGCCATGTCATCCGGACTAAAGAGGACAAGGACAACCCAAGTTGTTATAAGCGCTCAGTTCAGAAGCCTGCATCTCTGATGGTATGGGGTTGCATGAGTGCGTGTGGCATGGGCAGCTTACACATCTGGAAAGGCACCATCAATGCTGAAAGGTACATCCAAGTTCTAGAACAACATATGCTCCCATCCAGACGTCGTCTCTTTCAGGTAAGACCTTGCATTTTCCAACATGACAATGCCAGACCACATACTGCATCAATTACAACATCATGGCTGCGTAGAAGAAGGATGAAGGATGATACTGAAATGGCCAGCCTGCAGTCCAGATCTTTCACCCATAGAAAACATTTGCAGCATCATAAAGAGGAAGATGCGACAAAGAAGACCTAAGACAGTTGAGCAACTAGAAGCCTGTATTAGACAAGAATGGGACAACATTCCTATTCCTAAACTTGAGCAACTTGTCTCCTCAGTCCCCAGACGTTTGCAGACTGTTATAAAAAGAAGAGGGGATGCCACACAATGGTAAACATGGCCTTGTCCCAACTTTTTTAAAATGTGTTGATGCCATTTTAAAATCAACTTATTTTTCCTTTAAAATGATAAAATTTTATAAGTTTAAACATTTGATATGTCATCTATGTTGTATTCTGAATAAAATATTGAAATTTGAAACTTCCACATCATTGCATTCCTTTTTTATTCACAATTTGTACAGTGTCCCAACTTTTTTGGAATCGGGTTTGTATATATATAAATACACACAAAGTTAACATTTTTGACTTTGTATCTCCTGTCAGACACAAATTGCGTCACTTACCTTTCTCTGTGAGAGATGCAGTTTCCACAGAACTAGATTGACTCGTATATGTGGGGATAATTGAAATGATTGACTTCTCTCTCAAGTCAGGTCATCTTCATTTATATAGCGCTTTTCACAATACAGATTGTTTCAAAGCAGCTTCACAGTAATAATACGAAAATTAATGGATAGAGGTTGTTTTGGCTTTACAGCAGCTCTAAGAAAACGTTATCAAGCTAAAGTAGGTTTTTGATTGAATCACTTCCGTTGTAAAAATAGTTAATTATTAACTTAGGGGGTTGCTTAAATGACACATTTTTAACTGAAAACAGACAACTTTTATTGCGTTCTTGCCATTCAAAACCCATTCTCTATGGGTTTCTCTGATTGTTGTGGTCTAAGAGAAAACAGGGGGATCCAAATGTGTGTGGATCTGCAAGGGCCCAACAAAGCAGTTAGACAGGCACACATGGAGTAGATGATGACATTGCTGCAAGGTGCAACTGGGTTTTTTGACTATAGACTTGGAAAGTACATATCATCAATTACCTCTTCATGAAGACAGCCCGGACCTCACTGTTATTGTGTGGGGATGCTCGCTACAGGAGAATGAGTGTCAGAATCAAGTGCTAAAGAATGTGCTGCAAACATCTCAAAGCTGCTAGATTGCTGCTGAATGAGTCTAAATGTCTAGTTTTTAGGATACATGGTGACAACAAAGCGTATTCAGCTGAATCAGGAACATCTCTCTGCAATAGTTGATGCACCAACGTGGTCATCTCTGCCTTGTCTTCTCACAAGTATGCACTGATGGTCAGGGTCATGAACATACTGTTGCTTTGGCATTCAAAACACTCACCCTAGCTGAACAGAAATACTCCACTGTTGAAAAGGAGGCTTTGGTGTGCATTTGGGCAATGGAGAAGTAGAGGACATACTTGTGGACGTCACAGATTTACCCTGCAGACTGACCATCAAGCCTTAACAATGCTGCTGACCACAAAAGGGGCTGATAGAGCTGGTATGCGCATTACTTGATGGTTTAAATACACAGTACCATGCTGGATCTCAAGTTTGTCAGTTTGTTGCTTTACTGTGCACTGATCTACATCTCAGGATGTACTCTGTTCTGAACTCTCTGCATTGTGCACACAAATTGTGCATGGCTGGCAACTGCTTTGGATCCTGTTCTATGTCTGTATTACAAACTTGAGTACTTGAGAAGACATGAGTTCAGTGAGCAAGTTGATTTTGTGTTTAGAGGTTCTCGGCTGGTGGTACCTGGGGATCTGCGTGAGTCACTGGTCTGCATTGCACATAAGGGGCCATCAGGGAATTGTAAGAACAAAGCAATGCCTGCATGAAATCTGTTGGTGACCCAAAAGGGACATACTTGTGGCAGAAAAAATTACCACTTGTCAGTTATGCCTTTCTCTGGATAAAACTGCAAAAGCCTCTGCTGTTCCACTCTAGTCTGTTCCTTTACCCTCGTGCACACTGGGAAAAACTGTCGATAGACATTGTGGGCCCTTTCGAGACTGCTGTCTGGGACTGTCGATACGCTCTGATACTCAGTGACTATTACAGTAAAAATAAGTTTAGCCTACTGTGTCTGTTGCAACAAAACAGGTTGCAACAAGACTGCATTTCTTACTTCTATCTTCAGCAGACATGGCAACCCAACCACTCTGGCAAAGTGAACTGAGGCCCATTATCACTTATTAGAGTTTGCACATTCGCACATCGGTGTATCATCCTGCTGCAAATGAAGCTATTAAACGCTTCCAAAGAGGGCTTAAAAGTACAATTCAATCAGTAATTCTACAATCAGCACCATGGAAAGCAACAGTGACTGACTTTCTGCAGATCTATTGCGTTACACCTCATGCTGTGATAAGTGTTTTCCCCTTTGAATTACTCCATGGAAGAAAAATGCATACTTAAATGCATACTCCTCGGTGCTCAGAGTGGTTTGCATCTGTAACTCCGTATAGCTTTGTTTTGAGTCTCTTACTATCACTCATTGTTGTTTATATTATCATTACCACATATCTAATATTGCCCATCACATTAATCTGACGTCACTAACTTTTAATCTTTTAATCTAAATTGCTATCACAACGCGTTTGCATTTCGCTAGCTTGTTAACTTGTCATCATTCTCTCGTGCTCTCTTTTTCTATGTGTTCATCAAACAGCTGTGGTAAGCCGGATCACTCTACAAACACGGTGAGTCATGTCATCATCTCCTTCTATTGTTACTTGCTTTGCCTGCCACGTGCATAGTATAGCTTTCTCTGTCAGCGACGAGGGATTTACATAAATGTAGGGATATAGTCAGGCTGACAGAGAAAATCTCAAAATTAGAGACACGCATCCAAACATCTTTCAAGATCTCGCCGCACACTCATCACCAATCCACTCTCTCCTTCACCAGCGCTCACTTCTGCCAACAACACCGTTGCTTCTTCGCCGCCGGTGTATGCCAGTATCATGGCCAAACCAGCGCTCTTCTCTGGCTCGGCGGAGGACTGCAACGGCTTCATCCTACCGTGCTCACTGGTCCTGGAGATGCAGCCGCAATTATACCCTGACGATCGCATTCATCATCTCCCAGTTAATCGGACGTGCTTTGCAGTGGGCGGAAACAATCAGCCCTCCAGCACCAGTACCCGAACCCATGGAATTTGAAAATAATCGGCTGACTTCCACTGAACGGCAGAGGCGGCTGACCCGAGGACTGTGTTTATACTGTGGTGTAGCTGGACATGTTAAATCTACATGTCCCACTCATCCTCCTCGTCCCATGGTGAGTGCAGTTATACCACCCATCAAAAAGATGAAGCCACTCACCACTATTGTAACACTTACTGTTGTCACTGTTTCCATTCCAGTCTATGCCCTCCTCGACTCCGGGTCAGCCGGCAACTTTATCTCTGGTGCTCTCTGCCGTCAGCTCAAGCTCAAGACAATCCCCATGCCGGCAGTATACCAGATCCATTCAGTAACTGGCAAGCCGCTAGGTTGCAAACCAGTCAACCGGTGTGCCGGTCCCGTCAAGCTCCAAGTGGGAACTCTTCATATAGATGATCTTCATTTACTGGTTCTAGAAGATTCCACCGCTGATGTGATCCTAGGGCAACCCCTGGTTGGAGCAGCACAACCCCATAATTTCATGGACCACCGGAGAGATCCTGAAGTGGGACGACACCTGTTTCCCTGACTGCTTCCCCCAACGACTCCAACGACCTGTTGCTCCTCCACAGTACCTTCCAGTGTTCTCCACCTCCACCTCCTAAATCAAGGCTAAATCCGTCCGTCTACTTCCCCTGCTGCTTCGAGCTTCTTCTTCGTGGCCAAGAAGGACGGAGGCTTGCGCCCTTGTATAGATTACCGGGCACTCAACAGGATAACTGTCAAGTTCAGGTATCCTCGTCCCAGCGGCCCTGGAACATCTCCGTGGTGCCACTGTTTTCACCAAGCTGGACCTCCGTAGCGTGTACAACCTCATCTGGATACGTGAGAGGGGCGAGTGGAAGATGGCATTTGTGACCCCTACCGGCCACTACAAATATCTTGTCATGCCATATGGCCTGGTCAACGCCCCCTCCGTATTCCAGGATTTCATCCACGAGGTGCTCCGGGAATTCCTCCACTGATCAGTCCTGGTATATATTGATCTTGATCTATTCTTGGAGCATGGCTGAACATCGCCACCACATTGCGGAGGTCCTCCAACGCCTCCGTGAGTTCCAGTTGTTCCTCAAGGCTAAAAAAAAATGCTCATTCCACCACCCCCTTAGTTCAATTCCTCGGTTACAACATCGATAGCAGTGGCATCCGGATGGACGAGGGGAAGGTGGAGGCTATCAAGACTTGGCCCATACCATCCACCATCAAGGAACTCCAGAGATTTCTCGGTTTCTCCAACTTCTATCGAAGATTTATCCAGAACTACAGCTCCGTAACCCATCCACTCACCAACCTCCTCTGCAACAAGCCCAAGTCTCTGTCCTGGACACCAGCTGCCAACGGCGCATTCAACACCTTGCGAGAAGCCTTCACCAGTGCACCGTTCCTAATCCATCCAGACCCCAATAAGCCCTTCGTAGTGGAGGTGGACGCCTCACACACCGGGGTAGGAGCAGTGCTCTCTCAGCAGCAGGGGAAACCAGCCAAACTCCATCCATGTGCCTTCTTCTCCCGTAAGCTCAGCCCGGCAGAGAGGAATTACGATATTGGCAACAGAGAACTACTGGCCATCAAGCTGGCACTCGAGGAATGGAGGCATTGGTTAGAGGGCGCCAAACATCAGTTCACTGTACTCACTGACCACAAAAACCTGAAGTATTTGAGGGAAGCCAAAAGACTCAACCCCCGTCAGCCCCGTTGGGCATTGTTCATCACCCGTTTCAATTTCAATATCTCCTATCGTCCTGGCCCTAAGAACGTGAAGGCCGATGCTCTATCCTGGCTCTACGCTCCAGAAGAGACCAATGAGACTCCTGAACCTATCCTCCCAGAGAACATTATGGTAAGCCCCATTCAATGGTTGGAGACCTCAGTACCCTCTACCAATGCCTCAGTCAATACTCCGCCGGGCTGCCCACCTGGATTACAGTATATCACCAGAACTCAACACACTCCGTTAATTCACTCTTCCCACACATCGCTGGGCACTGGCCACCCAGGGGCCAATGAAACCCTCTCTCTCCTCTCTCTGCTGGTGACCAAACATGGCCAGGGATGTGAGAAGGTACGTACGGGGATGTAAGGACTGCACCATTTCCAAGAGCCCACGCCATCTACCATCCGGCAAGCTTCTTCCTCTGCCCGTTCCCAACCGACCATGGTCACACCTAGGAGTGGATTTTATCACCGATTTGCCTCCCTCCGACAACTGTACCTGCATACTGGTGGTTATTGACAGGTTCTCCAAATCCCGCCGACTGATACCCTTCAAGGGTCTTCCCTTGACATATATTTGCCTCCCTCCGACAACTGTACCTGCATACTGGTGGTTATTGGCAGGTTCTCCAAATCCTGCCGACTGATACCCCTCAAGGGTCTTCTTATGGCCATAGAAACAGCAGAGCTTATGTTTAACCACATCTTCAGGTATTATGGCATCCCCAAAGATATCATGTTGGATTGTGGAAAGCCTTCTTCGCCCTCTTAGGTGTGACCGTCAGCCTCTCCTCCAGCTACCACCCGCAATCGAATGGGCAGACGGAACGGAAGATCCAGGAAATCGGCCGCTTCCTACGTACGTTCTGCCATGGCCACCAGGACTCGTGGAACCAGTTCCTGGGTTTGGCCGAGTACGCCCAGAACTCCCTGCGCCAACCTACCACTGGACTCACTCCCTTCCAGTGCTTACTTGGTTACCAACCCCCTCTGTTTCCCTGGTCCGGGGAACCATCGGACGTCCCTGCAGTTGACTACTGGTTCCGGGTGGGTACTGTCACAGACCCGCCAGGCTCATCCATCAGCCAATGACAGCGCACTCCTTCACCCAAGTACTAACCACGCGCACCTGATCCTCATCACCACACAATCACCGCCAGACACTTAAGCACAGCACTCACCTCAGTTCACTGTCCGGTCTCGACTGACACAAGGACTGCTACTCCCATGCTCTTGCATTGTGAGGAATACTTACCTGCTCTATCTCCACGATTCTCCTGGTCTCCGTGTAAAGTGTCTGCGTGTGTGTTCTCCTACCGTTCCTGTTTGGTCTGTCTACCTCTGCACCAGCCATCCGCCACGAGTCACTTAAATCTTCCTTTTCTATCAAAAATACTAGAAAAGGCAGCATCATCACAACTATGTTCCTTTTTTAGAAAAAAATAGTATCTGTGAGGATTTCCAGTCAGGATTTAGACCGTACCATAGTACTGAGACTGCTCTCATTAAAGTTACTAATGATTTGCTCTTATCATCATGGTTGTATCTCTCTATTAGTGTTACTGGATCTTAGTGCTGCATTTGACACTATCGATCACAACATTCTTTTAAATAGACTCGAAAATTATGTTGGCATTAGTGGAATTGCATTGTCATGGTTCAAATCATACCGTTATCAGTTTGTAGTAGTAAACGAAGACATGTCATATCGATCACAAGTTCAATATGGAGTACCGCAAGGATCAGTACTAGGACCTTTGCTTTTCACTCTGTACATGCTACCCTTGGGAGATATCATTAGGAAGCATGGCGTTAGTTTTCACTGTTACGCTGATGATACTCAGCTCTATGTTTCTCCGCGCCCTGACGAAACTTACTAATTCACAAAATTAACGGAATGCATAGCTGATATAAAAAAAATTGGATGACCAGTAATTTCTGCTACTAAATTCAGAAAAAACAGAGATTCTAATTTTTGGACCAAAAACTTCTTCACGTGATAACCTAGAATACTGTCTAATACTTGATGGCTGCTCTGTTAAGTCTTCTTCATCAGTTAGGATACCAATCTTTCATTTGAAAGCCATGTTTCTAGCATCTGTAAAACCGCATTCTTTCATCTTAAAAATATATCTAAACTACGACACATGCTCTCAATGACAAATGCAGAACAGTTAGTTAGCAAGCTCTACTTGGTGGTTGCCCTGCTTGCTTGATAAATAAACTACAGCTCATACAAAATGCAGCAGCTAGAGTTCTTACTAGAACTAGAAAGTATGACCATATTAGCCCAGTTTTGTCAACACTGCATTGGCTTCCTGTTAAACATTGTATAGAATTTAAAATCTTGTTTAGCTCCCCAGTACCTGAGCGAACTCTTAATGCATTATAGTCCTTCACGTCTATTGCGATCTCAGAATTCAGGCCAGTCGATAATACCTAGAATATCAAAATCCACCGCAGGCGGTAGATCCTTCTCCTATTTGGCACCTAAACTCTGGAACAATCTTCCTAGCTTTGTTCGGGAAGCAGACACACTCTGTCAGTTTAAATCTAGACTAAAAATGCATCTCTTTAACCTGACATACACATAACACATTATCAACTTATGTTTTCAAATCTGTTAAAGGATTGTTAGGCTGCATAAATTAGGTCAGCTGGAACCGGGAACACTTCCTATAACACCAGATGTAATCTTTACATCAGAAGAAGAATGGCATCTACGCTAATATTAGTCTCTCTGTTTATCCCGAGGTTTACCGTAGTCAGCCGGATCCGGGCCGTATCCAGGGGAGATCGAGGACCTGTGCCTTGACACGACCACAACACAGCCCTGAAGTGTCAGCAGAGATTGAGTCAACTAGATCATCCACTGTGAAGGCCCCATCGGACTTATTGTGATTCAGGCAGCTGTCATAAAGCGCTGTACGCTGTTGGCCAGAGGAGAAATGGCGCCCCGACTGAGCCTTGTTTCTTCCAAGTTTTTTTTCTCCATTTTAACACCTTTTTGCCACCTGATGTCACCTGTTGGAGTTTGGGTTTCTTGCCGCTGTCGCCTTTGGCTTGCTTAGTTGGGGACACTTGATATTTGATATTCAACAGTGTTTTGATCTGCCTGCATTGACACCATTGTATGCAAACTGAACTGAGCTGGATGATGACATCACTGTTTACTCCAGTGCTGATATAGATAAATTAACTAAATTAATAACTATTGATTCTTACATCGGAATGAATCAATACTGAATTTACTTAAGATGGATAATGACACCATTTTCTTTAAGAGCTGCTGTGCAGCCTTTATATATACCAGTTATATACCAGTTATCACTGTGAAGCTGCTTTGACACAATCTGCATTGTTAAAAGCGCTATGTAAATAAAGGTGACTTGACTTGACTGAGACCCTCTCCTTCTGATCATGAGCCTAAACAACTGCATAAGCTGCGGCACAACTGCAGCACGACAGGATGTCATGACATCTTGCTTTGATCACAAGCATCGAGTATGTCATTCTTCTTTCCAAAAAGAGGATAAAGTGTGCATAAAAAGTCAGTACACTCATTTAAAATTCACTCCTCCAGTAGAGGAAAAAAGTTAGCCCTTACATCTACCTCTTGAATGATGGAAAGAAGTGACATGCATCATGTCTCACACCCATAACTGAATAATGTGCTGGATAATGGACTGGCCAACAGTGCTGGAAACTTGATTCCCTCTCATGTTCCATTGTCTGGAAATTCAGTGTCTTCTGATTTTCCACGGGAGAAAAGTAAAAAATGTGAGCCAGTTTGGCTAAAGGACTACTGTATGTCTATGACTTTTGCAGCACACACACACACACATGGACATTCTGTTCATATTGTTTATTATTTTAAATGTTCCTTTGCGCACGTGCTGCTCAGTGTATGCTTCATATACATGTGCAATTGTTGATACATAACAGGTTTAATGCTCTTTATTTCTATTTCATATCAATTGTTGGCTACAAAAAGAATTAATTTAAGTATGTCCTTACATTAATACACCACTAGATGACACTCGAGTTTCTTGATTTAGTGATAGAGAGAAGAGTGAGAGAGAATGCTACGCATGTAGTACACTTATAGTAAAAGTGTACTATAAGTGGTAACTATATATATATATATATATATTTATATCTTTTTTATATTTATAACAATATATTTTTTAAATACAGAGATAGTATATTAAAAGCACATTTTAGTTCATATTTTATGGTGTCTCAAAATAGCACAGCTGAGTACACTTAGATGTTCTTAAGATTATCTTAAGAAGTACTAGAGAAGGATTTTTAGTATATTAAGTACAAAATTAGTGCACGAAATTAGAGCACTTTAAATACATTATAGAAATGTACTTTTTTTTCACCTGGGCTGCTCTGTGTGTGCACTTGGATGGGTGAAATGCAGAGCACAAATCTCGAGTCAATTTCACTTAAAATAAAATAAAGAATCAGATACCAGAAACCAGTTTTTATAATACAGTCCATCAAACATCTGCTGGAGAAATGCCATAGGGAGCATATTGACATACATGCAGCTTCACTCCATCTTCGTAATCTTCCACAATATAAACCTGCCATTCCATGCCCAACTTCTCTCTAGGCATACAAGAACCTTTATTCCTGAGATGAAGGGCACGCTTTTGTATGTTTAAAATCAGGTCAGATAGTAAGGATGTAGACAGCTTGGGGTTTTGACAAACTGGCAGTTGTACTTGACCCTACTCCTCAATCCAACAGCTGTGTGGCTGTAATGATGTGCACGACAAAGGAGATGGAAGCAAAAGAGTCTGTAATAAATCCACAATGGAAAACTCAGGAGATCTCAGGAGAATAAACGCAACCACATTAACTAAGACGATGACAATACCAGACAAGGAACAAATGAAAAGCTCAGGGTTTGAATACATGTGGAGTAATCAGGAAGAACAGAAACAGGTGTGATGAACTAATTAACAACCTAAGAGACTAACTAAGAAACTAAGGAAATTGGGAACACAGAAACTAAAAAAACAGAGCATACATGTGACAGTACACCCCCCTCTGGGAAGGCGTGTCCTCACGCTATAACAGTCCAACTGAGGAGGGAGGGTAGGGGCTTTGGAGGGGGATGTGGAGCAGACAAAAGGCAGGAAATGAGTGGCGCTAGTGGCAGGAGAGACCAGGGCGGTGATGATGGTGAGAGGAGCCAGAAGCAAGAGCAGCCAGACTGGGACCCAGAACACAACCACGATGATAGCCCATGGCAGAGTTAGGGGAGGGAGGAGCCATGGTGGAGGCTTGGCTGTTGACACCAGAGGACACATACAGCGGCGATGATTTTGTCCTCCATTGTTGTTTCGGATTTCTGCCTTCGCTCGTTACGTTGTAATCATGCTATTTATTTTATATCGCAAATATATTAAGCATTCCCCCCAGAACACGATCGCAGTGGGCCTTGTAAGCAGTGACGGAAAAGACGGAATAGTGGGAATAGCGAGCCAGAAGGTACACTTGTTGAAACAAAACGCAAAGCGGACCAGGACCTCGATGCTTTCACATATCACGTAACAATTGAACAACAAATGGACCCACAAACGAATTCGCTTTTGGGTCCTTTTAGGGGGGTCTGAGATCACCTGGTTTGTTCACATACATGCTGAAACGCTCCAAGAGAGTTTGAAAGGGTTAAACGAACTAGGTCTGAAAACACCCTAAGACATTGACAATGCCACACAGGGAACAAAGGAAAACTCAGGGCTTAAATACATGTGGAATAATCAGGGAGAACAAAAACAGGTGTGATGAACTAACAACCTAGGAGACTAACTAGGGAACTAAGGAAAATAAGAAAAACCTCTCAATGAACACAGTACATTGGAATTTGAGGACACTCTCTATATGTTCAATACCCACTGAATGTTTAGAAGATGATTATAGTCACCTCTTGCCATTTTAACTTGCTGCTACACTTGTATTAGGATCTCAGAGCCAAGTACCTGCCAGTGTTGCTGCTGCAATTTCCCAGCTTATTGTGACTTGCTCAGGGAGAGTGAACTGTCCTAACCCACTTGATCAGTGCTAATTAAATGGTTATCCTTTTTAGTGATTCACTGTGTTTACATGTCATCCAACACACAAGAGTCAGTTTGTATCTGCCTAAAGCAGGAGAATCACAACATTTCCCACAGGGGGCAATCATGATAGAATTTCAGTAATCTACTAATTTATAGTATGTACAGGTGAAATTCACCGTCATAAGAGGTCATTTTACTGAAGGCTAAATGATACAGCTGTGGTGAAGAGAATGCAAAAGTGAGAAAGTATCTCCACAAAACCACACCCTGTGAGAGCCATACAGAATCCCTAACCTGAACCAAATTAAGAAAAAGGGTTTAAAATGACCATTTACTAAGAAATGAGAAGAAGATAGTTGGAGACACAGTTAAAAGTATATATTTTCTCATGCACTTTCACAAGACAAAAAGGCCAAGATACACATAGAAGATTAAGAATCAAGATTCAGGCTGAGGGGCATCTTCCTCTGGTTTTCCTAGGTTAGAAGTAATCTTTAAAGCCATATCCTGTTTGTGTTCTTTTGCCACATCTTGTGTTCTGGTGTGAGAAGCAGAAGAAAGAAAAAAAAGTTATTTGAAAGTAAACTGAGACTATATTGCTATTGCTTTCTGAAACAGCTGGGGGTGGTATTGCTCCAAAGCCCAATGCACAATGCAATACAAATTACATTTCATTTATAAACAGCATATTTCATATTATTTAAATCTCTTGAATATACAACACATTAGGTAAAAAATGACAAGACTAGATAATGTTTTCTATTCAATTAGAGCGAGGTAATGTATTCATGAAGAATTTAAACTACATGCATTGGGAAATGGGTCACATGTGTAAAGGTAGCTTGACTAAAGGATATATGTGATATATATAGTGAAAACTTAATGGATTAGTATAGCAAACAATTAGGTTGATACAGGAGTATTATAAGAAAAAATCCCAATGCTCCCTTCAAATTAAAGGTGAGTAACACTCCATAAAGTTTGTTATACTCCATTTGGACACTAAAACAACAACATGGTCCGGTGTTGCCACCCTAGTGTGGACCAAGTGATTAGTGCAAAAATGTAAAAAAATAAAAATAAACAAATATTCCAGGCTCAAGTGCGAGCTTAGTGTACAAAGTGAATTATGCTGATGATTAAATTTTCCTCAGATGCACTGCACACATCCCCTACCATACATGAGTAACACTTTACAATACGGGTGCGCTAATATGCATTAATTCATTCTTAACTAATGCACACATAATCATGTTTTAATGTATGTGTCACAGAGACGAACTCTGTGGTTCCCTCCTCTGGCCATCGGAGGGAGCCGTCTCCCAAATACTGACACACACACCCGCATAAACACTACATTTCCCACAAGCCCGTGCCCTGGACTGATTACCACCTCAGCCGATACTCATTACCCGGACTATAAAGGACTCCCTTGTACCACAGTTCATTGCGAAGTCTTGTTTTGCCTTGGTGAACATTTCTGAGTGTTATTACCCTGTCTGATTACCTGTTGCTGATACTGTTTGTTACCCGTCCTCGACTCTCTGCTGCCTGCCTTTGACCTCTGCCTTGTGTCCTGATCTGTGAGTGATATCTGCCTGTCCTGAACTACTGCCTGTTACCTGACCACGTTTCTGCCTGTCCCTGTTATACCTGTCTGCTCCTGTTTGACCCTGCCTGTACGACCACGCTCTTATTCAATAAAAGCATGCAAATGGATCCCAGCCTGAGTGACGACTCATTACAGTATGACTCATGAACTAAACCATTAATTAATGATTACTGCATCAGCAACTAATAAAGTTTTATATGAATAATAGATTAATTAATATATGAATTGTTATTATTAAATGTGTCATAATGTATTAATTCCTTAATAACATATTTTATTAACTAATAGTGTAAGTTAATGTGTTAATTACCACAGTGGTTTGAAGACATGTACTTTAACTTCCAGTTGTCTGCTTTAATCAATCATTAATTAATAATTTGCAAATGTATCATTATGTTATGGCTTGTTGACTTCTATGTATACTTGTTGAGGCACATGACTATTAACTAATTGTTAAGTAATATGTCGTTATGGTTTTGACATCTACACCAAGCCATAGATTTTAATTTCCAACTATCTACAACCGTGATTCCACTGTGCCAGATGAACTGCTGCATCCAGAACCTTGTTGTTCATGGCACAGGAATGTGTCAGATTAAGCTTGAGGTCAAGGATTCAAAGATGGAACACTAGAACATGTGGCTGGGCACTGCTATTTCGTAACACTGTCAAGACCGGACAAAGAGAATAGAACCTATTATAATCAGTGATAGTGATACTACACTGGATGCGGCACAACACAACAAAACGTCACTTCTGTTATGAAGGACAAATGGACTTTCAATGGTCTGTCATGTCCAGTGTCAACAGCTGTTGAGGCATGACTCTATAATCGTTGCATCCAGTTTAAACTTTAATCAATCTGTAGTTCAGATTCTGGTGTGCTGATATTTGTGTGCAGCCCAACCTACCCATCCGTCACATTCTCTGTCATTAAACTGACTGCATGTGCAACTGTCAAAACCCATTAATTACATATTACTTAACAATTAGTTAATAGTCATGTGCCTCAACAAGTAAAGTCGTAACATAATGATACATTTTCAAATCATTAGTTAATGATTTATTAAAGCAGACAACTGGAAGTTGAAGTACATGGCTTCAACCCATTGTGGTAGTTAACACATTAACTTACACTTTTAGTTAATAAAATGTGTTATTAAGGAATTAATACATTATAACACATTTAATTAATAACAATTCATATATTACTTAATCTATTAATCATATAGAAACTTTATTAGTTGCTGATGCAGTAATCATTAATTAATGGTTTAGTTCTTCATGAGTCATACATTAAAACATGATTATCTGTGCATTAGTTAAGCATGAATTAATGCATATTAATGCACCCGTATTGTAAAGTGTTACCCATACATGTATGCATGTACAGTAAACACACTTGCTTGATGCGTGAGAACTTATAAGGTTTGTTTTCACATGTCAACCAAGCAAGTTTGAGCTTCCATAAGAACCAACGCAGCTTGTTCTCACATGTCAAGTACTGGTGAGCTTCTGTTTACCATATTTTATGTACTCAATATAATAAATAATTTTTAAAAAATTATGGTTTTGGTCAGCTGTCCTTTTTTCATGAGAAATAATATATTTCCTGACTTGTGATTTAAATAATTGAACATTGTAGGGTTGATTTTAGAGGTTACTGAGGTTAAGGGTTAGAGGTTAGAGGTCATGAATCAAAGGTTATTAAAAAAGTTGACCTGGGCTGAGGAGCAGGTCGGATACTTGGAAGGACATCCCAGCTCGACGTTAAGCTGTCATGTTATGAGGAGAAACAATCATATCACTGATCACAATCCACCAAAGTAATCACAGACAAACATGATCAAAGAATATTAACGCTAAAGATGAAAACAGACAAGACAAACTACGTTCTAATAATTAAGCCAGTTTTTAATTAATTAATTCCCAATCAGCTGTGGGACCATTTTTTATCACAATATTAGCAGTAAATGTTAATATTGGGCAAATGTTGTATCAATTTTTAATTAATTTAATTACAAATATTATTACTAACAGTTGCAAGGTGCTTTAGGCTGAATGTTTAACAGTGGTATGTAAACTTTGTTTGGGCATATTGTTCTCTGTAGATTATTGTTACTTAGCTAGCTTGTATTTAAATGCTTCAGAGCTTTGCGAATCAAATCAGTGGATCGGCGCGCCAAAGTCACTTGATTTCAGCAGTTTAGCCATTTGATAGGAGATCAGAATCACTAATTTGAAACAAAAGATTCATAAAGCTCAGAAGCTTCATGAAGCAGTGTTTTGAAATCGGCTTATCACTAGATATTGTTGAAAAGTCGTTATTTTGGGTTATTTTGGCACACAAAAAGTATTCTTGTCGCTTTATAATATTAAGATAGAACCACTGAACTCACATGAACTGTTTCAAATATGTTTTTAGTACCTTTATGGATCTTGAGAGTTTCAATGGCTTTGCTCTCAAGAGAGGCCTCACTGAGCCATCGGATTTCATCAACAATATCTTAATTTGTGTTCCGAAGATGAACGAAGGTCTTATGGGTGTAGAATGACATGAGGGTGAGTAATGAATGACATTATTTTCATTTTTGGGTGAACTAACCCTTTAAGAACCAAGATACTAATGGCTTTGATACAATGTTGAGTTCCCTTTCAAATGTGGAACTCTATGCCGTGTTTACACACGGTAATCCACGATTGCCTGAATGTGATGACGTAGCAATGTTGCGTAGTACGTCACTGAAACCATAAATAGACCTCAGACCAGTGTGTCGTCAGTTTTATCTTCAAATTAAATCTGATCTTAAAGCAAAAGGAACTGGATTAAATATTTGAATGCTACCTATCTACAATCTGATTTCTGACTTGTGATGCAGCCTGAATCATAATCACACTGTGTTCGTTCATTGGCCAGAGGAGAACCCCCCACCCCCACCCCCACCCACCCAGCTGAGGCTGGTTTCTCCCAAGGTTTTTTTCTACATTCTGTCACCTGATGGAGTTCGGGTTCCTTGCCACTGTAGCCTCTGGGTTGCCTAGTTGGGGACATTTAATATATAACAATATTATTGATTTGACTGCACTGACACTATTGGATGAGAACTATACTAAACCGGATGACGACATCACTGTTTTTCTGCAGAACTGCTTTATAGATGAAATGAACTAATTTAATAATGGATGATCTTTACAACAGAACTGAATCAACACTAAACTGACTGCTGTACAGCTGAAATGAACTGTTTGCATCATCAAATCATTTTCCTGTTATAACTGTAAAGCTTGCTTTGAAACAATCTGTATTGTATAAAACACTAATTAAGGTGATTTGATTTGACTTGATATCAGAAGCCGCATGTTTAAGTGCATGTTTGCTGTTGAATGTGTGATTTGTCTGTCATAAGTCAGGAGTTTGTTTCTAACATGTCAAGTCAAGTCAAGTCAAGCCACCTTTATTTATATAGCGCTTTTTACAATGCAGATTGTCTCAAAGCAGCTTTACAGTGATAACTGGTATATAATTTTGGCTGCACAGCAGCTCTTAAAGAAAATGGTGTCAATGCAGGCAGATCAAAGCACATGTCATGCTCTAAGTTCAGGAGATGTGTGACTCCATGCCTGTAATATATTACAGGAGATGAGTGACGAATCACACACCGTGTGCCTTTTGAAAGGGTGAGGAGTCAGTCCTTCAGGGGACTGACTGCATTTCACTGTGAGAGGTTTAACATCCACAAGCTCCAATCCTGCTTGTCTCTCTTTCAGAGAGATGACAGCCAGGCCCCTGCACCCTGTGGCTTAGGACCTGCAGCAGCCGAGGTGGCTTGGTGACTTCTGTCATAGGGATTGCAGGTTGAGTTGGTAAAGACGGAACCTGAGATGGGGGATCAAGCCCTTTTTTCTTGCCATCTTCACTGACTCTGAGAACCCCATTTTGGATCTTGAAGCTCACTCTGCGAATTCTTCAGACCAGAATGAGGTTTGATTCTGAGGAGTTGGATGCAGACAGTCAAGAGGGTGCTTCAGCGGAGCAGTCCTTGAAGCAGCAGTTGAAGATTGTAACTCTTGCTGTGGCCAAGTTGAGTTTGGTGTGGCCTGATAAAAAGATACAGATCACTTGGTCTAAGCTCGATGATGATACTTAACATCTGGCTGAGAGCAACCTCCCCCGCTATCTCCCATTCTTCCCTGACCTCCACCCTGAGGTGTCAAGGTTTTGGAGGAATCCGTACTAGGTGCGAGTTCATACACATGCAGGCCACCTCAACATACATAGCACGGGTACGTGGCCGTGCTGAGGGTGAAAAAGATGCTTGTGGTCTATCTCTCCCCCTCATGTGCATCGTCGAATTAATCCATCACCATATCTAAGAGCCAGCACCGTCCACCAGCCTCTCCAGTCCAGGGCCTAGTGAAAAGTAAGAGAAGCAAAAGGCCAGCGTGCCCACCCATATCCAACCACAAAGATAGGGGGAACAGGAAGCGCATTCAGGCACAGCCACCCAAGGGGAGAAAGGATTTCTCCTCTAGGATGTATAAGAAAAAGTCCTGACCCTCATGGGCCCTGTCCCCGAGGGCATCCCCTCCCGAGAAAGATCCATGCAAACCAGAACACTGTGTTTCCGACCTTCCTCTGGGCCCTCGGCAGGCATCTTCGTCAGAAATCTTTTCTTTTCCAGAAAGAAGTGCAGTCTCTCTTAGCAAAAAAGTACATCTCAGAGAGAGATTCAGGGTTCTACAGTCGATTCTTTATTGTGCCCAAATAGGATGGGGAATTGCATCCGATTTTGGATCTAAGGGGCCTGAACAGTGCTCTTCGGAGAAGTAGGTTCAAGTTAATCTTGTCTCAAATCCAGTTCAAGGGCTGGTTTATGATAATAGATCTAAAGGAAGCTTTCTTTCACACAGAAAAAAACAAAACAGCGTACAAATATTGAGTTCTTCCTTTTGGCCTAGCCTTATCCCTGTGCACATTCACCAAATGTATATATGCTGCTCTGGCACCTTTGCAACTCCAGAGCATCCGTGTACTAATTTACATAGATGATTGGCTAATAATGGCTCAATAGGAGGAATTGATTGAGAATCAAGATGTTGTGCTCGCCCACATAAAAAAGTTAGGGCTGAGATTGAACTCCAAGAAGAGTTTGCTTTCTCCAGTTCA
Organism: Elopichthys bambusa; assembly: GCA_037101425.1. Lineage (NCBI taxonomy): Eukaryota > Metazoa > Chordata > Actinopteri > Cypriniformes > Xenocyprididae > Elopichthys > Elopichthys bambusa. The sequence continues at coordinate 7,829,702 of CM074439.1, forward strand.
GAGAACCACTTTTCTGGGAGTGATATGGGATTCGACCACAATGCAGGCACATTTGTCTTCTGCATGTGTAGAATCGATCCTAAATGCTATGAAACATATCAGGAGCTTTCAGTCTTACAGGTTCAGAGACTGTTAGTTCTCATGGCGGCAGCAACCAATGTCATTCCACTAGGCTTTCTGCACACGAGGCCATTCCAGTTCTGGCTCAAAAGCAGAGGATTCCATCTTCTAAATCATCCCCTCCAGGGTCGTATAGAGGGAACCACTGTCCCCTCTGGTTCACCCTCACACCTCACCTCACATGTCAACTGAAGTTGAAAAGGCAATTCTGAGTTCTAGAGCCCCTTCCACCAAGAAGCTCTACGGCCTAAAATGGAGACTCTTCGGGCACTATCATACACCCAGCGCAATGCGACTCCAGGTGCGACGCAAGTTTTTTTCGCTAGTTTCAGCTCGGCGCAGTTATCATTTTCACGTCCAGCACCCACGTTGTTTAAATAGCAAATGCACTCGTGCCCATCTGTTCACCTGCTGGTCTGAAAACGAGGTGTGTTCAGGCGCATTGTTGGCACGTTGCCATTTTAAAGCAACTGAAAACAACTGCACCACTGGCCAACAAAAACCTGGTCTAAAGTCAATGGTGCTGTATTTTATTTTATTTATTTTTTTGTTATTTAAAGGGCGTGTTAGTAATACGTGCCTATAGGTGGATGCACAATGTGCGTACACTCTGCTTGTTACATACACAGGGATGAGCAGCAGCACATAAATATGCCAAATATTACAAATAAAAGGATTACAATGTTTACAAGATTATTATTGTATACATAAAGATAAAAATATTTGCATTTCATAATGAATAGTCATTGCATGTATCAGAATTACTTATTTGCAATAATGACGAATTAAATTGGCTAATTATTTGACCAATCGTGGCAATACACAAATGTATTTAAACTGTGTCCAAAACACATCCATGGCTCATTAAGAGACTAGATACAACCCTTTTGGACCATGTGCCTGGCACATTTTTTTTTGTTTGTTTTTTTGTTGTTAAACTAGCAAAACATGCCCTAAGTGCACCATGCGCGTCAGACCATGTGCTTAGATTGTTAAAATAGGGCCCTTTGTATCATAGCTGGTCAGCCAGTGGTCTTGCAGTGAGTCAGTGGTCTGCATCTGTCATGTCCATTACGTGATTTGAGGATCTACGTCCACCGCTCAGGCAAGTGGCATAAGCCCTCTCAGCTTTTGGTCTGCTTTAGAGGTTGCTATAGAGTGAATGCGGTCACCAAGCAGTGTATCATGCATTAAATCATGGACACGATCTCCCTCTCCTATGAGGCGCGCAGAATGGCTTAGCCCCTAGAGAGTTAGGGCCCACTCTACTAGGAGTGTTGTGTCTTTTAAAGCTCTTGCTAGGGGTGCATCCTTGCAAGATGTTTTTGCTGTGGCAGGATGGTCCTCTCCACACACATTTATCAAATTTTATAGTCTGGACACGGATTCAACCCCAGGGTCTTAAGTCCTGCAGGGCTGATCCTGTCTCAGACAACTTTCAACAACTGTCTGTACAGATACACAGCCTTTGCTTGGCAGCTGTAGCTGACAGTCATTGACTGTTTTTGTTTGTTTGTTAGTTTGTTTTTTTACAGTGTAGATAAGGCTCAGGTTTGGCTCAGTTTTGGAGTTTCTGGTTTACTTAAGGCTGAGAATCGGTACCAACACTAAAACCTATTTAGGCCTAGTGCAGGGCCAGTTATGGGTTAGTAATCAGCTGAGACTTGGGCCAGTTATGGCCCTTGTCTTTAATCCAAATCTGGGCCATTCCAGGGCCGTCTGGTTTGTGGGCCGTGGGAAAGGGGCAGTTTGGACCGCAGCTAGGCCAGAAAAAAATTGCTATATGGGTTACCAGTGATTCATTTAGTTAATTTTCATGTTGATTAAACAGCAGTGATGAACACCACAATGTTACATTGATCTAACAATATTACAAATTATTCTTCTTGTTAATTTCAATGTAGATTCAACAACAGTGATGTAGAATCAACATCATAGTGTAACCTTGATTCAATAACATTAGCATTGAGTTTATTCCTGATTGCCACCCCCACCCCCTTCAAGAAGACATACACTATAGCAATGGAAAACAATAATCTTGTTGTTTAGTGACTTAAATGCAAATATGAACAGTAAACTAAATTTAAGATAAGATTAAAAAGCAGGAAGTTATTTGAGGAATTATGCTCAGAACATACAGTTAAATATATAAAAATATATAACATCTCTAACCACCTCACAAGACATATATGGATTGTTAAAAATTCTTACCGAATAGTTTTCACAATAAAGTAGATGATAACAGCCAGACCTATACATCCGCACAGAGACCCAATCACAATCGCTGTGATTTCACCTGAGACAGAGACAAAATGTTACATTTCTCAACAGAACTGTAATAATTGAGCAAAATTTGGCATAAATATATTTTCTAAGAGAGCTGACTGAAAAGATAAAAACAACAGTTTAACAAATAATATTGAATGTTTAGACAATAAAATAGTTAATATAATAATTAATGTAATATAAAATGTTTCTCACCTGCAGTATAAATTTTAATTGAGACTGGAGAGAGGAACAGTGAAACAAAAAAGAATTAGATACAGCTCAAGCACAATGCTAATTAAAAAAAAACAAACAAAAAAAACACATTCATATCTTTTCGATGACAAACCTATTTTGTCATCATTTACTCATCCATATGTTATAACAAAATTGTATGCTGTTATTTTGGTGGAACACAAAATGCCAAATTTTTGAAGAATCTTTAAGTTGCTCTTTTCTATGCAAAGACTGTTCATAGTATGTCAGGTTTCAAAACGAAAAGACTCAAGAATCAGTCTGTAAATTCTAAGTCTTCTTAATTCATATAATAGTTTTGTGTGTGAAACAAACTGAAATTTAAGTTGTAAGGTAAGTTCACTTATAATTTCACGTAGTCTGACATTGTTGAAACCAAACGGTATAGGTTCCTACATGTGCTATATGTGGATGAATGTGGCACTCCAGTACACATATGCAGAATAGTGTCACAGGTTTCTGTATAGTATATCTAACAAAGAGATGAGTGATGCAGAATGAACGAAGAGATACAATGTTTAAATGTTTGTTGATCATTTACCATGTAATAATGTTATTTATATTGGAAACATCTGAAAAAATCCTAAATTATTATCTCAAGTACTATCACATCTTCTGGCTCTTATTACTGCTTTGTCCTGCTCTTCCCACTCAGGCACACATGCACACAGGCTCACATGATTACAATAAACTCTGTGTTCACAGGCGATTTTGAAAAACTAAACAGCCATCATGTAAACAATAAGAACAGCTACATAATCCCCCCACCCCCAACCCTATTCTCTCTCCCCTTCCTCTTTCATTTTTTCTCTCTTTCTCCTACCAGGAATGAAAGAGGACAGGACAGTTCTGTGATTAAGTGGCTGGGTGGCACGGTAGTTATCCTGGAGAACCATGGGCTCTGCTTCTTCTGCCTTGCTGGAGTACAACACTGTCTCTAATTTCATTAGCTAGTTTGAAGAGAAGAGAAGAGAAGAGAAGAGAAGAGAAGAGAAGAGAAGAGAAGAGAAGAGAAGAGAAGAGAAGAGAAGAGAAGAGAAGAGAAGAGAGGTTTAAAATCTTTAAATTTAAAAACAATTCATTACAATTATATTACATTCTCAATCATGTAAATAAATAAATATAAGCAAACCTTAATTCAACCCATACTTAATTCTTTAAAACAACCAAATTAAAAATTCACCACAAGTTGTTCTACATAACACAGTATATATATATATACATAATATATACTACATAACATTTCTCCTATACACCATTTTTGGAAAGGTTATCAAATCTCCCACCAAATTCATTGTTCAATCTGCTTGCAATTAAACCTTTCATCATCTCTTCAGGATTCACTCTACTTATGCCCAATAATTTGTTTTCCAAAATTTCCGCAACACTCAAAACATAACTTAAAAGACACAATATTAAACAATATAACAATATAAACTTTTTTGAGACTTTATACTTCAACACTTCCAATAGAAACACATTCAGAGAAGTCTTCACCTAAACCTTTAAACCATTCTGTTAACAGTCTAAAAAGCTCTCCTAAAAGCATACAATACAAAAATAGGCGTTCTGCTCTGTTACATCTCCATTAGATGAATGTGTACTGCATTAAACGATGACACTGACACGAGCCTTATACAATGCAACTTTACTGGTATACAGATGACGTTCAGTGCATAGTCAAGTCAAGTCACCTTTATTTATATAGCGCTTTTAACAATGCAGATTGTGTCAAAGCAGCTTTACAGTGATAACTGGTATATCATTTTGGCTGCACAGCAGCTTTTAAAGAAAATGGTGTCATTGTCCATCTTAAGTAAATTCAGTATTGATTCATTACGTTGTAAGAATCAATAGTTATTAATTTAGTTAATTTATCTATATCAGCACTGGAGTAAACGTGTCATCATCCAGCTCAATTCAGTTCGCATACAATGGTGTCAATGCAGGCAGACACTGTTGAATGGCCACTGGCCAATAGCAAACAGTGCTTTATTATGATGCAGGCAGCTATCATAAGTCCGATTTGGATCGCAACAGTCAAAGTATTTATTCCAGTTCCATCCAGCTGAGGATCGTATTCATCACGCCGGTATGGACAGTTTGTTGAGGAACTGTGCCACTGGCTGTTGTGTCGATGAAGCCTTCACAGTGGATGACCTAGTTGACTCAATCTCTGCTGACACTTCAGGGCTGCGTTGTGGTCGTGTCAAGGCACAGGTCCTCGGTCTCACCTGGATACGGCCCAGATCCGGCTGACTATGGTAAACCTCGGGATAAACAGAGAGACTAATATTAGCGTAGATGCCATTCTTCTTCTGATGTAACGAGTACATCTGGTGTTATAGGAAGTGTTCCCAGTTCCGGCTAACCTAATTTATGCAGCCTAACAATCCTTTAACGGATCTGAAAACATAAATTGATAATGTGTTATGTGTATGCCAGGTTAAAGAGATGCGTTTTTAGTCTAGATTTAAACTGACAGAGTGTGACTGCTTCCCGAACAATGCTAGGAAGATTGTTCCAGAGTTTAGGTGCCAAATAGGAGAAGGATCTACCACCTGCAGTTGATTTTGATATTCTAGTGTAAAATTGAAAATATCCAAAGATATTTTAAAATGAACAAAGACATTTGCTTTATTGTTTCAACCCCCTCGCTCTTGCTACAAGGGCCATTTGGAAGGCACAAAGGTGTTGATAGTGATCAAGCCCTATAGGCCAAAATGTATGTACATTGGGGGTCTACAAATTGTCACACCTTTAGTACAGTGGGGGAAGTTTTAATTTCCTGATTGGTCAGTTTGAATGTCTCACATTTGGGTTTCAGTCACATGGTCAAGGAAGGGATAAAAGAAGATCGTAACTGTTGCTCTGGCTCTTTTCATTCTCTGCCTCTTTTCTTGGGCACTCTCTGGCCCTCTCTCTCTTTCTCTCTTTCTCTTTCTCTTTCACACTCTCTAACTATCTCTCAGGTAACTTTTTACATACATGCTGGGTACAACTAATGGTATATGATTTTATCATCTCATACATCTATTTTGTAATTATTTTAAGCGTAACCATAATCAGATATTGTCATTAAACCCTTTCTATTACAAATGATGTGCTAACTAGTTTTGATTTAGTATTAACATTAATGTGCTCCCTATTGAAATAAAATATTGTCACACTATAGCAACGCTCTCCCACATATTTTGCTATTATAACTGCGCTTATTTCCGTCGTTGGTATAAGTTGCAGTGGGTGGTCATAGTCAAGAAATGTACAGTTTTCTACCATCTTGCTGATAACATTTCTTAAGTCATTCGGCAACCCTACAGCCTGAACCCCTGTAGGCAGTCCACCCTTACACTAGGTAGTATCAACTGGCCTGAATTCTGAGATCGCAATAGACGTGAAAGACAATAATGCTTTAAGAGCTCGCTCAGGTACTGGGGAGCTAAACAATTTAGTGCTTTGTAAGTAATTAGCAAGATTTTAAACTCTATACGATGTTTAACAGGAAGCCAATGCTGTGTTGACAGAACCGGGCTAATACTTCCTAGTTCTAGTAATAACTCTAGCTGCTGCATTTTGTACGAGCTGAAGTTTATTTATCAAGCGATCAGGGCAACCACCCAGGAGAGCGTTACAGTAATCTAGCCTTGAGATCATGAACTCATGAACTAACTCTTCTGCATTTGTCATTGAGAGCATATGTTGTAAGTTTAGATATATTTTTAAGAATAAAGAATGCGGTTTTTCAGATGCTGAAACATGGCTTTCAAATGAAAGATTGGTATGAAAGAGCACACCCAGGTTCCTAACTGACAACGAAGAATATCTGTTTTTTCTGAATTTAGTAGTAGGAAATTACTAGTCCTCCAATTTTTAAGACAATAAATCCAAAAGTTTAGACAATTCTTCCTCTACTAAAGCAGCGAATGAATTAAATTTTTCCTCAGGGATACTACAATGCACTGTCTGACGCGATACTGTAGTAGACGGTTGCATGGCTATAATTTTCTCTCTAATATTGTAAATCTTGAAAGTTAAAAAGTTCATAAAGTCATTACTGCTGTGCTGTTTGGAAACATCAGAAGCTGAAGCTTTATTTCTTGTTAATTTAGCCACTGTATCAAATAAATATCTAGGGTTGTGTTTATTTTCTTCTAAAAGCAGTTTTTAAGGCCTTTCTGTACTCAATCATACTCTCTCTCCACGAAAAGCGAAAAACTTCTAGTTTTGTTTTCTTCCAGCTGTGCTCCATTTTACTGGCTGCTCTCTTAAGGGCCTGAGTGTGCTCGTTGTACCATGGCGTTGGACTCATTTCCTTAATCTTTTTTAAGTGCAAAGGAGCAACTGAGTCTAATGTGCTGGAAAAGACAGAGTCAATAGTTTCTGTTGCAACATCGAGGTTTTCTAAGCTGTCTGGTATGTTAAGGCGATGAAACTGATCAGGAAGATTATTTATAAAGCAATCTTTAGTGGTAGATCTTTAGTTTATCCGCAGCTAGTACTAACTTAGATAGAAAATCAGCAAATTCTTTGATAAAATCTGTACGGTGTCCTGGCGGCCTGTATACAATAGCCAGCACAAATGTCAACTTACATAATGTTACATAAAGCACCATCACTTCGAAGGAATTATATTTGAAAGACTTTTGAGTAATACTGTAAATATTACTATAAATTATAGCAACACCTCCCCCTTTGCCTTTCTGACGAGGATTGTGTCGATAATCGTAACCTTGAGGGCTAGACTCATTTAAAGTAATGTAATCGTCTAGTTTTAAACAGGTTTCTGTCAAACACAGCACATCTACATTATTGTCTGTGATAATATCATTTAGAATAAGTGCTTTTAAAGAAAGGGATCTAATATTCAGCAACCCAAGCTTTATCATTTGTTTATCAGTATTATCTCTGTTTTTTATTTGTTGAACATCAATTAAATTTTTACCCTTAAATGAGTTTGGAAGTTTTTGTATTTACTAATTCGGGGTACAGACACAATCTCATGTGATAATATCTAGGTGAAAGAGTTTCTATGTGTTGGGATTTATCTGACTTCTGTGACGTGAGACAGCTAGCAGACGGTCGGTTTAGCTGGTCTGTCTGTTTCCTGACCTGGACCCCAGTTTGTCATGTTTCAGCTCTAAGACCATGTGCCATATTACTAGAGAGAAGAGCAGCGCCATCCCAGGAGGGATGAATACCATCTCTTTTCAACAGGTCAGGTCTGCCCCAAAAAATGTTCCAATTGTCTATGAAACCTATATTATTCTGCGGACACCACTTAGACAGCCAGCCATTAAGTGATGATAATCTGCTAACTATTTCATCACTCCGACAAACAGGAAGGGGACCAGAGAAAATTACTGTTTTTGACATTGTACTTGCGAGTTCACACACTTTCTTTAATGTTAATTTTAGTGATCTCCAACTGGCGAAGTCGAACATCATTAGTGCCGACGTGAAAAATAATTTTAGAGTATTTACAATTAGCATTAGCCAGCACTTTTAAATTTGCTTTGATGTCAGGTGCTCTGGCTCCCGGCAAACATGTGACTATGGTGGCTGGTGTCTCTATTTTCATGTTCCAATCACCAATAACCAGGGCACTTTCAACAGGATTCCCAGTGAGTGCGTCACTGAGTGGAGAGAACCTGTTTGATGTTCTTATTGGAACGGAAGAGTGGTGTTTTCCACGACTATGCTGCCTCACCATTACCCAATTGCCCTGCTCCACGGGCTCTACAGCCGGAACCGAACAATGAACAGAGTTCACTAAGCTAGTTGCATCCAAAACAGTATCTAAAGCCCTTGCATTCGTGCTATCCTCAATTGAAGTTTGGATGCGTGTCTCTAATTCTGAGATTTTCTCTGTCAGCCTATTTCCCTACATTTATGACATGTAAATCCCTCGTCGCTGACAGAGAAAGCTATATTATGCATGTGACAGGCAGAGCAAGTAACAATAGAAGGAGAGGATGACATGACTCACCGTGTTTGTAGAGCGATCCCACTTACCACAGCTGTTTGATGAACGCATAGAAAAAGGACAGAGAATGATGACAAGTTAACAAGCTAGCGAAATGCAAACACGTTGTGATAGCGATTTAGATTAAAAGATTAAAAGCTAGCGACGTCAGATTAATGTGATAGGCAAATATTAGATATATGGTAATGATAATATAAACAACAATGAATGATAGTAAAAGATTCATAACAAAGCTATACGGAGATACAGACGCAAACCACTCTGAGCAGCGAGGCAGACAGGAGCAGACAGCATACTAAGCATACTAAGCATGTGTCATAAAACAAGAGCATCAGTACGGGGTGTCATAAGGGCAAAATGTACAACGTTTGAAATGCACTACTCCTCCCCTTTTACTTTCAACATCAACCTCAACAACTAAACACTTCTGACATCATACATGTTATGTATGATATTTTTTTTTACTTTAGGAACATTAACGATATAAACACTTTTAAATATATATACGCACATAACTTCTAACTCTAGGGAAAGAGGGTAGACTGCCTCGTTTCCCTGGCTGAACCCTGGGGATTATTCTGCGCCAATGACGTGGGTTAGCCACTAATTACAGATCCAGTCTTTGTGGTGGTTTCCGCACTCTAGTCGGATAATGTTGAAGAGGAGGCACAGGTGGTGTTTTTACTAGAGTGTCTGTAACAGTCACTGGTGTAGCTGGTATAGGAGATGTATTCTCAAAAGGAACGCTTGCCCGAGGTTCACTAGAAGGTGGTGTGGGCAAGATTTCTGGTACCACATCCTGACCAGGGGTAATGTGAAATGTGAGTTGTTGTTGTTGTGCCTCCAAATCACAGGGGTCATTACTGGAGATTGCTGAAGACAATAACTGGTCAACATGCCTCCTCCATGTCTGATTGTCTTTAGTTTCAACAATGTACGAAACAGGGCCAGTTTGTGCAAGAATGGTTGCGAGTACCCATTTTGCTCCCTTTCCATAATTACCAGCAAGTACATGGTCACCTCTGTTGAAACTTCTAAACTTTGCCTTACATTGCCTCTCCACCTGCATTCGCTGTTGTGACAAGACAATCTGCTAGGTTCCTGTTGGTCTCAGCAGGTTCAGTCTGCTGCGTAGTTGTCGTTTCAGCAGTGCTGTAGCTGGAGGGACTTTAGTGACTGAATGTGGCGTGTTTCTATAAGACAACAGAAAAGTGTTCAATCACTGGTTTAGGGAACCCTAACCCTGTGATGTCTTTAGAGCCTTCTACAGAGTCTCAACGAATCGTTCAGCCAGGCCATTGGTGGATGGGTGATAAGTCGCAGATCTGATGTGTTGAATTCCATTCACACGCAGGAAGAACTGAAACTCTTCAGACACCAGTTGGGGGCCATTATCGCTTACAAGTTGCTGTGGTATCCCAAAACGATTTAACACAGATCTAAGCTCTTCGATGGTTTTCTCAGATGTGCTGTTCATAACTGCTACCTCCGGCCATTTGCTGTGAGCATCAACAATCACAAGAAACATGTGACTCTCCATTGGTCCTGCAAAGTCAATATGTGTTCTCTGGGAAGATGGCTCCTCTGGGAAGTCCCATGGGTGCCAGGGGGCTATCTGTGGCATGTTTCTTACATTCTAACAATCTGGACAACCCTTTGCTTCCTCTTCGACCTCTGCATCTATGCCAGGCCACCAGAAGTAGCTGCGGGCCATCTCTTACATCCTCAGTACTCCGCGTGGCCTGCATGAAGTTCTTTTAGCAGAAGGTTCCTCAGGGGCAGGGGTATAATGACACGATAACCCCATAGTAGGCAGCCCGATTCTACTGTGAGCTCATTTTGTCGAACCAGATACGGTTTGAAGTTGTCTGCCATCTCTCCTCTCTTGATCCAGACCAAAACTTCTGACAAAACTGGGTCAGTTCTTGAATCGTTTCACTTGAGCTGCAGTGACAGGCGCACTCTGCACTTCCTTAAAGTAAAAGATGTCAGCTTGACTGACTTCTGGTGGTGTGTCCGGCAGAGGCAACCTGGACAGTCCATCTGCGTTACAGTGCTCCTCGGATCTCCTGTACTTGATGTCATACTGATGTGCCGACAACAAAAGAGTCCAGCGCTGCATGTGATTTGCCGCCAACGAGGGAATGCCGGTTTGGGGACCAAAGATAGAGGTAAGTGGTCTGTGGTCCGTAAATAGATTAAATCTATTGGTGAAATGATTGGTGACACCAAATACGATTGCTAAGGCTTCTCGTTCAATTTAAGCGTAATTGCTCTCTGCTGAGTTCAGGCTCCTTGACGCAAAGGCGATTGGGCTTTCTTCACTGGATGGCATAACGTGTGAAAGTACTGCGCCGACACCATATAGTGAAGCATCACATGCCAGCTGTATCGGTAGTGAATGGTTGTAATGAGTGAGGATCTTGGATTGTGTTAATACACATTTCACATACTTGAATGCCTTCTCACATCTGTCGGACCATTTCCATTGTTTGGACTTGTTCAACAGTTCATGTAGGGGACGAAGCCTGCTGGCCAGGTTTGGCATGAACTTTGCATAGTATGTTAGCAGCCCTAAGAATGATCACAGCTGGCTTACGTTCTTAGGAGAAGATGCATCCACAATAGCTTTTACCTTTGATGATTATGTAAGATTACTTTCGCATAGGAGCCGTTTTTGAATTGTCTCACTACGCAGTCCACAGACGAATCTGTCTCTTATTGTGTCATTTATCGCTGTGCCAAATTCGCAGTGTTCCGACAATCGCTTCAATACGGCAACAAATTGTGCAATCGATTCTCCCTCTACCTGGTTATGTTTTACGTTAAGCAAAATCTTTCAGCAATGATGAGGGGTTTTGGTGCATAATGTTCTTGGAGCAATGCTACAATGTCCTTAAATAAGCAATCACCGGGCTTATTGGGCTGGACCAGGCTGCGGAGTAGATTATACGTCTTGCTGCCCATTACACTGAGGAACGTTGGTACTAAAACCTCATATTTTATTCCATTATTTGACGAAATAATCAAACCACTCAGTATAAGAGCTTTCATCATATGGTCCGATTTGCCCCACTAGACCCGCCATTTTGGTCTGTTTGTCAGTGTATTTTTCCACTCACTGTTTTGTAGCCGACTCTTTCCTCCCGCGCTGGATTGTGTTGTCGTGATGTGCAGCCGTCGTCTCTTTTCTCTATTTGTGCTATTCTAAGATAAGAGCATGTTTATCCTCGTCACCAGTTTTGTTACATCTCTATTAGATGAACGCAAGGACCGTTTTAGTCACATATGCTCCCTAAATTTAATGCGTGCCATCTCAAAATATATTTGGGAGCATTTGTGCGAGTGAAAATAATTGCTGAGATGCGACCTGTTTTCATTTCTCTACAAAACGTTCTCTAATTATGTGCTTGCTGATACAGTGACCGGTCCACCATTCTATCACACAACTCATTAAACTTAATTTTTATATTCTTAAGTTTAAAGCAGACTTCAGGCTGGTTAATATAGCCGTCAATCTCCCTTTCACTGCACAGCGGTTTCACGTGACCGGGAGCTAACTAGCGTGCAAAATGTTAAGAGCTGAAGAGAGAAGATGAAAATAACAGTTACAGTAGGGCTCGACATTAACACTTGGACGCTTAAAAAAAAAACAGGGAGTTGCAAGAATAACTCTGATTTTAGTGTAAATGGCTATCTAAATAATATATAATGTATATGTACTGACGGTAACAAGGTTGCGCGCCTTTTGAGGAGAAATGGAAACAAATGCAGCGCCTATGCGCAGCACACAGAAAGAAACTCAGTTAACATACTGCGGTAAAAATGTGGAGTTTATATTTATAACATATACAGTTAAGTAACATCACACGACCAAGAAGAGTGCTGTCTTCCACCATCACGCTTGAAAATGTGACACTGATTTCATTCAACAGTTGAATAAACAAGCAGTTAAAATTAAATCACTTACATTTTAGACGCAATATTGACTTTTTTGTTCTGTTTCAGCAGCGAAAATAGTTCGAAACAAAGATGCAGCATCTTGCATTTCACAGAAGCACTCAGCCGTGTTTTCTGAATGATTCAGCGTTTTGAACGAATCGTTTGAGTCAAAGTTTCAATTTAAAGCTTAAATTTTAAGCTGAAATGAAAGTCCCATGACACCCTGGGATGCTTTTTTGGATGCTTTTATATAGGCCTAAGTGGTCCCTATACTGTATCTGAAGTCTCTTTCCCGAAATTCAGCCTTGGTGCAGAATTTCAGCCCCTACGAGCCAGTTCCACAATGAGCTTTCCTTAGGACGTGCCATTTCAGTGTCTGTAGCTTTAAATGCTAATGAGGAGGAGAGAGGCGGGGCAAGGTGGAGGGTGGGTGTGTGGCCTTAACCAGCTTGCAGCCACGGTACCATGTGCTAATGTTGACAGTGGATGTAGACACGCAGTAGTTCAAGCTTTTCAGTTTAACTCAGAATCTGATCCGGATGGAGAACCACCGGATGAAGAAGTTGCAACTCAGCGGCTACAGCAGGAAGTCTCCTAATGGTTAGTTTAAAATACTGTGTCTTACTTTGTTTGTTTATGTATGCCGTTATTGTCATGTAGCTAATGCTAGCCTACTTTGTTGGCTATTCATGTTACTCTGATTTGCTATCGTATATATATATATATATATATATATATATATATATATATATATTATCAGCTATAGACAGCGCCACTTTATTAGTCAGACCTCTGCTTTGGGAAGTTGTGTCATTACCAGAAAAAATAACATTAACCCACTGTTTCTTCATAGGCTCGGATGAAGGAAATTAAAAAATTACTTTGGTGTTCATTTGTACATCCAAACACTGAGCAACTGTCATGCTTCGCTCGTTTGCAAGCCATGATGTCTCTCTAGGGGAAAAAAAATATTGCGCTCGCCTCGCACGGTAGTAGCTCATTTTCTTATGGGCGGGCAAAGCAGAGAAAGGGGAGGTAACCTTTCCCCGTATGACGACATATAGGGAAGATTCCAGATTGGGCAATCTGAGCTTTCATTTTCTCAAAGGCAAAGCAGGATAACCCAGGGCTCGGTTTACACCTATCGCCTTTTCTAGCCACTGGGGGACCATAGGCAGGCTAGGGGAACTCATATTAATGTTAAAAAACCTCATAAAGTGAAATTTTCATGCCATGGGATCTTTAATTGGTAACAGCCCCATAGTGGCTGATTATTCTAAAATTTATTGATCAAATTTAAGAATTTGAAAATAAAAGATGAAGCATACATTTAATAAGATACGGGGTGTCATAAGGACAAAATGTACAACGCTTTAAATTCAATGCACAACATGCTCTCTCTTCTTTACCACAGAAATGTGAGCCACGTGTCTGTTTGTAATTAATAATTCTCCATTGCTGATCTGCAGTTCGCATCTCTAGCTAAGACTTATACAGGGAGCTCCAATGATCTCTCAAAAAATTAAATCCAAACCACCATGTCCACCTTAATGGTTGCCGCTCTTTTAACACCTCCTTATGAACAGTTTTAACACAATATTTCTTTAAGTGTCTATATCTCAGGATTCCCTTTAAGGAAACCCATTAAGATTTTTTCTCATTCTTCTTAATAATGGTTCAATGGCAATGATATATAATGGACTATATGCACGGTTACTTCCTGGTTGTCGTTAAGCCAGCTCGGGCATTTCCAGTGAACTGTTAGCTGTTCATTCTGTAGTCGCTGTACATCGACACAAAACCATCAATAATTGACTTTTTAATGTTGTATTCATATTTTAATGCACTTATCACATTTACCTAATTTTCCAATAAACCAGTTTTATTGATTGCAATAAAGGCAAAGCTATTGAGACCGTTTAAAAACGCTGTGTCTGTAATTAGACAGGCACACGCATTTTTCCCCCCCAGCACTTTTATTTTTTATTTTTAATGTGATGACCACAAACATTATTTGTTCATCCTTCTGAGATTGTCCCCATTGTAAAACCGAACGTTTCAAATTGTAGGAAATTCAACATTTGGTAGAAAACACTTATTTAAAAATAAAAAATACAATAATTACCACTTTAACCAAGCAGGTGCATTTATTTGCGCATATATCAGCCATTTCCTCTAATCGTTTTTCACTTCGTTTTTTACTAAATATTAAACATTAAAAAATAATAGGTTTAAAAATACATTTTGTCAGTGTGAAGTATGAAAAACACACATTTTATTAAATTAATCTATCTAAAGTGCACAATAAGTATTTCATTTTTTAAGCTTTTTTTTTCACATGTGAAAACTGATGGTCGAATTGAATTTAGCCGAAGAGGAACAATGAGGTACGTCTTTATTTATTTATTTTTTTATGACGTCTTACCTTTGAATAACTAAATTAATGCTATGCCTGACTATTTAAGTGACTATATTCTGATTATAAACTAAGCATCACACTACTGATGCTCAACACACCAGCAAATGACATTTCACCGGAAGTTTTCGAGCTGGCTTATATTAATGCGTAAGTTCCCTTTCGAAAGGGAACTTCAACTCTGCGTTTACCGTTATGGGGAACGGTCATTCGTGACAGGTGTCCGAATGCCAAAGAATCACACCACTCCAATCCTATTGGCCGGCGACAGCCTATGACGTCATCATAGCGTGAACCCGGAAGTATAAAGGGAGCGCCTGAGGAAGCAGTCAACATCTTCTCGTCTTTCGGGACTGTTTTGTCTATGCCGTTGTTTTCAACACCAGTAAGGAATTACTCTATGCCTTACAAACGTTCAGGAGAATGTGTTCATCCGTGTCTCAGGTTTCTGACACTTGATTTACACGTTTCTGGCGGTTTTTTTCTGTCTGAAGAGGAGCGTGCATAGACGGTGCTTGAGGGCGCTGTCGGTGTGTTTGTCTGTTGTTTTCTGTGAGCGTCTCCCTATTGGGACGCTCCATTCTTGTTTGGCACTCTTCCCGAGGGAAGAGGTGTCTGCATCTGTGCCTGGTGATTCTAGCCCCGTATTCTGAGGCAATACGGCGGCTGCAATCGTAGGGCTCGCAGGTGAGCTCGTTGGGAAGCTTGAGAGAATTGTATTCTCTCTCGGCTTCCACGGGGCTGACGAGGATGAGTGGCTGGATGACGGTGACGTCCGTGTTTGACGTCATCGCGTCCGATAGCAAGTGCTCCTCTGGCTGCTGGGGTATGTGGAGCTGCTCTGTTTTTGGGACGTGCTTTTCGGCGTGCTGCGGCTGCTACTCAGGCTACTTGCTCAGGTGTTTCTTTTACAGTTAGGCTGACGGCTGGGCCTATGATATTTTCACTATCCTTCTGGCTTGATAGTGAAAGTGCTTTTAGGCTTTAAAAAATGCTTGATTTCATCCTTCTTCATGCATAAAAATAAGGAGGGAAAATCTTCGTTCTACGAGCTGCAGGAAGGTAAGCTAGGTCTATAATTTTATGTTTATAAAAAGTATAGACCTTGTTTTTCCTGTATAGCTTTCCTGAGCATGTAGTCAGTAATTTAAAAGGGGTTCTTTTGGGCAAAATAACCAGCATTAGGTTGGCTAGTTTTCAAAACATGCACGCTTTATGGCCGCTATTTTGTAGCCTCCTATGTTAGAGTAGCTTCTCAGCTAATACTTTAGTTTGGTTTGAGTTAGCACTCGTCACTTCAGTTATTTGTGTGCAGGTCGGCTTTATCGGCCGCCTGACATTGTTTGCTTGTAGTGCTTTATTTTCTCCTCATATTTGAAGGATTCAAAATGAAGCCCAAGCTTTGCTTGGCCCAGTAGGCCTTAGCTAGCGGCTAGGCTAGAGCTAGGTTTGGGTGTTTGTTTGTTACATCACCCTTATTATTACGATCCCTCTGAGGTTGTATAGTTCCTAGTTGCTGGCCGTATGCCCATTTCCCCTTCGATGTGATGTAGGTGCTATGGCTGAGGTTAACAGCTAGGGTTATAGGCTGTTTTTCCCAGGTGGTAGGCCCTTATCTTTGAGAAGTTATGCAGTGTTGCTAGGCCCCACTTTGTAGAACTTTGTCATGCTTATAATGTTTTCTCATGAGCCCCTTAAATTGTATTCAAGTTTGAGTATATGGTGCTAAATGCTTTTAGCTTTCGTTCTCAAGGGTTCAACACAGATCTCAGATCTGTTTTGTGAAAACATTTATCCTGTTTGGATGGCATGTATTACAAAGCATTTAATTTTGCTTTGGGTTCTAAGCCTTAGCCCTACATACTTTAAAATATGTGAGCTTACTCTAATGCTGCCACAGGTTATCACCTGTTTCTGTGATAGCAGGCTGTGTTTAGCCTTTATCTAAGAACGTGGTGTTTTGTTGTACTCCCCGACTAGGGTTTGTGTTTCACTGAGTGCATCACCTGTTGGATTTCACACTCAGGTTGAGTGTAAAGAGTCTTATTCTGGTTAGAATAGGAATGATCTCTGATAGCTCCCAGTCGATCATTACCACAGCAGCTGTTTTACATATACTGTTAAGATTGTTGGCTCTTTATTGGTAGCCTCTTTCTTAATACAGCTTGTTTCTCAGGTGCTGTTGGTTTACGATCACGAGTTTGCTTACGTATCTTAGCACTGCCTCAGGCTTATGCTCATGTTGTTTGAGGTGGTAGGCCTTGTAGGCCTTCCTTAGACCATGATAGCATGTTTATGTGTACTAGGTACATTGCCTGTTGGAATGTGTAGGCTTAAGCTCAGGTTGTGTAGCTAGTTACACACAGTTAACTTGTAGGGTCTAGAGCTGGTCCCCTTTGAGCTTGGGCCCTATTTATGACCACTGGCTGGCGCCACAAGTAGTAGGCTCTGCCAGGCCTCCTTTTTGGTTTTCATGGCCCAGCTGGATTGGTTATATTAGACTCATTTCCATGGGTGTCTTGTTTGCTGACTCACACCGCCATCGGTCACGCCTCTGTAAGAGTAGGCCCTAGGTCATGCCTCTCATAGAGTTGCACAGGGTGTACTCCTTTTATCTAAGTGTTTTTGAGTACTTGGCCTAAATAAAAATCTTATACCATTCTTCCAAATGTCTCATTCAAAAAATAATTTATCTCCCAGAAAGAATAAAGATGGCTATTTTCCATCTGGAGCTGCACAGCCAAATCATCAGAAGTTATGCAGGTATTGTGAAGCATGCAAGCAATGACAATAGCAAAAATGGCAGATGGATCGATAATAACTGTTTATGATACATGATATCATGATATATTTAGTGATATTTGTAAATTGTCTTTCTAAATGTTTTGTTAGCACGTTGCTAATGTACTGTTAAATGTGGTTAAAGTTACCATTGTTTCTTACTGTATTCATGGAGATCAGAGCCATATCTTTATTTTTATTTTTAGCCTGAAAACACTTGTAGTCTGTATAATTCATAAACGCATCTGCATTCTTTATAAATCTCTCCAACAGTGTAGCTTTAGCCACGCATTTTTAATCCCACCCCAAAATAGGCAGTTAAAACATGGAATAATAAAATCTATGGGGTATTTTGAGGTGAAACTTCAGGCACATTCTGGGGATACCAGAGACTTACATTATATCTTGTGGAATAGTGTTCTAGGGCACCTTTAATATAGTCCATTTATTTCATTTAAAAAGTACTGTACATTTTCATGGTTCTGTACAGTTTTGTTTTTTTGTTTTTGTAAAAAAGTTCAGTACTATTTGACTTTGGGTGTTATGTTTGTTTTCATTCAGTATATATATTGGTTGATTAATCAGTGCGGTCCAACCTAGTTATTGTTATAGGTAAAATCCACTATCGGTTGACCTCCATTCAAAACATTTAAATCAAGCTGTAGAAGTATAAACCATAAATGACTTACCTTCAGCCAAGACCCGAAACAATATATGTATAGATAAAAATTTAGATTAGATTCTTCACTCGGGGCCATTGAATTCTTAGAAATTAATGCACACCCGAGGTGTAACGGCCACTCCTCTCGGGTGTGCATTATTTTCTAAGAATTCAATGGCCCCGAGTCAATTATTCCTTACTTAATCACCACTCCATTCTGAATAGGTGGACAGTTACTGCTTTGTTCATCCTTGTCACCGAAGATATACAGTGGGTACGGAAAGTATTCAGACCCCCTTACATTTTTCACTCTTTGTTATATTGCAGCCATTTGCTAAAATCATTTAAGTTCATTTTTTCCCCTCATTAATGTACACACAGCACCCCATATTGACAGAAAAACACAGAATTGTTGACATTTTTGCAGATTTATTAAAATCGAAAAACTGAAATATCACATGGTCCTAAGTATTCAGACCCTTTGCTCAGTATTTAGTAGAAGCACCCTTTTGATCTAATACAGCCATGAGTCTTTTTGGAAAAAGATGCAACAAGTTTTCCACACCTGGATTTGGGGATCCTCTGCCATTCCTCCTTGCAGATCCTCTCCAGTCCTGTCAAGTTGGATAACGTTGGTAAACGTTGGTGGACAGCCATTTTTAGGTCTCTCTTGAGATGCTCAATTATGTTTGAGTCAGGGCTCTGGCTGGGCCATTCAAGAACAGTCACGGAGTTGTTGTGAAGCCACTCCTTCGTTATTTTAGCTGTGTGCTTAGGATTATTGTCTTATTGGAAGGTAAACCTTCGGCCCAGTCTGAGGTCCTGAGCACTCTGGAGAAGGTTTTCGTCCAGGATATCCCTGTACTTGGCCGCATTCATCTTTCCCTCGATCGCAACCAGTCGTCCTGTCCCTGCAGCTGAAAAACACCCCCACAGCATGATGCTGCCACCACCATGCTTCACTGTTGGGACTGTATTGGACAGGTGATGAGCAGTGCCTGGTTTTCTCCACACATACCGCTTAGAATTAAGGCCAAAAAGTTCTATCTTGGTCTCATCAGACCAGAGAATCTTATTTCTCACCATCTTGGAGTCCTTCAGGTGTTTTTTAGCAAACTCCATGATCTTTGGGTTCTTCTTTACCTCTCTCACCAAGGCTCTTCTCCCCCTTTGGCCGGACGGCCAGCTCTAGGAAGGGTTCTGGTCGTCCCAAACGTCTTCCATTTAAGGATTATGGAGGCCACTGTGCTCTTAGGAACCTTAAGTGCAGCAGAAATTTTTTTGTAACCTTGGCCAGATCTGTGCCTTGCCACAATTCTGTCTCTGAGCTCTTCAGGCAGTTCCTTTGACCTCATGATTCTCATTTGCTCTGACATGCACTGTGAGCTGTAAGGTCTTATATAGACAGGTGTATGGCTTTCCTAATCAAGTCCAATCAGTATAACCAAACACAGCTGGACTCAAATGAAGGTATAGAACCATCTCAAGGATGATCAGAAGAAATGGACAGCACCTGAGTTAAATATGAGTGTCACAGCAAAGGGTCTAAATACTTAGGACCATGTGATATTTCAGTTTTTCTTTTTTAATAAATCTGCAAAAATGTCAACAATTCTGTGTTTTTCTGTCAATATGGGGTGCTGTGTGTACATTAATGAGGAAAAAAAATGAACTTAAATGATTTTAGCAAATGGCTGCAATATAACAAAGAGTGAAAAATTTAAGGGGGTCTGAATACTTTCCGTACCCACTGTATTTTCACAACAGAGTTGTTCTCCCACCGCCAAAAGCACACTCTCCACCGTAACTACCTGCTCTGGCATGCACCTAACTCTATGGCAGAGGTAAAGAGATGGCGCATGCTCACCTGGGAGTGACGCCATTCTCACACTCGCCAATTAATGCTAAAACAACTAAATCAAAAACTAATTACACAAAATGAAGCATTTTACACCTAAGAAGAAAAAAAAGAAGAGAAGAAAAGATAAATTGTGTCAACTATGTAAATGACTTAAAGTTTAATTATGAAACTCTATATGTCGAATTCTAAACGATAATTTATATATAAACTGTAAGCCTGTTAACTTGCATGCTACCTCCAGTGCTTGAAATGGAAAAAAAGGTGCTAGTATTCTCTTGTGCACTGGCTGTAGCAGTTCTGGCTTATTTGGTTCTCTAGGCGAAATCAAACTTGCTATCAGAGTTTTCTTGTCCCCCTCCTCCCCAGCACCACCTGCCTAATTTAGCTTACACAGGATTTATTTATGACTAATTATTAATAACATTTCTTACATCATAGCCGCAGCATTTCTTTGGATGTCTCTCTGTACCTGTGAATGAGATATTTTCACCCTTTCATTGAAGATGGTCCAGAGGACACTCTGGTGGCAGGGTGGAGTAGTGAGTGAGCCATTGTAGCGGAAATATTGGCTGAGGTTGTCAGGCAGCAGTGACTGTATATCAAATGCAGGGATAGCCACCTTTTGGCCTGAAATAAATCAAACAAATATTAAAAGTTGTAAACATTTTAATGAAATTGTATGTCTTGTATGTTGATTTAACCCAAGAGGCTGAAGCATGGTAATCACACACATATACAGTAGACATACACACACATGCACACAAACACATGCCTGCATATCTGATGCGGCCCAGATAGTTGAGAATACTACCATATCCCTGATTAATCTCTTCGCCTGCCTGAAAAAGCAAACAACTGAATGAAATGAAGATTGACTGGTAATTTATATATATATATTTTTTAATTACATGAATATAGGGTTAGATTAAAGAGAACTCACCTCAATTAGGATCCCTAACACAGCCAGGCCGTTCTCTTGGGTCTTAGCTTGTGACATATTAGAATAAACCTCTGCATTGTAATGGACAATATGGAGCTGAGAGAAAAAAGAGAGGGTGTGTTTGGGCTATAATATAATTAGGCATCTTACAGAAGACATGTTTTCTTTCATAGATTCACTCAACGTTGTATCAGTAGCTGACACTATAGGAACACCCCTAGGTGTGACAGAGTGGAGTGTTTCTATACAGTATAAACTATATAGAAACACTCCAATTTATTGAATGATGGTGCTGATTCTGCCCCTTGAGGCACTGCGTCACCAGTGTCTCATAAGGAGGTGCCCATACCATCACTCCCTTAGATTTCTCTTCTTCAGGAAATTATTGCTAATACATGCTAATGCTATACTGAGTTATCTGTGATTAGGAGTTAATGTTTCAGTGACCAGCATCAATATCTTATCTACTCGTGGTAAAACATGATGTTGTCAGTTTTGTTGTATGGCATTTTGGATGACAGCAGTTCAGTTGTGTATTTTTAGGAGTTGTCCCTTATATGACTAATATGTTGTGATTAAGCAATGCAGCCCACCCCCCTCTCTCAGAAAGGCTGGGGTCTGTGATCTTGCCCAAACCCTAGGTAGGCACTCTTGTGGTCTCCTGCAGCACTCTGGTGGCCTCCTGCTCTGACTACAATGCCCTGGTTGTCTTCTGATCTGCCTGTGCCACCCTGGTGGTCTCCTGCTTTGCTGGCACCTCTGTGGTCCCCTACTCTGCCGGTGACCCTATGGTCTCAAGGCCCACTTCCACCTCATGGTCTTGGCCCTCCGTCCCTCCCCGTAGTGCTCTCCATCGTCATCTCCCATGTGTTTTGCCTATTAAGGACCCATTACGTATCATGTTCTGCTTGTCTTTGCTCTTTTATTTTGTATTTGTTCCTTTTTTCAGTTTCCCTTGTTATATCCCTGATTGTTTGCACCTGTGCCTTGTTAGTCTATTAGCCCCTGTGTGTGTGTATATAGTCCTTTGTTTCCTGTGTTCATTGTCTGGTGTTGTCTATCATGGTATCTGCGAGGATTTCCAGTCAAGACTTAGACCGTATCATAGTACTGAGACTGCTATACAGTTACGTGGTTGTATCTTTCTATTAGTGTTTTTGCAGGCAGTAGATCCTTTACCTATTTAGCAACTCTGAAACAGTCTTCCTAGCCTTGTTCGGGAAGCCTACACACTCTGTCAGTTTCAGTCTAGACTAAAAACACATCTCTTTAACCTGGCATACACATAATACATTATCACATTTCTATAATTAACATCCATTAAAGGATTGTTAGGCTGCATAAATTAGGTCAACCGGAAACCAGGAACACTTCCCATAACACCTGATGTACTTGTTACATCGTAAGAAGAATGGTATCTACGCTAATATTAGTCTCAATGCAGCCCTGAAAGTCAGCATAGATCCTGTCAACTAGACAATCCCCTGTGAAGGCCTCATCGACACAACCTCCATGGCACAGATCCCCAGCAAAGACCACAAGAACCAGTCCATTGCACAGACCTATGACCAGCTTTGTCTCCATACTGGTGTGAGGAATCTGATCTTCAAGCAAATATGAACTGGATGAGAACTGGCCCTCCGTCTGAGCCTGGTTTCTCCCAAAGTTTTTTTCTCCATTCTGTCACCTGATGGAGTTTTGGTTCCTTGCCACTGTCGCCTCTGGCTTGCTAAGTTTGGGACACTTAGGGTGCTTTCACACCTGCCTCATTTAATTCGGTTGAATTGCACTAGAGTATGTTATCCCCTTTGGTGCGGTTCATTTAGGCAGGTGTGAAAGCAGCGATCGCACTCAGGTGCGTACCAAAAGCGGACCAAACAAGCGAACGCTTTCAAACGAAAAGCGGTTCGCTTGAGATGTGAAAGCAATCCGACCCAACGAACCAAACGATATCATAATTCATAATGGAAAATGTGCTATATAAAAAGCAGTAGTGTCTGATTCTGTGAATGAGCACATTATTTATCATAGTTGAAATCCAAAGCACCTCTATGTTGTGTAATTGCACTGTATGGGAATGCTGTCCCGACGAAGCCTTGATTCCCGCTCTGCATCATTATAACATTCATATATGGTCTCGACACACTGACACAGCCTACTAGACAGCGCTGAAATGTTGCCATGTGAAAGCGAACCGAACCAAGAAGAAAATGCAACATTGTAACAAATTTAGTCCTTGTTTTGGAACAAAAAAAATGATCCATAGGTGTGAAAACACCCTTAATATTCGACAATATTATTGATTTGACTGCACTGACTATTGGATGAGAACTGATCCAAGATGGACGACGACATTTTTCTGTTTTTCTGCAGAACTGCTTATAGATTAAATTATCTAATTAAATAATTGTTTTCCAACACTGAATCAATACTGAACTGACTTCTGCTGAACAACGACACTGTTTTTCTTTTAGAGCTGCATAGCCTAAATTAACTGTTTGCATCATTAAATCATTTTCCTATTATTGTCAAGTCAAGTCACCTTTATTTATAGAGCGCTTTTTACAATGTAGATTGTGTCAAAGCAGCTTTACATTGATAACAGGTACATTATTTTGGCTGCACAGCAGCTCTTAAAGAATAGTGTCAATGCAGGCAGATCAAAGCACTGTTGAATGTCAAATGTCAATTGTCAAGTGTCCCCAACTAAGCAAGCCAAAGGCAACAGCGGCAAGGAACCCAAACTCCAACAGGTGACATCAGGTGGCAAACAGGTGTTAAGATGGAGAAAAAAACCTTGGGAGAAACCAGGCTTAGTCAGGGGGCCAGTTCTCCTCTGGCAAACAGTGCTTTGTTACAACTCAGGTTGCTATCATAAGTCAGATAGAATCACAACATTCAAAGTATTTAATTCAGTTCCATCCAGCTGAGGATCGTATTCATCACGCCGGTATGGACGGTTGTTGAGGAGCTGCACCACTGGTTGTCATGTTGCTGAGGCCTTCACAGTGGATGATCTAGTTGACTCAATCTCTGCTGATACTTCAGGACTGCATTGTGGTCGTGTCAAGGCGCAGGTCCTTGGTCTCACCTGGATGTGGCCCGGATCCGGTTGACTACGGTAAACCTCGGGATAAACAGAAAGACTAATATTAGCGTAGATGCTATTCTTCTTCTGATGTAACGTACATCTGGTGTTATAGGAAGTGTTCCCGGTTCTGGCTGACCTAATTTATGCAGCCTAATAATCCTTTAACGGATTTGAAAAAATGAATTGATAATGTGTTATGTGTATGCCAGGTTAAAGAGATGCGTTTTTAGTTTAGATTTAAACTGACAGAGTGTGTCTGCTTCCCGAACAATGCTAGGAAGATTGTTCCAGAGTTTAGGTGCCAAATAGGAGAAGGATCTACCGCCTGCAGTTGATTTTGATATTCTAGTGTAAAATTGAAAATATTATTGAAATCGACTGGCCTGAATTCTGAGATCGCAATAGACGCAAAGGACTATAATGCATTAATAGCTCACTCAGGTACTGGGGAGCTAAACCATTTAGTGCTTTGTAAGTAATTAGCAAGATTTTAAAATCTATACGATGTTTAACAGGAAGCCAATGTACTGTATCTGTATTGTATAAAGCTCTATATAAATAAAGGTGACTTGACTTCACTGACTTCATGGGTGTTGTGTTGGTGTGCTCAGTTTGGTATCTTTTTTTTTTTATTGAGTGAAGTATCTTATGTTACTTTAATAAAACTGGTGTCCCCATCTCTGTTTCACCCACAATATAAATATATAAACAGTATATATAAATATACTGTTTTAAATATGCTCAGTACTCATAATCTATAAATTTGCCTACTGAATGTCCTACTTTCAACCTTTCTTCCTTTATGTATCTCTTGCATATTGCTTTATCCTAGTGCAGACATTGATGGGAATGGTTAAATGACCACTTCTACACGTCCTCCAGGGACTGTGGAGAACCGGTACTAGTTGCTAATCCATATCCCAGAAAATCTACAATAAGAGCTGAATATAATCAAAGTCCTGTTTTACACTTCACCTACTTCTCTTTGTAACAGTTGTGTTAAGGCAGGAAGATGAAGAGAGACAAACAGATCAAGTTTAATTTTAAATATCTAAACAGGCAGGGTAAACACAACATAACGTAGATCGGACAGAGACTGAAGGTGAAGGCACAACTTAAGTAGTGGACATAATGAGGATAATGACTAACACACACCTGACACATATGAACTAATAACGATTGTAACCGGGGAGGCAGACGACTGGCGGGAAACAGAACAAAGGAACATGTGACGGATGAAAACAAACTGAAAATCCAATCAAACTGAAATTAAACAGTACTGAACGTGACAAATCACCCCCCTCCGGCAAGGTGCAACCTTGCGCCATGGCAGAACAGAGGGAGGACCTTTGGAGGAGGATGAGGTGATGGAGAAGGGATGGTGAAAGGCAGATGAGGAGGTATGATGGCAGGATGTGGTGAAAGGAGGGTGATTAGGGGTGTGCCCGAATACTAAACCCGTATTCGGAAAGGCACGGGGAAAAAAAAAATTGATGGAGGCAGAGCCGGTTTGCAGGCGCAGGCTGAGGGCCGAGGGAGCTGATCAACATCGCTGGTGCAGGAGACCTAGGTGATGTCGCGTCAAGGAGCAGGCAGAGCCAGAGTACCCCGAGGACAGGGACGACGGCGATGAGACAGAGGATAGGGGTGACCCCGGAGGGAGGAAGGAGCCCGCTGTAGCTGTAGCAAAATGTCCTGGATGTCCGTGGAGCAGGCAGAGTGACGAGAAACCAAAAGGGGAGCCGACAGAACGAGGGAACCTGGTGGCATCACTCGGACAAGAGTCTCTGGAGGAGCCAAAGGTGGAAGGAGCCAGGGCGGAGCCAGCAGGTCGACGGGCCGAGATGGAACGAAGGGATCCGAGGCTGGAGGCGGAGCTGCTGGATCGCCCTTGACAGGCGCTGCTGGTGGTTGCTCAACCTGCGGCTTGACGTCCTTGTGGGGCGAGAGACAGTGCAGGGCTGCAATCATCCAGAAGCGATGGGGCTGGAGGACTGGCTGAGCTCTGTGGTGGTGGAAGTGACAGGAGACTGGACATGATGATGGTGTCCTTATACAATGATGAAGATTCAGATGGGTGGGAGTTAACAAGTCCCTGTCGAAGTCGAACAGCCAGTCCTCTGCTTCCATTCCCTTGTCCACGTTGGGGCACTGCATCCGGGGCTCTGGCTAGCTCTGTTCCTTTTTCCTCAGGCTCTGGCTCATGGTGGTTGGTGCTGCTCGGTCTGCGGGGGGCTTACGTGACATCTCCGTGGTCACTAGTGTAGAAGTTTGCTCTGGGTCTGGCGGCTCTCTGGATCGGGACGTGATGCTCTCCAAACACCTGACGATAGCCTCCCTCCAGTTCAGTCCATTGGTGTTTGGGAGGTTGATGGAATGCGACTTCAAGGTCTCGTTGTCGAGGGGGCTGTTGATGGCGAGACGACAAAAGTTTACCGAAAAGTTAAAAAAAGTTTGTGCTCTCTTGAGCCAGGATGACAAATTTTTCCCGGTTGTCCATCTTGGGCGGTCCGATCTACTGTAACAGTTTTGTTCAGGCAGGAAGATGAAGAGAGACGAATAAATCAAGATACTCCAAGTTTAATTTCAAATATACAAACAGGCAGGGTAAACACAACATTGATCAGACTGAAGGTGAAGGTACAACTTATGAGGATAATGACTAACACACACCTGACACATATGTACTAATAACAATGGTAACCAGGGAGACAGACGAGTGGCGGGAAACAGAACAAAGGAACATGTGACAGATGAAAACAAACTGAAAATCCAATCAAACTGAAACTAAAAAGTACTGAATGTGACACTCTTATGTTGTGCTAGAATGTTTAAGTGTGTAGCATGACGTACACTAGAGGCAACCTTTTAAATACATTAAGAATGAAGCTTTTAGCTTTTAATACTGTAGAAACTGCTGGTATTATACTAAGCCTTCTTTATTTAATAAATTATCTTAACTTAAATGTTAGTAAATTGGTCTAAGAGCTTTTTTATCTTCTACCAATAGCTCAGAATGGAACATACTAGTTATCTTGTAAGAATGGTTGTTATGATTCTTTTCATCTAAAATTGATTAAAAAAAATTGATGGGCTAATCACATAATGAAAAGGATGTTAAAAATCACAGCTGATATTATTTTAGGTTCACACTGGAAATGGACAGTAAACTTGATTGCATTGCATTTTGGTAAACTGTACTCCATGCAGTGTGGTCTGTTATGTACTGCACATTTTGGCAAATGTAGAGATTTCATGCTTCTATATAAAATTCACATATGTGCACATTACATATAGAATGGTAGTATGTAGTGATGTCATTAGGTTTCTGGGCTCCTTGTACAGTTTATTGCATTGGGCCCCCTTAAAATTGCTTTTCAGTGGGATTGTTGTGGGCCCCCTGTACTCAGTCCCACCTTTACCCCTACTACTGACCCCCCTATAGTAGTATGCTATTCTGAGCATACAGTCTAATTAAAGACATGAGTATTCTACTAATGAGAACAATTTTTGAGCAATGCAGTTGTCAGTGTAGTGATCTCTGTCTGGAGATATTTTAAGCTGCATTTAAAAATATTTGCACTGATACACAAGCACATACCTCTGCGGAAGTGCTCTGTCCATTAATGGTGTGTTCACTTCCTGTAGCTACGCCCACTCCATTACCCCAGTGTAAGTGCAGCTGTACAGCACTATAATGCCATGGCAACCCAGCCAAGCCCATCCAATGTGGCAATGTCATCTGCACTGTATGATAAAACAAGAGGGAGGTTGAGGTGTAAAGAAGAGGGTCATGTTTAACAAACTTTATTTGGTCAGTTTATATTAAGTATCCTTAACTACTACTAACATTAAAAGTATATGTACTTTTGTTGAGTACAATGTACTGTGTTGTACAACGATTGTGTTCGTTGTATTGCAAAACACTTGCTGCTATTAAGGTAGAATATACAAGTAAGGTTAGGTACAGGACTGGTGATATGGTTAGGTTTAAGTGTGGGTTAAGGGTAAAGGAAGGATCAACAGTGTAATTATAGTTATTATGTAATTACAGAAATTAATTACACATCTACCTACATGCAGGATTTTAAATATAGGTACAATGTAAAAATGTATTTACACAATAAGTTAATGGTATCAAATGATTCATTTAAATGTTAGTACATAGTAGTTATAGACACTTAATATAAAGTGGGACCCAGTATTTCACTGTCACACAGTTTCATGCTCAAATGTTGTTACAGTGACACCCAAAAGTAACAGTTAAGCCACTCTTAAAATGTATGAATGTACTCTCAAAAAACATGTAGCCTGTTTTTTAAGATTTATGCAAAAAAAAACAAAAAACAATTAGATTTTAATAAAACTTTTTGTATAAATCTTAATGGAACGAGGGAATGGACCATTTAGTTTACTGTATGTGATTTGTATTCCTAAATGTAAACAAAATTAAAAATTGTAATATGCCAAGGCATTTATGATTTTAAGAGTGATTTGAGCATCCAAGTACTTTTTCTTTAAATAAAGTGATTTTTTTTTTTTTTAAGTTAATTTTCTAAATAATTTTCTAAATCTTAATATCTTTATGCCTTATACTGTTGGAATTTAGATTGAATTTTCTATAAGAACTATAGTGGTACAATTGACTTGACATAATTTATCATCAAACAGCTAAAGATAATCCAGTCTATTGTGGATGGCAGAGTTTTTGTTTTAAATCTCTAGGAGTAGCTTAAGTTTGTGACTATTTTTGATGGGTGAAAAAGATAGATTTACCTGTATGGCCATTATTGTAGAGGGTGAATGGTCTGTTACCAGGCTGTTTGTATCCCAGGGGCTGCACAGGGATTAGCGTTGGGTCATGTCGTATTTGCGACGTGTCCAAATTTATGGGTGACTGACTAGAACCACCACAGTCAGGAAAAAACTCTGCCCATTCTGGCTGTCCCACTGCACCTAACACAACCAAAAAAGGGTGCCAAAGCGAGGTGAATGTTGGTCTCGGAGTCAGTCAATGAAAATGTGTGTGTAATTATAAATTATATAAATGCCAGTTAAAAAGAAATCAAAGTGTTTAGGGAGAATGTGTATGTGAGTGTTTACCTCATGTTCTGTAAGCTTATAGTGAAGTATTAGCTAAGTGTTAAGTCATGCAAAGTTAATGAGGAAACCGTGGTTACAAATGCATAGACTACACACGTTTTCAGTGCTGAAATGTTCTGTAGTGAAATTAGACATTGAAAGATGGGGGACAGAGCAACAAAAAAGAAAAAAAGAAAGAAAAGCCAGAAAAAAGCTGCAACAAAAGAAAACTTTTCATATGAGTCTGTATATTTCAGCTTGGTGCCAAGTCAGTTCTGTGTACACAGGGATTAGAGGCCCACTCAATCTCGCTGTTCACCAAGAATATCCCCCCAAACCCCTGTTCAACTCCAAAATGTGGGGAGGGGGAGGCAATGAGTTGCTCTCATTGATCTGTGGTTGCCAAGGAGATCTCTATGACAACTGCAAGACACATATTCCACGCCTCTGCCAGTTTACCTCTTGTGTGCTGCCCCAACATGAACAGGGAACAAAGCATCACTCAACCAAGTAACTATTTTATTCAGAAATAATGAGTTTCATCACAACAATGGCACACACATTGTACAGCCCTGAAAATGTGCCCTGGAATGTGTGTTGTAGGTATAACAGTAGAAATCCTGCATAAGAAAAATGAAGGGAAATTATTCTTTGTTCAAAGAAAATAAATTTGTCATTTGTGACATTAATTGTCATATGTCAGTGAAGCACAATTTTCTCTCAGTAATTTACTGTAAATAAAAAAGCAGAATACGTGTTCTTCATTATATCTGCATAAATACAACCATGACTTATAAATACTTAAATATTATATTAAAGTACAATAATGAGAATTTGCATATTAAATAGGTTTAATTGTCATAAAATGTCTTTATCATCTGAACAGTTTTAAAATAAGCTTAATTTTAATTAAGCAAAATATAATTTATTTGATTTGTTTATTTAATTTAGACAAAATCTTGACGGGTTGCATGAGATTCACCCGAACATTATTTTGCATTTCTGCATACTGTTATTCTTTTTAGATTTGCCTGTTTGTTTATTTAGTGCTTTACACCCATTAGCACTGATCACGTAACAGTTTAGCACATGCAATGCAAATATGGCTAAATAAGCTTTGCCAAAAGCCTTATTATCACAAGAATGTCACTTTACAATGAGTTACAGATTACAATGGGTTGTCCCAAAATGGCATTCCCTTTCATGCAGAGCAGTCTCCTATTCATCATGCCATTCTTTTGTATCAAATGGAAACTCTCATTTTTAAGCTCCCTACTTATATGCAGCCTCCTCTCTTTCTCTGTCCTTTGCTCTCTCTTTCTTTCTTTCTCTCTCTCTCTCTCTCTCTCTCTCTCTCTCTCTCTCTCTCTCTCTCAAACTTTGCACTCTCTCAGTGTGAGTATGTGATGCTACTATGGAAGAGATGAACTGGAAGTAACAGAGTTTGAAAAGAAAAAGAAATAGAGGGACATAATTGAGGGAAAATGTAAGCTTAATGAAAATATGGAAATATTGTTTTCCAGTATAACAACCAAATAGCCAAATTAATCAAATCTTCAAAAAGGCTTTTGCACAGCAGCTTTGAACTAAAGTAGTATTTTCCATTATGCATGTAAGTTATCTATGAAATCCTAATCACAACAACATAACACAATGCAAGTAGCATAAAATCTGTCACAAAATCACGGAGAACGAGAGGGAAAAAAAATAAAGAAATGTATTACCTGCATATGTCCATTCTTTTGCTAAAAAAGAGAAAGAATGTAGTAAGGTTACAACAGATACATCACTTCTTAATTTTGACTTAAACAATTAGTGTCTGACATAGAGCAGTTTAATTATTCCACAATTAAATGTTACTGAAGCATCAAAAAAAAAAAAAAAAAAAAAAACGCTAAAACTATAATTCCTATAACTTGCTCTCTTTTCATCTGTTTGAACATTATTACAAAAGGCCATTGCATTAATAGTACATAAATAATCAAAGTCTTACCAGTTCCTGAGCACTCCACACACTTAAAAAAGAGAGAAAGAGACACTGTTATCCAGACAAGGTCCATGCTTTCACCCTCCTCTCCACAGGCTACACACACTCACACAATGAGAAAGTTGGTCTGCACACACCAGTAAAAATGTAGAAATAGTGGAAATCCAAGTATTAAAAATTAAGTAGCTGAACCGCTTGAAAAATGTATGTATACAAAAACATTCACAAAGAAAAAATAATTCTTGGTCCTTTTTTGTATCTGAATGATTTGGTCCAGCAAGCTGAATGGTGGAAGAGAGAGGCCATCACATGCCACAGAAGAAGATGAAGAGTTACACCGGGACAAATGAATGAGAAAATCACTTGCTGCTGGACACTGGAAAATGTGTATGACACAACTAGCTGAGAGGGGGGAGGACTGAGGGGGCGCAGGCAAAGCCTGATTGAAGGGGGTACTGAGGTGATAATAAAGAGAATGAATAGAGACAGTCAGAGAGAGAGCGACCAGAAGTATTAGAAAGTTCAGAATCCATTCAGTTTATTGTAAACTGTAATCAATGTTTTACAAACTTTTTGGCATGCATAACTACCAAATAGTCAACTTCAAAGTGCTGTTAACGTACTTTTTATGTACTGTAGGTTTTTTAACAGTACATAAAAAGTATGAGTAACACTTTCTATGAAGACCATGCTTATAATGATTTATAGGCCCATTTATACTTATTTATAAGTAAGTATTACTATTCTATAAATATATTTATAAAGCCTTATTAAGACCTATACTGCATTATAAGAACAGTTATAGATACATTATTATTTTTTATAATTACTTATAAGCCATGCATTTGCTTTTTCAATGTGCATGCTCATAATCCATTATACACTGATTTATAAATGATCATATATAAAATAGTTTCAGAGACATTTGTTTGCTGTACCAATTAGTTATGTCTTTAATGGCTAATGTTTGCATTAGAGGTCATGAATTTGTTAAAATTCTATATCTCCTCAGCCAAATATGCATGGTATTGCTTATACCTGTTTGGAATTATACTTTAAAAATATTGTTGCAGTGTTTAGCAAGTATGTAACATTAAAAAAAATAACATTTTTCAACTGTTTAATGATTCATGTGTTTTTATTTTATTTTATTTTATTATTGGAACAACTTAAAATGTATAATGAGCACATCATGATTTCTTAACATTTAGGAAAATTGCATCCTCTATTTTCACTTTACTTAAAGCCATCAATGATGCATTTATACAGATTAGTAACTATTATTACTCACAATAAGTATTTATAAGAACACAACACAGGTTTTAATAACAATACATTCACTAATTTGACAGAAATAAATGTGAATAAAAAGTCATTGTAACTATAATATAATAACATTGTAGCAATGCAGGTTGCATCTTTATAAATACATTCATGGAACCATATGACTGACTAATTAATACTTATAAATCAGCGTATAATGGATTATGAGCATCGAAAAAGCAAATGCATGACTTATAATTAATTATATAAATAATATAAAATAACTATAACTGTTCTTATAATATGGTATAGGTCTTAATAAGTCTTTATAAATATGTTTATAAAATAGTAATACTTGCTTATAAATAAGTATAAATGGAGCTATAATTCATTATAAGCATGGTCTTCATAGAAAGTGTTACCAAAGTATGATATATTATAATAAGCAAACAATGAACATTGATTGAAACACCTGAGTTGACAAAAAAACATTTGGATATTTTCATTTCTCAAACGGAATGTAACTGAATGTAATGTAAACACATTTTGTATTCAATATAAAAAATAATGTTTCTAGAAAGTTTAGAGCATCTGTTTCTAAAGCTCAAAGGTCGTTTAACGCTTTATTGCACTTCATTATTTAAACGCTGGAGGGCAGTAAACTCCATCCTTTAATCACCCCTTTTACTTTTGAGCACTTTAACATTTTTTCTACAACCTACTGGGTGTTGTGGAAACTTCTCTTTTTTTGTATTCAAATGTGAAATGTCAGCTTTTTAAAAAAAAAAATCGATACAAACATTTGAACTATTATTCTCTTGTTATGAGTGTTTATTTAGCTTGTTCTGTACATTTTCCCAGTCATCTTAATGGCAAAAAGTGTCCCAATCAACCTGCATTCTCCCTATACATGCATGCAAATGAGTGTTTTGGCCTTTTGGTTTATTTTAAGATATATTTTTATTAAATGTTATTAAGATTTATTTATTATTATACATGAATGTTAGTTCGGGTTCCCTTCATTTCCTTTGGAAATCGTTCCTCATTAATGTGTTCCTCGCTAGTGAATGATGTAGTAATGCAGCACCTTCTTGTGAGACTTTTTACAGATGCATTTTCATGCTACGCTGTCATCTATTCTCGTTTGAGATTTAACGGCTTTTTAAAAAAAAAAAAAAAAAATTTTTTTTAAATATCCGCCCAAAATACATGATTTAACGTTTCAGTCTTGTATTCCTGCCCCTTCCTCCTTTTTAAATTTCACAACGTAGTGATCCGTTTCAACGTGAAACCATTGCACATACTTACGCAACGCTCGTGACCCATGAAAGTTTTACCATTGGTCATTGTTGAGTAGGGCGTGGTATAATGGTTATCATAATTTTCATTGGCCGAGTCCGTATTAAAGGCGTGGTTTTGGATTTCATTCACAAATCTCTCAGGCTGCAGTTTACGTACATGTGCATGTTGCTCTTAAAGGGATACAGGCCCGTTTACAAGTCTTCTGAATGATCAGGGCCCCTATGTATAAAATTTCTCAGAAATGCTCTTAAGAATAGTCTTAAGTTTTGACTTAAGTGTCAAAAAATTCTTAGTAAAGAGTAGGACTTTTCTAAGAGTAGGAGACTTTTATAAAGAAGCTAAAAGCAACTTTTAGTAAAGTATAAGATGGATTCTTAAGTGCTGACTTAAGTGTTATGAACTAAGGACTACAATGATGTCAACTCAAAATGGCCGCCCTCAACCTCTGAATCAGCCAATAGCGAGCCTGCGAGGGTGACGTCACAACAGCACAACACCAATCATTTAATGTTATTATTAAAAAAAAATCATTGAAAAACACACTAAAATGCTTTAATATTTAAATTTATTTTTAAAAATAGCTTTGCATTGTGCAAAATGATCACAAATTAGTATTGATGGTGTGGAATCTTTTTTTATTGATATATGTCTCCTCAATTAACAACTGGAGCGATGATGTGAACACGAGTTTTGATGGTATTTTGATGGTTTAAGCAAATTTTTTTTGCAAATTACAAGAAACTCTTGTTTGTATTTACTCCTGTGTACTGTATGTTCATTTTTTGTGCTTCATTGTCATTCGTTCATCAACTGCGCTTTATATTTCGTGAAGCATTTTGTTGCGCGTCAGCTGTGATAAACAGACATCCACTTTTATTACATGTGTAACAGTGGCCAGATAGTGAGAGTTTTGCAGGTAAACTACAGCACTGACGCCCGCTAAAGGATGAGGTGTGTAGCCTCACATGACAACAGTGATCGGACTGGAGTTCGAGACCAACTCGAAGCAGGATGGTTAGTATTGGAGTTTAAGTTTTGGAGGCGGAGCAATGTTTGTTTGGGTTGATTTCAAATATCAACAGTGTTCTATTTGAGAAATTGCATATAGCACCTTTAAATGTATTAAAATGCATTAAACATATTAATTATTGTTTAAGTAATATTTATTACATTTCTTACTAGGTCAGTTACAAAAAGAATTGACAATCAAGTTTATATCATTTTATCAACTCCATGTCATCATATAACTCCAATACAGCATATCTTCATTGGAAAGCGTGTATCTCCTCTTCTTTGCTGCCATCTTGTTACTCTTAACTAGGTTAAGACACCTCTCCAGCTCTCCTAAATAATTTAGGAGCTAAGACCTAGTCTTGACAATTAGGAACCTTTATGAATCATACTTATTCTTAAGTCTAAGAATAAGAGTAAAATCACGTCATTCTTAGAATTTTGACACACTTAAGACTAAAATTTTTACTCTGAGCGGCTTTATACATACGGGCTAAGAATCAGTGACTTTATCAGCGATATTATTGACTCATTGCTCATGTCTCATCAGAAATGTTTACTACTTTCACATCTGAGACCTGACATCGTCTGTTTACTGATTTAACAATGGAAGAACAGTACAAGAATGGCACAGTTGGTTGTGAGATTTTTGCCATCTTTGAGGAAGGAAATGTCCCTAGAATAATACCAAAAACCTCACGAAAAAGATCCATACATTGGTTAAAACATGAACTGGTTGTCCTAATTAAAGTCTAAAATGAGAAAAGATGTAAAATGTAGTGTTAGGATTAGGGTATAGCATGACAATAGCTGTGCTCACAGTGCACAGTTTCTGTTTCCCAATGAATAGTCTGTTGACAGCCTATATATATATATATATATATATATATATATATATATATAGATAGATAGATAGATAGATATAGTATAATTTATAAACAGCAAAGTCTGTTCTTGGTTCATCCTTTTTCTTCTCCATCTTCTATGCATACCATTTCTTTCTGTGTTTTCTTTCTGTCCCTCTTATCTGCCTCTTCCATCTATGCTTTCATACTTTTTTCATGCTTTTCAAATGTCTTTAAATCTTTTACTGATCATTTCTTTTTCCTTCATTAGCTCAGATCTTTCCTTTTCCAAACTTTCTTTTACACTAGTTAATTGATTTACGCTGGGAGTTCCTTTTTTTATGGAAACCCATGATATTCTATCTATTCTGGAGCACATTTCAGTGTTACATAGTGATTGCAGTGTTACGTAGTGTGTGCAATTTTTAAAGTGATTTCAGTGGCTGTAGACCAAAATATAAAAATATATTTACAGTTATGTAATGCCTTTATTAAAAACCTTTAAAAATAATCTAAAATTTTGTGCATTATTTTTTCCAAAACAAAAACATCAACGAAAACTGCTACATCTATTGTGCAAATCTTAAACAAAAGCTTGTTCATGTGAACTACAGTAGTCAACATTTGAATTGAATCAAAACCTTTCATCAAAGTTGTCCTTAAAATTCTTCTTAGGACAACTTAGTTATTAGAATAACTTAGATTAACTTTTTTGATCCACTTCAAATGTTGACTACTATATTTTACATGTGATGAATGAAGGCAGAGTTCACGTGTGTCAGGTGACTGGTCGGACATGGGTCTGTAGATTAGCTGTCTTTCAGTGTTCGCTTACCACGTGATAGTGAGAATGAAGTTATGATTTTATGATTGTCTTGCGTAATGATTTTGTTCCTCTCCCATCATAAGTGTAAATGCGCCCTATGTACATTACGTACTGTATCTTTTCGATCTGCGTGTGTTTACACTTCTGCTCCGCTGCACCCATGCCAACACACATACGACACCCATGGGCGGAGCTACGAGTCAGTCAATGGCCAGTAGCAGAATAGCGGAGCAATTACTGGCTATATCGTAGACCAATAAAATTGTTACTATCTGACTGCAGCGGCCAACGAGAGTCTGTGCGTGGATGGCACTAAATTGTGCACGTGTGTCTTTGCACATGTTGACACTCGGGAAGTAAGGAGAGAGAGTGAACCGAGAGAGGGAGCTGATCTGTGGGATAGAGTAGACAGGATCTTCGGGAAGGGTTTGCGTTGCTTTTACAAGCGCCCTGAAGGTGAGGTATGTTTTTAAAACAATTCGTTGTGAGGTTGCATGTCATTACACAGGAATAGTATGAGAAAGGTATTTGCATTGCTCACTTTAGATTGTTAAACTGTTCATTGGTATTGTCCGCATGCATCTGTAATTGTACTATTACTGCAACTTGACGTGTATGTGTGTCACAATTTGTAAGTGTGCGTGAAAGATACTGTTTATCATTTGTACAAAATGTAAGAAAATAATTAAGATTCGTCAAAAAGTGCATAATAATGCAGAGTAATTTGGGGAGTAAGTGCTGAATATATATGTGTGTATATATATATATATATATATATATATATATATATATATATAATATGGGTGTGTGTGTGTGTGTGTGTGTGTGTATTATAGAACCGGAGCCTTAAGTGACCCTAACTGTCATTTTCATTGCTGCTGAATGTCTGAGCAGCATAAAGAGAGTTACAGTTTGAACGGGAAACAAGACAGAGAAACATATTGGAGGAGAGATATATACTTTGTCTTTACTATATGCAATAAATAAAGGCACACTTGAAGTGAAAGAGCAAGGGAGAGAGAGAAATTAAAAATGGGTGGGGGAGGGGCAAGCGACATGAGCCAGTGAAAAGTGAGGGGGTGTGTGTGTCTCTGGGTGTTTGTATGCCCCTGCCCCTTTCCTTGTGTGTGTGTGTGTGTGTGTGTTTGCCAGAGGGAGAAGAGGAGTAAGAAAATGAAGAAATGTAGAGAACCTAGCTGCCTTCTTTAACCACTAGTGTTAAAGCATCCCACTGCACCCCTCCCCCTATTTTCCTGCTCTAGACGACACACACTCAAAGACTTACACAACCATGCACACACTTACACACTTGCACAGGCATGCATGCTCCTCGCTTCTTTCTGATCTCAGAGGGTCTAGACAGACCCTATATTCTCTCTAATGGCTCAGACAAAACAGTAAAATAAATGTAATATTGGAATTGGGTTTATTTGGTTTTATAGAAATTGGGTTTATTTTTGAATATGCTGTAGCGTATGAAAAACCACAATGAAAACATGGATTTTCAAATCTTAGCATTTAAAGTGTAAAATAAAGAAATGATAAATGAATTAGACATAGGCTATACACAGTTTCTAGGTCACTAATCAAATGTAATCAAATTTGGACATTGCCAATGGGAAGTCTGTAGTACAAAAGGTCAGATTTCCTTGCTTTCATTAAAACACATAAGATGGTCTTTGGAACATTTGTGGCACATGTTGTTGTTTGTTGTCATTGCAGCAAAACCAATAATACATATAGACATACAGACTTTTCTGAAATTCATGATTCTCAATTTAACCAAAATTGGTATGCTGATAAAATAATTTGGAATTTTAAAAATGTATTAAATGCAAAACATAAGCAATTCATTAGTGTTCTCAGACTTTCGGGGTCCACAATTTGTGCAAATTTCCTTTTTTTTTTTTGGTAACCTTGACATACCCTCTAGTCAGCCTACTTCCATTTTGTTCTGTTCTAGATAGAGTTTCTTATTAAATCTCTTTTGCTCTTTTCTCTTCTTCACTTTCATTTTACTCACATATTTTTTTACTTCAAAGCTTTGACTTTTAAGTATATTTCTTTTTTTTCCCCCCCCATCTCTTTCCTACAGTCATGCAGTCCACAGAATCTCCTTCCTTTCAACCGTCACAGGATTCACTA
Source organism: Elopichthys bambusa (assembly GCA_037101425.1). Taxonomy (NCBI): domain Eukaryota; kingdom Metazoa; phylum Chordata; class Actinopteri; order Cypriniformes; family Xenocyprididae; genus Elopichthys; species Elopichthys bambusa. The sequence goes on from CM074439.1 coordinate 7,868,478, forward strand.
AGCTCCAACAACAGTTTCTTGTTCAGTGACGATGAGACGAATGTTTACCTGTTGGAGGACAGGGACAGGCCACATGGAGCCCATTTGACTCAGTCCACTCTCTCTAACAGAAGTGTTTACAGTATGAATGGGGAGCAGGATCGTCCTGGATCTCAGTGGGCGTGTGATGGATTCAGTGACCGTGAGAGGTCACAGGGCAACAGTCACGCTGGGTCAGCGTCTTCGTCCATCTCATCATTTCTCTCCCTCTCCTCGTCTTCATCTGGATTAGGGTGCAGCATCTCTGAGAGTGAGCGAGGAAAGAATGGAGGAACTGAAGGAGACCTGCTGTTTGCTCATAAGGTGAGAATCTTTCCACCAGTTCTCAATAGTTTACACCTGATATTAACATCTGTCTTGAGTGTTCCAATCAAATGTAGTCAGTTAAGACCCAGACCCCCGGTTTCACAGACAAGGCTTAAGCTAGTCCTAGACTAAAATGCATGTTTGAGCTGTTTGAACTCAAGATGCACACCAGTAAAGTTTTTTTTCTAATGTACGTTTATAAAAGCTACTTAAATGTCCTAATTGAACTAAGGCTTAATCCTGACTTAGTCTAAGCCCTGTCTGTGAAACCAGGCCATTGTGTTTTACCACTAGTACAGTGGTATGCGAAAGTTTGGGAACCCCTTACAGAATCTGTGAAATTGGGGGGTGGGGTGGGGGTGAAAACTTTTGAACAGGATAAAGATGTCCACATTTTTCTCTTTTTGTTGAAATATCATTTTTTTCATTTAGTACTGCCTTCCGGAAGCGACAGAAGATACCTACATTTTTCCCGGAAGACAAATTATGTACAATTTACCTTGATCTTCAAATTCAAAATGTTTTCACCCCCGTCTATTAATGCATGTTTCCTTCTGGAGCATCAGTGAGTGTTTTAACCTTTTCTAACAGTTGTGTTTGAGTCCCTCAGTCCTTTCCTCAATGTGAAAAGACGGATCTCAGAATCATACAGTCACTGCCGGAAAGGGTTCAAATATGCAAAAGATGCTTGAAACTGAAGAATCTGCAGGACCTGGAGGATTTTTTCTGAAGAACAGAGCTCAGTTTAACTGCTCAGAATAAACAAGAGACTCATGAACAACCATCACAAAAAAAACAAACAAACAAACAAAAAACAGTCGTAGATCATCCAGGTAACCACACACAGTATTAAGAACCAAGGGTTCCCAAACTTTTAAACAGGGTAATTTTAATAAATTCAGCTATTTTTTGTCTTGTGGACTTTATGTAAACATCTTTTATGTAAAATATCTTACTCAGAACAGTACTAAATAAAGCATAACATGCATTTTGTATGATCTCTCTTATTTTGTTAAAATTATTCACATTTTCACAGATTCTGTAAGGGGTTCCCTAACTTTTGCATACCACTGTACATATATGCATTACAAATGTGGCTTCTGTGGCTACTTGTGATTGTCTTTGAATTAACAGCCTACTACACCAGTGTATTGTTGTGCATTGTGTTGGCACAGTGATTATTTCAAAGATATCTGGATTTTGATTCTGCAAACAATGTTTTGAGCAGGAGGCTCACAAGTCAAGTGCCTGTATTAAATGAACATAAGATGTGCATGGATCACACAACATGATCTACTTTTATTCTTTCCATTTATTCATTTATCAGATGCTTATATCTACTTAAAGCAAACAGAAGATGTTCTGAGAACAGATGGTTCTTATCTCTATGAGACACACATGGCCAACCTTGTTTTTGTACAGAGGTTGATTGCCAGGTTTTGTACACAAGAACTTTTTTAACCCATTTACATCTGAATTTAGTGCTGTTCACTTCTGCTGGGATTGCCTATATATTATTATCAGATGCAAACATGTTCTTAGAGAGTTAGTTTGAATATTACATGATGGTGGCTTTCTCTCCCCCTCAGTGTTTAGAGCTCCAGGGGTTTGTTCGGCCTCTGCTGGAGCTTCTAAACGGACTGAAGAAAGGAAGATTTGACAAAGGTGAGACAAAAGCATAACATCTCTGTGTCCAGCCTTAAACATCACTTTATGTGAAGTTATACAACTGTAATTGGCCTTTAATAATATGTATAGTTTAGAGTGTATCAACCTTTTTATATGTGTGGTTAGTTATCTGCATATGTTCTCTTGTTTTCTGACTCTTTCATTCTGACAAGGTGCAGCCCAATGGTTAATTTTTTTTATTAAAATCAAAAGTCGTTTTACTTTCGGTTTTCCGATTTGCACATTTCATTACATAAGTAGAAAACATCCAACTATGCAGGTTTAAGTGATTTAATCTGACTCTTTCTGATGAATACTGAGATTTCATCAACACTTTTACTGCTTGTGATTGGCAGGTCTGAGCAGTTTTCAGCAGAGTGTTGCAATGGACAGAATTCAGAGGATTGTGGGAGTGCTGCAGAAACCACATATTGGGTAAGAGAGTGTAAACATCAATAAGAACTCTAGCATAACATTAGATGTTATTCAGATAATGAGGGAATACACAAGCAGGGTTGAATTGCAATATTTTAGAGTTGTTAGGTATAATCTCACTTGTTTGCAAGTATTTATAACATTATTAGGGGCTCCTAACAAAGTCTTGTGTGTAGACATCAGGGCATTCTAAGGACTTAGACTAAACCTTTTTTAAAATCTGTAGAAGGTGCTATAAAAAGCCATACTAACTACAAAACAGTTTTGCTTTCTGGCATTGTTTTTGGCAAGTGTGAACATATCTTAATATATCTTAAAAATAACAGTAAGACAAATAAACAACAATGGCAACCAACAGCCAAAAAAGAAGTTTATTATTAAATTTTATTGCAGTGACACATTAAGTGATCATAAGTGGCAGTAAAGACTTTTATATTTTTACCAAAAATCTATTTTAAATAAATGCATTTCTTTTGAACTTTCTAGTAATGAATCCGGAAAAAAAAAATGTATTACAGTTTCCACAAAAATGTTAAGCAACGTTTTCAACATTAATAATACTACATGTTTCTTGAGCACCAAATCATGTGACACTGAAGACTGAAGTGATGGCTGCTGAAAATTCAATTTTCACAGCAATACATTTTAAAATGTATTAAAATAGAAAACATTTATTTTATATAGTTTTTACTGTAGTTTTGATCAAATAAATGCAGACTTTTTTTCATCTTCTTTCTTTTAAATTACAACATATTTAATTTTATATACCTGACATATTTAATTTTAAATACCTGAATTTTAACTTTATCAGTTATTTGTTTCATATTTTTGCCACTAAAACAACTCTATTCACAACTCTATTAATCTATTCTATCAAATTTGGTTGTTTGTCGATTGAATTTCAACTCCGTAATGTATTAAGGTCATTATGGACTCATTATTTTTGGAAAAGCATTTCATTTTCTTTGAATTCACTAAAGTTTGAAGTTGAGCAACTTTTCTTTAAATTTAATCTTTAACACTGTGCTTTGTGTGATTGTGTGATTTCTCATATTTCTGGTATTATCCCATTGCAAACCTCCTAAATACACATAGACAGATTTATCTCCTCTTGCCTCAAACTATCTCTAATAATCAGATGAGAGAGAGGGTGAAAATCAGAACACGAGGTCACTGGTCTGAGTCAAGCCTGATATGGGTGCATGTTGCTCTCATTTTGGATTTTCTAACCTAAATAATTGAAATAGCTTTGAAATGTATTGGTTTAATAAAGTCACAGGAAAAAAAAAAAAAATGAATTATTAAGTTTCTTTCTGTATGAAAATATTCAGTGTGTGTATATATATATATATATATATATATATATATATATTCAGTGTGTGTATATATATATATATATATATATATATATATATATATATAATGTATATGTGTGTGTGTGTGTTCAGTGTATGGCTAATACTGAGGGTGTTATTTTTAGATGTGGAACTCTTTTGGAAACTTTTACTATGCTTTTAGTATTATATCTGGAAAAAAAATACTAACCATGGAAAGTGTTGATTATAGCTTTATATTTAGATATACTCCCATTTCATAAAAGGTTGCAGCTCTGAGCATTGTAGATCACAGTCATGTCTGTTGAGCACTTGAATGCAATGATTTTGCCATTGTAACTCTACTTCTGATCTCTCACTAATACTTTCATTTTAGCACAATGTAAATAGGAGATTCATTTTGCAGTGTAGACATCATCATTGATTATAACTGGAGTTTTGGCAACAGGTATCTGATAGACACTTGCCTTGTTTAAATACCCACACTTGCGTTCTTGGCCACTTGAGAGCTCGTGCACGCGACAGGAAGTAAGTGCGCAAGACTGTTTCATGTCTTAAAAATGCCCAAGTGCAGTGCCCTTAATGCACACTAAACCCACACTACCTTGAATACCGCTTCTGAGCTTCTCATCATGCATTATGTTTGGGATCTCACATGCCCCGAAAAAAAAGTTCTGTAAACGCTTGCATTTTTTACAACACTATAAGTGTGTCCCATCGGGTAATCAAAAGTTCTACACACACTTGCCGTCTTCACTCCTACTTGAACACTTGGGCCAAATACAGGAAATATGTCATGTAAGTAGACAAGTGGTCAAGTGCAAAGACCGCAAGTGTGGGTATTTGCACAAGGCTTCTGAGTCAACTTGAAGTAATTGACAGCTCTGTATATAACTGAATCATAATTTAAATGATTTTCATGTTCAACTTGACCGTGTAGACAATGACTTGATTTACTGAAGCATAAACAGCAAAAAAAACAGTTTTGCTGTTTTTCAGTTCTGTTTAATAATTTCTCCTGCATGTGTCTTCTAATGTGCCAATTAAGAAGTAAGTGTTAATCTGTCTCTGTGCTGGCAGTCTTGTGCTGATGTTTTTATCTCTACTATGTAATAAAATCCCAGAAAAAGAAAACAAGATGTTTTGGCAGCTTAGTTTCAATAAAAGCTGTTTTTGGACTAGCAGGGGTGTTTTTTTAGTTCTTAAACATTCAGCATAGTACAAAGACCATTCAATTTTTTTCAATTTCTCAATTCATACCCCCTTTAATTGGATATGATCCAATGGGAGACACTGAATTAATGGATACTGGGAATGAGGTTTCATATTAGCTTGATTGTAGTTTTTAGAAATTGTTCAAGATGAACACTCAAGTAAGCCAGATGTACTGTATGTTGTATGTTAATGATTAATTAAGTTGCTCTAAAGTTATATTGTTGTATAAAGTGTTCACTTATTGCTCAAATTATTGTTATTGTTCATATTTTTCATAATGTAAAAAGTTATTGCAAAATGTAACCATTATATTAAACCAACTGGCAAACATGTTTCACCCTCAAATTCACACAGATACTAATAACCACAGATGTACTTCATCATGAACTATGGGCTTGTTTCACTAATGTTTGTCTAAATACTTTTATATAATGTAAAACCTTAAAATTAGATTATGTATTTTATTTATTCTTCTTACTGATTTTTTTTTTTTTTTTTTCCTTACAGAGAGAAGTACTTGCCTACTTTGCTCCAGATAGAGGTGATGCTAAAGCTTTGGTTCCCTCAAGTGACTGCTCAAGTTTCTGTGACACCTAACCCTGCTGACTTTTCACCTCAAAACATTTCCACCCATGGCAATAGCAAAATCACTCCCCCACACAAGCACAAAGACCAATTACATATTCCAGTCAAGGTTAGTGTAGACGCAAACAAGAGACACACAGCATATTAGCTGGTGGACTCCATTTACACTATGTGAATTTGTAGACATTGATGCCCTTTCTTATTTTCTCGGCTCTTGCAGAAGCGAAGATTGAGCTGGTCAGACACAGACTCATCCTCCTCTTCTCCTCCTGTGGTGTGTAAGCGCACCAAATGTTGTGAAGAGCAACATCAGTGGCCATATGTTGATGGAGGGGAGGGCTCTTCAGGGACCCCTTCCCTTTTCTCACACACGAACCAATCAGACAAGCGAGTTAGTGAAACCCTGGAGCACAAGGTCATCCGGTGGTCAGGTTCAAGACTGACATGGGTGCACATTGCTCCCATCTTCTCCCCACCTAAATCTGGTCCCTCTCATAAAGGCGCAATGGCTAATGATAGAGGGAGTGGCAGTGCCCTCCTTCCAGTTTCCCCTCTCACCAGCAGGAGCAGTCCAGTCACACAGGACAGCTTCATCTCCTCCACCACACCTTTTGCAGAGCCAGCTGGATGCCAATGCCAGTCTGTGAGTTTAGGGACAACGAGTCCATTGCAGGAGCACACCCAGAAACCCATCCCACAAATCACAATGAAGCCTTCAAACCTAGAACAGCAAAGCCCTTTACAAACCTGATGCAGAGAAACCAAGCACAACCAGCTGAAAGTCTTCTCTGTGTAAAAGAAGAATTGAAGTATGGAATGTTAAAAGGGTTGTCTATTACAGTGATTGAAAAAGTATATCTAAAGAATCTTGAAGAAGTTTAAACTCAACATGTCAGACTTTTTTAAACTGATTGGGTAAAAAAATTGGCTGTTTTTGAACTGGAAATGAGAGTACCTAAATTTAAGGTGAAGTGTGTGGGTCTGGTGCCACTGCCATCACCAAATGGAATTGCAAAAACAATTATTTCAAACAGGTTTTGAAACACTCCACTGTCTGGCATTGGTCAGCCAAACAGATTGCCCTGCCCAAAAATCAAGGCATTGGTTGAGCCAGTGTTTGCATGACAGTATTCTAACGTCCAAAAAATTACACAGTTCAACTTTAAGGAAATTTGATATCATGCAGATTGCCTTCAAGAGTGTGTGTTTAAATATGAGGGAAAGTATAATCATTGACTTTGTTTTATTCCCAAAATAAGGACAAATTAAGACTACAAAGCAATAATTTTAATGAAAGGACAAGGTCAAGTCAGCGGTATGACTTAATATACCATCAATTAGATGGCATAGAATAAAATGGTTAGTTTTACTGTGTTGTTTTCTCAAATTACTACTGAGAATGTTGAGATTATATTGATTTTAATTACAATTTGAAAAAGCTGCCAGTAAGACAACACAGTTGTAGCATTAAAAGGTACTTTTTGTAGTTCTGAGGAAAAATGTAGCATGTAGAAAAATGGATTGTAACAGAAGCTGTTACAGTTTCTTTTACTGCATTTTGTAAAGCCAATCATCTACCACCCCCCAACCCCCCTCCCCCCCATCCCCCCCACACACACACACCCCCCAGTGAGAGTTTTGTGTGTGTGTGTTTGCTGACAGTGCTGGGACTTTAAATGTAAATGGAACCACTCTGTTTATTTGCTGTAGAATCTGACAACTGCTCGAACGTGAACCCACAACTAATATACACATAAGTGATGATATCACAACCTGAAATAATGTAGGAAATTATGTAATATCCAGGTTGAAAGAGAAAAGAGAACTGAGTCTGCTTGATTGAAATAGAGTGTACAGTACACTGAAAGAGGTTAGATGGAAAAACTTCCTGCTCTGACAGATGTGAATTTAGGTGCTTGAATGCAGCTGTTAAGTGATATGAGATCCATTTGAACAAGGGTCAAAAGTCAGAAAGGATGAAAAAAGTGCTAATATGCCAACCTTTATTTATTCACTTGTTGATTTTAATGTTTATTTATGTTTATTTGTATATGTATTTATCCACATGGCAGCTGAGGTCAATAGAGCTTAGTCTATCATGGACTATTTTAGTTGCTCCGTGGAAAAGTAGAGAAAAAAATGAAGTAAATCTGATATTGGAAAACCTGTGCCTTTTCTCTAAAAAGGATATTCATTGTTGTATTTGTTGATTGTGTATTTTTATCAAATGGTAGAGAACACAAAATCTCAACTTTCATATGCACACATTTATTCATGAGAAAACTGCATTTGGACACAAAGTAACCATTTACCACTAAAAGCACAGTGAACTTCAGTAATCAATAACAAATATGCCAGTGTCAATTGGTTGTCATAGCAACATTCAAAGAGGCGCTGTATTTTCTGACCAATCACTGCAGTCAGCTGAATCCAGAAACCAGCAAATTTCTTGGATCAGTATTTTTGGAGCTGATGAATTATAATGTTGAAAAATGCCCTTATGCATCAATTAATGGGACAAAAATTGCATCAACTTCACATGCTGCTAAATTACTTTTAATTGATATTTTAATTGCTTAGTGTGCAGGTGCCCATAGCAATAGAAATTCTTGCCATGTTAAAAATCAGAACTGATATCTGCATCAACTTTATTATATGTAATTGACTTTTTATGTAATGATTTTGTAGAAGTTGCACTTGTTTTTATTTTATCATGTTTTATACTGTACAGGTTATTTAAGACCAAAACCAAGAGGGTTGATCATAAAGGATGTACATTGGTTGTTTAATCTGTCTTTTTATATAACTTATACCATGCACTACACTGGAAATCTTTCTGCTGTCAGTCCTTCTTTCCTGTCACTTTGTCTTTTGCCTGTTTTTCCCTTCTTCATCTCTTTTTCTCTGCTTTTTACTGTTATTCATGCTTTTTTCAACAAACATAAACCTTTTAATAAAAAATGCATTTTGGAATGTACTATTTGAATGTCTTACGTTTTATTGGTGTGTATGTACATATGTAGTCTTGCCATTGCCTTTTCTTAACATTGACATACATAAAAAAATATAATCAGAATGTCGATGCACTGTGTGCATGTGTGTGTATGTATATGTATGTATGTATGTGGGGTCCAATTCACATATGAATCGCTATTCTATCTTGGTCCGTGTACATTCTGGTAATTTGATTTTCTACTTAAAAAGAAATCAAGAGAAATAAGTGTATACAAATAAAAGTAGACACTTTACAGATTTTAATGAAACTGTAGTCAAACGCCTGAAATGCTCAGTTCGCGCCGCAATGTATTGCCCTCTCTAACTTCGGGAGCGCCTACTGACAACAAGCTAAAATGAAGCAATGGTTTGACACAAAGCGCAGAGCACATCATACTCTTCTAAATCAAGAAGACAACGTGCGTGTTAAGCTTCCTTGGCACGTACCAAAAGGACACCCAATTTGTACAGTATAAAAACCATTATGTATATGGAAAGTCCCCATAAAACATGAAAACACAACAATGTCCAGAAATGGTGGGACAGGGTGGGCAAGAGCAAACTCTTTGGGGCCCCATGAAAACCCACACAGGCCCCCAGTTGGTTAGCTCCGGGGCCCATAGCAGGTTTACTGTGGGTAACCCCCCATGTTCACAGCACAGTACAAGTTAAATCATTGTTTTACCATTAAATGCTCAAGGCCCGGGGTTAATCAAACTATTTTTAACAATCTAGTAAAATGTCACTAATGTCATTACATTCAATTGCCCATCCTATACTTACCTGAAACTGCACACAGTCAACAAGATAGCAAGACAAGTATTGTCTTTACCTGGTTGTTTGTAGCTGCTCCCAGACCGATAAAGTCAGACTGAGACAATTGTGTGTGTGTATATATATATATATATATATATATATATATATATATATATATATTATACACACACACACACACAATATTAATATATTATTTTTCTGAAATGGCAAAAAATAAATAAATATAAATTATTAGTAATATAACATCAAATTATTAATTCTAACCAATGAGACTGCTGGAACAGCGTCAATGGACTGTCATTCTGGATTCGACTGGTACCGCAAACAGGTAAGCTTTTTAAATTTCTAAGCTTTCTATTAAAATTAGTGTAACAGGTCAAAATGGTAATTAATTAATTAATTGGAATTAAATTACACCCACTTTAATGGTTTATCTGATGAGTATATTATTTAGCTTGCTGCGTTTAAACGATAAACGGTTATAATGGTCGACTAGACGCTCAGACAATTCATTTTCATGGTAATCTGAGGTAATATACTTTAAAAACTGCATTAATTCATTACCTTGAATTGTTTTACATCTATTTTGGTGTTAATTTGATTTATTATTGTTTCCCTTTCGAAAGGGAACTTCTACTCTGCGTTTGCAAACGCTTATGGGGAACGTCACGTGACTCGGTGTCTGAAAGCCAACTATCCAATAACTCCAAATCCTATTGGCCGGCGACAGCCTATGACGTCATACAGCGCAACCCGGAAGTATAAAAGGGGCGCTTGGGGAAACAGTCATTATCTCATCGTCTTTCGGGACTGTTTGTGTCATTGCCACTGTCGTGAATATACTCTTGGTATCCTGTAAGTACATCTCTATTATGTCTGAGGGCAAAGAGAAACGTTTCAGGAAGTGTGCGGATCCATGCCCAAGGTTTTTGACTCCGGAAGATTCGCACAGACGGTGCATGAGGGCGCTGTCTGTGTGAATTGTGAGCGTCTTCCTATGAGAACGCTCCATTCCCGCCTGGCTCTTTTCTCGAGGGAAGAGGCGTCAACATCTGCGCCTGGTGGGTCCGGCCCTGCTCGTGCCGAGGCAGAGCGGCGACTGCACTCATGGGGCTCGCAGATGGAGCTCGCTGCCAAGTTTGAGAGAGGTGTCATAGTCTGTCAGCCTCCGGTGGCGGCTGGCGGGGATGAGCTCCTGGATGACGATGATGTCTTATCTCTGACATCATCGGATCCAGGAGCGAGTGTTCTTCTGGCTGCTAGCCCCCGTGGGCAGGAGATGGCAATGGAGGAGGAAGAAGTTGCGTCTTCTTCTTTCTCCAAGCCTCCTGGCCCGGCATATGCCGAGTTACTGGAGGTTGTGGAACGCGCCGCCGGCAGGCTGCAGCTGCCGTGTGAGCGCGTGAGAAGGGAGCCCGTTCGCGGCAGACTTGACGAACATTATCTTTCTGACCACAACCCCGTAACTCCAGTGAGCCTTCCATTCCTTCCAGATCTTCACGTTGAGATCAAGAAGGCATGGAAGAACCGATACTCGGCTAGAATTCATCCACATCAGTGAGAGAATTTCGCTGAAGTGGAGGAATTGGGCCAGCATGGGTATGTGTCGCTGCCGGGAGGCCCTGGCCCGTCTCGAGTCGAGGCTCTGAGGCAAGGCCAGAGGTTTAGTGTCGCCGCTCGAGCACCTCCTCCACCTCGGAGCAAGTCGCAGAAGCGGCGGGATACGAGGAAGAGGAAGACTGATTTGAGGGAGGTGATTGATCACCGCCGCTAGCAACGCCGCTGATCGATCCCCTCTCTTGGCGAAGGTAATTCTACATTTGCCTTTGCCCCTCTTCCTTGGCCTCCCGGGGCGTTTTTTAATGACTGTGCATGTTCAGGTTGACACCTTTGAACAGTCAGGCTGACGGCCGGGCCCATGATGAGATTTTTCTGAAGGCCCGCCTTCTGGCTTGATAGTGAAAGGGTTCTTTGGGCTTCTAGAACCATGGATTTTTTCCTTCCCATTTTAAATAATGAAGGAGCAGTCTTTGGTCTTCGAGCCACGGGAAGGTAAGACAAGGTCGGATTTAATTATTTAAATGTTGACCTTGTGTTGTTCCTGTGAATTTCCTGAACATGTAAGAGTAAAATGTAACAGTAAAATGTAGCATTTAGGGTTTTTTTGGGCAAAACTGGAGTGTTGAGACTGACTGAGCAGGCCACAAAATGGCTGCTGCTTAGTTTTTTCTCTATATATGAGTAGCCTCTCGGCTATTTTTCAGTATAGTTTGAGTTGGCACTCATTACTTCAGTTTATATGTCTACGGCGGCCCTAACCGGCCACCTGACATTTTAGCTTTGAGCTTCACTTTATTTCTCTCATCATGAGATTTAGAAGTGGACATCAGGCTTTTGTTATGGTGCCTGTTGTATATATAGGCCTATAGCTTAGCGGCCAGGCTAGAGCTAGGTGATGTGTGGTATATGAAGTAACCCCATATGTATTTACTATCCTTTCAGGATGTGTGTTCCTAGTTCTGGCTTCCTCCCGAGGGAGTTGTTTAGGCTGTACGCCCAATTATCCCCTTGCTTGTGTAGGTGCAATTATGAGTTTAACAGCTAGGTTTTAGGCTGTTTTTGACTCCCTGATGCTGTTTCTCAGGTGGTAGGCCCTTATCTTTGCGCGGATAAGTTATGCAGGTGTGTGCTAGGCCCCACTTTCTAGAACTTTCATGCTAAAGGAATGACTTTCTTCTGAGCCACTTGATGGTTTGTATTTATCAAGTTTGAGTTGACGTTGCTAGTTTTTAGCTCCTGTCCTCTGGGGCTTAGATCAGATTTGAGGATCTGTACAGAAAGTGTTTTTCCTTTCAAAAACAGCATGTAGATCAAAGTTTGTGTTCTAGACTTTTGCCCTACATTGTATGTGAGTTTTTTATGCTGCCACAGGTTAGCACCTGCTCTCATAACAATAGGCCCTTTTGCTGTGAACGGCCTCTATTTGAGTATATGGTGACTTATATTCCCCAGTTAAGAGGTTTATTTGTGTCACTGAGTGCATCACCTGTTGGATTGCATACTCTATTTTTTTTTTTTTTGAGGAAAGTTGGTATCTGTTAGCTCCCTTTTTTAGTGATCTTGTTAACAGCTATATTGCATATAACTCGGATTGTAGGCCTTATGATATTCGGCCTCCTTCTAGTTAGCAGTTGTTTTACAATACTGTTTAACTGATCATAATGTGCTCACATATTCTCACAGGTTTACGCTGCCACAGGCCCTGCCATGTGTCTGTTTGAGGTAGTAGGCTTGTAATAGCCTCCCTTAGACCACGTTGGCTTTGTCTGGCTCCCTTTAGTCACAAATATTTAGGGTACATTGCCTGTTGGAATGTGTAGCCTAGCACAGGTTGCAGTTAGCTTCCCTTAGCTTTTTGGGTTAGAGCTGGTTCCCTGTAGCTTGTTTCCCTTAAAATTCACAAGCTGAAGCCACGTGTTATTGAATTGGCAGGCCCCTTCAGGCCTCCTTTTTAGTTTACATGATGGCACAGTTTGTGTTTTTTAATCTGTGAGTAGGCTGATCGCCACCTGATACTGGAATGGAGGCCTCCTTTTCTAGTCGACTTGTTGGCAGGATGCCTGGGAAACCATGCAACCATCAGCCACGCCCCATCGCTGACGGATAGGCCCTAACAGGCCTGTTCACGATGTTTGGCAGCGTTTTTCATGTAATAATCATAAAACTTCTAATACATGGCCTTTGGGTGGTATGGTTATGGTAGCCACTTGCTGATGCCATGTGTTTACTAAGGCAGGCCTACTTCGGCCTCCGGTGTAATATGTGGAGTTCAGTCATGTACTCCTCTCCCTGTAAGGGTGACAGGGTGCTTTTTACCGAGTATTCCGAGTGGCTAGCCCCTCAGGTTGATTTGGTAGTGAAACCTTACTGAAGGTTGGTTTAACCTATATCTGCCTCCCTGAGTCTGATTCTAATCTAGTTGAGCTAAGAGCCACCTAGCGCCTAGGGTGGATCTTTTGTGCTCCTAGAAACGGCCACGAGACTTACGCCGTGTGTATTAGAGGTTGCTAGGCCTACGGGCCGCCTGGTTTGAACACACTGGAGTATGTTTGGGTGTATTTCTCTTTGAGAATGATCTGTATACACTTCCGTTGGCCAGAGGCCTAAGTGATAAATCCAACCTCCTTTTGTCTAGTTGTTTATCGTCCTTTGGGCCTAAACACTGCCACGAGCTGATGCCACGTGTCTGTTGAGGTTATAGGCCCCTCCAGGCCTTCCTTAATACGTGTTGGCGTATGCTGTACTCCTCTTGCTTTAAAGAGTAAAAGGTGTTTTTTACTGAGTACACTGCTCGTTGGATTGTGTTACGTGGATTGTCATGCGGGCACTTTGCAGGCTCTTAGGCTGCCATTGAAGTCGTCTGTCTACCTCAGAAAGACGAGACAGGTGTTCGGGGTGGCCCCTAAAACCGCGCCACTTTCTGTATAAGACTTCTGTTTTTCACATAACTACTATCATGCTGTAGGCCCCTCCTCGGCCTCCATGCGTATGTGCCCATTGCATGGTCTACCTGTTAGGTGAGCTTCGTACTTCCCTATTAGGGTAATGTTTGTAATAGTGCTTAACTCCCTAAGCTGATCATGGTGGTAGGCCTTAATCAGGTCTCCTCCTAAGCTCCAGCCTCAGGCTGGTTTGTGCTCCCCTGGATCAGGGTTCTGTAGCGCACGGCCTCCTCAGTGCGTTAATTAAGCACTGAGTAGATCCTAGGATGAGTGGATTGTACTCCCCTCAGTACGAGGGTTCATAGCACTTAGCTGAGTTCTGCTCTCCGGGATGCCCGTCTCTACGCGTGGGTTTGAGTTTGTTTCTGCCTCTTTGCAGTCACTCTTACTTACTATCTTCTATGAAGATTGCGTTTTAGAGGCTCTGTATTCAGACAGGATTGGCCAAGACTAAGTTTGTCTCGTGACAGACCAGGTCGGCCTCCCTGGTGGCATTGGGGATGACTTCGTTCCCCTCTAGTGACTGGCCGAGGTTCCCTTCGGTTCCTTGGCCACATTCCCTTAAAGGGACCGCTTTTTCTTCAGAAAAGCTGGTTCCAGACACCTTAGCAGCTTCTGTAGGACCTCTGAGGAGGGCCTTCTTGGAGTGCAGCTTGGGCTGTTGGCCAAAGGGAATGCTGTCACTGACAGCCTGGTGTGACCCGAGGGGGAGTTGCCAAGCAGTTCTCTAACTGCACTGGAGCCTTTGTCTCAGCCATTTTTCTTGGCAGGCATTCTCCTCAAGCATGGCGGTGTGGGTATATCGTTCCCCATAAGCGTTTGCAAACGCAGAGTAGAAGTTCCCTTTTGAAAGGGAACGTCTCAGGTTACGTATGTAACCATGGTTCCCTGAGAACAGGGAACGAGACTCTGCGTTTCCTTGCCATGCTTCGGGCTGCCTGCTGAACAGTCCCTCAAGACGATGGATAATGACTGATTTCCCAGGCGCCCCTTTTATACTACTGGGTTGCGCTGTATGATGTCATAGGCTGTCGCCAGCCAATAGGAATTGGAGTTATTGGATAGTTGGCTTTCAGACACCGAGTCACGTGACATTCCCCATAAGCGTTTGCAAACGCAGAGTCTCCTTCCCTGTTCTCAGGGAACCATGGTTACATACGTTTTCCGTTGCTATTTTACACGATGACTAAACATACAACCGAGCTGGGCATGATGGCCAGGTTGAGTCAGTCATGTCTTTGTTTTAAAGTTTTAAATAGCGACGTAAACGAGGATTTATGTAGCGTAAATACAATACCTAAGCTGCACACCCTTATTAAATCTCGTTACATATGATTAATGTATATATAATGTAGGCTTATATGATGAATGTATAATTGATCAATAAACACTGCGTGCTGGCAGACAGCAAATATTTACATGTGGTTTGTATTTTTACAAAGCTACGGTCATATTACTATCATGTTATCGTGACCTAAAAATACCAGATTTTACAATTATAACTTTGTATGCGTTGTCTCACGCACAAGCTGGCGCGTACACGGGGAGAGAGAGTGAAAGAGAGAGAGAGGACTCATTGGCCTATATATCCACCCGAAAAGATGATTGATAACTGTCAAATTAAATCAACCATCTGTAATATGTAATTAATTATGAAAAAAATTTAACTGAAGTAAAACATTTAGGCCATGAAATAAATCACATTAAATATTAATGTAATAATTTCTCTTGAATGTGTACATTTCATCAGCACATTTATCCATACAGAGCAATATTTGACAGATATATTAATTTTTGTTTATTTTTCTCCGTCTTCATTGTGTGTAATCAGATCATTGGTTCTGCTCTGTAAATACTACTTGACTCAGTCACACATTCTCAGTTTTTGCATTGTAGATTTGTCATAGACATTTACAAAAACTTTCTTTGCACCATATAACTGTATTTTCATGAACATTTTGCTTATGCTATCTGTTAATATTTCGGGTGTCATTTTTTTTTTTGATGACCTCAAAAAGATGATCCTCACTTACTTGACAAATACTGTATTTTTCAGTACAGTGGTGTCATATGTACATTCTCAGATGTTATTATACATATTCATGAATACATTTTTAAACTGGCTTTATACCATTAAATGTTGTCTGTTCTCTCTCTTTTCAGTATTTATTGCCATCTAGTCCTGTTTGCAGAACTAACTGTGGCTCCAGCCATGAAGCAGACCTGACCCAGTTGATGAAGGTCTTCAGGATCACCAGAAACTACAGGCAGGTGTGTGAGCAAGCTGGAGCTACATACTGCAGGACGTTGGTCCTCCATGACTAGGACTGGACACCACTGTTGTAAGTGATCGATCTAGCAGTCATTCTGGATCTCTGAATTGTCATGTTCAGAACATATCGCAGGGGATCTCAGCTCTTGCCCTTGAGAACCACTGTCCTTCAGACTTTAGCACCAAACCTGGTCCAATATACCTGGGGCCGTATTCACAAAATGTTTTATCTTACCACTAAAAGTTCTCCTAAATAGCAGTAAAAATACTTAGGTAAGAGTTTTCACTTAAAACCTATTCACAAAGCTGCTGAGACCAACTTTTACTAACAGAGAGAAATCTTAAGCAAAGAGAAAGGGTGGAGTTGACCTCGTTGCTATGGATGATGTCATCACGCTTCTATGCACTAGTTGAACTGACTAGTCGACTTTAATGCTCTGCCGTGACACTTTAAAGTCCCTGTAAAGTCAATTCTGAGAATTGTTTCTAAACACATTATAAATGTTACAAATGAACTATGTAGTACTGAATTGTGAAGTTAGAGCGTTAAACAGTTTTTCACCAATTCTGTGCTCAGAATTTTTTGGGCGGAGCTAAAATGGGGCTCGATGACGCACTGGAGCCCCCGAGCATGGCCCCGCCCCTAACACTATATAACTGTCGATGACTCACTAGAGCAACTGAGCATAGCGCCGCCCCTAACACTACAGCAGCTCGCTCGGTCAATCTGGAGTGTCATTACCATTAGTTATACAGCCTACATTTTGCTAGCTAGTAATGCCTTTATCACGCAAATGCATATTACCTGGTTGCAATAATACACAAAACAGCTCGGTCTCCTTATTTAAATTTCTTAAAAAACGATGATATGAAGAAGGGGTGGATTAAATTTGTCTCTGCAGTGATAATTTTACACCGGAAAGTTTTACAAACTTTCATCAGACAGCTGGGATTCACTGATAATCTACTGTTATTGGTGAATGGGGCAGACTATCTTACGCCTTAGCCTTCATCCTCCCGTCCCACCGACAACCAATGAAATGGGGCCGGACAGAATCTCTCCCATCCCGGCCTTCATCCTCCCGTCTCGCAGCACCGACATCTGTTGACAGTCTGTAGTACGTGCCCACCAATGAGTGTATGTTGCCTTGTGTGCTTATGTTATAATTAGTAGGTAGTCCACAGTAACTCTACTAAATTTTGCAACCCTCTAACGTGATTCTTTTGTTTATATGCATCAGTGTGTTTGACTGATTAGACAAATAAGTTGAGGCGGCAGCTCTCGCAAGTTGGTGTGGTTTCAGCGTCGACAGCGGACATGCCCCCAGTGTTTGAGAGCAGAGAATACTGCTTATTTTTCATTTTACTGTGGTGTGACAAACTCAGAACACATACTTTAATATGGCTTTACAGGGACTTTAAGCTGGATGTCGACTAGTCACTGGTCCTATAGAGGGCGCAACAGCATAAGAAATCTTTGATGTTCACATTTACGCTTCGTTTCCAAAATGACAAATAAATGCATACTCTGAGAGCACTTCACAGGATGTGTGATTATATCATCTGGATGTTTGAAATTGAACAGGACACTGCAAAAAATGCTGTTCTTACTTAGAATTTTTGTCTTGTTTCCAGTCCAAATATCTACAAATTCTTAGATCAAGAAGCATTTTCTTGACAAGTAAAAATTATTTTCTTGTTTTTAGGAAAAATAAGTCAAAATTAAGTGAGCAAAATAATCTTATATCAAACCAAAAATAAATTATGTAATCTTATTTTCCGTTTGGATTAAGATTATTTTGCTTACCCCACTGGCAGATTATTTTGCTTGTTTTAAGAAAAAACTCACTTAATTTTGACTTATTTTTTCTGAAAACAAGAAAATTTTTACTTGTCAAGGAAATGCTTCTTGATTTAAGAACTTTAAGATATTTTGACTAGAAACAAGACAAACACTCTAAGTAAGAACAGCATTTTTTGCAGTGGAGAATGCACGTTTTAAACAGCTATACAGTATAGCTTGTAGACTCATTCGTACATCAAGTGCAGATCGTGCGCACAGAATCATTCAGTAGCGCAGAAATGTATTGTCAAGTCAAGTCAAGTCACCATTATTTATATAGCGCTTTTTACAATGTAGATTGTGTCAAAGCAGCTTTACAGTGATAACTGGTACATTATTTTGGCTGCACAGCAGCTCGTAAGGAATAGTGTCAATGCAGGCAGATCAAAGCACTGTTGAATATCAAATGTCAATTGTCAAGTGTCCCCAACTAAGCAAGCCAAAGGCGACAGCGGCAAGGAACCCAAACTCCAACAGGTGACATCAGGTGGCAAACAGGTGTTAAAATGGAGAAAAAACCTTGGGAGAAACCAGGCTTAGTCGGGGGGCCAGTTCTCCTCTGGCGAACAGTGCTTTGTTACGACTCAGGTTGCTATCATAAGTCAGATATGATCGCAACATTCAGAGTGTTTAATTCAGTTCCATCCAGTTGAGGATCGTATTCATCACACCGGTATGGACGGTTGTTGAGGAGATGTGCCACTGGTTGTCATGTTGATGAGGCCTTCATAGTGGATGATCTAGTTGACTCAATCTCTGCTGATACTTCAGGGCTGTGTTGTGGTTGTGTCATGGTGCAGGTCCTCGATCTCACCCGGATACGGCCCGGATCCGGCTGACTACGGTAAACCTCGGGATAAACAGAAAGACTAATATTAGCGTAGATGCCATTCTTCTTCTGATGTAACGAGTACATCTGGTGTTATTGGAAGTGTTCCCGGTTCCGGCTGACCTAATTTATGCAGCCTAATAATCCTTTAACGGATTTGAAAAAATAAATTGATAATGTATTGTCAACACTGTTGTGTGATTTCTCAGTAAAATGGCTTAAAAACTGAAAAGTCTTAGCATATATTTCTTAGTAACTAAAACCCACAGTTTCACTATTAGTAGAGAGATGCCGCCAGGTAGAATTAAAATCACTCTCTCACTAATGCATTCATATAAATGTAATCTTTATTGTGCTACTTTATCTGTATCTGATTTAGAACAAGCAGAAATCTGTGCAAAATATAATGACCCAAAGACAAGAACTGAGTTGTTATGTAGGAGCAATAGCCATAGTGGGCAGCGCTGTCATATACCATAACTGTGCACAAGGCAGCACATTTAAGTCTCAGCTGTCAGCTCAAGGTTCAGGCTCATTTGTTCATTAATGACGTCATCAGCAACTAATCGGCATTGATTCGACTTTCATTACATAAATGTCGACTTAAAAAAATCTATAGTCGTTCAACCCCTACTATGCACACAGTGATTAACTGATGGTTAACTGTCAGTGATTTATTCATAGAAATATTGTAGTTATGTTGCCATATTCAAATATAGGTTTTAAAATAAAAATGTTGCCATATTCAAATAAAGATTTTAAAGCGTAGGCTGTCACTAATTAAATGTTATGTTCATTATGGTCAGTCTAACTGTCTGCCTCTTACAAGTCTGCACATTGAGAGATTACAGATTTCAAGCGCCAAATGATTTTTTATAAACAAAGTTCAGGAGGAGCACATTATCTATCCAATCAGCTTGAGATCTGCAGATCCTGCAGATCCTCTCCAGTTCTGTCAGGTTGGATGGTAAACATTGGTGGACAGCCATTTTTAGGTCTCTCCAGAGATGCTCAGTTGGGTTTAAGGTTTTCTCCACACATACCACTTAGAATTAAGGCCAAAAAGTCTTGGTCTCATCATACCAGAGAATCTTATTTCTCACCATCTTGGAGTCCTTCAGGTGTTTTTTAGCAAACTCCATGCAGGCTTTCATGTGTCTTGGATTAAGGCATATATATATATATATATATATATATATATATATATGCCACACACAGCCGACTCAGTTACCTCGATAGTAGCCGCAACACCGGTTACGTCACTTGTTAAAAATCAGGACTGACACGCCCATTATTTTTAAGATTTTATCTTAAATCGGCGAGTTAGGAGCTTTTTAGCTTTTAAACCTTTTCATTTGTACAGATATATGAAATATTTGTTTAATATTCAGTTATCTCCTCTCTTTTCCTTCTTTGTGATTGTGTTTAAACCACAGCTAAATAAACCCAAAGGAAAGCCACTCAGGCACAGGTCACTGCATCTTTTCTTGTGTAAGTACATTAGGGCTGTCACGATTCCTCAATTAAATTCAAGTACTCAATTTTAAAAAAGTGGCTCCGTTCACAGTAACTGCTGCTCCACATGAACTGTTATCATTTACATGCGTGGAGCATCTCAAACTCCATTTCTGCATGCTGTGAGTTTGGATTGCTTATAACGTTCATCCTTTTTATTATATGTTCATCATCTTATAGGGTAACTTTTGAGCAGCTTTTTTGTTGAAAGCTTGACCACTATTTCGACACATAAGTTCCTACACTTCTCGAGTGCTTGTGTAGTGTTATTAAAAAATTGATAGTTCTGGTCCTTGATTATGATTGCCTGAATTGCTTTTGAAGCCGCTGTAAAATACTCTAAAACATACACATGACCTCATTACATCATTAGCCCCTTTCACATATACAGTACTTACTGGTGAATTACTGTTAGGAGATCATGTGTGAACAGGACCTTTTCAAAAATACCAGTAAATCTGTTCTGCCAATTTACTAGTAAGGGAAGTTGTAACATTACCAGTAAATTACCGGTATGATGCTGTGTATGAACAAAGAATGAAGATTACCAGTATGATCACGTACAAGGTCAGAACTCGCTGATGGAAGAAGTCTGCTTTGGGCCAATCAAAGTTCTTATGGAGATGATGCGAATACTGGCGCTGTTTACAGTAAGCTCCGCTGCTTTTTTAATAGTTTTTCTATGAAAATATGTGCTAGATAGACATCTTTGACCATTGCGGCGTGTCTGGCAGTGAGACCCAGCCTTCTTTTCCATTCATCAGCGCTGCGGCTCTTCAGTTGGATAGCTTACTATTATGCGTGTGTCCTGTTTTTAACAGTAAAACCGCATTCAGTTTGATCATCACCTTATGCCTGTCACTCAAACGTCAAACATTTTTGTCAAATTGAACAGATTTGCAAATTGCAATTGAAAAAAAGTCATTCTGGTAATTTTACAGTAATTTACCACGACTGCTGTGTAAAAGGGGCTAATATAGAGTGCAACAGTGCACTCCCAGTTTTTCAGCAGCATTGGTTATGGAGATATTTTTTTCATTCATTTCTCCTATATTTAAAAAAAAAAGTCTTTGTTAAAGTGTTATAAGCCATGAATTAGGGCTGGGCGATATGACCAATAAATGATATCTCTGTATTTTTTGGGTTGAATGGCAATTTACGGTACAGGGCTTGACCCTTACATTTTTCCCAAGGAGCATATGTGTTCGCAAGTAGAAAAATGTAGGAGCGCATTAAAAAACTTTAGGTGTGCAATACAAATTTTCCAAATAATGTTTTTTACCTTAATAAGGGGATATAAGGAAAATACAAAAAGTACACAAGGTTTTAAATATCTTTGCTTCAAACTGTTTTTATAATAATAATAATTATGAAATTATTTCTATTCCTACTTTAAACTGTATATATATATGTATATATCATGATCATTTAAGTTCATTTTTTTTCCCTCATTAATATACACACAGCACCCATATTGACAGAAAAACACAGAATTGTTGACATTTTTGCAGATTTATTAAAAAAGAAAAACTGAAATATCACATGGTCCTAAGTATTCAGACCCTTTGCTCAGTATTGAGTAGAAGCACCCTTTTGATCTAATACAGCCATAAGTCTTTTTGGGAAAGATGCAACAAGTTTTTCACACCTGGATTTGGGGATCCACTGCCATTCCTCCTTGCAGATCCTCTCCAGTTCTGTCAGGTTGGATGGTAAACGTTGGTGGACAGCCATTTTTAGGTCTCTCCAGAGATGCTCAATTGGGTTTAAGGTTTTCTCCACACATACCGCTTAGAATTAAGGCCAAAAAGTCTTGGTCTCATCAGACCAGAGAATCTTATTTCTCACCATCTTGGAGTCCTTCAGATGTTTTTTAGCAAACTCCATGCGGGCTTTCATGTGTCTTGCACTGAGGAGAGGCTTCCGTTGGGCCACTCTGCCATAAAGCCCCGACTGGTAGAGGGCTGCAGTGATGGTTGACTTTCTACAACTTTCTTCCATCTCCTGACTGCATCTCTGGAGCTCAGCCACAGTGATCTTTGGGTTCTTCTTTACCTCTCTCACCAAGGCTCTTCTCCCCCGATAGCTCAGTTTGGCCGGACGGCCAGCTATAGGAAGGGTTCTGGTCGTCCCAAACGTCTTCCATTTAAGGATTATGGAGGCCACTGTGCTCTTAGGAACCTTAAGTGCAGCAGAATTTTTTTTGTAACCTTGGCCAGATCTGTGCCTTGCCACAATTCTGTCTCTGAGCTCTTCAGGCAGTTCCTTTGACCTCATTATTCTCATTTGCTCTGACATGCACTGTGAGCTGTAAGGTCTTATATAGACAGGTGTGTGGCTTTCCTAATCAAGTCCAATCAGTATAATCAAACACAGCTGGATTCAAATGAAGGTATAGAACCATCTCAAGGCTGATCAGAAGAAATGGACAGCACCTGAGTTAAATATATGAGTGTCACAGCAAAGGGTCTGAATACTTAGGACCATGTGATATTTCAGTTTTTCTTTTTTAATAAATCTGCAAAAATGTCAACAATTTTGTGTTTTTCTGTCAATATCGGGTGCTGTGTATACATTAATGAGGGAAAAAAATGAACTTAAATGATTTTAGCAAATGGCTGCAATATAACAAAGAGTGAAAAATTTAAGGGGGTCTGAATACTTTCCGTACCCACTGTGTGTGTGTATATATATATATATATATATATTTATATATATATATATATAGGCATGTGATGGTATCAAATCTTCATGTCAAGATACTTGCTGAAGCTATTGTCATGTATTGAATTAGGTTTGAATTATGTGCTGTCTTCCTAAACATGTTTAATAACTTTTCTTTAAAAAAAAACTGACAACATTTAAAAACAATAAAAACAAAACACAACACAACAATACACTGTATAAATTAAATATAGATTAATCCTTATTAAAGTTACAGAAGTGTAGGGCCGCCCTCTAATAGTCAACTAAACGTTAGAGAAGAGGCTTAAGGTTGATTTATATGCCGTAGGCTATGAGTCTGTTTTCATTTATACTTCTGCGTCGTTGTCTGTGTCGATGTGCATGCAGAGTGCTAGTAGGCAGTGTCTGCGGTCATGTTGAGCATCAAGGCAAAAGCCGAAGAAGAAGCAGCTGGTCATATATGTTGTCAGAGAAGCTTCAGCAGTGATGGCGGCAAATAGGCAACGACTTTTGTTGCAGTCTGACTCTATGTGTCCCCTCAAACAGAGCGTTTTCTTCATTCCTATGGAAGTTGAAAACACTCGCTCTTCTCCTCTTGCTCCGCGCCAGTTTTTGGACCTGAGGCAAGGGATCTAGCTGACCAATCACAGCGCTTGCGGTCCGCATAGAATTGACTTGTTGTTACATTTTTGAAGAGGTGCACGTCAGGCTACGCCATAGGCTACGCATGCTACACACACAGCTTACGCTGTTACTATGGCGTCCACTCAAAACAGAAGTATAAATCAGCCTTTAGTCTACCAACATTTTATTAGTTGGTTATTTGTTAAGTTGTTAACTTCAACATATATCACTTTTTTAATAGCCAACTTAAAGTGTTTATTACAAATAAATTACTAAATGCCTAAAATGAATAAATGTACAGTAAAAGAACAAAAATTTAAGTTACAATTTAATTGCATTTAATTTACAATCTTGTGAAAACAGGAGGTGCTCCAGCACCCCATTTTCCGCTTCCATGTTGGTACACTATTTGAGCAGACTTTGCTTCTCCGGTGAGCAGGAGCGGTACACGAGTGGAGCGTTTGCTTAGGGCATGAGCGACTGAGCAGAGAGCGCGCACACGGAGCGGAACATTGAACAGAGAAAACTGGGTGCCAGTACAGAGTCGCTTCGAAGTTGTGCATATTCGGAAGTGGAGCCGTTTGCAAAGTTACATAAAATGGGAGAGTGAAACCTGAGACCTAAACACTGAGGGGCGGCCTTTTTTTCTTTAATAGAGAGGCGAAGGAAGGAAAAGATGTGGTAGGAAAAAGTGTACAAGCAATAAGGATAACCGCACCCTGGAGAGGATTGTGAAACAAAACCCATTCAAAAATGTGGGGGAGATTCACAAAGAGTAGACTGCAGCTGGAGTCAGTGCTTCAAGAACCACTACGCACAGACGTATGCAAGACATGGGTTTCAGCTGTCGCATTCCTTGTGTCAAGCCACTCTGACAGCATCAGAAGCATCTCGCCTGGGCTAAAGACAAAAAGGACTGGACTGCTGCTGAGTGGTCCAAAGTTATGTTCTCTGATGAAAGTAAATTTTGCATTTCCTTTGGACATCAGGGTCCCAGAGTCTGGAGGAAGAGAGCAGAGGCACACAATCCACGTTGCTTGAGGATCAGTGTAAAGTTTCTACAGTCAGTGATGGTTTGGGGTGCCATGTCATCTGCTGGTGTTGGTCCACTGTGTTTTCTGAGGTCCAAGGTCAACGCAGCCGTATACCAGGAGGTTTTAGAGCACTTCATGCTTCCTGCTGCTGACCAACTTTATGGAGATGCAGATTTCATTTTCCAACAGGACTTGGCACCTGCACACAGTGCCAAAGCTACCAGTACCTGGTTTAAGGACCATGGTATCCCTGTTCTTAATTGGCCAGCAAACTCGCCTGACCTTAACCCCATAGAAAATCTATGGGGTATTGTGAAGAGGAAGATGCGATATGCCAGACCCAACAATGCAGAAGAGCTGAAGGCCACTATCAGAGCAACCTGGGCTCTTATAACACCTGAGCAGTGCCACAGACTGATCGACTCCATGCCACGCCGCATTGCTGCAGTAATTCAGGCAAAAGGAGCCCCAACTAAGTATTGAGTGCTGTACGTGCTCATACTTTTCATTTTCATACTTTTCAGTTGGCCAAGATTTCTAAAAATCCTTTCTTTGTATTGGTCTTAAGTAATATTCTAATTTTCTTAGATACTGAATTTGGGATTTTCGTTAGTCAGTTATAATCATCAAAATTAAAAGAAATAAACATTTGAAATATATCAGTCTGTGTGCAATGAATGAATATAATATACAAGTTTCACTTTTTGAATGGAATTAGTGAAATAAATTAACTTTTTGATGATATTCTAATTATATGACCAGCACCTGTATATCTGTTTCTTTTCTTTGCAAATCACTTCCTTTACTTTGAATGCACTACTAAATATGGAATTCAAGAAATATCCAATATAACAGCAAGCTTCAAATACAAAATAATTTTTTTTTTCTTTTAGTGCACAAAGTCTTTCAACCACTTTGGAGAGTATCTCACGCTGAGGACGAGTTAAAACACACTCATCAGGCCCAGATCTGGGTACATGGACCTGCTCCTGAGGTGATTGTGTAAGCCAATCAGCCACATCGGCTCAGGTCGATCCACTAGGAAAAAACACCAGTTTTGAAGCATGCCATTTCTTACTATCCGAAAGAATAAAAGTATTCTTCCCCACTTGATCTCTGATTTCTTTTGGCTCTGAAAATCTTGAGTGTCCTTTTGGTACGTGCCAAGGAAGCTTAACACGCACTTTGTCTTCTTGATTTAGAAGAGTATGACGTGCTCTGCGCTTTGTGTCAAACCATTGCTTCATTTTAGCTTGTTGTCAGTAGGCGCTCCCGAAGTTAGAGAGGGCAAGACATCAAGGCGAGTGCGCATTTTTCTTACATTCAACAATTCAAAAGGAGTCACGCCAGTAGTAGAATGAGGAGTTGCTCTATAGATGTGGAGAAATTCTGTGACAGTCGTTTTCCACGGTTTCGACTCAATTATTGCAGACCGAATGCAACTCTTGAGCACTTTATGGAAGCGCTCATTTGCTTCGTTGGCAGCTGGATGGTATACCGGAGTGCACACATGAGCAATGTCTCTCGCTTCAAGAAAGGCAGAGAATTTAGACAATTCATAAATTGAGGTCCATTATCCATCACTAAGCACTCTGGGTTCCCATGATGACTGAACACAGAGGTGAGGAAATGAATCACTTGCTTTGCACACAAACGCAACTTCAGGCCATTTACTATGATAGTCCATAAGAGTAAGGGCATAGCGGCAGTCCCAGGTAGCCGACTCGAATGGGCCCACTACATCCATTGCTAGTTTTCTCCATGGCTCAGCAGGAAAGGGCACAGGCTGAAGTGGGGCAGAATGTACTTTAGTGGTTTTGTCTGAAGCCTGACACAGGTGGCATGATGAGATAAAGCACATAACTGACTCATCCATCCGCGGCCACCAGTATAGATTGCGCAGTCATTGCTTAGTGCGCACGATGCCCTTGTGTCCCTCATGCGCGAGCATCCCTAACCTATGGCATACTGACACAGGTGCAATGAGACGTGATCCCCTAAGGATGAAGTCGTGCAGCAAATTCATTCTCAATTTGTAGAATGGCAGCAGGAGGAGGTAAAACGTGTGAGGAAGAGCGCAGCCAGCCTTGCTGTATCTGTGTGCGCAACTTACACATCTCAGGGCAGGAGGAAGAAGCAGCTGCAAATTCTTTTGGGTTCACAGAGGTCAATGCAGAGGTAAACAAAGATACTTGTTCAGGCTCAGTGTCTGCATCACTTTCCATAGATTCAGATGGTAAAGGAAGACGTGACAGACAGTCAGCAGTGAAGTTATGACAACCTGGTCGGTAGATCACTTCGTAACTGAAACACAGCAAGCGCGCAGCCCAGCGCACGATACGCATTCCTGCACGGTCCCCTCCTTTTGTAATGAGTAGAGTGGTTAATGCCTGATGATCTGTACGCAATTTGAATGTCCGACCCCACAAGTATGTCCTCCATTTCTCAACCGCCCAAACACAAGCCAGGGCTTCCTTTTCTACAGTTGAATATTTGCATTCGGCCGGAGTGAGGGTTCTTGACGCGAAGGCCATGGTGCGTTCAAAGTTATCAGGGTTTAT
This sequence comes from Elopichthys bambusa, assembly GCA_037101425.1. NCBI lineage: Eukaryota > Metazoa > Chordata > Actinopteri > Cypriniformes > Xenocyprididae > Elopichthys > Elopichthys bambusa. Next base: position 7,895,696 of record CM074439.1, read on the forward strand.
CTGAGAGAAAACAGCCCCAATACCATAATCAGATGCATCAGTTAAGATAAGTGTGGGCAGATCAGCTGCACAGCAGCTCTTAAAGAATAGTGTCAATGCAGGCAGATCAAAGCACTGTTGAATATTGAATGTCAATTGTCAAGTGTCCCCAACTAAGCAAGCCAAAGGCGACAGCAGCAAGGAACCCAAACTCCAACCGGTGACATCAGGTGGCAAACAGGTGGCAAACAGGTGCCAAACAGGTGTTAAAATGGAGAAAAAAACCTTGGGAGAAACAAGGCTTAGTCGGGGGCCAGTTCTCCTCTGGCAAAAAGTGCTTTGTTACGACTCAGGTTGCTATCATAAATCAGATAGGATCGCAACATTCAAAGTATTTAATTCAGTTCCATCCAGCTGAGGATCGTATTCATCACGCCGGTATGGATGGTTGTTGAGGAGCTGCGCCACTGGTTGTCATGTTGATGAGGCCTTCACAGTGGATGATCTAGTTGACTCAATCTCTGCTGATACTTCAGGGCTGCGTTGTGGATGTGTCAAGGCGCAGCTCCTTGATCTCACCTGAATGCGGTCCGGATCCGGTTGACTACGGTAAACCTTGGGATAAACAGAAAGACTAATATTAGCGTAGATGCCATTCTTCTGTAGTGTTCTTCTTCTGAAGTGTTCCCGGTTCTGGCTGACCTAATTTATGCAGCCTAATAATCCTTTAATGGATTTGAAAAAATAAATTGATAATGTGTTATGTGTATGCCAGGTTAAAGAGATGCGTTTTTAGTTTAGATTTAAACTGACAGAGTGTGTCTGCTTCCTGAACAATGCTAGGAAGATTGTTCCAGAGTTTAGGTGCCAAATAGGAGAAGGATCTACCGCCTGCAATTGATTTTGATATTCTGGGTATTATCAACTGGCCTGAATTCTGAGATCGCAATAGACGTGAAGGACTATAATGCATTAATAGCTCGCTCAGGTACTGGGGAGCTAAACCATTTAGTGCTTTGTAAGTAATTAGCAAGATTTTAAAATCTATACAATGTTTAACAGGAAGCCAATGCAGTGTTGACAGAACTGGGCTAATATGGTCATACTTCCTAGTTCTAGTAAGAACTCTAGCTGCTGCATTTTGTACGAGCTGTAGTTTATTTATCAGGTGAGCAGAACAACCACCCAGTAAAGCGTTACAGTAATCTAGCCTTGAGGTCATGAACGCATGAACTAACTGTTCCGCATTTGTCATCGAGAGCATATGTCGTAGTTTAGATATATTTTTAAGATGGAAGAATGCGGTTTTACAGATGCTAGAAACATGGCCTTTAAATGAAAGATTGGTATCAAAGTGCACACCCAGGTTCCTAACTGACGACGAAGACATAACAGAGCAGCCATCAAGTGTTATAAGTGTACAATATTCTAGGTTATTACGTGAAGAAGTTTTTGGTCCAAAAATTAGAATATCTGTTTTTTCTGAATTTAGTAGTAGGAAATTACTGGTCATCCAATTTTTTATATCAGCTATGCATTCCGTTAATTTTGTGAATTAGTAAGTTTCGTCAGGGCGCGTAGAAATATAGAGCTGAGTATCATCAGCATAACAGTGAAAACTAACACCATGCTTCCTAATGATATCTCCCAAGGGTAGCATGTACAGAGTGAAAAGCAATGGTCCTAGTACTGAGCCTTGCGGTACTCCATATTCAACTTGTGATCGATATGACCTCTCTTCATTTACTAGTACAAACTGATAATGGTCAGATAAGTATGATTTGAACCATGACAATGCAATTCCACTAATGCCAACATAATTTTCGAGTCTATTTAAAAGAATATTGTGATCAATAGTGTCAAATGCAGCACTAAGATCCAGTAACACTAACAGAGAGATACAACCCTGATCTGATGATAAGAGCAAATCATTAGTAACTCTAATGAGAGCAGTCTCAGTACTATGGTACGGTCTAAATCCTGACTGGAAATCCTCATAGATACTGTTTCTTTCTAAAAAGGAACATAGTTGTGATGATACTGCCTTTTCAAGTATTTTTGACAGAAAAGTGAGATTTGAGATCAGCCTGTAATTGACTAATTCTCTAGGATCAAGTTGTGTTTTTTTAATAAGAGGTTTAATAATAGCCAGCTTAAAAGTTTTCGGGTACGTATCCTAGTGATAAAGATGAATTAACGATATTAAGAAGAGGATCTATGACCTCTGGAAGCATCTCTTTCAATAGCTTAGTCGGTATAGGGTCTAACATACATGTTGTTGATTTTGATGATTTAACAAGTTTAGACAATTCTTCCTCTCTTAAAGCAGTAAATGAATTGAAGTTTTCCTCAGGGACACTACAATGCACTGTCTGACGCAATACTGTATTAGACGGTTGCATGGTTATAATTTTTTTTCTAATATTATCAATTTTGCAAAGAAGTTCATAAAGTCATTACTGCTGTGCTCTTTGGAAACATCAGAAGTTGAAGCTTTATTTCTTGTTAATTTAGCCACTGTATCAAATAAATACCTAGGGTTTTGTTTATTTTCTTCTAAAAGTTTTGAAAAATAGGCAGATCTAGCAGGTTTTAAGGCCTTTCTGTACTCAATCATTCTCTCTCTCCATGAAATGCGAAAAACATCTAGTTTTGTTTTCTTCCAACTGCGCTCCATTTTTCTGGCTGCTACCTTTAGGGCCTGAGTGTGCTCATTGTACCACGGCATTGGATTCATTTCCTTAATCTTTTCTAAATGCAAAGGATCAACTGAGTCTAATGTGCTGGAAAAGACAGAGGCAATAGTTTCTGTTGGTCTTCTAAGCTGTCTGGTATGCTAAGGCGATGAAACTAATCAGGAAGATTATTTATAAAGCGATCTTTAGTGGTAGAAGTGATGGTTCTACCATATTTATGGCAGGGAGGCAGTTTAGCAGCCTTGACTAAATGTAGTATACACGAGACTAGATAATGATCTGAGATGTTGTCGCTCTGCTGCAGAATTTCAACGGCATCAATATCGATTCCATGTGACAATATTAGATCTAAAGTATGATTACGACAATGAGTGGGTCCTGACACGTGTTGTTTAACTCCAACAGAATTTAGAATGTCTGTAAATGCCAATCCTAATGCGTCTTTTTCATTATCTACATGGATATTAAAGTCACCAACAACAAGGACTTTATCTGCAGCTAGTACTAACTCCGATAGAAAATCAGCAAATTCTTTGATAAAGTCTGTATGGTGTCCTGGTGGCCTGTATACAGTAGCCAGCACAAATGTCAACTTACATAATGTTACATAAAGTACCATCACTTCGAAGGAATTATATTTGAAAGACTTTTGACTAATACTGTAAATATTACTATAAATTACAGCAACACTTCCCCCTTTGCCTTTCTGACGAGGATTGTGTCGATAATCGTAACCTTGAGGACTAGACTCTGATTTTAGCCAAGTTTCTGTCAAACACAGCAAATCTAGATTATTGTCTGTGATAATATCATTTACAATAAGTGCTTTTGAAGAAAGGGATCTAATATTTAACAACCCAAGCTTTATCATTTGTTTATCTTTATTTTTTATTTGTTGAACATCAATTCAATTCAATTCAATTTTTTTTTTTTTTTACTAATTCGGGGTACAGACACAGTCTCTATGTGATAATATCTAGGTGTAAGAGTTTCTATGTGTTGGAAATTACCTGACATATAACCCTGATCCTAACCCTACATGTAGTTAAGTGTTATTACTCAGTACTTAAATGTATAATTACACTGTAACATAGACACCTTAAAATAAATTGTAACTAAAATATATAACATTGTTCTAGTATTTTTTTGTTTGTTGATATTTTAATCTAAAAATCTTACATACTGTGCCTTTAACAACTGAAACTTGACACATTGTTCATGACTCAAAAATATGCATTATGAAAATATTTTTTTAGAAACACTTTTTTTTGAAGCTTTATTTGTCAATGACCCTGATACGTATGCATCAATATGTAACATTTTCAGGTGCAAAACGTAACATTTTTTACATTTGGATAGATGCTGAAATGTACAATATGGACATATTGACAACATTTAACAAATAAAGTATTTACAAATAAAGAAACAAATCTTTTATATCATAAAGATATTTGTATAATTGCCCTTTTACCATTTTATAGATCAACTGTAAATCCCTTACCCTTTCCCCCTAAACCCGAACCATTTTATAGAGAATATAAAAATAATATATAAATGTAATTTACAGAAATGTGTAAAAAAAAATTACACTATGGTTCACCATGTTTCTCAGTGACAGCTTGTAAATACTATCTTTCCGACATGACTTCAACACACCATAAGCCCCGATCTTTACGAGTTGGGGGTGTGTCAGTGAGCAACATGGAAAACCACAATGCTTAAAGTGACATTGTCAGGCATTTATATTTTGAACAAAGTAAGCTAATTGCCTGCACAAAATATGATAGCATTGAAATATAACAATATAATATGTAACAAAGTTTACAGGGGCTTTACAAATTAATTAAAAACATAAAAAAAAAAGTAAAAACACACCTGATGCACAATCTTTGTTCTTCTTTTTCTAAGTAGAGTTAAAAACCTTGCTGTATTTTTGTGTAGTTAATTAAGAGCAGGTACACCACCTTACTCCGATGAAAGTGACTTGAATGTGGCTGACATTGTAAACACGACTTCATAAACGTTGCCAGATTTACGTTTTTGGCCCTGTCCCCACAAAAAAGTAAGGAACCTGGTTGCCTTAAAATTTTGAGTTCATTGAAATTAGACATTTGAGTTAATTAAAAGAAAGAGATTTAATCTACAGAAACTCAAAATTGTATGTCATAACATTAGTTCATCTAATTTGATTTGACAAGAAAAAAGTTTACAGTGCAAACGCTTGTGGTCTTCCTATGAGTCCACACTTTTGTGACATGATGCTGCTTGGACCGCCGGGTAGAAGTTGCACATATCGGCCGCAAAAAGGGTGCTGAAACCTAAATTGACAAATGGGACACCCTATGGTCGGTGACTGGGGATTTCACTTTTAAAGTGTTGTGAAATGTGCAAGAAGCAATATGATATTGCAGAAATGTCACTACAGGCATGTTTTTCCAATGATCCTGGGTTGTTACTGTTTTGTGTGAGACAGAGCTCTTGACGTATGAGGCAGGTAGTTCTCTAATCAAGCAGAGCTTTAGTGAGCCAAGTGTGTTCTGTAGGGGGTACAGATTTAGAACTTGCTAAGGTCCAGAGGAAGAAAGAAGTGCAATAGAGTCAGTTTTAATCTTTAGTGGGATTTATCCTCATCCCAGCTGGTGCCCATGACTCTGTGGTGGCTATGTTCATGTGGATGTATGTGGGAGAAAATGGGCTGTGTTTGTTTTCATGTGCCAGTGACTTCAGGATGATTTAATCTGGGAATTAACCTCTTCATTGCATTTCTATTTAACCAAACAATACACAGGATTTTTTTTTTCTCCAATGGGGATCAGTTTAATTCATTCAGAACTGATATAAATCTGGTTCTGAACTACCAGTTTCAATTTTGGCAAAACTTTCCTTGTAGCCATGGTAACTACAGAAGAAAATTATTAATAATAACCATCATCAGTCTATTCCTATGTGACAAATGTTCAGGTGCTTTGGAGGCTGACACGCACACTCTCTCTCAAAGGTGTGTACATGCAATAAACACACACACAGACACAAACATGAGCAGCCTAAATAAAACTATAACATTTTTTTTTTTTTTTTTACATGAATTCACATGGTTAATTACACATAGTCCTAAACATGGTTAATTGATTACAAATTTTGTTTTGTAGACCCATATATTTATGGTGGGTTTCTGGTCTCTACTGAAAGAATGCATTCAGACACACACACAAGCACTCAATTGCTATATGCACAAAACACCACATGACTGACCAGGTTTTGGTTTATTTAAATCACCACAACTCCTACACAGAGGCAATGTGCTTGTACTCCACAAATATCACACACATACACAATTTTTTTCTTCACTTTTACTATAAATGGACTATAAATGCATTTACAAAAAATCAGCACACTCCTATAAATACATTATCATGCATGCAAATCTTCATATACAAAAACTCGCTACGAATGTTTCCAAATCGGTAATAAAGCATGCCATGCACACACTCTCTTTGACACACACCCACATACACACAAACACCCCTCCCCTCTTGTATCCAAGCAGTTTTAGGCAGAGATCAACCCATACCCATACCCCCACCCCCCTAAAAACCCCCATCCTACTGCCACACCATCTCCCTCTGCCTCCCTCTACATCCCACCCTTCATCTGCCCCTCTTCTCTTCTATTGGAGGACAGAAACTAGGGGCAAAAGCAAGGGGAGGGTGTGGAGAATGTATTGCTTCTGTGTCTTGTGAGTGTACTACTGTGTAGGACATTTAAGGATAGACAAGGTGACTTCATATTATTTTGTAACGCTTAAATTATGACATTTTATGAAATTCTTCAACAAACTAGAAGAATTTCCAAATGTGCAAACAGGAAATTTGTTTATGTACACAAAATAAATATTTATTTTATTAAAATTTTCAGAAATGTTATACTGAAATTGCACTTTTTAAAAAAATTGCATGTATTCTATTTTGCTTGTTTACAAAGCAAAATGTTGGAGTGCATCTTGACATAACAGAAATGAATTGGAGTAAACTGCTGGGATTATTTTACATGTCTGGAGGAGAAAGGGTTGGAGAAAGGCGGAGCGAATGATGTGCTTACTCACTCGTCCTGCCCGACTCTGTCGTGTCTGTCTCTCTCCCCCTGCTGTGTTCATTCAGAGTGCTCCATTAGTACTCACGCGAGCTTCCCACACACACATTCTGCAACACTGCTGTGACACACAAATGCAAAATGAAAGCACACATGCAAACACACGCATGAAATCATCATAAAAATATTAAACAATTTTTTTTTAATTATTGTAACAATAATATAGCATTTACATTTGCATGCAAATATATCAGTCACAATTATCATATAATTTTCATAATTAGAAGTGCGGAGCTGTTTTCTTTTATAGATAGTAGAGAAACATGAAATAGCTGTTTATTGGCTGTATTGTAGTGACACCTCTGGCATGTGCTTGGCACAGTTTTGCTCCATGCTGTGGTGTTTAACATGACACATGCACACAAGCATTAAATTAATTACAGAACATTTCAATGCACTTGACCTCTTTTCTCACCCTGGTCATATAGATGCCGTCATGCATATTGTGTGAAACAATAAACATGGTTCTTCATTGATAAATCCCAGTGATTCAGAAGAACTGCTCAAATATTTTCAAACACATTTTCCAAAGTACTTGTGCTGTGGAGGGCTACGAGGATGCTGGGGCTTATCACAGTGATAGTAAAATCCTTGCTGCATAAAGAAAATGTGGTTTTTGGTTTTAAAGGAAACTAATCTTTCTGTTAATAACAATAATTTTTCACTATCATTTTTATTTTACAATAATAAAAATTCCAAAGTGAGATAATTTAAAAGAAAAGAAAAATATGATTAGAAAATCGGAATTGTCGTTAGATCGGAATTGTAAATCGAAAAGAGAGAGAAGAACTAAAAGTGGTCACCACATTAATGGACAGACAAAACGTGTTGGTTTTATTAAATCTCTATTTGAGTAATCAAATCACTTGATGCTCTGACTTTGAGACATGGATTAGGGCATTGTTGATATAGTCAACACCACCAGGCATTTTCTGTTCTTAGAATTGAGTGATGATTGTGACACCCTGTGAGTTCTAAGCTGCTGTTTTTGTGTGTGTGTGTGTGTGTGTGTGTGTGTGTGTGTGTGTAGGTGTGTGTGTGTGTGTGTGTGTGTGTGTGTGTGTGTGTGTGTGTGTGTGTAGGTGTGTGCGTGTTTTTGTGACATTTGTGCGCGCAGTGTATTGTAATTTTTCTTCTTCCAAAAGTGTGAAAGGTGAAGGTGGAAAGTGATGCTGATTAGAGAACAACCTACTCATTTCCTTCAGGCTTGCAGTATTTGGGCCAACGTGTGTGTGTGTTTCTGTGTGTCTGTGTGTGTGTGTGTGTGTGTGTGTGTGTGTGTGTGTGTGTGTCTGTGTCTATTGTGTATTTAGGACAGTAGTCCCGTATATGAATGTGTCTGTGTGTATGTGGTGTCATTACGTTAGTTTGACCATAGCAGTCCCCTGTGATCTACCCTTGATCTTACAAAACTACAGAGAGACTACTAAATTAAGAAGACAGACAGACAGACAGACAGAGAGTATGTAAATTACGTCTTTTGGCATTACTAGACAGAGGTTCAGCTGTATGCTAGGGGCATGTCCTGAAACATGTCATCATCCACTAATCCCAGCAGAATTTCACAAATAAACTACCAGTCCACATAACTGATGACCAACTAAAATGGGAGATGGAACCTTCCAGCACAGAGCAGTTCTGACAGTAAAATAGATTTGCTCTGCAGCTGCATTAGGATTCTAGCCCATTTTTAAAAATATATCTAAACTACGACATATGCTCTCAATGACAAATGCAGAACAGTTAGTTCATGCGTTCATGACCTCAAGGCTAGATTACTGTAATGCTCTCCTGGGTGGTTGCCCTGCTCGCTTGATAAATAAACTACAGCTCGTACAAAATGCAGCAGCTAGACTTCTTCCTAGAAGTAGGAAGTATGACCATATTAGCCCAGTTCTGTCAACACTGCATTGGCTTCCTGTTAAACATTGTATAGATTTTAAAATCTTGCTAATTACTTACAAAGCACAAAATGGTTTAGCTCCCCAGTACCTGAGTGAGCTCTTAACGCATCATAGTCCTTCACGTCTATTGCGATCTCAAAATTCAGGACAGTTGATAATACCTAGAATATTAAAATCAACCACAATGCGGTAGATCCTTCTCCTATTTGGGACCTAAACTCTGGAACAATCTTCCTAGAATTGTTCGGGAAGCAGACACACTCTGTCAGTTTAAATCTAGACTAAAAACGCATCTCTTTAATCTGGCATACACATAACACATTATCAATTTATGTTTTCAAATCGGCTGCATAAATTAGGTCAGCCGGAACCGGGAACACTTCCTATAACACCAGATATACTCGTTACATCAGAAGAAGAATGGCATCTACGCTAATATTAGTCTCTCTGTTTATCCCGAGGTTTACCATAGTCCGGGCCGTATCCAGGTGAGATCAAGGACCACCCCTGAAGTGTCAGCAGAAATTGAGTCAACTAGATCATCCACTGTGAAGGCCTCATCGACATGACAGCCAGTGGCACAGTTCCTCAACAAACCGCCCATACTGGCGTGATGAATACGATCCTCAACTGGATGGAACTGGAATAAATACTTTGACTGTTGCGATTCCAATCGGACTTATGATAGCTGCCTGAATCATAATAAAGCACTGTTCACTGCTGGCCAGAGGAGAACTGGCCCCCTGACTGAGCCCGGTTTTCTCCCAAGGTTTTTTTCTCCATTTTAACACCTGTTTGCCACCTGATGTCACCTGTTGGAGTTTGGGTTTCTTGCCGCTGTTGCCTTTGGCTTGCTTAGTTGGGGACACTTGACATTTGATATTCAACAGTGTTTTGATCTGCCTGCATTGATAACATTGTATGCGAACTGAACTGAGCTAGATGATGACATCACTGTTCAGTCCACTGCTGATATAGATAAATTAACTAAATTAATAACTATTGATTCTTACAACTGAATGAATGAATACTGAATTTATTTAAAATGGACAATGACACCATTTTCTTTAAGAGCTGCTGTGCAGCCAAAATCACTGTAAAGCTGCTTTGACACAATCTGCATTGTAAAAAGCGCTATATAAATAAAGGTGACTTGACTTGACTTGATATTTAAAGCGATGGTTCACTCAGTTCACTCAATTCATTTCATTGTAATATTTCATAATACATTTTTATACAGTGTTGGAGACAGAAGAAGATGCTATTGTAAATGGATGTTAACTAATGGTAAATGGCAAATGGTAAAATAATAATTAATAAGGAGTAATTTAAAAAATAATTAGGCTAATTAAAAAATATAATAATAATAATCAAATCATTAATATGGATACTTTCAGCACTTGCCCCTGTTTAGGCTTTTACCAAGAATCTATATAATAATAATAATTCCTTACATTTATATAGCCCTTTTCTGGGTACTCAAAGCGCTTTACATATGGAAGGGGGAATCTCCTCAACTACCACCAATGTGCAGCATCCACCTGGATGATGCGACGACAGCCATATTGCGCCAGAACGCCCACCACACACCAGCTTATTGGTGGAGAGGAGACAGAGTGATGAAGCCAATCAGTATATGGGGATGATTAGGAGGCCATGATGGATAGAGGCCAATGGGCAAATTTGGCCAGGATGTCGGGGTAACACCCCTACTCTTTTCGAAGGACACCCTGGGATTTTTAATGACCACAGAGAGTCAGGACCTCAGTTTAACGTCTCATCCGAAGGACGGTGCTTTCTGACAGTATAGTGTCCCCATCACTATACTGGGGTGTTAGGACCCACACAGACCATAGGGTGAGCATCCCCTGCTGGCCTCACTAACACCTCTTCCAGCAGCAACATAGTTTTCCCAGGAGGTCTTCCATCCAGGTACTAACCAGGCTCAGCCCTGCTTAGCTTCAGTGGGCAACCAGTCTTGGGCTACAGGGTGATACGGCTGCTGGGATAGATATATACCATAAAGACCTGTGTAGGTTATGTAATAGAACTGTAGTCCATGCCAGCATTCACTTGCACATAAATATTTGAACACTTGAATGAATGCATATGTATTCACAAATGCAGCACTATACATATGCTCTCACAATGGGGACACAAGACATAGACGTCATAAATACATTGTGCTTTGGCATTAGCGGTTGGGTGTGGAGCACGCAAATGTACTAAGCAAATGCAAATGGCCTCACTATGTCTTGATCTGTCTTTCCTGATAGTCAATACGAACATAAGAAAGAGCAAAAGAATAAATAATTCAGAAGATTGCATAGGTATGAACAGTGGCATGCACAGACCTCTGCTGGGGCAGGGGTGAAATTACGTTCTGGGGTGGAGGGCGTCCCCCTCGGTTAAAATCGCATTTGGGGGGCATTGCAGTATGACTGAAAGGGCATTTTAGTGATTAGCGATTTAAGGGACAAGAGCTCAAGACCCCTTACTTGAATATCTAATGATACAAATGTAAAAATAATAATAATAATTAAAAAAAAACCTTTAAAGCCATCCAAATGTTGACATATCTTACTAAGATGTGATTTTATATATTTTTACCTATTTATTATGTCAAGAAATAGACCAATATGAACATATTTAGACAGATTGTGAACCTTTTGTTTTAATACAGTTACAATATAACTTTAATAAAAGTCCAGAACAAACATCACTGCTGCTCTTTATGCTAGACCATCCTTTTTAACACTGCTCGGTCTGATATTCGCAGGCTTTGAAGGCGTGGCTTTTGAAGTCTGCATCCTTCTAAGGATGCAGCTTCTGAATTGGGGCACAGCTAATAAGAACTAAGATACTAGACAAGACAAAACAGAACATGATTGTGACACACAGGATTACTGTGTGTGTGGGTTTGGGGAGTGATTATGTGAAGATTCCAAAAGGTGAAAAAAAAAAAAAAACTGTTTAGTTAAAAATGAAGAATGAAGGGTTGATTTATAAAGATTCAGTTTTTAGTGATTTTAAGTGATTTTCCACATTAATTGTGTAAATGGTCTGCCTTCTATGGAACAAAAGGCAAAACTTTTATAACTGGCCTTTTAACCATTTATTAGAGCATATCATGTTAGAATTATTTGTATTACACTCACCCTGAAGAGGCCAATCGGGTGCTCTATGCTAGGCATCTAAATCACTGCACTGCCATTTTCAAAAATACACTAGCAGTGTATTTGCAAACAAATCAATCATAACATGTGTGCTCATTTTCATGAACATATCAAAGATACAACTAGGCCAGTGGTTCCTGAACCTGTCCTGGAGGACCCCCAGCCCTGCACATTTTGTATGTCTTCCTATTTCTGACACACCCATTTCCGGTCTTGCAGTCTCTGCTAATGATCTCATGAGTTGAATCAGGTGTGATAGACATACAAAATGTGCAGGGCTGGGGGTCCTCCAAGACAGGTTTGGGAACCACTGAACTAGGCTATATTTTATAATGTAGTTTCAGAGGGCTTTCTGAACTGATAAAATCAAATAATTAATTTACATATATAGCTTGATTTACATAGCATTACTATATATCGGAAAGGAGGATCATCGGGTAGCACTGAGCAAGAAGGTCCGACCGTTCGAGGGCTCCATTTCCCAGACATGCAGCACAGGTGAATTGGTGATATTACCCGTAGGAGTGAGTATAAATGCTAGAGAATGGATGGATGATATATAGCATATCATACTAGTTCAGGTCTGTTTAACTGGGGTTGGAGCTAAACGTTGCAGTGGCCCTCCAGGAGCAGGACTGGACACCCCATGTTTATATTTTCGGAGAATCCATGGTTATTATGGTAAACATTTAAAATAGACAAATTAGCAAGTGTAATTGTGTCATCATGAGAGCTTCCATTTTTTAGTAAACAAAAACTAAACTATCATTGTGCAAATAAATGTTTCCTGTGGTTGGCCATTAAAGAGTTAATAACGTTTTATGATATCAGTATCATCGGTAACGTACTTAATTTTAAGCAGGTTATGTTTCTGTTGTAACATAACAACATCATTTATTAAGTTAAAAATTTCCGCTCCAGGTCGACAGATGACAGTAGTGTGGCCGGCGTCAATGCGTGGCTTTCCGGCGGAAACGTTCACTAGCAACTTCCGTTTCGCCATTGGAAAACGTTCAGCGAACACCGTGGGAGCAGAGAAGTCTAGAAATATTTCAGGACTTTTCCTCCTTTTATTTACATAACTTTCGGATCACTTTTTAACTTAGTGATTTGGTGTGGAGGAAGAAAAAACGAGCATTTTAAATAACGAGGAAACTTGTCAGGTCGCTGTAAAACAGCTGAATAAAGTGAGAGGTAAGTGTTTGTGTTAAGGTTCGGTTCGTTTGCTACCGAAACCCTTCTTTAAAACATTACCCCAGTAACCATAACTTCCGGCATTAAATTATCCTTGCTACAATTATAGTTGTTACTGTATTATAACGGCGACAACTTGGTATTAGCCATGACGATCATAAAAAAAAAATTTTTTTTACACAAAGTGACGTTTCTGAAAGTACTGACACTGAATAATACTTCTCAGTGCTGTTCTGTGGACAGTATATTTTTGCAATGCATTGGGTAAGATTCTGAGAGACTTAAGTTTAGAGCCAATTCAGTGAACTCTTGAGGCTAGTAACACAACTTAATTGAATCTTGCGCAGCAAAACATTGAAAATATTTATTGCACTGGTTCTAATAATTATTGTATTTTTATCGTTGTTGCTCTTTGTATTATTTAAAAGCCAAAAAAGCCAAGGTCCATAAAGCATGCATAAGTTGGTATCACATATATTTGTAAATGGAGACTAAATCAAAAACACCAAATACAAAACATTCTTATACTGTTGTTCGGCCCCATTTTAATGGTTTTAGTCATTTATTGACTAATTTGTGTACTTGAAACACACAAAGGAGTGTCAAAGGACTAATAAGCAGATTGTAATGTGAGACATTAAATAATTGAGAACCATTATAAATATCTTGTTGTAAAGGAGTGTAAATAAATTTAGACTCATCTGTTAATGTGAAATATAACAAAGCTGTTAAACTGCAAGTGAACTGTGACATTAGTATTACATTTTGTTTGTTTGTTAGATTTTCCTCCAGCATGTCTCTTCCCAAGCGTGAGGTTGATGAGCTGAGGCCATGGGTGGAACGCATAGTAAAGAAGGTCCTTGGTTTTTCTGAACCCACTGTGGTCACAGCAGCATTACACTGTGTGGGAAAAGGCCTGGACAAGAGAAAAACCACAGGTAAGATGTTTCCTTACCTTATGAGCTCCTACCAATAATTTTAAAAAGAAAAATTGGAAATATTTGGGGAGTCTGCCTGAATTTGACCAGTGCTACCAGCTTGCAATGTACAACCGTGCCATGTACCAACTGCTTTGACACGATTATCAGCTTAACTCGTATTGTGTGCAAGGGCTCACAAGCTCCCAGAGATTCTTTATATCAGTCATGGTAAAAGTTGTGGTTGTGGATGGTAATGGAGGTTACAGTAAATATTACAGAGACAAATAAATGAGGCTTTAGGATTAAAACTGATTTAGCAAGTGCACATGAAATTAATCTTAAAAAATAGTGAAATAGTCATCTTCTTACAACATTATGGGGGAGGATAAATGTAGTGAAAATCGTGCTGTTCCCTAAGGTGAATTATATGCTCAGAATTTTACCTGTTATTATACCTGTCATGTAAGAGGTGGTTCGAGCTGCTCTGTTTAAAATGAAAAACAAAAAAACAACTGTATTATTTTGGAATGGGAAGAACATTTGTTGCAATTTAAATAGACTTATGCACTGACTAATAAAGAGATCCTGGTAACACTTTACAATAAGGTCTCATTTGTTAACATTAATGTATTAACATGAACTAATAATGAGCAATACATTTCTTACAGTATTTATTCATCTTTGTTAATGTTAGTTCATAAAAATCCAGCTGTTCATTTTGTTCATGTTAGTTCACAGTGCATTAAATAATGGTAACAAATACAACATTTGATACTAATAACGTATAGTAAATGTTGAAATTAACATTAACTAAGTTTAATAAAATGCTGTATAAGTCATTCTTAGTTTATGTAAACTAAGGTAGGCAACTAATTTAATGCACAATACCCGCAGGGACGCTGAGGGTATTTTCAGTTGAAGGAGGAAACCCAACGTTTTACTCATTGTGTGTAGCAAGGCTCAGAAACAATGATCAAACATCTGGTGGTGGTGGCCTTACGAATCCGTGCACTAAAGGTGTGGATGTTGTAGTTTGCTAGCAACTTTGAAAACATAAAGTTCCCGATTAGACGCTGGGTGCTGCTATCGTTGAGCTAATTAGTAAAGGTACACAAACTGCATGAGCAAAATTGTGTTACTATCAAAACACATCAAAATGATTAAATGTTTGTGCTTTCACCTTGAGGAGTGCTGCTCCAGCACATATGCGTTTCAGATCGATGCAACCACAGTTCTAATCGCAATAAGCATGTCAAAGATTTCAAACCACATATTAATGTAGCTCGAAATGGAAACTTTAAAGGGTTAGTTCATCCAAAAATTTAAATTCTGATCTCATTGTCCTTGCATACATGTACGTTTGAACATCCATGTTTACTACAGCTTGTGCATTGTAAATCTGTTCATCATATAAAGTGATCGTGTGTCTTCAGAAGACTTTGATTAAATCATTGATTATTTTTACGATGCCTTTATGAACTTAAGTTTTAGGGGAATTAACTTTAAATGGAGGGACAGAAATCCATAAATCTCTTGGGTATCATTAAAAAAATATATGCACCCCTAGTTGATACATCTGTGTTTACTTTCCTTTTTATAATGTAACACCCTGTCTACACAAGATGTGAGTGGCGTGATGCGACAAAAGCAAATAGAACTGATTATAATCAGTGATGCTTTCTACACTGGATGCAGTGCGACACAAATTCCTGACATTAAACTGATTAAACCTGATATACTGAAATACTTCTATTTCTGAAGTATTTTGTCACGTCCAGTGTGTAGAGGGCCTCAATGGCAACAGTGGTGTATTCAGAATTACTCATAATTTTAGAGTCTGAGTAACTGAGTTTTTTTTTTTTTTTAAGGCGTCTGATATACTGTGGCAAAGCAGTGAGAATTCCATGAGACTCTTCATTAATGATCAATCTCTCTTCTTTTAGACCAGCTAAGGCCGTTTCTTGATGATTCGGCAAGTAGCTTTGTTGAGCGTTTGTTTGAAGCTCTTGAGGAAAGCAAAAACTCACGTGGCAACAAAGGAGCTGGAGAGAAGAACCGCAAAAGAGAACTGAAGGTATAGAGTTTTGTGTCTCCAATGTGAGTGTGAAGGAACATTTATTAAGAAAACAAATAAGCTGTGTCCCAGTTCAGGGGCTGCATCCTCCGGAGGTCGCATTTGAAGGCTGCATATGCCATCGAGTCGGTCTCATTTAAGAAAAGTAACTGTAATAAAATTTACTTTTATTCCTCGTGAGGTGTAAAATACTGTATTTTCTTTATTACTTTGCAATCTAACAGTTACTTTTCGTAAATGAGAACGACTCTGGTATATGCAGCCTTCAAATGCGACCTCCGGAAGATGCAGCCCCTGAATTGGGACACAGCTATAGTCTGTTCTGAATCAGTTCTGAGTCACTCTTTTCTGAAACAGACACTTAATAGAACACTGTAAAACTTTTCGCTGTAACTTTACAGTAAAATACTGGCAGCTGGGTTGCCAGCCACTTGATGTATTTTTACAGGACTACTTCTGTAAACATAATTTACAGTATAGTACTGTAATTACAAAATACAGTATCCTGCTGTAATATTTACTTTTACAGTATTATACTGTTTATCTACAGCTATTAACTGCATTTATACAGCTTTTCATACTGCACTTATTTGTCATTAAATAATTAAAAATATTTTTGTTACGGCAAAGGAAATGCAAAGCAACATACTCTTGAGTTTCAAAACTTTTTTTTTTTATTACGAAAAAAAGCAGAAAATTGCAATGTTGAAAGGTCAGCATTTTAAATGCACTCAACAGTTATCAATGAACAATACATCAATCTTATTTACTTTTAAAGTCGTCATGAAATCAAAATTGACCCTATTTACTTTGTTAGTGCATATTAGTCTTGTGGTGAACAATTAATCCGTGCAAGTTAATACACAGAAAAAAATTGTTTGTCGTGGTAATCTTTAATCAAAATCTGAAAAGTTATTTCCGGTCTGGAATGACGCCATTATCAATATTCTCTTTCACTTGGAAATACGTCACAACACTGAAGGCCTATACATTTTTTTTTTACTACTGCTTCTTTTTTGCACAGTGTTGCCAGTCTTGGAAGTCACTTTCCCTTGTTTCTTGAGCTGTGTTCATGGTTGATGTCAAAGTGCCTAAAAAAGCAGAAAAGAAAGAGGTTAAAAGCCTCAGTGCAAGTAGTCCATTCTTTGCCATAAACCTGTTTACATGTGAAATTAGGTGCAATACTTACGTTAACAAAACCATATTTCACAGAAGGTAATTTCCCCCTTCAGAGAGAGAGAGCGAGAGAGAGCATATCTTAAAATAATTGACAAAATAAAATAATTTATTCACTGAATTCTTTGTCATAAACCTGATACATGTGAAAATAAGCACCATACTTGCGTAAACAATGGAGCTAGATCAGATGATTCAGCCTGAAACAAGAAAAAAATGCAAAAAAACTAAAGTTTAAAAAAATCAGGTTGTAAGAATAACATGCTAAGGTTTGTCTATAACATGAAACATCAGTGTTACTGCGTTAACCGTTTGCTCATGGGAAACACAAGTTTACCATTTTAAGATCAAACCATTCATGACAAAGTAGAAACGTGAACGAAAAGCTCCAGAAAAGACTGACTTACCGTATTCTCAGCCAAACAATCGTTTATCCGTCTTCTCAACAGGAACAAACGTTTTGATTAATCAGGTGGAAAATAACATCTCCATCTTCTCAGCAGCACCGTTCAGTCATTCTGCGTCTCAGGCAAACTGACGCTTCAAAAGCTTAAAACTGCACACTATATTCACTAGAATATTGTTTAATGATAACATTAAACCCTGAAGAGTCGACGTGAAACACTAAAAGTGTTGGGAGAGAAGCTAAAATGAAAGTGAAACAGGCTGAAAACAGAAAACTACTGTATATTTACAGACATTCTGTAAAATATACACCATGTTACTGTTTAATACTGTTAGAAATTACCTGTAAATTTACAGTAAAGTTTTACAGTGAAGGTAGGTTACAGGGATATTTTCATTTTTGGGTAAACTTTTACTTACTCGAGTTGTTCCAAACCGGCATGAGTTTCTTTCTTCGGTTGAACACAAAAGATATTTTAAACAATGTTGGTTATTATACAGTCAATGGTAGCCATTGACTTCCATAGTAGGAAAAAAGACTATGGAAGTCAAAGTCTACTGTCAGATGTCTGGTTACCAACATTCTTTAAAATATCATCTTGTGTGTTCTGCAGAAGAAAGATACTCATATAGGTTTGGAACAACATGAGGGTGAGTAAATTGGTCTGTCCCTTTAAGTAAACGGTCTTTTTTTTTTTTTCTCCTTTGTTTAGGAAGTATTTGGAGATGAGGTGGAAGGAGTGAAGGATGGACACAGTGTGGATACAGCGGTAAAGAAGAAGAGGGTACCTCGCTTTGAGGAGGTGGACGAACCAGCTGTTTTACCCGGACCCCCTACAGAGAGTCCTGGCATGCTTACCAAGATGCAGGTAACACCACGGCATCAGTAAAAAAGTCTCTAGACAGAGAGGTATCTGATGGAACTCGTACAGGATCGCTTTAATAAAATGTTGACAATTTAATGAAAGGATGAAGTGTGATCACTAGAATATTTAGAATTAGAATGTTTTATGACTTGTAAGCCTAAAAATACTTGATAAAACATATTGCTTAGTGCTGCAGTATGAAAGTTCCCAGCTTTTTCGTAGAGGGCACTAATTGCTCATAATTTAATGTTTTTGATGTACTGCCTGTGTCAAGTGTAAATACTATCTGTAATACTCTACCCTATTTTCAGATCAAGCAAATGATGGAAGCAGCCACACGTCAGATTGAGGAGAGAAAGAAACAGCTAAGTATTGTGGCTCCTGTCCCCACTGTGCAGGTAATAAACAATACCAAGCACCTGTTTACAGCAACTGCCCTGTAGTATGTGTGTTTAAAAGAAATCTAAGGAATCATTAAAAATACCTTGCATTTGATTTATTTCATTTATGATTGTTGATAAATTAATCACAGGTAGTCTTTTTTCAGAATAAAATGTGCGCTATACTTCTGACTAAAACATTCTGCTAAAATACTTATTTTTAGACATTAAATCTAGGTTTAAAATTTCACATGTAATGCCAATAAATGTTTTTTTTTTTTTTGTTTGTTTGTTTTTTTTATGAGAGAAATAAAGTGTACTTGAAAGTCTCTTTCCAAGTATACAGTAACAAAGCACTTATAAATTATTTTTAAACTATTAGTTTACAGTTCATAGTTCATACAGTTCACAGAATTGGCCACCTAAACAAAAGCTAGCTTCCCACAAAAGGTCACTATGAAATTTGTAATAAAAGTATATATTTGCACGATATTTCATAAAATGGACATCAACAGACAATGTTTGTTGTATATTTTGATGGAAATAAATACAAATGCTTTGCAATTTTGTACAGGATTACAAAACGCTTTCATGCCAAATAATGCAGAAAATGAGTTTGAATAAATTTAGAGTAATTTCAAAGACATTTCCAAAACAGAAGTTATGGCTGGACGGTTGCACCACATGTTTTTATTTTTTTTATCCCTAATAATGTGTTTTCCTTTGTCATCTAAGCTTTAAAAATAGATACCAAAATCTTTTCACTTCTGTAGTCCAGGCTGATTCCATCTCAGACGGACTCTAGTGCTCCACGTCCCATCCTTCCAGCGGTGGGTGCCACCCAATCCATTGCTCCCTCTCAGGCTGCTAACTTCATGAATGACGCTATAGAGAAAGCCCGCAAGGCAGCTGAGCTGCAGGCCAAGATCCAGTCCACGCTGGCCATGAAACCAGGAATTCTGGGTGCTTTGGGAAACACAGGCCCACATAACCTGGTAGCCCTGGCCAACCTGCACGCCATGGGCATTGCACCACCGTGAGTGTTGTGTACATGTAGAAATGCTGGTCTTTTTTGTACATAATCTGAAGAAGAATATTGGGAGCAAGCTTCATGTTTCTTAGTAACATTTTTATTAAATTGCAGTGTGTTTTCATGTTAAGGAGGAATCTATTGCTAAAACAAATTAGTTAAGTTTTCACATATTTGCTTATAGTAAAGTGGAGCCTCGTGAAATCACAAAGCCAACTCCCCTCATTTTGGATGAGCTCGGACGAACTGTTGATGCCAGTGGGAAAGAAATTGAGCTCACACATCGTATGCCCACTCTAAAAGGTACTGCTACAGAAATATGAATCTCATATTTGGTTGTTTTGAAATGAATTTTTCCTAATGTTCTCTTTTGTTTTATCTTTTCCCTCTCTCTCTAGCAAACATCAGAGCAGTGAAGAGGGAACAGTTTCGGCAGCAGTTAAAGGAAAAACCCAGCGATGACCTGGAATCCACGTCTTACTTTGACCCACGCGTGGCCCTTACTCCTGCACAGAGAGCCAAGAAAGGCTTTAGGTTCCATGAACAGGGGCGCTTTGAGAAGATCGCCCAGCGCATACGCACCAAGGTAGGCAACAGCATCCCTCTTTATTTTTGACTAAAATGCATAGATTAAAAATTTGATTTAAAAAAACAAAAAACAAAACTTTGATCAATAATAGTTGAGGAATCATTATCTCCTGTCCTCAGGCTCAGTTGGAGAAGTTACAGATGGAGATTGCTCAGGCTGCCAAGAAGACAGGCATACAGGCGTCCACTAAACTAGCCCTTATTGCCCCCAAGAAAGAGCTTGGAGAGGGGGAGATTCCTCATATAGAGTGGTGGGACTCCTACATCTTGCCTTCCCACATAGAATTGTAAGAGTCAAAAGCTTTCAGATCTTCAGAAGACAAGTTTAGGGGGGAAAAAAAACATGCTGGTCCAATGTCGTATTGACATTGTGAAGGATTCAGGCTGTCTTTTCCATATAATCTGGCAGTCGTGTAGTTCCTTTTGATAATTAATAACAGAATTGAGTGAAAGTAGTCATATTACATTTCTTTTGTTCTTTTTTTCAGATCTGCATGTACAAATTTAGATGAGGTGGAAATGCATGGAGTCACCAACCTAGTTGAACACCCCATTCAGATGGCCCCTCCAGGTATTCATGCATGCATTGAACATCAAAACCTTCTGCAGACAGAAACTGGTTGAGTTTCAAAAGACTCATTGTTCCGAATATTTGGCCTAACCTTTTTGTTTTTATTTCTGTCTTTTTCTTTTTGCTTCTTTCTCAGTGGATACAGATAAGCCAGTGACTCTGGGTGTGTATTTGACTAAGAAGGAACAAAAGAAGTTGAGGAGACAAACTCGTAGAGAAGGCCAGAAAGAGGTGCAGGAAAAGGTCCGATTGGGTCTTATGCCTCCACCTGAACCCAAAGGTACATCATCAGCCAGACACAGAGGAAGTTTAAATGTTTAATATGTTAACCAACCAGCCAAAGGTTTGGGCACACCTCAACAGAATGAGCCACACAATTAAATTTTTCAATTAAAGGTTTTTCACAATTTCCAGGCCTGGAAATTTTTTGGAAAAAATAAAACCCCAATTTTTTGAAAAGTCTTGGAAATTTGTTTTACAAAAGTCTGTACAATAGAATGGCCTATAATGTGGGAAATTTCTGCTAATAGTTATTCACTATAACATGTTGATTAGATCAATAACTTAATCCACACAGTCAGAACATCGGATCAAATCAGTAATTTGAAAGCAGCATGAGTCTTTACAATTTAAACATTTAAGCGATTTTACACCATTAGTTACTTGCGCGCTCTCTGAGAGACTTTTCACCAAAGCCTCGCAAACAACTTGCGAATGTCTAATTATTTTAAGGCTTATTGCTCGTAAACGGCCAGATACGCTCTCAAATTGTCAAAATGCCCGTCTTGCCAAGTATCCCCATAAACAATGTCGGTTATGTCTTAAGTGAACTTAAATCAGTTGAGAATCAGTATACTGGATCAGTGCATTCGCTCTTAAAGTGACAGCAGCCTGCTATCTAACAAACCTGCTGCTGTTTTTGTCATTAATGTTAATCAAACAATAAAAGACAAAATCATCACTGCTGTTGACTGAATAACTTTATTCTAAGGATTATCCAGTGTTATTTGACATCTGATTATTCTATTTCTTTAGTATTTCTGTACCAGAATACTACTTTTATACCTACCTAAAAAAACAACTTTAATTTGCATCTTTATTCTGTTGTATTTTTGTGCTACTGCTTGTAGTTTGTTTTATTTTACTGACTGTTCACTGAAACACAAATACATTGATTGATTGAGCAAACATTTAGGATTTAGGGGAGATAATTGTACTTATGCATAATTTAGTTCTTACTATAGTAACATATGTAACAATGGCACTGTAAAATAGTGTTATCAAAACTAATAGCAAGCAAACAAATAGTCATTCATTTTAGTTAAGATATACTATGACAAATTTGAACATGGATTTTTATTCTTATTTCACATTCATACATACATAGACTTTCATGGAATATTAGATCATGAATATTGCCTCAAAAGTCATGGAAATTTAGTGGTAAAAATGTGTATGTATAAAACACTGTATATTTTGGCTTCAACAAAGTAGCCACTAGATTACAGCTCTGTACTTTTCTCTGTGTATGCAATTCTTGTGTCTGTTTGTCTGCAGTGCGGATCTCTAATCTGATGAGGGTTTTGGGGACTGAAGCTGTGCAGGACCCCACTAAAGTGGAGGCTCATGTTAGAGCACAAATGGCCAAGAGGCAGAAGTGAGTGGTTTCACACACACAAAGTATTAGTTTCAATACTTCAAAACAATAATGTTTTATAAATATTATAAACACTAGGGGTGTGGCACGATTTTCAAATATTTGATTAGTTGATTTAATTATAGAATATCAAATGGGTTGTGCTGTTTTTAAAAAATTCCCCATGTTTTGGTGCTGATGCAATGGTGACATGTTCATGCAAACAGAGGGTGGTGTGCGCTGCCAATAATGCACCTTAAAGCTGTCAATCAACTCTCAGACAACAGAAGAACAACACATGAGTCATAGCACAGATCAGCAGAAGTCAGATTTCACCTCACTTGACTGAGAAGACGACGTTGGAAGATTTGGTTTCAAAGCGAAATGTAAAAGCGCCCATTTAAGCGAGTTTGTCATTGTGCTGTTTTGTTGTTGTTTTTCATTAAGAATAATAATGAACCCACCATTTAAGCAATCGCCACTCCCGAATTGGCACTAATCTGAAAGTGACAGTGAAAAGGCCACTTCTGCATGGGCATTCATAATGGTGCGTGTCCACTGGCGCAGAACGAGTGTTTTCAGTTCATTAATTGAAAACACTTGCTTGCAATAGGCCCTAATGCTCACACCATTACGAATGGCCATGTACACCCCCGTATGTTTAATATATTAATGTTTCAGCACATTACACACGTTAGTCGTACAGTCATACATGTGTGAGTATTCTATACATGCATGCAGGGAATAGGTGCAATTTTCGAATAATCGAATAATTCCCAGTAGGGCTGGGTGTTTTTCTTTTTTTTTTTTTTTTTTTTTTTTTTTTTCTCGATTAATTTGAATTTAATGTTTTGCCTTTTTATATATATATATATATATATATATATATATATATATATATATATAGATAGATAGATAGATAGATAGATAGATAGATAGATAGATAGATAGATAGATATAGATATAGATATAGATAGATATATATATATATAGATATATATATATATAGATCGTGATTTTGAATAAAAAGTTTCAATTAGACATGTTGACAGTACAGCAATGATAACTGTATTAGGAGAAGAAAATGATCCGACCTCATGATGGCGCCGGCAGGTTAACCGCTCATAGTTAACATAGAACACATCACTGTTCTTAAGTGGCTGTTCGTTCAGAAATGCATTATTGCGTTATAAAAATGAGACTTAGGCAGTGGAATGAGAGGGAAAAAAGGCAAAGTTATTAAATGCGAGTTGCGGAATTTTTAAAAAAAAAAATTTTTTAACCAGACTTTTAATAAAGATTGTTACTTAAATCGTATTGTAGTTAAGTTGACTAGTTAAACAGTAAAAATCATTCTGAAAAAAATCGATTTTATTTTTTTGCCATTTCACCCAGCCCTAATTCCCAGTGATCATTGAATATTATTTTTGCCTGAAATTCCCATCCCTAATAAAAACTATAAACATGTATTTTAGTTCCCCTCACTTAGACATGTGCCGATATTCGGTAATGCGATATCACGTTAATAAATACGCACAATATTGTTATCGTGGACACTTCAAAATACCGTAAATAATTAAATTTTTTTGTCATTAATACAATTTTTTTTATAATGCATTTTAGAATACTTCCCCATCAACCGTATAAAATTTAATCTCAGTATTCTGCGTCAAAGGGACACGCGCTCAGATGTAAACAAGCCCAACGTGCATGAGAAGCACACGGGCGTGTTTAGGTTATTGGGGGCCCTAAGCAAATCTCTGGCGGGGGGGCCCTAGAGAGTGTGTTCTGTGGGGTGGGGGGTATTTTCCCCCACCCAGCCTCATACTCACCCATCCCATATGAATATGGTTCTTGGATCATATGTTTTATCAGCTGGCAATTTTTTTTTTTCTCCCTATTATTAACAATGGAAAGATGAGGCTCATCAGTATGATCAATATCGCCTTGTTTGGACTCTGTTTGTTTTGCACCATTTCCTGCCAGTCTGTCATCATAGCATTTCAATCATGCATTTGATGCATTTGGATTCACAAGCTTGCAATTTGAGTCAATATCAGTTATTTTGGATATACTGTATATATCGGGTATGCTACAGTACATGGCATTTTTTTTCAAGAAAAATCTCTCAACTAATGATGATAATATACATGGGAATCAGTTGGTACTACATTATTGAAGGTTAAATGATTTTTAAATAATTTGTATACAAACTTAAATTACACTTACGGAAAGTTCTTATAATAAAAGGCCTAACTTTAAAATTATTTCTACTCCAATTTTTTTTAAATATAAACATTTAAATGGTGGCTGTCAACTTGATGGATTTATTCAAACATGCATTATAGGCTATTGAAGAATATTAAAAATTATAATTATGTAATATGGTGCATATTTAGGTAAATGCTCCTCTCTAGAGTTAATTTTTCTAGCTGACTAACGAGTTTATGGTCACTGAATGTTTTTTCTGAGGTAATTGTGACGTTACGTTTTGTTTACTAGCTACTAGAGTAAGCGATTATACGAGACATATGCATGTCAGTAAGTTGTTCTGTATCTTTTAACATACCTTTTAGATGTTTATTCATGTTTATTTCGTGGTATAAAAGTGGAGGAGAGGATCAGTTCACGTCGCGTCAGGCTGCCGCTTCTTTTGAACTGAGGCACTGCAATCTGTCGCGTCACATTTAAGGAGCGCCAAATCGGTATTCTCACGCTTTAAGTGGATATACAGAAATCCTTGACCTTTCCTAGTGGGTATAAGGCATATACCTGCGTATCGTGTAGACTACACCATTGGGGGATCCCCCTAGGAGAACTTGCGGGGGGCCCCACGCAATTGCATGCTTTGCATGGTGGGTAAACGCGCTACTGGAAGCACATGGCAAAACGAGTGAAGATGCACTGAATGAAAGTGCACATTCACTCTCTGACAGCAGAGGGTGCTGATGGAACAGCAGAATACAGCGGTTACCCCGCAAACAAAGCAACTGCACTAGTGAAGTTTTTAAAATGCTTCAAACAGCCATTAACTTTTTTTTTTTTTTTTTTTTTTTTTTTGTAATCTGTGTTGTTCATCAAAGCACCTAATACTTAATACTTAAAGACTTAATAGGCTATTTATTTTCAAACTTAAAATTTTTTATATTTTAACCTGGACTACAACATGACCTAATGATTAGAAATGTTCTGATTATTTGTTATTGTTCAGTAACTTGAGACATACGACTTCATTAGTTAACATGTTAATTCATTATTACCAAACTGACAATGAAAAATATTTATAAAGCATTAATTATTCTTCGTTAATGTTAATTTTTTAGTTAATGTTTAATAACTTATTAAGAACTTATTTAATGGACCTGAGATAAAACTAACAATGATCAGTTGTATTTCGTAGGTAACATTAACAAAAAATAATACTTTCTGTAACAAATGTAGCTATTGCTCAACCTTAGTTAATGCATTAAATAATGAGACCTTATAGTAAAGTGTTACCTGTTGTTCTTTATAGCCTAATTCTTTTGCACTTTAATCTGTTTGAAATGTTTACTTTTTATTTTTGTGTATTGTATTTATACATTCAGAGTTCTTTTTATTACAAAAAGAGCTCTTAAACCGGTTATGACTTTTTTTGCAACTTATTTCAGTATCGTGATAATACCGTATACCGTGATAAAAGCTTCAGCAATTAATCGCAACATGAAAATTTTATACTGTCACATGCCTACCCTCACTCCACAAGTCATTTACATTTAACTGTATTCAGAAAAGGAATTAAATTATAAAAAAGAGAAAAATTAAATGCACTATACAAATAAACCCCCCCCCCCCCCCCCCCCCCCCTCTCCCTCCATGAATCCAAATGTTTTTGCTTTTCACATTTTGCATGCTTGGCTTTGGAAAATAAGTAATAACACTTTTTTAGATTTAAAAAAAAAAAAAATGCAATTTATATTTTGGGAAATACGGTATTCTGTTTTAATTTTTGCTTTGCGTAGAGTGCATAGAGTGATGTTTCACCGTGTGTCTTTAGGGCCCATGAGGAGGCAAATGCAGCACGCAAACTCACGGCAGAACAAAGGAAAGAGAAGAAGGTGAAGAAGCTTAAGGAGGATTTGAGTCATGGGGTTCACATTGCTGTTTACAGGTACAAAACATGACAAATCAGCTAAAATATTGCATTAAAATGTAATATTTGTGCTGTAACACACTCACTGAATAAACAGCTTGATTACAAAGTCTTGTTAGCTTGCTGGGTTCTGTTTTAGAGAACCCAGTCTCCCACAGTGTTTCCAACAGGAGTGTTCTACAGCTGCGATGCATCCTGATAATCAGCTCCACAAAACTGCTAAATTGAATGCGAAAAGAGAAGTCCACAATTCAGAATAATAGTGGTCATCAAAAAAATGAATTATGCAGTGGCTGAAAATGTTAAACAATTAAACTATTTTGTAGTTTAGCTTCTTCAAAGTAGCCACCAGATTTCAACTGGGTATTCACCCTCTGGGTATTCTCTCAACCAACTTTGTGTGGTTAAGGAGGACTATCAGTCTGCAATTTAAAAACATTAGTCAGGTTAGACGCCATGTTGAATTTAACAGATGAAAACGAGGCTGTGAGGGATAGATGTACAGTCTTTAAAATGGCACGCACTGTATAAAGGTCCTAGATCACGATCACGTAATTTTCACAACTTTTAAAACTGTTTCATGGAGTTTTAGTATACTGAAAGTTTTTTTTTTTTTTTTAAGACCTTTCATCAGCTAAACAAACGATTTGTTAAACAACAGTACAGTCTGTTGAATGCACTGTATTTTATCCCTCACAGCCTTGTTTTCATTCCTGTCAAAAATTAAATGTGGCACTACCCTGACTAAGGTCTGTTATATCACAGTCACTAAGTTGTCACATTTGATACAGATTTTTTTTTTTCTGTTTGCTCTAATGATTTCACCTTTAAGTCAACCTTTTTTTTGCATTGTTCTTGGTGCTTGCACACAATAACATACATATAGCATGGCCAGTTTATCCTGTTGTTTACTCAAGTGGGTTATCTGCTTTGCCCACAGAATCCGAAATCTGCATAACCCAGCCAAGAAGTTTAAGGTGGAGGCCAATGCAAACCAACTGTACCTTACAGGCACTGTGGTACTGCACAAAGACGTCAACATCGTAGTAGTGGAGGGAGGTGGGTGAATGATTGGGAAATCTCTATTAGGGCTGCTTGATTATTGCAAAAATCATAATCACGATTATTTTGGTCATTATTGAAATCACGATTATTTAACGCAATTATTGGTGGGTGATATATTCAGTCTTATTCCATGATATGTGAAATTTTAGATTAGAGACAATTATTGATACATTTATCATTCTTACAATCACCACCAGAATGTCCACCTTCACAATTGAACTCTGTTAAATGCTGTTCAATTCAACAGTTCTCTTCACTAGGGCTGCCCCCTAATAATCAACCAACCATTAGTCGACTTGAAGAGGCTTGGTCGACCAAGATTTTAGTCGGTTAGTTGCGGAACTCCACAGGAAGTGGTGAGGTCACACAGTCACACAGATCGTTAACTGCAGGAAATCCAAACATTCGACCTCAGATATGGCTTATCACTTGAAACGTAAGCAGTAGCAACTTTACAAGTCCACTCGCTCTAATGTTAGCCTAGTCCTAGATATGTGCGCTATTATTTGGAGCATATCCAAGTGCTTGTCTGGAGAGCGCGCTTACTGCATGACATGGAGGCGCCGGTGCGATCATTGCATTTAACTTAAAATACGCCGTCATTTTTGGTCATAGATGAGAGTAATGCAAAATATAAAGGGTCTTTTATTTCTGTAAACTCACAATAACAGCAAAATGTTGTGCTTTTGTAAAACAATGAAAGCAATCAGGATGCGTTTTCTGCTCTCTGTCTCAGTGAACTTGAGCACGTAACAAACATGAACCGAAACTCATCGTATACTTACCTCACAAACACGAGAAATATATCTATATAAAGCTTGGGAAGTCTACTTGTGTAATCCATAAGAAACTTGCATATGCTTTGCATATGACCACTACTGTCAGCATCGTTGACTTAATCCCGAAAATGCAGAAAACATTATCAATAAATTAAACAGTCTCCTTGCTGTTTTTTCACGACACATTCATAATTGTTACGTTTGCCGGTGCGCTGAGGCAAGCTTTATGCTTGCGTTTGAGCACTGATGAGGCTATATAGAAGACTAAGGCTCATTATGATTTATGGCTTATTAATATAAATGCGCGATTAATCAACTAATGGCTTAAATGAACGACTACTGGTCGAC
This sequence comes from Elopichthys bambusa, assembly GCA_037101425.1. Taxonomy (NCBI): domain Eukaryota; kingdom Metazoa; phylum Chordata; class Actinopteri; order Cypriniformes; family Xenocyprididae; genus Elopichthys; species Elopichthys bambusa. The sequence continues at coordinate 7,924,764 of CM074439.1, forward strand.
TAGAAAAATCTTTAGTCGAGGGCAGCCCTACTCTTCACTAAACGAAATTAATTTCAAACACTGGATAAGAGCAGTGTGGAAATTATTAACAACACTAACATAACAAAGCTAATGTTTTATGTTAAAGCACAATTTAATTAAGGTTTGTTTTTCTTTTCTTAGTTTAAGCTTGCTGAATCTCAGGCTATTGTCAAATAAAGTGCAACCAAACTGTGTTTACAGCGAGTGCTGGCTATATTGTCTCCAGCAGGGGCAGGGCTTGGGTAGACTATATTATCGGATATTGCAATATTTTGATTAATTTGATTTATATTGATAAAATATTTTTCACATATTGCCCAGCCCTATTACAAACAAAATCAACAAATAAATACAACAGAACAAAAAAACATTAAAAAAACTGTATACATTAAATATAGATTAATCCTTATTACATCTACAAAAGTTAGTTGAGTAATTTTATCTTTGTCTTTTGTTGTTTGATTAACATTAATCAAATCTCTGTGTGTAACTTTGTGCTGCTGTCTTGACCAGGTCTCTGGAAGAATAGTTAGCAATATCTCGGTGGGATTCTCCTGGTTAAATAAAGGATAAATAAATAGAATAAATAAATAAATTAATGACTGCAGCAGATTATTAGGCTGCTATTACTTTAAGAGCAGCACGGATGCCAATATACTGTTATATATCAATATACTGTTGCCCACGCATTTTCTTAACAGTTTACGTTCACTTAAGATGTAACTGTGTTAACGAGGATACTCACCAAAACGTAATTTCGCCATTTTGTGTGCGAGCTCTTTGACCATTTAGGCGCGTATCTGAAGCCCACAGTAGGCTATACACTGCTTACGTGCATTTCGATTAGTCTCGTAGCGCGCACACAGAAAGCTGCCTAGGGAACATTCTCTTTTGCGGCTTCCTGCACTTGTATTAACACTGTTTAATATCAAGCATGTCCTGCAGTTGAGCAACAGTAGACTGCATTTTACAACACTTATTTATTCGGCTGATTTGGATGTTAAGTTTGGCTTAAGAAAGAACGAAATTGCACCACTGTGAAGGAAAGGATGGTGGCTGGATGGACTGCAGCAGCGGCACAATCGTTTTACCTTGAGTATCTTGTTTTCATAATCATTGGAAGCTGAAATCAAAAAATCAATTACAATTACAATTAATCGCACAGCCCCTAGTCTCTATGGATGTTTTATTTTATTTTTTTCAGAGTCATTATTTATCCCTTAACTGACTCCTTCCTCCTTGTAGGACCCAAGTCACAGAAGAAGTTTAAACGACTGATGTTGAATAGGATCAAATGGGATGAGCCGAATTCCAAAAGAGATGGTAAGGGTAAATAGGAGTGTATTTAGACCAAACATTTATAATCAACCTTTTATGAGCTGTGATTCGAATTGACCCTCCATGAAAAATATATATATATATATATTTTTTTTAAAGAGCCTCAAGATTCAGATGATGAGGGTTCCAGGAAGAATAATAAATGCACCTTGGTTTGGGAGGTAAATGCATTCCTGTTTCATTCTTTAGCAAAGTAATGTAACATTTACCAAAAATTATTCATTACTCTCATTACTCACCCTTTGTAATAGAAACTATTTTTTTTTTTTTGCCATTTCATTCAAGTTGTCACCTTTATTTATATAGTGTTTTATACAATACAGATTTTCAAAGCAGCTTTACATCAATAAACAGCTAAAATAATTCTCAATGTTGACCATCATTGTTTTATAGCTATACAAGTAGACGCTGTAATATGAAGTAATGCAAAGTAAATAAGTAATATTACGTTTTTCTTCCTTTTTCCTTTTTAATCCTTTTGTGTACTTAAATGTATCAATTTTATTCCTCAGGGTACCGCAAAGGAACGTAGCTACGGGGAGGTTAAGTTTAAGCAGTGTCCAACTGAAAGCATGGCTAGGGAACATTTTAAGAAGCATGGCACCGAGCACTACTGGGACTTGGCTCTGAGTCAGAGTGTTCTTGAGACAACTGACGACTGAGATATAGACTGAACTCTGAAGAACAACAACAGAGGACACAGTGGCATGTGGACCTTGCACGCTTTTTATTTTTTTATTTTTTTTTTGAGAGTGAGAGAGGGCGAGAGAGCGCAAGAAAGGTGGGATAGACTTTGGCAGAGACAAACATGTATATGTAAATATAGTTTGAGTGTGTAAAAGGATGTTTGTGTTTTGCATATATCTGCTGTACAGGTGTGAAACAATGCAAGACTTCAGAATGAGCTAGGATGTTAACCCTTATGTGTACTGCTGCAGAATTTTAAAGTGGTGGCAGCTTGAACAAGGGTGGACACTGGTTTTGTATCTCTTGTAACAGTTTTATAGTGTAGGCTGTGCCGTCTTTGATCTCGTGTTATTTCTACCTTGGATCCATGTTGTTTGAGTGCAGCATCATGTGCTCTCACCATTTTGATGCAGTCTTTTCAGTAAGTAAGCCTCACTCCTGAATAAGTTAATTGACACTGTAGTTTGTTACTGATTGACCAGACATGTTTGAGTGCAGATTCTAGAGCATTGGTTTCAGTATAACACAAAAGTGTTGATTTATCTTTGTTTTGGTTCACATATTCAAACGTTCAATAGAAAGTGACAGAACACTTTACATTTTTACATTTATGGCACATTTATTTTTCATGCTCTTATTTTTTCCCCCCGATTTCATGTCAAGAAATCAAATGCAAAAAGTGCAACCAACCAAATGTTGATCATTAAAGCTCAGACAAAAAAGAAAGTTCTTGTTTGTTTGCTGAAAGATTTACTTTGTTATATATAATGTAATTTTAACAAATTTAAAAGGCATACATTTTATTAAAGAATACCACCTTGGATTTTTGATTTACACAGCCACAGTTAATTGTATTATCATTTATAATTTTATCATTCCCCAACAGACCAAGCATTCCTGTAGAATGGTGCATTACAACAAATTCATAGGAAAATTTGTAAATAATAGATCTGCTCCATAGCAGATTCAAAGTGGTCAGGCTTGGGGCTTAAAACCAATTCCACTAGTAGCAGTGTTGGGTGTAAGGCGTTACTGTAATTAAATTACTTATCCACTGAAAATGTAAAGGAAGGGATTACTGTTCATTTTTAGGTAATTTAATTAGTTACTTATAATGTACTTGCGTTACATACTGTAAATTAGTTCAACAGTTTTGTTTAAATCAGTATTGAATTTTAAATCTTAATTTGTCTTCTGAAGGTAGAAGTGAACGCTGCCTCTTTAAAATCGTTAGCTGTAGTGCAGTTGCGCGTAAGTTCGCAACTTCGCACCAGTTGGCTGTGTCGCTCTCTGAAGATGTCGGCAGAAGCGAGTGACTGTTTTGCAGAATGGAAATAATCCAATTACTTCACTTTTTGACACAGGCAAGAACATTACGGTCAAATGTAAGTTAAGTCCTAGGGAGAAAAAACTAAGCGCGCTCTCAACCAAAGCGCACACACATAGCCGCCTTTCGCGAGTGTGAGATTTCCGCGGTTTATTACACATAAACGTTCAAATACATACAGTTATGTCAAAATGCCCGTCTTGGCGTACATTCGCGTTGGTTATGTGAATGTGAACAGCATGTGTAACAGCATAATATTGTCTCCGTCCATTGGGTCTTCGTGACAGCCGTCTTTAAAACATGCTACTCTCTACTATTGGCTGTCTGTATTATAAATGATATTCAAACAACAAAAGAAAAGCTTTAATAAGGATTAATCTATATTTAATTTATACAGTTATGACTATGCAGAGTTATTTTATATTTCATTATTCAATTTTTGTGGTATTTTTACTTACTACTAATAGACCTACCTGGAAAAAAATATATAGCGTTGTTTTATTTGTTTTTTATATTTTTACCGTGGTATCGAGTATTGTACACACTTGGTGGTACTAGATTTTTGGTATAGTGACATACATATTTGTAACTAAAAAAAATTTAAGTATTCTAAAGTAAATAAAAATATAGTATGTTTTAATAAAGTTAAAATGTTTTAAAATGCTAAACTATTCCATGTTTGACTAAATTATTAAGTTTCCTTTCTATTGTCTATCCAGTCAAGGTTTATAGGGATTTTAACAAGTAATTAGTAAGTTACTTATTGAGTAATTAAATTACTTTAATTAGAGTAATTAGAAAAGTATTTTAAATACAATATTGACGTAATTAGTAATTAATTACTTTTTTGAAGTAACTTACCCAACGCTGACTAGTAGTGGGCAGGCACTTTCTCAGTGCAAATACAGGTGCTGGTCATATAATTAGAATATCAAAAAGTTAATTTATTTCACTAATTCCATTCAAAAAGTGAAACGTGTATATTATATTCATTCGTTACACACAGGCTGATATATTTCAAATGTTTATTTTTTTTAATTTTGATGATTATAACTGACAACTAAGGAAAATCCCAAATTCAGTATCTCAGAAAATTAGAATATTGTAAAAAAGGTTTAATATTGAAGACACCTGGTGCCACACTCTAATCAGCTAATTAACTCAAAACACCTGCAAAGGCCTTTAAATGGTCTCTCAGTCTAGTTCTGTAGGCTACACAATCATGGGGAAGACTGCTGACTTGACAGCTGTCCAAAAGACAAACATTGACACCTTGCACAAGGAGGGCTAGACACAAGGTCATTGCAAAAGAGGCTGGCTGTTCACAGAGCTCTGTGTCTAAGCACATTAATAGAGAGGTGAAGGTAAGGAAAAGATGTGGTAGAAAAAAGTGTACAAGCAATAGGGATAACCGCACCCTGTAGAGGATTGTGAAACAAAACCCATTCAAAAATGTGGGGGAGATTCACAAAGAGTAGACTGCAGCTGGAGTCAGTGCTCCAAGAACCACTACGCACAGACGTATGCAAGACATGGGTTTCAGCTGTCGCATTCCTTGTGTCAAGCCACTTTTGAACAACAGACAGTGTCAGAAGCGTCTCACCTGGGCTAAAGACAAAAAGGACTGGACTGCTGCTGAGTGGTCCAAAGTTATGTTCTCTGATGAAAGTAAATTTTGCATTTCCTTTGGAAATCAGGGTCCCAGAGTCTGGAGGAAGAGAGGAGAGGTGCACAATCCACTTTGCTTGAGGTCCAGTGTGAAGTTTCCACAGTCAGTGATGGTTTGGGGTGCCATGTCATCTGCTGGTGTTGGTCCACTGTGTTTTCTGAGGTCCAAGGTCAATGCAGTCGTATACCAGGAAGTTTTAGAGCACTTCATGCTTCCTGCCGCTGACCAACTTTATGGAGATGCAGATTTCATTTCCCAACAGGACTTGGCACCTGCACACAGTGCCAAAGCTACCAGTACCTGGTTTAAGGACCATGGTATCCCTGTTCTTAATTGGCCAGCAAACTCGCCTGACCTTAACCCCATAGATTTTCTGGGGTATTGTGAAAAGGAAGATGCGATTAGGCCACTATCAAAGCAACCTGGGCTCTTATAACACCTGAGCAGTGCCACAGACTTATCGACTCCATACCACGCCACATTGCTGCAGTAATTCAGGCAAAAGGAGCCCCAACTAAGTATCGAGTGCTGTACATGCTCATACTTTTCATGTTGGCCAAGATTTCTAATTTTTTTTTTTTTTTCTTTGTATTTGTCTTAAATAATATTCTAATTTTCTGAGATACTGAATTTGGGATTTTCCTTAGTTGTCAGTTATAATCATCAAAATTAAAAGAAATAAACATTTGAAATGTATCAGTCTGTGTGTAATGAATGAATATAATATACAAGTTTCACTTTTTGAATGGAATTAGTGAAATCAACTTTTTGATTATATTCTAATTATATGATCAGCACCTGTATAAGCAGATATGTACATCAGAGTCCACGAGAAGTATAATCGCTTAAATTGACCTTTGTATGTTTTCACAACAGAAAGTATTTGTTGTGATTGCTTTTTAGTAGATGGAGGAAATCCAACCGTTATATAGTGATTTGTTCAGGGGCTCGGTTCAATAAGGAGGTTCAACCAACTCTGATTTAAAACTTGAACTGTGAGTTAACTTACCCTGAAATGGGGAAACTCTTGAGTTTTCTGTTTCAGAACAGTTGAATTGAGTTAGTTTAATCAACTCGGAGGTTGATTCGGAGTTAAGCGCATGCACCACGACTGTGAAAAGCCACGATCAATGGAGCTCATATATTACAATTCACCATGGCAACAACACCTGACAAAATGACGTCTGCATACTTCTGAGTCAGTTTAATTATGCAAGTTTAATTATCACGGTTATAATATTAAAGGTGAAAACTGGCAGAACGGTAAGTTATTGAACTAATATTCATTCTCATGATCTCCCACATGCGAAAAAAAAATGCATTTTTAAATTTTATTTTGCAATTTTTTTTTTTTTACACTGTAGGCTAAAAGTAGCAGTTCTTTGCAATATGTGTATATAGTAATTGAATGCTATTTATATTTTATACTGACTGATACATAATATTTGCACCTCAGTATTGTTGTAAATTAACGATGCAATAATAAGAGTGTCAATTATTTTATTATTACTAAACACTCGTTAGGCAGTTTACTTCCACTTTAAAAACATTTTCTTCATTTTTATTGAAAATAAATGCCTTTCTGATGTGATATGTGATGGGAAATCGCGTCACAAGTTAGTTCTCCGCGCCCAACACGCTACTGCCTACATCACTGAAGCCATGAAGCACTCGTATTGATTTTAACCTTGTGACATTACTGTAAATTTGCACTTAGTAATACTCCGACACTCCGAATAATCTTGTTTTCCGTTTGCATTAAGATTATTTTTATTACCACACTGGCAGTTAATTTTACTTAAGTAAAATGCACTCAATTTAGAAATGTCAGTGTTCCTGAAGATTATGCGCGACCGTCAGTGATATAACTAGTACGTTATTAGAAGCATAGATATTTATGGTTAGAACGCCTCGCAGAGAACGCGCCTGGCGCTCGTGCACCTTATGGTGAGGTGAGCGCGCTCGCGTGTCTGTAGAAGTGCTGAACATAGCCTACGCGTCGAATGAGCGGTGCTTTACAACAGGTTCCTTTATTCAGAGAAATAATCTTAAACAAGCTGTTCGAGATTATTGCTTGCTCTATCAGTATGGTTGTATGTTTTTCTCTTTTTGTTCTAATTATTGTTTATGCATCATTTATATGAATAAAATGATATGAATATAATAATAATAATAATCATTTTTATTCCCAAAAATAACTGTTGTTTAAATCCCTCTTTTTTTACACACTAGAAAGCACCCCACCCAGACCGTCTGCTCTTAAAATGAACTCTGGTGATGTTTAAATTTCTCACTTCTCTATTTTAGAAAGATTTTGGACAGCTACACAGAGTAGGGTCATTTTTCTGGCTCACAGCAACAAATTACACAGACCTTTTTTTTTTTTTTTTCCCCTTCTATGAAACTATTTTATTTTACAAAATTATATTTAAAACTCATCAGCTGCTAATGTTTTTCAACATTGTACAAAAGCTATCATGCCACAAAACTCCAGCTCCAGCACATCCCAGAGGTGCTCTACTAGACTGAGATCTGGTGACTGTGGAGGTCATTTGAGTCTAGTGAACTCATTGTCATGTTCAAGAAACCAGTTTGAGATGATTTGAGCTTTGAGACATGGCGTTATCCTGTTGGAAGTAGCCATCAGAAGATGGTAATGTGGTCATAAAGGGATGGACATGGTAAGCAACAATACTCAGGTCGGCTGTGGTGTTTAAATGATGCTCAATTGATCATGCACGGTTACTTTCTGGTTTTCGTTAAACCAACTTGGGCATTTCCGGGGAAACATAGCTGCCATTCTGTACTCGCTGTACATCGACACAAAACCATCAATGGCTGATTTTTTAATGTTGTATTTATATTTTAATGCAGTTATCACACTTACCAAATTTGCCAATAAACCAACTGATTGCGATAAAGATGAAGCTAATGGGAACGTTTGAATAAGAAACATATCTGTATTTGGACACACACAATACAAGCAACACGATTTTTCCAGCACTTCAAATGTTATTTTTAAATGTGATGACCAAAAATATTTGTTCACCCTTCTGAGATGGTCCCCATATGTAAAATCGAACGTTTCAAGATGTGGGAAAGAAAACATTTAATAGAAAACACTATCATTTAAAAATAAAAAGCACTTTAACCAGCAGATGGCGACAGAGGAGCATTTATTGGCTAATATTAGACATTTCCTGTAATATTTTCACACATATTTCGTATGAAGTACTCACAAATTCTCATGAAAAACAATAACTTTTCTAAATTACACAGAAAGCAACACGCTTTCCTTCCTGACTATATTCTGATTATAATCTATTACGCTATTGATGCTGTTAAAGCTACCTCAGGACACTGAAGATACCGACACACCAACAAGTGACACTTCAGTGAAGTCTTCCAGCTGGCTTATATTATTGCGGAAGAACATCCTGTGCATATGGTCCATTGGTAGGCTACTAAAGAGCCCCAAACTGCCAAGAAAATATACTCCACACCACCGGTTCACATCAGACCAAAGTGCTTTCTATGTGAAAGATGGGTTTAGACATCACCAGAGTTATTTTAGGGAACAGAAATTATTAATATTATTACTACTACTACTACTACTACTACTATTATAAATAACACTCAGCAACCATATTGACTACACATCGTTTTATTAATAGGCATATAAATGATGCATAAACAATAATCAGAAGGATTAAAAGAGAAAAACATACAACCATACTATTTCTATGAGTAAAGGAACCTGTAAAGCACCGCTCATTCGACGCGTATGTTTTAGCACTTCTACAGACACGCGAGCGCGCTCACTTCACGATAAGGTGCACGAGCGCCAGGTGCGTTCTTTGCGAGGCAGAGTAACCATAAATATCTATGCTTCTAATAACGTGCTGGTTCTATCACTGACGATCGCGCATAATCTTCAGGAACACTAACGTTTCTCTGTTCTTGCTCAGCTTCATCTGCCAGTTTATGCCTCACTCTTCATAGCTCTGGGGCCACACCTGGCTCAGAAAGCATTTTCAAATCCACATTGAATTTTGCTACATTCATTGCAGGACATTTAATAAAAATGCAATCGCAAGTGTCTTAACTGTGAGTGTAAATGCAATTAATAAAAATAACATTTAAATAGTCATTTTGCTACAATTTTTGCTTGAAAATGTTAAACATATATAACCATTTCTGTAATACATTTTCATTTTAATTGTGCAACTTATAAAGCGTTAAAAAATATGTTTAAATTATATGTTAAAACTAGTGTAGGAAATAGCAAATGTAAATTATATTATTGAATTTGAATTATCATTTCGCTCTAAACATTGTACATATAGTATGGAAAATGTAAATTTAAATACAGAAATGCATTGCCATTTTACATATTGCATTACCATTTTACATATTACATTTCAAATACAAATTTGCTACACATGTGCTTCTATAGAAGAACATCTCTGACGTCAGCCTTATTTTTTTAATTCGTTCTTAAACATGGGTAGCTCCGATATTTGAGATTGTTAGCGCACGTTGATGCTAAGAGCATTATATGCATGCCTGTGCGTGCCGCCACTCTCAGGCTGAATAACGCAAGGATGTTAGACCTCTGTCTGTGTCTGCATGTGCTCAGAGCGATTAGAATATAAAGCTTACAAAATGTTTATCATTAATTAGAGCTAAGACCTAGAATCTGCCCTACCTAAATTTACAGGCAGGAGCCGCTACTGATGCAGGCTTCTCCTTGTTTGGTCAGACCAGGACGTTTTTATTTTTTATTTTTTTGGCGAGATCTTGCAACAGCTTTACAGCGGTCAAAAGCTATTTGTACCCCATATTCTGCCTAGATTCAACTCCATTATTATACTCCAAGTATATTAAAGTATACCACATTCGTTTCAAATTTTAAGTTAAATTTTATTTTATAAAGTAATGAACTTTGTATGAAATATCACCGTACAATAATTTTAAAAGTTTTATGAAACCATACCACTTTTTAATCAGGCGCCTACAGCGGGCAACTGGGGCCCTTCTCCTAGGGTCCTCAGTCAACGTGCTGCAGAACGTTTGTATGCGCAATGAGTTTATGGGCTTGTTTTGGTTGCACGTTTTTATATATTTGGAGGGACGTGTAAGATTCCGCTGATCTTATTGAGTCTTTACCATGATGCCGGGGGAGAACCAGGCCAAAGCCGGAGGAATCGCCTCTGAAGCAACTTCTGGCACTTGTCAAAACTGCACTGTTTTAAATCAGGTGAGAAGTTTATTCCTTAAACTAACATTCTATCCAGTAGTTATTTGCTTGCTTAATTGTTTATCCCTGTAATGATGGCCATGCCACCATTAATGAATTAATGACTAATAATTAAACACATTAAGGTTGAGTGAATGAATACGTTATACATGTTGTTATATTACATCCGTCTTAGTCACTGTTGATTTTAATATACAGTTACATCGTATGCACGTGATTTCCAGTTAGAGGCACCAATTGATTGATTGATTGTTATTCATTTATTCATTTAATGCTGGTACCAGTGTCGTGCTTTATTTTTTGATGAATTGCCTTATTCGTGGTTCTGGCTGTTCATTACAAGTAAAGCTAATGCTATGTCTACGTTTTCCAGAGCTTAGATGAATATGTGGCTGCTTTGTTAACTCTCAAACAGAAGATCGTCGACACAGAGTGAGTGCATTATTACTATTGTTTTTAATTATATTTAATTATACTGCATCATTCAAGATGTTTACCCCACAGCTTAATTTGCATGGCGTCAGTTCAGTACTTGCAATGCAGCAAAAGAATAGTATGATTTCAAACTGTCTTTGGATTTTCTGCAGCATCAGTGTTAATGGTAACCCTAACTGTTGTCATGATACTCAGCATATTGTTTTCTGCCTATTAAAAATGTGAAATTCACAATTCAGTATGCAAATAGATGCGAGAAAGAAACCCAGTTACTGAATTACTATGCCAATATTACAGTGACACCAGTACTGTGGGTTACATTTGAACGTTGATCATTCAATGGCAGAGCCGTTGAAAAAGAGAATTGCGACACTGTGATCTCGCCGCCTCGCAGTCACGTGGTTCATGTAGCTCTCAATAGTTCCAGACAAACCCAGGCTGTCTGTCAACATGTTTGAATGGGTTTCAGCGGGACCAATAGCAGCAGGGAGTATATTTGAAGCAATTTCGGTAAATATTAAAGCATAATGTGCACTATTACGTTGACTAGAATATATGCTAAGGCTAAGGGATGTTTTAAGAGATGTGGTAGTAGTATGTAATATAATCTGTAGTAATAATAAATACAATGTTGTATGAGTGTTGAAGATATTAATATTTATATTTATTTAATTTTTTTTACTTATTATTCTTGTGGTAGAAAACGTTGTGGCACCAAGACTGGCTACTATGAATGACGGGGGCCCTTAGGTTTGCTATAGCCTCAGGGCCCTATGGGTTCTTAATTCGGGCCTGAACAAACTGACATCTGGTTATGATGGCTAGTGAAGTGTTGCTCATGTTATCGAACTGCAATTAGAATTGAATTAGCTTTTATATAGTGATAAACATTAACCAAAACTGGCAACATAAAAATACCACTATTGAGTATTGATAGACTCATGAGAGGTCAACTAAAGTGTTAAAAATGTCAAAAACACAGTCATTTCATCAACTTGCCACCCAAAGCTCTTGGAAGACACTGAAATGAATGGGGTTCATCACTGGAACTATTGCGTTCTCGAATTTTGTAATTATTGGTTGCCCGATGACTTGCTTCTGCATTCTCTGATTCTAGTGGAAGTCTGTGGGATTGTTGTAACTCTATTGATGGCTCTGGTTAATGCAAGATTCTCAATTTTTAAACATACAATACTTATTACATACATTTTTACATACTTATTACAACTTAATGTACAAAGTAGAGTTTGAATTGAACATGTTTGTTAAATAGTTCAAACTTTAGTAATTGCAAAAGTTAATGTTTAGGGTTAGGCGATTCTAACTAGAATTTTTAAAGAAATATATTTACAGGGCCTTTTTTTTTTAAAGTACTGTTAAGTACTAATAATCAAGTTCTTGCTTAATGGCAAAGATGAACATTGTTACTTGCTGACACTGTCAAATAAAACTATAACAATATTGTCTTCTATTAACTTTCACATTTTTATTTCAGCCGTCTCTTGGGTGAATACAAAGAGAAGTGTGATGATATCCTTTTTAAAGCTATATAGACAATAACATTGTTCTTGCTTTTCGCATGCTGTCTGTTGATTTACTGATTCATTTTATTGTAGATTTGATTGTAGTTGTTGGGTACCTGTTTTATGCAACATCACATGAGCAAGAGTACTGTTGTATTGAATATATTTGCCCAGTTCATTTCTCCCCTTATCCAACAAAAATGGTTACAAAAGAAACTAAAGTGTCAAACTTTTCAAGTTACCAAGCTTTTGTATTTGACTAGAGCAATGGCAAATATCCTTCTGGTTCCTTAAAAATATCACTCTGGGTAATTTAATTATTCTGTTAAAGCTCCAATATGGGTTTTCCATTTCCTATTCCATGATTGCTAGTGAGAGAAACGTTCAAACCTGAAGTGAGAAAAAACACAGATACTCAAACACAAAAAAAAAAAAAAAAAGGCTCTACAATCGCACTCTGCTACCCACTCCATATGAAAGTTAACATTGTTCTGAATCCATTTTTGTTTTCCTTGACAAAAACATCACAGCTTCAGAAATCACAGAGGTAAGACCTTATTTTCTTTTTCACTACAATTGTGCGTAATAGATTTACTTTTAGGAGACATTTGTTTTAAGTAGCTTATCAAAGTGATTTACAGTACACATTTTCCAGGCTGTTACCAGAACAGGTGACTGAGAATATGCCATGCATGTGCACTGATTCCTCAAATGGCATACCCCTAATGTTTGCAAAGACATTTTACTTATGTTCCAACTAAAGTAATGCAAAGCTAAGATGCTGCTCTACAAGTACATTTATGCTCAGGTGCTACAGAAAAATTCCTTAATACAAGCACAGTTAATTTGCCATGCAGTAACATTTCATGAGATTGATAATGTGCACAATAGCCTAATTTTCTGCAAAAAAATAGTTGGTTGTGATTTAATTATGTTGACCAGCTAAATGTGTATTTGAAGAATGCCTTTGAAACATGGTGATGTGTTTTTCACAGAGAAAGCAGCAAACTGCACAGACAGCTGGATGAGGTGCTACTGAAGCTTGAGCCCTTAGAGAAACAAACAGTGGAGTATGAACAGATGAAGACAGAGCTGGAGAATGTTAAGGTTTGTGTTCAAACACCCGAATGTCTTCCCTTCACTAGAGTTCACAATTCCAATATTTCAGTAATCACTACCAGTTCTAGCGAAATTCCCTGATTCTCGTTGCCAATTTCAATACAGGTTAAACCCCCCCCCCCCCCCCCCCCCCCACTTTATTTAAAAAGATATTATTAATATTAATATAAATAATAATATAAACTAGGGCTGTCAACAGTAACGCATGCAATTAATTCTAAATTCTTAAAATAATTTAACGCAAATAATACATATGAATTACTGAAGCACGTGAAATTGCGTCATTAACAATTTACGTCACACAGTTAGATCTTAGAAGTCGGGAGACTTGTAGATCACACTGAGCATCTACAATACCTGTAACCCTGGTAGACGCAAATGTCTATTCTAAATCTTCAACCCGATTTCGCTTCTCTGTTTGCAATCAGATCATTTTAAGCCCCTAAACTAAATTTTTCAGTCCAGTGATCCAGTAAGCAAATACATTCAAACAATTAGTAAAAAATAGCACCGTTTTTCTTAAGAAAATTGGGCTGATTACAGCAGAGATGGCAGATAGAATAGAGACTTGTGTTGTGTTGTTAGTGAATTATTCATTCTAGTGTGTTTCGCTTTAATACACGACCTCTGTCATATTCTGTCATTGTTTCTGAAGAGCGTGAGCCCTCACGCATTGCGCTGTGATATACGCCTACAGACTGAACGGAACATCAAAACATCCCAACGCTGTATGGCCAGATGATACGCAAACTACGTTTCTCAGCTGGATAAAGCAAACCAGCATCTCGCTAGTAAAGTTTTGATGGATGAGGATTGCAATCAAGGTAAAAATGATTACGCTGACGTACGGGAATCGTACAGTAAACATGCGTGAGTCCATCAAAGTGATGAACAAACAGTGTATGTGCTCTCTCGATGCACTGATTGCACATTGTATGTATTAGGGATGTGCCCGAAGCCGAATATTATATTCGGAAAGGAAATGACGTGTACTCATGAGAAGCACATGAGAAGGGAGGAAAAAAAAAATATTTCTTTCTATATATATGCTATCTCTCGCAGTTATATAGTTGGGTAATCATAATGTAAATAATTTGCCAGCATCAGGAAGCTGCTGTTAATATGCGGAGTATTGAAATTGCACGCACACTTTTACTTTCACTTTCAAGATTTGCAATCACGTGCTGTGTGTAGTAGGGAGCGTCAGCTACTTATTACACATTTCACAAAATTAGATATTTGTCAGTGACAATGGTGAATGGTTTGCAGCTCCTATCATTCATTTCTCCTTACTCTCTTTACATGGTAAGTGAAATCTGTTGTACTACAAAGTAACAGGCTCCTGTTAGCAAACGACTAACCATGTCCCTTTCGGGGCACCCTAGACTGTGTTTTTTTTTTTTTTTTTTTTTCCGTGCCTTTCCGAATACGGATTTAGTATTTGGGCACACCCCTAGTATTTATGCACAGACACACTTCAGTACATTCACGATTGTTTCCACACACATTCAGGATAATGTTTTTATCGGTGCATGTTACTGTGTTTAGTAATTCTGAATGGAATAGTGTAGTGTAGTAGGCATATGCAGTCAGGTCAAGGAAGTTGTCTTTTTGGCATCTCTATTTGGTCCTGTTTAGTATTGAAACTTGACATGTTTATATTTTAGACAAGCTCTAAAAAGCTTTTTGCCATTGCACTGTACACATACTGTATTTCCTGTAATGTTTACTTTTTCATGGGTGCTTTGGTGTGCATAAATTTATGAATTAATGGGCTCATATCATTTGGTTTTTGGTTTTGGTTGTTTGCTGTCCTTTTGGAGCCTCTTAGTGTTTCCACGCATTTTTAGATGTGACGTGAACTATCTTTAGCGAACCGCCGCGGCAAGCCGCTTCTGGGATGCTTCTGAAATGTGCTGCAACGCGGCTGGTATAAACACAAGCATTGAGTAGTGTGGCTGCAGACGCATGCAGTGTAAGTAAGGGGGTTATCCTTTGCTGAAACTTCCTCGTCGTCGTAGAGCGCAGTTCATAGTTGCATAGCAATGAAAGACGCCACAGAAGTGCAAGCTTTTTGGAAAGGAGAAAGTGGCGCAGCTGCGCTTTCCACGCGTTTTTAGACGTGACGTGTGAACGTCCCCTATAGCTGCATCTCCATTTCTCCAACTGGATACACCAGTGCACAAAGCAAGGTCCATAGAGACATGGATGAGCGAGTCTGGCATGGAGGAACTTAACTGGCCTGCACAGAGTCCTGACCTCTACTTTATAGAATGCCTTTGGAATTAATTAGAGTGGAGACTGCGAGCCAGGCCTTTTCGCCAACATCACTGCCTGACCTCACAAATGTGCTTCTAGAAGAATGGTCAAAAATTCCCATGAACACACTCCTACACCTTGTGGAAAGCCTTCCCAGAAGAGTTGAGGCTGTTATAGCTGCAAAGGGTGGGCCAACTCCATATTAAACCCTACGAATTAAGAATGGGATGTCATTAAAGTTCATGTGCACGTAAAGGCAGGCGTCCCAAAACCTTTAGCAATATAGTGTATATATTACACCGATCAGGCATAACATTATGATCACCTTCTTAATATTGTTGGTCCCCGTTTTGCTGCCAAAACAGCCCTGACCCTTTGAGGCATGGACTCCACTAGACCCCTGAAGGTGTGCTGTGGTATCTTGCACCAAGATGTTAGCAGCAGGCCCGTTGAGTCCTGTAAGTTGTGAGGAGGGGCCTCCATGAATCTGACTTTTGTTCAGCACATTTGGAGGCCAAGTCAACACCTCAAACTCGTTGTTGTGCTCCTCAATCCATTCCTGAACTATTTTTTGCTTTGTGGCAGGGCGCATAATCCTGCTGAAAGAGGCTACAGCTTCCAAGGAATACCGTTTCCATGAAAGGGTGTACATGACCTGCAACAATGCTTAGGTAGGTGGTACGTGTCAAAGTAACATCAGGACCCAAGTTTCCGAGCAGAACTTTGCCCAAAACATCACACTGCCTTTGCCGCTTGCCTTCTTCCTATAGTGCATCCTGGTGCCATGTGTTCCCCAGGTGAGCGATGCACACGCACCTGGCCATCCACATGATGTAAAAAAAAAAAAAAAAAAAAAAAAAAAAGAAAAAAAAAGTGATTCATCAAACCAGACCATCTTCTTCCATTGCTCCATGGTCCAGTTCTGATGCTCATGTGCCTACTGTTTTGTGCCACTTTCGGCGGTTGACGGTCAGCATGGGCACCCTGACTGGTCTGCGGCTATGCAGCCCCATACGCAACAAACTGCGATGCACTGTGTATTCTGACACCTTTCTATCAGAACCAGCATTAATTTATTGAGCAATTTGAGCTACAGTAGCTTGTCCCCACGTGCATCAATGAGCCTTTGCTGCACATGACCCTGTCGACGGTTCACCACTGTTCTATTCTTGGACCACTTGATAAATACTGACCACTGACCACCGGGAACAGCCCACAAGAGCTGCAGTTTGAGATTCTCTGACCTAGTTGTCTAGCCATCACAATTTGGACCTTGTCAAATTCGCTCAAATCCTTACGCTTGCCCAAAAAGCTTTTGAGGACAAAATGTTCACTTGATGCCTAATATCCTACCCACTAACAGATATCAGTGTTATTTACTTCATCTGTCAGTGGTCATAATGTTATGCCTGATCGGTATTTATAAAATGAATATTTATTTATTTATTTGGGGTTACAAGATTTCTTGTTGAGGTGAAAAGCTGTCTCATGATATTGCCATGATGGAGTTTGAGGGTGAAATTAGGATAGAATATGCCACCACTACATTTACATTATGCCTCCACTGTCATTTTGTTTTTTATAGAAATAAAAACCATTTAATTTGGTTGGGTAACTGTCGCTTCAGTTCCATCCAGCTCATCCAACACAAGCTCATCGTAATTAGAGCAGCAGGAATCAGAGTTCAATGATCACTTGACAAGAGTAAGTGATGAGGTGACTGACAAGACCTTGGCGGAGGATTCGTTGAACAACAGAGCCTAAGCGTCTGACAAATGTCTTCTCTTATAGAATGCGTGCTAAGCACCGCCGCTCCCTATTCAGAGTATGCGCAATCGCGAAAGTAAAATGCGAGTGTGCATTCAAACATGATTTCAGTACCCCACATGTTGAAAGCGGCTCTCTGATGCATGCAAATACCTCCCAGTATGAAAACTATCTTAGGCTGGGCTGTGTGGTTGTGACCATCTCTCAGCTCTGTATCATGCTTGAAGAAAAATTTGGTCTCTATTTGATGACTTTGACTATGGTTGCACTTATTGTTTGCACTTAAGATTAAGAGAGAACAGTATACATTTTTATGTATACTGTTTTTATTTCTATGATCAGTTTGTGGAAAGGTTCACGTTTAGTTTTTAATTGTAATGTCTGTTCTCTAACTGAACTAAATGATGGTGCTGCAGTGGGCAAGTGATGATACCGATGTTGCGGCTGAAAAACGGCAACACCAACTATTGCAGCAAGCCTACCTCAAGCCATAATGATTTTAGGCTGCCTAAAGGCATTATAACATTGTCAAGTCAAGTCACCTTTATTTACAATGCAGATTGTGTCAAAACAGCTTTACAGTGATAACTGGTATATAATTTTGGCTGCACAGCAGCTCTTAGGGTTAGAATGGTGTCAGTGCAGGCAGATGCAAAGCACTGTTGAATATCAAATGTCAAGTGTCCCCAACTAAGCAAGCCAAAGGCGACAGCGGCAAGGAACCCAAACTCCAATAGGTGAACAGCCTGAATGATGGCACTTATGTGAACCTAATTTTAATATCTCTGTTATGTCACGCAAGTCTACAGTGTGAGACAGTGTGTTCTTCTGTTGTTTGAGAGTTGATTAACAGCTCTTAGGCGCGCACCACTCTTGGGTTGCATGAATGTGTCACCACCGCATCAGCACCGAAAACATGGGGAATGTTTTAAAGACTATAATCGCACAACATATTAAATATTCTATAATTAAATTAACTAATCGAATATTCAGAAATCGTGACATCCCTAGCCTTGATATACTTGTGGTGAAGTTATTTTGCTCTTTGCTTAGGAGTAAAAAAAGAAGTTTGAAAAACTTTTTGCAGCTGTATAGTGGTGAGAAAATGGTGGTTAAGAAAGCATCTGATCATAGTGATATGGATGTGTCTGCACAAGCTCAGCAGCAGTGTTTGTTTTTACTTGCATCTGACACTGATAGATTGAACAGAAGAACTGAACCTGAGAAGATTTCCTCATCAGAGCACAACTACCAATTACTAATCACCACGGACCAATGGTAGCTTGAAGCTGTTTACCAGACAACTTTTTGGAAAGTTTGCTTTGGCAAGCTACTTCCTAAAATGAACTTTGTTTTAGCCTAATATTATTTGAAACTGTCACTGTACACTGTTTGTTCTGCGCTTTTGCTTGAAGTATATCTGGGCCTTAAATGGCTCGTTTTCCCCTCCTGCAGTACCCTTATTTTATAGGTGTGGTGTATGCTAGAAAGTAGCGTTCAACGTCATTTTCGCGCATTATTGTAAACGACAATGGAGGACATACAGCAGATCTTGTTCTTGCTTCTCGGTATATGGTTGTTTGTTTGCTGCGTGCCAACATTGTTGCAACGTTATTGTTTTTGTTAACGTTAACATTATATTTATTTAAAAATGGCACCTCTTGTGTTGTCATTCCCCTTGTAGCATGCGCAAGTGACAATTCTGTCACCCAATCAACGTTCTGCAGTGAGTCTAGCTCCACCCTTTAAGTACCAAACTACTGTGCTAGGTACCCCAATGCAAGGGTCCCAAAAAAGTCTTAAGGTACGGTTCAGTATTTTGGTATCATTTGCAACTTCTGACAATCGAAACGGAAATAATTGTGTACAGTACTGTACTGTACCGTACTGCTCAGTGGAAAGCAACTTTTTGGGAACTAAAAGTTGGTAATCTTTACTACCAATTCTATAGAAAGATGGTACTAAAATTTAAGTTAGAATGGTCATTCATTGTGTAGTTAGTAAAGCTAACTATCAGGACTGGAAATATGCTAATTTGCTAAATATACTAATTTCTCTTGTCTTTTTGCTTCTTTATACAACAGGCTGAATTGAAATTGTATCAGCAGCGATGTAAAGATTTCGACAGACTGAGAGCTGAAAGTGCTCAGACGCTTTCTCTGTAAGACCACTGTCTGCTGTAGTTTCACTGTTGATTAGTTGCTCTTGTGACGATGTTTTCTACTCACAGTATTTCTTTCTCTATTCCCAGGAAAGAAAAAGCTGAAGAATCCTTAAGACAAGCAGAGGGTACATGCATCACAAATTATTTTAGGATAAGATTAGAACAGGGCCTATATGTCAAGAGTGCTGATCATATTAATAAAAAAACAGATGATCAACTCAAACTAGCCTTTACTGTGATGTAAAAATAATGATTTGTACACTCATTATACAATTCCTGGAACATATTTGTGTTGCCCATAAACATGTTATTGTACCATTTTCACAGACACTGTGCAAAAGCAAAACCTAGAGAACGAGAAGCTCAAAACAGAAATGAAATCACTGAAGGAGGATCTGCAGAAAACTCAGGTTAGGTTCTTTGAAGTTACCTCTGTGATTAGTCAGACCTCTCATTAGTCAGTCCAAACAAAAGATGTGCATTGTTTTTCTGATTTTTAATAATGGTATTAAAGTGGAATACTGGCTTCTTAATGCAAGTTAATGTATCAGTACCACCTTAGATTGGCTCTAAAATATCAGAGTTAATGGTAACACTTTACAATAAGGTTCATTTGTTAATATTAGTTAATGTATTAACTAACATGAACTAACCATGAGCAATACATTTGTTTCTGTATTTGTTCATCTTTACGTTAGTTAATAAAAATACAGCTGTTCATAGTTTGGTCATGTTACTTCACAGTGCATTAACAAAAACTTGATTTTAATAATGTATTAGTAAATTTTAAGTTAACATAAAAAAAAAAAAGATTAATAAGTGCTTTTGAAGTGCAGTTCATTATTAATTCATGTTAACTAATGAACCTTATTGGAAAGTGTTACCAAGTTAATATACCGTTTGTCTTTTGCCTCTTTTTGTATTTCAGTGATTGTGTTGTAGGTTTTTTTTTTTTTTTTCTGATCCATTTTTGGGTTTCTTTATTTCAAGGATTCCCTCAAAAAATATGTTCAAACTGCTGAGGAACATGAGAATCTCAAGTTGGAGAATGCCAAGACATTGATTATGTAAGTCCATTTGGACCGTTACAGACATATTTGTAATTTGTAATGCTTGTCCTTTTTTGAGTCCATTTGTTATTGATGTATACTTTTAAAAGGGTAGTTCAAAAATGAATGAATCCCATGATTTACTCACCCTCAAGCCATCCTAGGTGTATATGATTGTCTTCTTTCAGACGAACACAATCAGAGTTATCTGGGGGGTTAATAAAGGCCTTCTGAAGCAAAGCGATGGGTTTTTGTAAGAAATATTCCATATTTAAAACTTTATAAACTATAATAACTGGCCTCTGGCAACGGCCATACGCGAGTCTAGTTCCGGCAGAACCCCGGGACACAGTGCATGACATATTGACGAACGTGGAAGCGCAGAGGATGAAGAAAAACACAGGTCGTGAATTAAAAGTCTAAAACAATCATTTAATTTTTAAAGAGAAATGTTAGAGGATTTCAATACAAGAGAAGAGGAGCTTCAGTTTGTTACCCAGCCCTAATTTTTTTTTTTTTATATATATATAACCGCGAGAGGAGTCTACTCAACCAGTAATTATAGTTTATAAAGTTTTAAATATGGATATTTTTCCTACAAAAGCCCATCACTTTGCTTCAGAAGGCCTTAATTAACCCCCTGGAGCTTTGATGATGAATGGATGTACTTTTTGGGCTTCAAAATCTTGAGCCACATTCACTCCCATTATAAAGCTTGGAAGAGCCAGGATATTTTTTTAATATAACTCTACAGCTAGGATGGCTTGAGGGTGAAGTAAATCCTGGGATAATTTTCATTTTTGGGTATACTAACCCTTTTTATTAGTGTTGAATTGAACATGGTAGAATTGATCTTCAGAGAAAAAAAAAGTTTGAATGCATGTTTTTTTTTTTTTTTTTCTTTCTTTCTTTTTCTTCTAGGAAAGGAAACCTTGAGAATCAAGTTTTGGTGCTGAAAGGTTTGTGGTAGTAATCTGATACATTAATCATATTAGGCTGCATGAATGAAATTTTAATTCTGCTTTCTTTTTAATTAATTTGTTTAATTTATCTGAATATGGACTATCACAGCATATTAAAACATACATTGGATTATTTTCTAATCTTCTTAACTATGTTCCAGCAAATGTTTTTTTTGCACGGTATAGATTGGATATAAAATCTAAACTGTTTATTTGTACACAGAGATAAAATTTCAACAGGAGAATGAAATTGGTGTTGTAAACAATGAGAAGAGAAGACTTGAAGAAATGCTGTTCACAACACAGGTTCAAATTTTGCTGAAATGATTTATATCCTTTGGTGAAAGTAAAAGGCAACCCATAATCATTCATTCTGATTATTTTTGCTATTTGTTTCTTTACTGTTTTCAGCAAAGGCTGAACCAACTTGAGAGGGAGTTCAACAAAGGTATGAGTTGTGCATATGTATACCTAGTACCTACACTTAGTATATTATTTGTTTTCAGTCATTAAACTAAATTATTTTTATCTTAGAAAAAAAGAGTATGTCTTCTCAAACAGATGCGGAGAAACTAATTGATAAAGGTATGCATTGTTTAAAACTGTTAGACTCTCTATTGTTCAATTAAATGCTTGGATATATAAAAGAAAACATCTGGAATACATGGCAATTGATATTGTTTCCTTTTCAGGCAAAGTCAGAATGCTGCTGGAAGAGCTCTGGCATTGCGTAGAAACTTCATCCAAAACGCAAGAAAATTTGTTCATCGATGGTAATCATTTTTGGTGTTTGAGCAAAATTTTACATTGCTGAAATGTATTTATTATCAAGTCACCAAACTTAATTCTGTTGAAGAGGCAATGCATTTTTTTTTTTTATATATATACAGGAGAAGAGGCAACACCCTTGAAAAGCGAACTTAAAAGAATACCTTCTCAGCCATTGCTTAACAGTCCTTTAGGAAGACAGATTTCCCATTCATCTCCAGGGAATCCCAGTCCAGAAACTCAATTGCAATCTTCAAAACACTCCTCACCTAAATCACCTCCAGCTATCAGTAGGCCTAAATCATCACCTCAAAATCTGAAAAAGCAGAATAAAGAACAACATTTCAGTACACCAAGTAGAAAGAGGAAAGTAAGTTCAGATGGGCTTGAACATGTGAACACTTGGACTGATGATGCTAATAGATCTTTGCTAAACGAAATGACAGATCGAGACTTCTTACATGAAGATTACTGTATGGATTTGCAGGACATTAAAGAGTGGTTCAAGCCTTTGCCCACAGCTTTATCACCTGTGCATAGCCCCTCAGTAGAGCTGGTAAGTGAACATTTACATTTCAGTTACATTGTAATGCTCAAGTGATTAAATTGCAGTGCCATTACTGTGGTTTTCAGAGATGTGGAGTCTTGGTCTTTGACTTGGCAAATATTAAAATGCATCCAAGTTGAATTTGACTTTACAGTTAACTATTTATGACTATGCTTGGGCTTGAGCTGATAACTTGTAACAAATAATTCCTTCTGAGACTTTCTATTGAGATCAGTTTAGATAAGTTGAGAAAGCATCAAATGTGCATTGCAGAGAAAAAATATTTGTAAAGTTTCATACCAACACCTACACCAGATTTATTTTCAGCCCACAGAAATTGTGCTGTAGAAATTCCCAATACAAGTCAATTGTAATTGAAATACTGACAGAAAACGTGTGAAACGTTGCATGTCATGTCAAATATATTGGTATCCATGGAGATTCAACAATCAACAGTTGTTGCCTAAGGCAATTAGTTAAAGTGCCCCTATTATGGATTTTTGGAAAATTTATGGAAAATTATTCATGTAATGTGTAACATAGCTCTGAGTGAATGAAAACATCCTGCAAAGTTTTGAATCTGAAAGTGCACCGTATATAAAGTTATTGTCTCTCAAAAGTAAGAGTCGACTCTGAGTCAATTAAATGAGTCGTTTGTAAAACGAATCCCAAGCCGTTTTGTGACATCACAATGAAACATTGGCATATGCCTGCCCACTTATTGCGCGCACAGATGGCAGGGAAAATTCATTTTTTCAACAATACCACAGCAGTACAATCTTTTGTTGTGTTCCCGTCATTTTACTGACCACTGCTTCTCAAACCTCGGGGAGTTTAACGCAGGATTCACAAAACGCTTGATCTTAAAATATGGATCAATGCCCAGTTTATTTGGACCAGCTTGCTCCTCTGAATCTCAACCTGTAAGTATGATCAATAATTGATGTTTATATTTCCTAGCGATCGTTCAAAATTCGTAGTTTTGTATGTCATGTTGTGTAACGTACACCCTAGTCTGTCTCCTGCTAACCGGCTAACTCACGTTTCTGTAGTTAGTACTATTCAGATGTGGGTCCAATATTGTCTAAAAATGAGTTGATTAATGCAGCTTGTCTGTCTTATTACTTGGAGTAATGGTCAAGGATGGAGCACGACTTTAGTTTACAAAGTCTAATGCATTATCAGCGATTCTCTGCTAACGTGGGAGTTTACAACATACAAAAACTTTTTTTTTCTCTGTGTTTTTATTATTACAGTAGAGTGGAGCTCTCTGTTTTGTAATAGGATGTTAAGATGTTAGTCCACACTAACTAGTTCAAGTATTATCTCTGTAAGCAGTAAATACCCATTGTAATGTCAAACAATGATATAGCCTTTTTTCTTTGTTAATAGTTATGACGAAAAAGTCTGTACACATCTGGCTTAAATGTTTATCTTATGTTAGAGGTTTTCAGCCTCGCTTGGCATTCTAATACAGTTCCCACTGGTGCCACTACATAAAATATAACAGCTATCACGTCTTATAAATAACTAAGGTGACACTTGCCATATAGAAACATCCTACTCCAGTCGTGATTTGCAAATCAGTTTCTGGTTGATCGACTACTTCAGACGTTTCATCATCGGACTCTGTCTCTAATTGATACTGTAAAATCAATGCTATCTGTTCTGTCCATATATTGTATACAATGTCTTGTGAACTGATAGCTGTCATTCAGTTATGGCAATGGCCACGCGCTGCGCGCAGTAAACCACTCACAAAGGATTGGGCCATCTGACCAATCGGAGCAGTGAAGGCTCACGGAAAGGAGGGGTTTAGAGAGACCGATTCATTGAACTGCTTCAAACGAATCGTTTACCAATCTTTACTGAACTGAGGTGAAAAAAAAATTATATTATGAGAAAACGAAAGTGTTTTTTGACCTTGCATGCATGTAAACCTGTTGTAAGAGACTCTAAAATCAATATTAGGAACCTTAAAAAAGGCATAATAGGGGTACTTTAAATACTTTTAATACTAGCTTGTAAAATGTAACTGTAATGTTCCTTAAGGGTCAGTAGTGGTTAAGAGATGTAGTATAACACTTTTAATTTGTTCTTTCAGGCCAGCGTCAATGACGACCAACCAATGTCCGATACTGAACAGGAATATCAATCAAATAATGGAAAACCAGAAGCACTGTCAAGCTTACAAGAAGATATTCTTCAAAACAACACAGAATTAGAACCCTCAGATATTGAGAAGTCATTGCTAAAAGAAGTGGAAAAATCCTCTGTAATTTTGTCCCCAAACACTCATGCAAGATTAGCTGTGTCTTTCGATAATTTAGATCTCGAAAACCCTTTGTCTGACAGCCAACACATGGAGGTAGAGTATGTGTTTGAAGTAACGCATGGCTGTGAAGCCAACACTCAGAATCAAACTGCAAAGTCAGATATAGAAAATGGACACGGTGTGGAAAGTTCCTTAGAAAGTGACACCACACAAACCATGGGAGAGCTTCCACTGATGAATCAGAATGGTGACAGAACACAATTGGAGGATACAAAAATCACTAATAAGCTTAAAAATATGTTGGAAAACTCAGATCCTCAGCAGGATATAAAATCTGAGATAGACACCAGTTCTATTGAATCTGCAGAAAGCAAAACTCCGGTACAGCCCAACGTGACATTGGAAGCTAATGTCAAGAGTGTTTCAACACTTGATGTGAATAATAGT
Source organism: Elopichthys bambusa (assembly GCA_037101425.1). Lineage (NCBI taxonomy): Eukaryota > Metazoa > Chordata > Actinopteri > Cypriniformes > Xenocyprididae > Elopichthys > Elopichthys bambusa. The sequence goes on from CM074439.1 coordinate 7,950,381, forward strand.
AAGTTAGACAGTATTGACAATAAGGAGTCAAAGAGTTCTGTACCACTGGAAATTAAGTCTGAAGCAGATATATCAACACACAACATTCTGAACAGACTAGCTGACAAGGCTGATCAGTCTGAAGATGGTGCTGAGAATAATTGTTCAATGCCTGCAGAAGATCAAAAAAGTTTGGATGCAAGAGAAAATGGAAGTGCATCCCCTTTAAGACCCTCAAAGGCTGAAGAATCATCATCAGAAGATGAAGGATTTTTTGGTTTGAAGAGAAAGGTTAGGGGTGTTCACTCAAGGTCAGAAGGAAGAATCTCCTCAGAAGAATTGGACAGTGTTTCTGGGAATAAGCAGTTTTCCACTGCAAAGCAAATGTCCAGAGATGAGCCTCAGGAATTGCTTTCTGAGAATGGAGCACTATGTCACTCTGGACTTTCCACAGTAATTATGCATTCTGAGGATAAAAGAGATGCTGAACAGCCAGAAAAGGCCAAGTTACAGAGTCAAGAAAATAACCCTAAGGATAAAGAAAATGATTCTGTGATGCCTAGAAAAACATCAGAGCAAATAAATAATGAATCTCAGCAGGCAGAGATGTCAACTGATGCCTATAGCCCTGGTGTCAAAGATTTGGTCAGTGATGTTTATAACCACAAGGAAACATCAGGAGATTCTGCTGTGGGTAGTCTTGAAGATAGCAGCGCACCATGCCAGAGTACTCTGGATGCAGAATATTCTACCTTTGAAAAAGGTGAAAATATTTCACTTGTTCCAGGTCTCCACACCAAAATTCATATTACACCAACCTCATGTTTATCTCTTGGAAGGGTTCGAACAGAGATGGGTCCACCCCTCCCTCCAGTTGTTATGCCACTGACTGCTACTCCTCCAAGGTTTGGAAAACATCATACTCCTTTAAAGCCTACTTCAGCATCCTCAGGATTACCATTAGATGGACCAAAGTCTCCTAAGATGACATTGTCAGTGCCTGTTATTGATTCAGCTCTTCCAGATGCCTCAAAAATGTCTCCATGCTTGACCACTCCATCGCCGTCTTGTGGAGTTCCCTCCTCACCACTTCAGTTTGGATCGGCTACTCCAAAACATGCTGTTCCAGTCCCAGGAAGACTCCCATCATCTGCCTTATCCTCCTCTCCTCCTGCTGCTTCTCAGGAAAATTCCATGCAGATGCTGGATACTATGTATCCTGATCTCTCTGCACGAGCCCGCACGTTAAACATACTCCGTGGGAATGTTAACCTGAAACGAGCTGGCAATGAGAATGGTACCTCTCCTCCGTCTGTTAACCAGATATCAGGAAATAAAACAATCAGTTCTTCATCTACTGCCTTTACCAAAACAGAGCAGAAACCAAAAAAGACAGGAGTAAACATGCTTTTGCCAAAGAGTGCTAAAAGACTCAGACTTGATAACTGCTCTCCTGCTCCTCCTGGTGTTGCTTTTCCTGCAGAACAAGTAAAGGATCATCAAACGGTTATTAAAACAGAGTCCCTCCAATATCACCAAGAAGTACAAAGCAATCAGCAGAAAGTTGAGAAAAAGCCAGACAACACAATTGACAAAAATTGTCAGATCTCAGAAGCACTGGCCAAAGTTGGAATGTCCTGTTTTGATGTTTTGCCTGTTGTTAAGAGTCATGTGTTCCTTGGTAGAATATCTCTGGTACCAATTTTGACTGATGAAGAAAAGGCTGTAATTGCTGATTTCTGTGTAAATCAGGTATGTTTATGCTTTGTGCAATTCAGATGGTTTTTCTAGGCAATGCAACTTTGAGGACATTGATGCACACCTTTGCATTTTTTCCCTGTTTCTTTAGTCTTCAGCAGAAAAGCTCATGTCTGCCATCTTGACTAAACTAAAGACTGAGAGGAGCATTCTGAGTTGTGAAAATATACAAGCTCTGTGTAGAGTCTACACGGGGATATGTCGCCAGATAGGGGACTATCAGAAAGCCCATGCCTTTGCATACAACATCCTCAAAGAGGGTGAGTTTACTGCAACTTTTCCCATTATTTTTATATTTATATGGTATGTTTATTAAACATATAATTTGTTGTTAAGCCTTTAGAGTCAGGGGTTCTCAACTCTGGCCCTCAAGGTCCATTTTCCTTGCAGAGTTTAGCTCCAACTCACAAACTCACCTTCTTATAACTTTCTAGTAATCCTGAAGACCTTTATTAGCTTGTTTAGGTGTGTTTGATTAGGGTTGGAGCAAAACTCTGCAGGAAAGTGCACCTTGAGGGCCATTGTTGAGAACCTCTATTTTAAGTGTTGGTATTACCAAACTTAAGTAGACTTTCAGAGACATGGCATGTCTCCAGTTTCAAGTTGTTGATTCAATCCGGATTCTTTACTCACAGATTTTCCTGATGCCTCCAAGCTAATTTTGTTTATGGTTACAACATGGCCAAGTGTTCTTTTCCATGAGACCACCTTGTGCAAAGCCATTCATACAGTTGCCAATCTTAAATCGGAAGAAGGAATTTTGGATTATCTAACTAAATATCTACACTGGGATAAGGTATGCTTCATTGTCTATTCTTTTACTTGCAGGCTCTGATGGCTGGAGGTAACAAACTACCATGATTCATTCCATTACCAATAATTATTACAAAACCTATAGATTCTGTAATTTCCTGCCTGACCATGATATTTTTTCCTCTGGGCATCATATATATATATATATAAAGAAAGGGTACACAACAGTATAATTGTGTACCTTTTAATTCAATGCATGAAACTAATAATTTAAGTTGCATTTTAACAGTTTTCCCTAAAATTTCCTAGAGTCCTCCTGATGACATCCATAAATTGATTAGCAACACACTGAAGGCACTTCAAGAAGACAAAGCTTTGACATTTCAGAAGCAAGATCGTCATGGTCACGACCTTTGCCCAACTGCTTGGGAATATATATATACCTTGGATCTCTTGTGTACACATATGAAGTGGAAGTGGACGCATGACTATGTTATTGGGTATATTAAGTACAGAATGTTAAATAATTTAAAAGAATGAATAATCAATATATTCATAATAATATATAGAGTGGATAACTAATTTATTTATCATGACTTTTTTTAATTAAACAGCAAAGAGCTATGGCCCATTATGAACACTTGGGTGACACAGTCAAGGCTTCAGCAATCCCCAGTCCGTGATGTTTGTGTAGCAGCTGTTTTGAGATTGATCGGTAAGTTATTGATTTTTGCATAAAGTGATTAATGCTGAAAGTATTTCTTTAATTTAAAGTAACATTAAAATATTTTTTAAATTATGTTTATTTTAATATTATAAAATTTTAATTAAAAAGTAATGAATTAAATCTATGAAGATGAATTATTATACAAAATATTTAATAGTATTTCATAATGTTTCATTTTTTGCTTGATGGTGCATTTTATAACAGCACTACAAGTCAAAATGTCATTAACAATGGCATAAAATCTCACAAATCACAGCCTTTGTTTATCATTTTTCTTCTGTATTTCTCCAGGACGACTTGGTCAGTTAGGAATGAAGCAGATGCTTTCCAAATCAGTCCAAAATGTTGCAAAAGCTATAAACCTTTTTGGAAAACACGGGATTACAGAAGGTACTGGACTTCTATTAATAAAGCACAACAGTAATGGCAAATTAAAGATATTTTAATAAAATGATGGCTTGCCTAAGTTTTTATGTTTTGAAGTTGTGTATAAATCTATAGCCTTAGGGTTAGCAACCCCACACCATGCATCACAATATGACCATTTGTTATATGATTGTAGGTGTGCCCAAGGAGGTGCAGTTGTCTGCTGTCTATGCCATTTATGACCTGGCACCCTGCAACCCAAAAGATGCCCTGGAGGCTCTGGCATCATGGCGAAGTGAAACCACACAGCCAGTACCCTCTGCAGTGACCAGCTGCATCACTCAGATCGGCTCCCTTTGTCGTCGGATTAAATCCTGAATTTTTTTTTTTTAATCACTGCAGGTGCTGTTTTTGAGCATTCTTTTTTTTTTTTTAAACAACACGTAAGCTGTGACTGTTCTCTGGTTTTGCTCTGTGACCTGACAGAATGTGTTCATTGGTTACAGAAAAACACAGAAATGCTGTTCTTGTACATTTGTGTATATTATGTATGTAGATTAAAGATATTATGTTTATAAAGAACATTTGTATTTAACTTGAAAATGTGTTTTTGACTTTTGTTTTGTCAGCATTAATATACAAAAAAAATGGAAAGATTGTATGGTTTGTTGCTCTTTTTATTTTATTTTTTTAATTGACGACATGCTTTTGTGCTTAGAATATTATATTCTTGATACATCTGCTTTTGTCCTGATCTGATTTGACACAAGATTGTGCTTCCTTATGTAATGTAGCCTTTTTTCATTTTAGTTCTGATCATTTTCCTTGCAGGGTTTGTTTAAAAAAAAAAAAAAAAAATAGTAAGAGAACCTTTCTTGAAATGTTAGTGAGAACAGAAGTGTTTTGGTTAATAACAGACTGAAGGTAAATCTAGTTGACAAAGCAGCTCATCTGTGTTATCTTTCACAGACTTGACTTAAAATTTCATATGCAATATATTGGAAGAAATAAGCTGTGGTGGTTCTTCACTCAGATCCAACAATACATTTGAAATCTTTGTAAGACATTTCTTTAACGCTGCTATCATACTGGCTACTTTAAATCTTCCCACTAAAGACTCAAATTATGTTGCAGGCTCAGGCACAATTTTGCCTTTTGGTCTCATAATTTTGTCATGCTAGGCTGCTTTAATTTTATTAAAACTGGTAAACATAAATACCATGACCTTTTATAACCGTAAAATTAAGACTATGTGCTGAGCCCTGTGACAAAATATGGAAAAATCTCGTTCTAATATCTGAAAAAATATAAATTTTATATACAAGATTGTAAGCAATTCGCCAAACTGCAAAACCTAGAAAATGCTTGCATCGCTTTTTTCATAAGGTTGGATAAATGGGTGGGGAAATGGAAGGGGGTGTGTTACGCTTCCAGAAAGAGTTTAAATTCCCAGAGACATGCGCACTCCAGTCGAGATTCCCTGTGCGCCATATTGGAATGATCTGGATTCAACAGTTCGCTAAGAAACAGCTCACGCAGTGGAACTATCTCGATTTCTTTTAGTATTTCCCGGGATTTTTAAACTTATAATCAGTGTCTCACACATTCACGTGAGTCTTATAACTCTCGAGGACGCCTGTCTGCCCTGAGGCGAGAGAGTGTTTGTAAGATTTGTAACGGCGAAGTTGGATGGATCCTCGGGTGGCTTGGAATCAGCCCGAACAGAAAGGACCTGCCAACGCTTTATGGATGCGCGTATGGGAAACCTCGCAAAGGCGAAACCACTGTCACACGCTGCGGGTGAACACACCTGCGTTGGCGGCTGGTTTCATGAAGCAGTTAACGCTGGTTCCCACCAACAGAGTTGTAAAACCTATTAACAATTGCACAAATCAGCCTTGTAATGATGGTGGTGCCATGAGATCTCCATACGCATGTTCTGATCCTGCACCTCCGTATGTCACCCCTGTTGAGGTCAACGGTCGTGATTCTTTATCACCTTTATCTTCAGGAGATTCCGAAAGTGACAGTCCGACATCAGATTCATCATCTACTACTGGTGACGGTATGAGCGCAATTCCAGCCAAACTTCACTTTAACTTCACTGAACATATGCACAATGTCAATAATTGTTTACAACAACATTATCAGCGGCTACAGACTCAAATAATGATGGATAACCAGCTTAAAAACCATGCAGGACTAAGGAGACCTGACAATAAAGCGAGCACATATGGATTGAACTACTTTCTGTCCCACTCTAATGACAGTTATTTAAGTGGGACCCCATGGGCAACCAGAAGATACAGTCTAGGTATTAATGGGTAAGAGCACTTTCATCAGTATTGGTGACACTTTTCACTTTTCATTCGTGGCTTTTAATCTTTTATTATTATTATTATTATTGGCTTAATATTAGTAGGTTGGAAGACTATGATGGTCAGTTAGTTGTGCATGGGCCTTTGCATTAGCGTGTTGGTGGGGGAGAAAAAGGGACTAGGTTGGGACTTGCTTGGTTTTTGCTGTTTTGAAGTCTATAACTGCTAACACATTGACAGTTTGTATGACATGATATAAACCAGAAGTAAAATTTATTTAAGCTCTAGGTAAGTAAGTGAGTAACTTTTGGTCTATGTTATCTGAGCCCTCAAGTCCAGAGTAATGTGACAAGGAGCCAGACAAAATAAGCAAGCTGAAAGTCCATAATTTTGGGACTGAATGCATTTAGAATAATAAGTTCAAGTACAAGGACAACTAGGAACAGTTGCCCCCTTAATTTTCAGTACTTTGCATTTTAGTAGTCTCTATGTAATAGGCAACACAATTTAGTAATTTTGGCGCTTCTAATTATTAGATGATAAAATGCAGTTGCAAATGTTTTACAAAATACACAAACTTATTGGTGTACCAATAAAGTGTGCAAAACTTTAAGTTTTGCTACTGAATTAAATGCAATAACTAATTTAACTTTCATTGCAGAGTTTTCCTTGACATTACGCAATTTCGGGGCACATGAGTTCCTTAATCAATTATAGTATTTGCCCTCAAATACTGCTCTGAAGTGTGGATTTAGTGTGCATTAAGGACACTGTCCCAGGTCAGAAATGCCAGAAAAGTTCAGTCTTGCGCATTTACTTCCTGGGACAAGACCTTTCTCTTACCCCTGCTGTCATGCATATTATGAGCTCTGATGCACATAAGATAAAGAATTTTTTAAGGGAAACCTGGGACAGACATATTTCTGCACTAATGCTGTATACATTTTCTGAGTTTTTTTTTACCTGGTGTTTGTTCATACAGCTCTAGTTTCATGTTATTCATAGGTCTTCAATAGGAAGCAAGTTGTTTTAAGGATTGTGATGTTTATCCTCCCCAGCCTGCATGAGGAGATTGTGGATTTTTATAATTTCATGTCCCCACGCCCAGAAGAGGAAGCAATGAGGAGAGATGTTGTCAATCGTATTGAAGCTGTAATCAAAAATTTGTGGCCTACAGCAAAGGTGAGTCCAGACTCCGAGAGAGTGTACATGTTGCTGGATTTAAAAAAACAAAACTGTGTTTATATGTTTATATTTATATACTTTCCGCCATGAGGCTCTGACATTGACAAACAATTCATCTTCAAGGTAACAAGCAGACAGATGGCAAACACAAAGGTTCATTAAAGGTCTAAAAAGAGTAAAAGTCCTCTTCTGCTCAGATATTTAGACAACCCCAACTCAGAAAAAGTCCTGAGAAAAAGTGACCATGTTTCATAAATAACTTTTTGAACCTTGTGCAGTGAGTTTGCTATTTTAAAGCTTTTAAGTGTTTTAAAGAAGACCTGCAAGTTAATCTTAAGAAGGAGAGGGGACATTCAGTCTTTGCTTTCTAAAAAGTTCTCTTTTCTTTTGAGTGTCTGTCAAAGATTGCAGTGTAAACAGCACATAATAGCATAAACAGCACTTTTTAAAGTGCCATTTCATCTTTCAGGTTGAAATATTTGGCAGCTTCAGTACAGGACTCTATCTTCCTACCAGGTATTGTATATGGTTGTTTACATATGTTTGATCTTGCAGTGATAAATGGAATTATTTTATTGTTATTGTGTGATTTTGTTCTTAATTGCATTATGTAGTGATATTGACCTGGTGGTGTTTGGAAAATGGGAACAACCACCTCTGCAGCAGCTGGACCAGGCACTCAGGCAGAATAATGTTGCTGAGCCCTTCTCCATTAAACTACTTGACAAGGCTACGGTTAGTCATTATCAACCTTGTTCTTCTGTGAGCACCTCAAGGTCAAAGTCTTTGGCATTTTAAAAGGTGCGTGCGTGCGTGCGTGCGTGCGTGCGTGCGTGCGTGCGTGCTCATATAACCATTTTAAAATCTTTTATGAAGTTTTTTATGCACACTTTTTTTTTTTTTTTTTTTTTTTGTGGTTTACTATAACCGTAATAATTCCAATATTAATAATAGTCTTCTTCGTATGAAGAATCAATTTAGTAATCAGAGTCTTTTTCTGTACAGGTACCAATAATTAAGCTGACTGACAGAGAGACCGATGTGAAGGTAGACATCAGTTTTAATGTCGAAACTGGTGTCAAAGCAGCTCGGTTTATTAAGGATCATCTTAAGGTGAGAGCTTGCTGTATTTCTTTTGAATGAGCATGTTGAGCCCACATTAAGTGACTGATTTGGTGCTGTAGAACTGAAAGCATGTAGTCACCGGAGTCTTGTATTAAGAATTGATTTGCATTGATATTGAATGCCTTAACCTGGCCACATATGAAAATATAAATATTTGTGATTGAACATACTATGTGCTACAATTCTTTTATTTCCTTTTTAAATGTAGAAATACTCAGTGTTGCCATACCTGATCTTTGTGCTGAAGCAGTTCCTGCTTCAGAGAGATTTGAACGAGGTGTTTACAGGTGGTATCAGTTCCTACAGCCTCATTTTAATGGCCATCAGCTTCCTGCAGGTGAGGCACCAAGAAGAGTTGCCCGGTATCTTTGTGTTGTAATTTTACGCATGCCCTTTTCCGGACGGTGTTTCTGTACCGCTAATTGATATACCATTTATCCTCACTTTGCATTGAGCCATTTGACTGTAATATTATAATGGTATTTATATAGCATCCCTTGGGAAACTTGACATTCTTGATTGATCAGATATACAAAATTGATTGATTTGGTCATTAAATTACAGTAAACAGACATTGCCTTTTGGTGTTTTTCAGCTCCATCCCAGAATAGACTGCAGAGCTTCTAATATTAATTTGGGCATCCTACTCATCGAGTTCTTCGAATTGTATGGAAGGCATTTTAACTATCTGAAAACAGGCATCCGTGTGAAGGATGGAGGAGCGTATCTGGCCAAAGAGGAGATCATGAAGGTCATGGAGAATAGATACAGACCCTCAATGCTCTGTATTGAGGACCCAAACTTACCAGGTATGAGCACAAACCACCACAGATTAACCAGGTTTATCCCCTTGCAATGAAGTAAACTAGTCTGTCAAATTTACTGACTCTTGATGTTTAAGATGTGACAATCAAAAATGCAGTTTTGTGCTTGAATTGGCACAGAGTACAGCTACAGAATGGCCAAAAAATTCATCATTTGAAAAACTGTGTTAATGCTTAGATTTGTTGATTAAACTAACAGTAAGCTTTTTAATTAAGGATTCTCTGTACATTAGGAAATGATGTTGGCCGGAGCTCTTACGGTGCCATGCAGGTGAAAGAGGTGTTTAACTATGCATACCTCGTCTTGAGTCATGCTGTATCTCCACTATCGCGCTCCTACCCCAACAGAAATATGGAAAGGTAAGTCCCAGATGAGTAAGATGATAAAGGAAAACGGCAGCCGCAACCAATTCTGTGCTACTTAAATGTTTTTAGCCAATGACATTTCAAAGACTTAAAGGGTTAGTTCACCCAAAAAAGGAAATGCGTCATGATTTACTCCGCCTCATGCTATTCCCATTGTTACATTTCATCTTCGGAACTCAAATTAAGATATTCTTAATGAAACCTGAGATTTCTGTCCCTCCATTAAAAGTCCATTCTACCAAAACTTTGTCTCTTCATATTTCATAAGGAATTCTTAAAAGAAATGCATACGAATTGAGTGGTTTAATCCAAGTCTTCTGAAGACACTTTATATGATGAACCGATTTAATTTAGCCATTTATTTACATATAGGCATTGAATAATGGACATAAAGCACAAAATATCCTAACACAGAAGCTTCCATTTACCATATTTGGTGTGCTCTATGTATGTGCATCTATTTGGGCGTGGTACAACATAAGAGTAAGTAATTGATTACAATTTATTTTTGACCTATCACTCTCACTTGTTTTGAATGTTAACGTGTAATCAGATAGGTTAAGGAATTATTACTATAATATTGTAATTATATAACTACCAATGTTGTTCAATATCTTATTTCCCTTCACAAATGACTTTTTGGTTCTTTAACATGATGAACTTTTCCGTGCATTGAAGTCTGTCAGCCTCATTTTGTTGGAGAAATAATTTTTTACACTTTCAATCTTAAGCACATTGGGACGTGTCATTAAAGTGACCCAGGAAGTAATTAACTACAGGGAGTGGATCATTCAGCAGTGGGGAAACAGACACAATGCCAAGATGATTGACATTAAAAGTAAGTAATTGGAATCTTGTGGAAAGTACACTTTCTTTCTTTTTTTTTTTTTTTTTTGTGCTTTGAGGATGAAGGCCAAGGATTTTGACGATGTTTCTGGTCATTTTAGTTCAGAATGGTGTAGAAGACTTGGAGCAGACCTCAAGTGAGGAGCAGCAGAGAGACTCCTCATCACCGCACAGTGCAGGCTCACCTGTGTCCCTCTCCAGCCTTCAGCAGCACTCTTCATCATCTTCCTCTGTGTCCTCGCTGTCTGGGAGTGACATTGTAAGCTCCTGGTGTAGTTTCTTGACTGGACAAGAGAACTCATTAAAGGCACATGTCAGCACACTTCTGCATTAAATCCATTGAGTCAACCCATTCAAAACCACAAAGTTTGCTGTCATTTAAATTGGCTTTGTAATCTGCCATTTGAGATTTAGTTGTCTTTTCTTTTCTCTCTCTATCTCTCTCTCTCTCCACCCCTCTCTCTCAGGATTCTGACACACCGTGCAAGGCTTCAGTTCTTCATGATGCATCTGGAACTTTCCTGCACTCCAGAAGTCAGGTAAGGCCAACATTCCACTGATTTTTATTTAATTTGCAGAGTCATTAGAGAATAAGAGGGAGTCAATGGCTGCGTCCGAAAGCTTAGGCAACTGACTTGTTGTCTTGCTTCCCTATCAGGCAATGATTTTGCAGGCAGCGTTTGTGAACGAAGGCACTTCACGAAACTGGGGCCGTATTCACAAAACATTTTATCTTGCCACTAAGTTCTCCTAAATAGCAGTAAAAGTTCTTGGGTAAGAGTTTCCTCTTAGAACCTATTCTCAAAGCTGTTGAGACTAGCTTTCATGAAGGAATGGGAAGAAATCTTAAGCTAAAAGAAAGGACGTGGTTGACCTCGTTGCTATGGATGTCAACACGCTTACTAACTATGCACACAGACTGGCTGATAGGAGATGGGTCTCTGTCTGTGATTTAATCATAGAAATATTGTAGAACAAGGTACTGTTGGCATATTCAATTAAAGATTTTAAAATAAAAATGTTGCTATATTTAAACAGATTTTAAACTGCAGGCTAAGTGTCACTAATTAAACAAGTATATGTTCAGCTAATTGTCAGCCTCTTATATGTCTGAATCTTGAGAGGTTGCAGAATTCAAGTTAGGATCTGGAAAGCTCCACGAGCCGGAACTCGAACTCAGGTAACCCGAGCTGTGCACAAGGCTGTTGGCGCAGACGATAGGACATTTATTTTCAGCTTGACTGCAATGGTTTATTCTTCATCATTTAATGCATATTGCCTGTACATAAATGAACCTTTATATTATGTCATTAAAATCAGATTAAAACCTATAATTCAAAATATTTATTGCATTTATGAAGAACAGGCTCAGCACCCAAGGCCCTATTGCCTCAATGGTTTACTGTGTCTTTGGGCAGATTGCTGAGGCGGATTGTGACAACAACAGCATTTTAGGATTGTTTGTGATTTGGTCTTGGTGACTTGAGAGTCCTCTTGACTACCCCTAACTTTTCACAGATTTAGGAGCTGGTTTTAGCTCTAAAATGCTTTGTAAAATACTTAGAGCAAAAATGTAGGAGACCTAAAATTAGGACATGTCCATTATTTTAAAGAGTTTCTCCTAAATAGGCAAGTTAAGAGCTACTTTTTGCCCCAAGATGTTTTTTGACTACGTCCCCTGATTTTGGACAGACTTCTGATTTGTTGATCTACAACAAAAATGATCTACAACACAATAGAGAGCTTTAGTGATAATTAAGAAAATATATAATTTACTAAAATACTAATTTCTCGCTAGAAATGGCATCAGAAATGGAAAAAGTTGGTCAAATTTTCTATAAATGGCAGCTTTTTGCTAAACTGTCATGAATTGGAACACGCAGTAATATGGGATATCAAAGCAGTAAAGGATACATCTATGCTGCCTTCAGAAATCAATCAATCAATTAAAGTTATCTTGGTAGACAGGATGTGGCACGAACATTGGACATTGTTGCCTTTCTTCCTCCGTTTCTTGCCTGTGGAGGCAGCATTTTTCAGCTTTTGGATGCAGCCAATATGTCTTTCAGCAACCTTATGTAACCAGTCCTTGTGTTCTGACAAAATACATTTTTGCCTGCTATAAGTTGGCCAGTGGAATTCCACTTGTGGTTGTAGTTACTTGTGCGTTGTTTTGTATTCCCTCTTCCTGTTTCAGTCACACCCATTACCCAGCAAACAATGTATGGATGTATGTTTGACTCTTATGAATGGAGTACTCCACATGTCACCTGTTTACTCCAGCTCAATACCCATCCAGAGTCACTACACTAATGTAAGGGACTAGTGTGATCATATTAAACTCCTAGATCATATTAATGTTTAGGTATACTTGATTTGTAAGGGTTTTAACCTACTTGTTTTCTTTCCCCTCTCTTCAAATATCCCATTAACAAAAATGGCACATCAAATTTCCAAGTAGTTTATAAAAACAACAAGGCAGTGCTTGATGTAAATTGGGACTACAATTTATTTTGCATAGACTTGCTACTGGAAGTAAATACTGGTATTAAATTACCAGGGGCCTCATTTATAACCGTTGCGTATGCGCAAAACAGGCCCTGAAAGAGGCGTACGCCAGTTCCTACGCATAAGTTGTAATTTATAAAAACAAACTTGATGGGAAAATTTGCTCACCTCCACGCCAACTCTGACCCATGCGTACGAACATTTGAGACCGAGCAGTTTGGCGACACCAATGGTGAGCTGAGGGACTATGTCAGATGAAGGAAAACCACTTTAAATATTAATTATGAGTCCTAATAATAAATACAGTGCATGTTCACAATAACAGTTTAAATAAATAAAAGAATGATTTAAACTCGCATGGAAACTCACGTTTTCATTTTGATATACACATTTACATTAATATTACACTTTCACTAATGGCGATAAGCACTGAAATTACATTACGCAGTCATTACGCAGAAGTAAAGCAAAAATTATATGAATCTAGATAGATTTTTTTTTTTTGAGTTTGCTCGAGTTTGTTGTTCAATTTGGGCTGTTTGTGTTGCCTAAAGTATTGATAAATGCTTACAGCAGGCTGGTATCATACTTAAATTTCTTGTTTCAGAATGGCCAGAGATTCAAGGGGCCTCCACACACTAATTGTTTAGAGCTTAACACCGTGCCTGTCCCCAGAGGACATCATCCTCAGTATGGCCGTAATGGCTGGCGTCGGCATCGAAGGGACATTGTTCCCATGAGCCTCAGCAGATAGTGCCAACCACTTGTCTACTGCTTCCACTTCTGCCCAAGACAAAGAATGTGGGCCACAGACCTTTGGTTTCATAGGTCAAAGGTAACATTTCTGCTTAAGATGGGCGCTGACTGAAATTGCACTTTTGATTTGTTTTGTCCAGTGCTCTTCCTGTGACTACACATTTAAATGTTTTTCATTTGTACTTTTTTTTTTTTTTTTTTTTTTTTTTTTTTTTGTATGAAAATGTCTGACTTTTCATCTCTTGTTATTGCTTTTCAGAATATTTTTGATAACAGAAGTCTTGTTGCAGCACCGCTAGGCTGTGATTGCTTTTGTATTGTAAATCTTTATGTAAAATACTATCTTTGTGCAATATATATATTTTTTTAAATTTGATTTTAGTTCAATTTTAATTTTCTTGAACTGAATGTAAATTGACATTACACTATGGATCACATATGGTATTTTAAAATGTTCAAATCCATATCACAACCAGTTTTATTGTTGGGATTGTGGTTTTGTGCATGTTAAAATCTTGTGTGTACTACATACTACTTGCTCATCTGTTGGCCTTTCAGACATGCACTTAAGTTTGTGCCAGCAAATGGGTTTAGTGCTTGATCATTTACTCTGTATCAAAATCATCTCCTCTCTGACTTGTATACTGCCATTCATGGTGAATGACTTGAATGTGCGCTGTATTAGGTTAACCAATAAGTATTTTTTGTCTGTTTTTGCAAGATCTCCTGATTAAGGACATACTATTTTTTTTTTTTTTTTTTTTTTTTTCTACAATTTAATGGTTTTTTAATCGGTTCCATATTTTCTTGCATTTGACATCTTTTCCCTACCCTCAGATGCATGTAACGGTCTAAATGTAGTCCTCTTGGACTTGATTCTGCCACCAGATGGCAACTCTGCACCCACCAAGTATCTTTTATTTTATTTATTTATTTTTGCCATGAAGCTCACCATGCTTGTACAAAACATTTCACGCAAAAAATTTTGTTCCATAACACCTTTCGACAAGATTTGGCACTTAATACATTCTTGCATTAAACCTGATCATAGTTTCTAGGGCCTCTCTGATCAAAACTCCCTTTTGGACCATTTTCAGTATAATCCCAAAGCCAACTCTTAATTTTGCTATATGCCCTGAAAATACTGGAGGTTTGATCACCAGAGGGGTTTGTTACATGTGTCTTGAAAGGGTAGAGATACCAATGTACAAATGCAGTGATTTACATCAAGAAATCAAACACTAAAGGATCTACAGAGAAAGTCCTCTCACCTGAATGCAGGTGATGTTTGAATGTAATGTCTGATGTGTAAAATTTAAGACTTTTTTTCCAATATACATTTTTATGTATGTTTTGTACTCAAGTTATTTTTAAAATAAACATCTTAAACTGCTGGTGTGTTCTTTATGCCCCTTTTCTGATTAGGGGTTCAAGCATGTAGCGCTGAAACCCTATTGTAATTGTTAAAATTTCCAAGGATCAGCATTCTTCCCTAAAAATGATCAGGCAGACTTGAAACTTTGAGGGCTGGCAGTACTCACACAGTCTACAACATCAGCAAGGCTCACCCCGATCGGCCTGACATTGTAGGCTCAAGTGTCTTACAAATATTATATTGAATCCTCGGCTCAAGATGGACAAAATGCATGACTAATTCAATCGTTGTGAGTTTCTCCTGTATTTTGGAAAAACCTACTTTTGCAAACTAGTCCTAGGTTTTTGGCCTGATCGGAACAAAACCAGTGCAGCAAGATTCTCTGAAGTCTGATTGTCAATAATTATCAAAAAAGTTGAAATTTCGATTCAAGGGTCTCTAAGGGCTGATAAAATGTTTGAAGTGTGTGGAGCTACTTTTACTAAAATGGCTATAACTTGTGAATGGAATGAAATATTTTCACCAAACTCAGCACATATATGTAAGCACTCATTCACGTAAAAAAGGATACAGTGACTGGCCACTCGGTGGCGCTATAACATGGAAAAAATGTTTACACCTGCACAACCCTAAGTTTGACTTGAAAATTGGCATACAGTGTCTTTGTCCTAGTTTTCTATTTAAAAATTTTTTTATGGACATCAGGCCATATCTGGCACTTGTTACAAAGGTGAAAAAAGCTTTTAAAAACCATGTATTTCCTTTAATAAACTGCCTGTACTGGCTGTAAATGTTTTTTTTTTTTTTTCCATTTATAAACTAAGTGATTATATGCTTGCTGAATAAAGCAATACCTTTTTACACGTATGCTTAAACTGCTTGATCCCCGATAATTACGCGCACACACAAAAACATTACGCAAACTGTTTCAGTCTCCGTTTCTATCTCAATACAATTATATTAAGAAGACTGTTATTGTCTTCCCTTAAGGAAACCATGCTGTTTTTGTCATGTGACCATGTTTAGGACCTGCCCATTGTGGGATTACAAATTTAATATGTTTAAGATCTGCTAATCCTACATCTTTACATAACATCACTTGAAAATCTAAGGTGAAATACATTGTATCGGGCATTCAAGGTGAACATGATGGCATCAGTTTATTGACAGTGAAGGAGTTTTCAATCTTTGATCCCTAACATGTAATGTTTACATAGTCTTAGTTCTCGTGACAAGCTGCTGTTTATACCATTTGGGGTACTATTATCTGCACAGTTGGGGGTAATTGCCTTTATTGTCTTTAGATGCTTTTGTTTTACAGGTGCTGGTCATATAGATAGAATATCATCAAAAAGTTGATTTATTTCACTAATTCCATTCAAAAAGTGAAACTTGTATATTATATTCATTCATTACACACAGACTGATATATTTCAAATGTTTATTTATTTGAATTTTGATGATTATAACTGACAACTAAGGAAAATCCCATATTCAGTATCTCCGAAAATTAGAATATTACTTACGACCAATACAAAGAAAGGATTTTTAGAAATCTTGGCCAACTGAAAAGTATGAACATGAAAAGAACGAGCATGTACAGCACTCAATACTTAGTTGGGGCTCCTTTTGCCTGAATTACTGCAGCAATGCAGCGTGGCATGGAGTCGGTCAGTCTGTGGCACTGTTCAGGTGTTATAAGAGCCCAGTTTGCTCTGATAGTGGCCTTCAGCTCTTCTGCATTGTTGGGTCTGGCATATCGCATCTTCCTCTTCACAATACCCCATAGATTTTCTATGGGGCTAAGGTCAGGTGAGTTTGCTCGCCAATTAAGAACAGGGATACCATGGTCCTTAAACCAGGTACTGGTAGCTTTTGCACTGTGTGCAGGTGCCAAGTCCTGTTGGAAAATGATATCTGCATCTCCATAAAGCTGGTCAACAGCAGGAAGCATGAAGTGCTCTAAAACTTCCTGGTATATGGCTGCGTTGACCTTGGACCTCAGAAAACACAATGGACCAACACCAGCAGATGACATGGCACCCCAAACCACCGTGGAAACTTTACACTGGACCTCAAGCAAGTGGATTGTGTGCCTCTCCTCTCTTCCTCCAGACTCTGGGACCCTGATGTCCAAAGGAAATGCAAAATTTACTTTCATCAGAGAACATAACTTTGGACCACTCAGCAGCAGTCCAGTACTTTTTGTCTTTAGCCCAGGCGAGATGCTTCAGACGCTGTCTGTTGTTCAAGAGTTCAAGGAATGCGACAGCTGAAACCCATGTCTTGCATACGTCTGTGTGTAGTGGTTCTTGAAGCACTGACTCCAGCTGCAGTTTGTGAATCTCCCCCACATTTTTGAATGGGTTTTGTTTCACAATCCTCTCCAGGGTGCGGTTAATCCTTATTGCTTGTACACTTTTTTCTACCACATCTTTTCTTTACCTTCGCCTCTCTATTAATATGCTTGGACACAGAGCTCTGTGAACAGCCAGCCTCTTTTGCAATGACCTTTTGTGTCTTGCCCTCCTTGTGCAAGGTGTCAGTGGTTGTCTTTTGGACAACTGTCAAGTCAGCAGTCTTCCCCATGATTGTGTAGCCTACAGAACTAGACTGAGAGACCATTTAAAGGCAACTCTGCACCCACCAAGTATCTTTTATTTTATTTATTTATTTTTGCCATGAAGCTCACCATGCTTGTACAAAACATTTCACGCAAAAAATTTTGTTCCATAACACCTTTCGACAAGATTTGGCACTTAATACATTCTTGCATTAAACCTGATCATAGTTTCTAGGGCCTCTCTGATCAAAACTCCCTTTTGGACCATTTTCAGTATAATCCCAAAGCCAACTCTTAATTTTGCTATATGCCCTGAAAATACTGGAGGTTTGATCACCAGAGGGGTTTGTTACATGTGTCTTGAAAGGGTAGAGATACCAATGTACAAATGCAGTGATTTACATCAAGAAATCAAACACTAAAGGATCTACAGAGAAAGTCCTCTCACCTGAATGCAGGTGATGTTTGAATGTAATGTCTGATGTGTAAAATTTAAGACTTTTTTTCCAATATACATTTTTATGTATGTTTTGTACTCAAGTTATTTTTAAAATAAACATCTTAAACTGCTTCCCCATGATTGTGTAGCCTACAGAACTAGACTGAGAGACCATTTAAAGGCCTTTGCAGGTGTTTTGAGTTAATTAGCTGATTAGAGTGTGGCACCAGGTGTCTTCAGTATTGAACCTTTTCACAATATTCTAATTTTCTGAGATACTGAATTTGGGATTTTCCTTAGTTGTCAGTTATAATCATCAAAATTAAAATAAATAAACATTTGAAATATATCAGTCTGTGTGTAATGAATGAATATAAATATACAAGTTTCACTTTTTGAATGGAATTAGTGAAATAAATCAACTTTTTGTTGATATTCTAATTATATGACCAGCACCTGTAGTTGTCACTTCTAAGGCTGTGTGTACGGTCAACACCTTTAAGGACTACCCACTGAATGCCTATGAAATACCATGCATAGCTCCCTTAGTCAGACTTGATGACTGGAGCTACCAGCATGTTCTCAATAAAGAATCCTGCTGTAGATACGACCAAGTCTCCTGGTCTTTGCTTCTGAGATTTCCAACATCATCAATGAACAATGTTGATTTTGTTTATTTAGCAATTCCAGCACAAGGTCAACAAGGGACATATGCATTAATTTAAATAAATATGCAAGTAATTTAAAGAAGTTCTAGAGTATATAACTTCATTTTTCATGTATTTTTAAAATAATTATGAGAGTGGTGCCCTTATTTTCATTTGAGCACCATCCCTGAACATGTCTGTGCCCACATATGAGAAAAAAAGTAGTATCTACACCGATCAGGCATAACATTATGACCACCTTCCTAATATTGTGTTGGTCCCCCTTATGCTGCCAAAACAGCCCTGACCCGTCGAGGCATGGACTCCACTAGCCCCCTGAAGGTGTGCTGTGGTATCTGGCACCAAGATAGTAGCAGAAGATCCTTTAAGTCACACTGTAAGTTGCAAGGTGGGGCCTCCATGGATTGGACTTGTTTGTTCAGCACATCCCACAGATGCTCAATTGGATTGAGATCTGTGGAATTTGGAGGCCAGGGCAACACCTCAAACTTGTTGTTGTGCTCCTCAAACCATTCCTGAACCATTTTTGCTTTGTGGCAGGGCACATTATCCTGCTGAAAGAGGCCACAGCCACCAGGGAATACCGTTTCCATGAAAGGGTGTACATGGTCTGCAACAATGCTTAGGTAGGTGGTATGTGTCAATGTAACATTCACATGGACCCAAGGTTTCTTAGCAGAACATTGCCCAAAGCATCACACTGCCTCCGCTGGCTTACCTTCTTCCTATAGTGCATCCTGGTGCCACGTGTTCCCCAGGTAAGCGATGCCACGCACCCAGCCATCCACGTGATGTAAAAGAAAACGTGATTCATCAGACCATCTTCTTCCATTGCCCTGTGGTCCAGTTTTGATGCTCACGTGCCACTGTTGGCGCTTTTGGTGTTGGACAGGGGTCAGCATGGGCATCCTGACTGGTCTGTGGCTATGCAACCCTATATACATCAAACTGTGATGCACTGTGTACTTTGACACCTTTCTATCAGAACCAGCATTAACTTCTTGAGCAATCTGAGCTGCAGTAGCTCGTCTGTTGGATCGGACCACACGGGCCAGCCTTCGCTCCCCATGTGCATCAATGAGCCATGTCTGCCCATGAGCCATGGCTGCCCATGACCCTGTCGCCGGTTCACCGCTGTTCCTTCCTTGGACCACTTTTGATATATACTGACCACTGCAGGGGAACACCCCACAAGAGCTGCAGTTTTGGAGATGCTCTGACCCAGTCACAATTTAGCCTTTGTCAAACTCCCTCAAATCCTTCTGCTTCTAACACATCAACTTTGAGGACAAAATGTTCACTTGCTGCCTAATATATCCCACCTATTAACAGGTGCTGTGATGAAGAGATAATCAGTGTTATTCACTTCACCTGTCAGTGGTCATAATGTTATGCCTGATCGGTGTATATACAGTCAAACCAAAAATTATTCAGGTATTTTTTATATGTTTTTACTAGTGGGTGCAGGACACTATAGTTCATTTATGTAAGTGAGGATAGCAAAATAAAGTAAACTGTGACATATTATGCCCAAAAATTCTTCATACAGTGGACTACCAGTAAAACTGATAAAAATTTGGGACCAAAAATTATTCAGACACTTTGACCTGATCGTGTTTTGCTTAAGTGTTATCTGACATAATTAAGATGATTTTTTTCTGACACAGTTTAATCTCATCTAGAAGTCATACAAATGGAATAGTCAGGAAAATTCACTTATCAAAAAGTGAGGGAACCCTGTATGTTGTACAGCATTTCTAGAGGCTGATTTTTAAAAAAAATTTTTTTTTTTGACAATGTCTCTTTAGTTTATATAAATGATTAAAGTGAATAAAGTGATTTTGTAGTCTCCTATGACCCATTATACAAGAATTTCCATGTCTTTACTTTCTACATAACACATTGTCTGTGAACCACACAGAGGCGCTCTTGCTCTTCAGTTTGAAGCATTGCTCATTTCATGCAATTGAGATCACTGATCCACTCTTTAGGTTGAGGAACAGTTTTGAGAACTTTCCTTCATCAATGTGGCCTCAAGCCACTTTTATTTCATTTTATTAAAATTAAAAATACATCTATCATAGGGAAGTTACCTAAATAAAAGGTTAAAGTCAAGTCACCTTTATTTATATAGCGCTTTTTACAATGCAGATTGTGTCAAAGCAGCTTTACAGTGATTACAGTGATAAAGCATTGCATGTCCATCCTCATTTATATCTGTTTACCTATGAGTCTTATTCTTTATTCTGTAATTTTACTAAAAGCCATGCTGAGTCTGTTAATTGAGACACATCCATTGAACGTTGCCTTTAAAATTTTGGGGCCTATATTACAAAACTTCACAAGGTAATCCAATCAAATATCAGTCAGACCAAAGCACAGACAGTCTGCTAGTGTCATAGTGCCGTCTCCTCTGCCTGGAAGCATTAATCTCAAGTCTAATATTAGCTCTCTTTACACTGAATAATTAAGCACATTAAAAACATGTTCTGTGAAACAATAAGACATGACTACTTTCCAATAAATGTTTTTTTCTTGGAAAATTCTGTTTGTGAATAAGGGAAATAATGCATTCTCAGGGTATTAATTGTATGCATCAGTTGTTAATTAGATTTTGATATGTGGGCGTTGCACTCTAAAGTGGAGACACATTTCTGGGGTTCTCAGAAGTGGAAGTCAAACATCTGTGGTGGTGAACAGAAGCTGCAACAAATATATATAGTTTCACAATAGCGTTTCTATCTTTTGCAAAAGAACTTTCCAGAAGGCACTCCCTCAAGTTCTGTATTAAACACTCACACAGAGCTTAGACCAGTTTTCTGTAATGCCAATATTATATGTGTTCACTTTAAAAATTGCTGGGTCAAATATGGACAAACCCAGGGACTGGGTTGTTTTCACCCAGCCATTTTTTTTCAACAAAGTTTGGGTTTGTTTTTAAACCAGCCATATAGTAATATAGTAAACGGCATGTTTTTGCTCACCCCCATATTTTTAGCTGAAACTTCACAGACACTTGACCAGACCAGAGACTTATATTACATCTTGTGAAAGAGGGCATAATAGGTGCCCTTTAACCCAACCTGCTAGGTTTGTCCATATTTAACCCAGCTTGGGTTGTTTTTAACCCAGCATTTTTAGAGTGTTATAAATGTACATTGCTTTTTTTTATGACAATATAAAAATGTGGCTATATTTATGATGTTAACTGTGGAAACGTTTCGTCATAGTCTGTGCAAAGTGTCCACTGGAGAAGTCTGGCATACGTCACCACACATTTATACTTGGTATTAACATGCAATCTGTATCCAGAATGTTATGTGTCCTGGTAGAGTGGTAGTCAAGGATGCATTGTAATTGGATGTAATAGCAGTAATGTAAGCACAATATAGCCATCATATCCGTATTCACAGGACATCGAAAACCCCAAAATTGAAAAACAAGTCATTCCAACATCCAGGGTGCAAGCTGTTCATTTCACCAATACTGATCTGTAACAAAGGTTACTAGCACACATACACAGATACACAAGGCTGAAGCTGGTTGAGCAGGATATTTCCCCAAAACATATAGATAAGTTGTACTTTTCTCTCAGTGAGAGGTACAGACTATTAATCATTATTCTCGAGTGTTTGAAGATGAAAAGGAAAATAAATGCTTTATACGCTGAAGGAGTCATTCAAATTTAATATTAATTTAATATTTAGAAGGATAAATATTGATTAATAACTTGATTATAAATCACTCAAAAGATATATATTGAAGCGGCAGTGGATTCCACAATCCACCCCCTTCATTGGCAATTGGCAACTCGAGGTTTTAAAATACTATTAAGTAAACTGGCAGCGGGCGGAATCACACGGACCAAAACAAAAACAGACATTCTGACACGGAACACGCATTTCAAAGTAGAATAACTGACTGTAGCAATTATTGATTGATTGTTTTTTGTAGAAAGTATTTGAACTTAGCATGTTTCCTAAAACTCAGCAAACATACTATGGTTTTTTTATGCTTTAGTACAGTCAAAAAAAAAAAAAAAAAAAAAAAATTAAATACAGCACCTTTAAATATTGCACGGAAAACAGAGATCCGATAAATTATCCAGATACAGAAGCCACTTGATGTTGACAAATGTGTAATTGCAGTAATGTGTAAGTCCTGACTGAACTGCTTGATCAGATCGCAGTGATCGCATTATAATGACAAGTATAAAAGCAGCCAGAGAAGTCTGGTGACAATGTGCAACAAAATGGATTGTCAAAACATTATTTATTATTATTAATGATTTTTTTTTATTTTTTATTGCTAAACATCTTAAAGATTCCACAAGAGGTATGCTAACCTATGAGCACAACTGTAGCTATTTATGTGCATATCTCAATGAATTAGAGTAGGCTACAAGGCATGGTGACAATGCACCTTCAGGTGCTTTATCATTATTGCCCATGTTATCTTTGGAAACATAAAGAAAATGAGTCATCAACACTGTTCATGCAACCCAAGCAAAGGATCTATTATGTTTAAATGCAACATTTACAAAAGCATTAGGCTTAATTAGTCAAATGTACCTGAAATACAGAAAAAAGAAAAAATGAATTAGCTGAAATGTATGCCTTCCAAGAACAGTTTTCTCTTTATATTCTGAATGCAGCTTTCGTTGTCCTCGCTTCCTGAACAAGCTAAGTTAGCTGTACCTGAATGGCTTTCTATTCAATGGGGCATTACATTTTCTAGTCCCATACATGATAAATCTATTCATTCTTTGTTAATCTTTCATCGAAGGGATTATGAGTCACAGTCAGACTCTGGCTACATGGAAAAGTAATGGAGTAAACCCACTTATAAAACAATTTTTCAGGCTTCAATTCAAATTATGTAGGTTATGTTACTTGAGCATTAATGTGGTTCTTTTTTTGGTAGTTTGTTCAAAAGGCTGTCTAATATGGGGTCCTATTTATAACGTTTATGCATTTAATAATAATGTTGGCTTATTTTACAATGAAAAGAGCTGTCATTTGCATTAACAACATGACAAATGTAGCGAGCCACACCAGCTATCAGATGCCTGATTCAGCAGGGAGAGCTGAATAAGAGCAGTTCTTGCTCAGAACAGAACCATACCGCCAGTACAAACTCTATGCAGTTATCAAACATATTTGACGATAGTGGTCCTGACAGAATTTACTTTCAGTGAGTAATGACCTCTCTTCTCTCATATTTAAGGAAATAACAACTAGCCTGAGTAAGCTCTGGGTACACAGCTGTCCCATGGGAGTTTTGGAGGGAATATTTACCATTTACTTTTGTTTACATTCAGTCTTACAATCTTACTCTTAAGATAACCCTCATTTTTACTTCTCAGGATGGAAGCAGAGCCTCATCAAGCCCAATAATGATACACACACAATACACGTAATTTCAAGACTCTATAAATTTGTCTGTCTGCTTTTATTTTCGAAATATTTTTGCTGGTATTGATGGAACACTGTGACCTTTATAGAAAGCATGAGCATAATTCGACAGGGCACCTAAATTCTGTTTTTAATTAGTGGAGCTTGTTAAGGCAAGCAATTATATTCAGCATTAGACTGCTGCTCATAGCATTTGAACATCTATAACTATATACAGTAGGTACGGAAAGTATTCAGACCCCCTTACATTTTTCACTCTTTGTTATATTGCAGCCATTTGCTAAAATCATTTAAATTCATTTTTTTTCCTCATTAATGTACACACAGCACCCCATATTGACAGAAAAAAACAGAATTGTTGACATTTTTGCAGATTTATTAAAAAAGAAAAACTGAAATATCACATGGTCCTAAGTATTCGGACCCTTTGCTCAGTATTTAGTAGAAGCACCCTTTTGATCTAATACAGCCATGAGTCTTTTTGGGAAAGATGCAACAAGTTTTTCACACCTGGATTTGGGGATCCTCTGCCATTCCTCCTTGCAGATCCTCTCCAGTTCTGTCAGGCTGGATGGTAAACGTTGGTGGACAGCCATTTTTAGGTCTCTCCAGAGATGCTCATTTGGGTTTATGTCAGGGCTCTGGCTGGGCCATTCAAGAACAGTCGCGGAGTTGTTATGAAGCCACTCCTTCGTTATTTTAGCTGTGTGCTTAGGGTCATTGTCTTGTTGGAAGGTAAACCTTCGGCCCAGTCTGAGGTCCTGAGCACTCTGGAGAAGGTTTTCGTCCAGGATATCGCAGTACTTGGCCGCATTCATCTTTCCCTCGATTGCAACCAGTCATCCTGTCCCTGCAGCTGAAAAACACCCCCACAGCATGATGCTGCCACCACCATGCTTCACTGTTGGGACTGTATTGGACAGGTGATGAGCAGTGCCTGGTTTTCTCCACACATACTGCTTAGAAATAAGGCCAAAAAGTTCTATCTTGGTCTCATCGGACCAGAGAATCTTATTTCTTACCATCTTGGAGTCCTTCAGGTGTTTTTTAGCAAACTCCATGCGGGCTTTCGTGTGTCTTGCACTGAGGAGAGGCTTCCGTCGGGCCACTCTGCCATAAAGCCCCGACTGGTGGAGGGCTGCAGTGATGGTTGACTTTCTACAACTTTCTCCCATCTCCCGACTGCATCTCTGGAGCTCAGCCACAGTGATCTTTGGGTTCTTCTTTACCTCTCTCACCAAGGCTCTTCTCCCCCGATAGCTCAGTTTGGCCGGACGGCCAGCTCTAGGAAGGGTTCTGGTCGTCCCAAACGTCTTCCATTTAAGGATTATGGAGGCCACTGTGCTCTTAGGAACCTTAAGTGCAGCAGAATTTTTTTTGTAACCTTGGCCAGATCTGTGCCTTGCCACAATTCTGTCTCTGAGCTCTTCAGGCAGTTCCTTTGACCTCATGATTCTCATTTGCTCTGACATGCACTGTGAGCTGTAAGGTCTTATATAGACAGGTGTGTGGCTTTCCTAATCAAGTCCAATCAGTATAATCAAACACAGCTGGACTCCAATGAAGGTATAGAACCATCTCAAGGATGATCAGAAGAAATGGACAGCACCTGAGTTAAATATATGAGTGTCACAGCAAAGGGTCTGAATACTTTCCGTACCCACTGTATATTTTAATGTCATTGTTGGTCATGAATGAAACCTATCAACTCATAACACCTTAGCAACTGCATACCCTGGCAACTACCACACAATATATATATATACATATATATATATATATATATATATATATATATTGATATATATATTTTGATAATGTAAATTAAGATTATGTTATTAAACATAAGTCTTTAACTTAACTTATATAGTTACAGATTCCCTACAACATAACATCATAATAAGTGTAGCAACATTTCCCCCCAAGTGCACATTGATTAATATGTATAAGATATACATTGGCTTTTATCACATGATGTAGAAGGCACAGTCTGTGCTATCATGTGCAGAATGAGTGTGAGTTGACTTCAAAGGTGTTTTTCAGTCGATGTTGCTCTGTTCATAGTTCCTGTATAGATTTTCCATTTCCCAGAGGAAATCTAATGAGGGAAGTTTACATTTGAACAAAATCGTGGAGAACAGCATAGTCAGCAAATCAGTAAGCTTGACAGGGTGGTTTAGAAACTTGAACATGTCTGTGTATAGTAAGAACTGTGGTAGTTATATCTATAACCTTGCTGTGATGATAGCCTACATTTTTGTTCTTTTGCTTAGTGTGAGAGTACATGCAACAAGATAAGCCATTCAGCAAAAACATATTACATAAACCTAAAGAATGAACACTAATTATGCAGTCTAAGTTATACATCTTTTAAAACAAGTAGCCTAACTTAAAAAACTTTACTGAAGAGTTTCTCTGATTTGTTTAGAGCACATGTGTCAATTACAAGGCCCACGGGCCAAATACGGCCCGCCGCGACTTTTAATCAGGCCTGCCGTGACTTTTAATCAGGCCGGCCAACAAATTCTGGTAATCAATTTAATGTGGCCCGTCCGCTGTTTAAAGCTGGAGTCCGTAACTTTTGGCAGTCGCGGCTTTTGGTTGATAAACTGCATGCGTCTTCTGTTTATTTCTATGACGAATCAGGAAGGTACTGTGCTACTCCGCAGTGGTAAGATCTGAATCAGTCTAAAATATAAGTCCGAATATAAACACCTATTACAGGTGTACCGTAGTAATTCAGGATAAGACAAAAACACGGTTTGGAAAATCGATTCATGATGTATTCGCTCATTAGATAATTTTAAACACAAAAAAAGTTACGGACAGCAGCTTTAAATAAATGTCTGTGACAGTTACAACATTGAGACACAGGTGGTGCTGTCACGCTTCACTCAACTCACTAATTTTTGACAGAGAATACGGCAAGAACTGTAAACAGCGTAATTGTTATCTGAATTTAAATGTGGATAGCACAATGGCTAAAAAAGAAAAGTTGATAACGAATATCGATAATTCCAACCAAGATGGTAAACAGAATATTTATTCTGTGAATAGGAATAAAAGCCAATGTGTCTCATATGTCAAGTGTCACTCGTGGTTTTTAAAGAGTATGATATTAGAAGGCATTTCAACATGATCAGTTTTTCTGAAATCCATGAGTTATTTTTAAAGTAGTTTGTTTAAATAACAGCTGGCATATTCCCAGTGCATGTGTCCTTTCAAGTTAAAGTTGTCTTTTCAATGTAAGAGCTCCCAAAATAAGCCAAATAATACGATTTCTGATAGCATTTGTTGTCTATATACCATGTGGTATTTATATCTGTAATATGTTAACTATTTTGCTTTATCAAAATTACTTTCTGAAATTGAAATTGTTGTTTTTAAAGTTTTGTTTTATGCTACTATTTTAAAGTACTGTTTTATGCAGTTATGCTGGTCAGAGACCTTATTTCTTGTTTTGATAAAGCCTGCTGTGACACAAACGTGTTACAACTCAACATTAAAACATCGTTGTTTTGATAAATGTGGTTTAATGAATTGTGAGTTTTTAATACAGTTACTAATACACTTATGTTTCTTCAATAAATGAAAAAAATTCTTTAAATATATGTCCGGCCCCTGATTTTATTCACAGCCCTCGGCATGGCCCTTACTGAGTTTGGATTTGACACCCCTTTAGAGTGAAGAATATTTTGAAGCCTTTGGTGTTTAAACATTTATTAAGAAGGCTTTATTTTTAAATATGTAACTATTGCCATGGGTTTGGTTGGAAGGAGAAGAGAGTTGAGTCTAGGATCTATGCAAATTATATTTTATTAAACAAAAACAAAATTTTAAGGCACTCAGGAGAAGATCACGCATGATCAATTCTTGCATGATCAATGCTTGGAGTTTGTCAGAATTTGTGGGGTTTTGTTTGTCCAACCGCCTCTTGAGGATTGACCACAAGTTCTGAATGGGATTAAAGTCTGGGGAGTTTCCTGGCCACGGACCCAAAATTTCGATGTTTTGTTCCCTGAGCCACTTAGTTATCACTTTTGCCTTATGGCAAGGTGCACCATCATGCTGGAAAAGGCATTGTTTGTCAACAAATTATTGTTAGATGGTTGGGAGAAGTTGCTCCCGGAGTATGTTTTTGTACCATTCTTTATCCATGACTGTGTTCTTATGCAAAATTGTAAGTGAGCCTACTCCCTTGGCTGAGAAGCAACCCCACACATGAATGGTCTCAGATGTGAGTGCATCTGCATGCACAGTGAGGCAAAGGGGTGGAACTATTTTCCTTTTTAGAAAGAAATGGTATCTGTGAGGATTACCAGCCAGGATTTAGACCATACCATAGTACTGAGACTGCTCTCATTAGAGTCACTAATGATTTGCTCTTATCATCAGATCGTGGTTGTATCTCTCTATTAGTGTTACTGGATCTTAGTGCTGCATTTGTCACTATCGATCACAACATTCTTTTAAATAGACTCGAAAATTATGTTGGCATTAGTGGAATTGCATTGTCGTGGTTCAAATCATACTTATCTGACCGTTATCAGTTTGTAGTAGTAAACGAAGAGATGTCATATCGATCACAAATTTAATATGGAGTACCGCAAGGCTCAGTACTAGGACCGTTGCTTTTCACTCTGTACATGCTACCCTTCGGAGATATCATTAGGAAGCATGCCGTTAGTTTTCACTGTTACGCTGATGATACTCTATATTTCTTCATGCCCTGACAAAACTTACCAATTCACAAAATTAACGGAATGCATAGCTGATATAAAAATTTCCTACTACTAAATTCAGAAAAAACAAGATTCTAATTTTTGGACCAAAAACTTCTTCACGTAATAACGTAGAATACTGTCTAACACTTGATGGCTGCTCTGTTGAGTCTTCGTCGTCAGTTAGGAACCTGGGTGTGCTCTTTGATACCAATCTTTCATTTGAAGGCCATGTTTCTAGCATCTGTAAAACTCAAAAATCTTAGAAATATATCTAAACTACGACATATGCTCTCAATGAAAATAAATGCAGAACAGTTAGTTCATGCGTTAATGACCTCAAGCCTAGATTACTATAACGCTCTACTGGGTGGTTGTTCCACTCGCTTGATAAATAAACTATGGCTTGTACAAAATGCAGCAGCTAGAGTTCTTACTAGAACTAGGAAGTATGACCATATTAGCCCAGTTCTGTCAACACTGCATTGGCTTCCTGTTAAACATCGTATAGATTTTATAGATCGTATAGATCTTGCTAATTACTTACAAAACACTAAATGGTTTAGCTCCCCAGTACCTGAGCGAGCTCTTAATGCATTATAGTCCTTCACGTCTATTGCGATCTCAGAATTCAGGCCAGCTGATAATACCTAGAATATCAAAATCAACTGCAGGCGGTAGATCCTTCTCCTATTTGGCACCTAAACTCTGGAAAAATCTTCCTAGCATTGTTCAGGAAGCAGACACACTCTGTCAGTTTAAATCTAGACTAAAAACGCATCTCTTTAACCTGGCATACACATAACACATTATCAATTTATTTTTTCAAATCCGTTAAAGGATTATTAGGCTGCATAAATTAGGTCAGCTGGAACCGGGAACACTTCCTATAACACCAGATGTACTTATTACATCAGAAGAAGAATGGCATCTGCACTAATATTAGAAGTATCAGCCGAGATTGAGTCAACTAGATCATCCATTGTAAAGGCCTCATCGACACGACATCCAGTGGCATAGGTCCTCAACAAACCGTCCATGATGAATACGATCCTCAACTGGATTGAACTGGAATAAATACTTTGAATGTTGCGATCCTATCGGGCTTATGATAGCTACCTGAATCGTAACAAAGCACTGTTTGCCAGAGGAGAACTGGCCCCCTGACTAAGCCTGGTTGTTCAGGTAAGCCTGATGTCACCTGTTGGAGTTTGGGTTCCTTGCTGCTGTTGCCTTTGGCTTGCTTAGTTGGGGACACTTGACATTTGATATTCAACAGTGCTTTGCATCTGTCTGGATTGACACCATTTTCTTTAAGAGCTGCTGTGCAGCCAAAATTATATACCAGTTATCACTGTAAAGCTGCTTTGACACAATCTGCATTGTAAAAAGCACTATATAAATAAAGGTGACTTGACTTGACCACCTGGACTGTTTTTGAGATGTTGCTTGTACATGCCAGGAGCCACACATTCCTGTGTTTCTTCCTGTTTTAACAAGGTCATGGATTTTGTGGTTATCTGGTTTAGTTTCCCGTTTTCCCTTGTGTATATCTTTAGTTTAATATAGTTCTTTGTCAGTTCTTGTTTAATGTAGTAGTGTTTTACCTGCTAGTTAGCTGTAGCATTTGTGGTTCTGTTTGGATTATACCTTCTTCAACATTCTTATGTGATAAAGGCCTGCGCTTAGATCCACACCTCAACTTCTTGCAACAGTTGCACATAGTTACTGAAAGTACTCTGCTTTTTTGTATGAAAGAGCGAACAAATCTGCGTCTGCATTCACTAAGAGATAAAGAGAGAGATCAGTGGAAAGAGGAAAAATAAGCTGATTGCTAGTGTAATGCAAAAATGGACACAAGGAGCAAATCTCTTCAATGGAACAAAAGTCAGTATAGTTTTTTGGTGATTGTGAGAGAGAAAGAGGTGAAGGAAATGGACAAGAGGGAAATTGGTAAATGATATCAGTTACAGTCATGGGGCCTCATTTATAAAACTTTGCGTAGATTTCATCCTAAAAGTATACATCCGCACAAAAGCTAGATTCTGCGTACGCACCAAAAAAAATCAGATTTATAAAACCTGCGCACAAATCCCTTTATAAACCCCAGTCAACGGAAGATTGTGCGTACGTGCATTTGCGGTTGTACAGTAAGCTATTATCACTGGACCTATTCAAACTGGACAACGGACCGTTCGACCACCGAATCCAGCAGTGCCTTCCATAATATCGAAGTTAAGTGTGCATCACTGATCATCGTTCTTGCTAAAATATTTTGTCATAACATCTGCAGTTTGTTTAAAGAGGAATTATTGTGCGCCTATCACTCCTCACTGTCATTAAAACAGCGTGTCACAGGAAAAGTGATCGAAAGTACCACATCTAGCCTACTATCTAAATTCATATAATTCACCTCTCCGTAATGTAATTTCAGTGCTTATCTCCAATAGTGAAAGTGTAATATTAATGTAAATGTGTATATATCAAATGAAAACGTGAGTTTCCACGCGAGTTTAAATCATTCTTTTATTTATTTCAATTGTTATTGTGAACATGCACTTTATTTATGATTAAGACTCATAATGAGGATTTAAAGTGGTTTTCCTTCATCTGCCGTCAGTCCCTCAGCTCACCATTGGTGTTGCCAAACTGCTCTGTCTCCAAAATGTTCGTACACATGGGTCAGAGTTTGAGAGAAGTGTGCAATTTTTCCCGTCAAGTTTGTTTTTATAAATCACAACTTATGCGTCGGAAGTGGCGTACGCACTTTCAGGGCCTGTTTTGTGCGTACGCCAAGTTTTATAAATGAGGCCCCTGGAAATTACAAACACACTGATATACAGTATAATGTTTAGACTTATGTAAGAAACAATCATTACATAACATGTCACATTTGAAGAATCCAAAGAAAACCTTTGTTTTCTGATATTCTTTTGCTGTCTGCATGGTGAAAGCCTGCTGGGGAACCACATTATCCTTCATGGGTCATTATTGTTATAGGTATTTGCTGCATAATGCATGCTATTACATGAAAAAAGATTCAAGTGCACTTTAAACTGCTCCACAGATCTTTTTCATTGTGTATAAAAAAATAAATACAAACTGACAAAAAAGCACACATGGTTTCACATATTTTTTCAGGCTATAGTATGTGTTATGTAATTGCATATGAGAAGAACATAATACCCACTGCAAAATATACCTACACACAAAATAAATTCTTTAAATTAGGGTATCACATAGCTTTGGGTATTGTTTGCTTAGCAACATGCTAACATCAAAATTAATGGATCTATTTCACAGAGTATAGAATCTTGCTTTTAAAATATGTTAGTCTTTCTGTTTTTGACAAATTTATATTTGCTTCGTTCATTTGGCAGGCATTTGCATTAATTTATTTAGTAGCTGCTTTTATCCCCAGAAATTTACAATGGTTATATTAAGTAACAGTGAGAGTGAAAATTTGGAAAAGTTAGACTGCAGGCTTCAGGAGGGAACTTGTAAAAGTGAGAATTGGTAGGAGAATGCAGAGCCAGTGGAAGGTCTTGCGAGTCGCAACTGGCATTTGAAGCAAGACAAAGAGAGGCGTAATATGTCTTGGGCTCACTGAAGACTAAATGTACTGCCATATTTTGGGTAATTTGCAGAGGTTTGTGCATGAAGAAAGACCATCTAAAAGAGCATCACAGTAGTCTAGAGATGACAAAAGCCTGGAAAAGGAATTGTGCAGACTTTGATTTTCTGTGTAAACTGTATCTAAAAATATTATGTGGTCAAATCAAAATAATAATAATAAAAAAAAACTGTAAAACCAATAAATCATCCATTATGATCTGCCAAACTTCTAACATGGTAATACTATTTATAGACTTGCTGTTCCATAGGCTTTTCTGAGACACAACTACTTGCTAACTCTTCACACTATTTTCTGTTACTGTTGTCTTTCAGGAATCTAGTTGTTTATTTTATTATTTTTGTCTTGTTTATTTTATTGTTTGTGTCACTTGAGAGACATTTCTGACATTGAGAAGTATGAGAACAGTACATGCTTTGTATAGAAAAAAAATCTTGCGGGCTGTCTTTGTTTATGTAAAGGAGCACGCAGGTGCAAGGAAATGATTTTCCTGTCATGCTGTCAGCAAGCCGGCCAGCTTGGGATCTTCTCTCTGAATTCTTATTTTCACTGAAAACTCAGATGCAGAGTGTTTGTGGCTTAAAGATGAAAAAAAAAAACAACAAAAAAAACTAAAAAAAAAAACTAAGCAACCCAAGTCAACCTAAGCATCTGCTGCTTGCATGGATACACAAAATTCATACATTTGTAAATTTACCCTTTCCACATAGAGTGAGAAAAATGTTAAGGGATAGGTACTGTATGTCTATATGTAAATCACACAGATGATCTGTTTCATGTTTGACAGTATATGTGAATATAAAACAGGCATAGACAGAGATAAAACTGGCTATAATGTGCTCCTTTGTCTATACGCTCGCTGGGGGATCTAGGAGTGACAGGTAATTGGAACAGTGCATGATTAATTTTTCTACAGTCAGATTTCTTTCATTCTTGAGTGTCAAATTGAGGAGAAAGTGTTGTTGTCGGAGAAGTGTTCATAAATTGATTAATTTGCTGTGGATAACAGAACATGGCCATTAACAAATAGAATACATCAGTATTCTCGGCTACTGCTTCAACCACAGGCAGGAATTATTACAAATACTAAATAATTTGTTTTATTCATTTCCAATAATAAGTAATAAGGTGAGCTACTCATAATGTAATAAAGTATAATGTAATAAGTAAACAAAATGTAGGAAACAAAATTAAATCTTTAGTTTTGAGAATCTGATTACATTGCTCTGTCATTATGTTATAATAATAATAATTAAAAGTTATTAACATAAACATGAGTGCAACTTTGGACAGCTGGTGGTGCTAGAGGGATTGAGTTAGAGACTCCAAATTTGCTATGGACGTAGTTCAGACTGTCCTCTAACTGTGTGCCAAATTCCTGGGATTTTTAATGACCACAGAGATTCAGGACCTCGGTTTAACATCTCATCTGAAGGACTGTGCTTTTTTTTTTTTTTTTTGACAGTATACTGTCCCCATCCAACGTGATCTCATGTGAATACGTGTGTATTTTTACGTAGTGTGGTTCTACCACACGTACATTTACTTACGTTTTCATACACACAAAAACGTACAACATTGACGTATTTATAGCACTAAAACGTAAAAATACTTACGTATTAACAGCAATAAAACGTAAATCATTTACGTATCCAAGTGTGAATGTATATGAATTCACATGTATTAATATTAAGATCGTGGCATTAATGTTTTAAATCTGTTGTATTCAGCTGTCATAACAATACATGTTTTAGTACCATTTAGTGAATGCAGTTTACCCATCTACTTAATATGAAAATAACATTTCTATTCGTGACTTGTGCTGCAAACTCTTTTCGGAGGATTGCATAATTTTAGACTACACTTTGAAACCTTATGAATAACATTTCTGTAATTGTTTAACCATTTTGTAATATTTAGTTTGTTTGCTGTACGACACAGAAGGCGTTTTCTCCTATGCAGCGACTGACAATACAACCATAAGATGCACCAAAGCACAACATAACTTCACAAATCACATCAATTTTATTTGTTTGCTGTACTCCAAATCTTTAGAATCCATATGTTTGTAAGGAACAGATCCGAATTCAGCCCTTTATCCAATCTTCATCTTTATTCCCAGCCGCAGCTACCGTCACAGTCAAAGCTCGCGCTCGTTATGATTCAAATTTGAAAGTAGCGCCACCCTCGAGAAGCCTTACGACATGGTTTACGAGACTGATAGCGAACGCTCATTGGTTCTCACCTGTTTCGTCACAGATCGCGACATGTCGTGTTTCAGTGGATTGACATTTGAAATTAGTGCCCGCCTTC
Organism: Elopichthys bambusa; assembly: GCA_037101425.1. Taxonomy (NCBI): domain Eukaryota; kingdom Metazoa; phylum Chordata; class Actinopteri; order Cypriniformes; family Xenocyprididae; genus Elopichthys; species Elopichthys bambusa. The sequence continues at coordinate 7,985,019 of CM074439.1, forward strand.
ACGGAGAGAAGCCGGATTCGACATATTTTCATGAATTATTAAGTTAAATTCTGCTCTGTACCCTATAAAAAACTATTACCGCAAGAGAGGACTGCGATTGCAACTCATCATCGTTTGAATTACTTCTGGTACCACTTTTGACATTTTCGCAATAAATACATTATTGTGATTAAGTTACGCTTGTTTGTCTGTTATTCTTTTATTTATAACATTGTTTTATTCTTTTGAAATTCTGTATAAAATGGGTATGTGTTTATACATATATCCTTATGACATGAAAGATTCGTAAATATTTTACGTTTTTTTCGCTGTAAAAACGTAAGTATTTTTACATTTTTGTGCTATGATTAAGTCAATATTGTATGTTTTAGCACCTTTCTAAACGTACGTTTTGTGTCTTTGAAAGTTACGTATTAATACCTACGTATTAACAATGAGACCAGGCTGCCCCATCACTATACTGGGGCATTAGGACCCACACAGACCACCCCCTGCTGGCCTCACTAACACCTCTTCCAGCAGCAACCTAGTTTTCCCAGGAGGTCTCCCATCCAGGTACTAACCAGGCTCAGCCCTGCTTAGCTTCAGTCTTGGGCTACAGGGCAATATGGCTGCTGGTGGTATGAGTTGCTACAACACCAGTTTGAACTGCAAAAATAATTTCTGTAAAAATAGCTTCCAAACATACTTCACTAACACATCCCTGTCTTCTCCTAAAAAAGTTCTGCTTTAGTCAAAACTTCTTAATGGCACAGGTGCAAGTGTTTGTTTTCACTTAATTAAGAATAGAATTCTAGTGTAAACATATTGTAGAAATTGTAAGATTTGTATGGTAGTATGCTGTTCTGAATTTAGCTTTTGTTTTAAAAAGAAATCACTTGTTGGTCAGAAACTTCATACTCCCTTGCCTCATACACGGCATTGTGAAATCTGTATAAGAATGAGACACAAAAGCATGATATCATATAGGCTATCTTGCTCAGAAGGTTTAAAACATTAACATAGATATTTCAAACAGTGGGAAATATGTACAATATAGTATCTTAGTTTAATATTACTCTTGATAAGTTACTCTTGATAAAACACATGCAATAAAAGGAGTCTATATATCACATAGTGTACATTTTTAACCATAATAACATTCTAACACCACATAATTTCACGTACAAGTTTGGCACTGCAATGTGGGGTTAACACCGCAAAAGCAGTGCTAACCTTGCTCCGCATGGTTTCATAACCCTGAAAAAAACGGAGCTAACACTGCTTCTAAATAACAAGTGTGAAACGTTCCTTTACCCAGAGTTAAAAGCAGTGTTTAGAATGACGATAACCCGGGGTTAAGTGCAGTGTGAATAGCCCTAAAGAGTGCAACTAGCAGGTTGTGTGTATTCTGGACTGCAGGCACCTGGTACAAAAATGTTTTACAGAACGAAGTGTCCAAAGATGTGCAAACAATTTGTGTTCCTCTGAGACTCCATGCAGCTTAGCAGCTTCCATTTAGATGAATATGAGTGTTCATGAATATCTCTCTCCAAACAAAAATAATAACACTGGTTGAGCCAGAAAAAAAATACACTCATCAACTTTAATGATAACCAAAAGTGTAAGGAGACTGATTGGAACAGGTGTTACAGTGGAATAACCTCATGTGACATGACACTGTCTAAGGCACTAAACCTCTCACACAGGACTCAAGCCGTGAAATCACAATAGCTGCAATCTTTAAATGATCAGACTCTAAATGATCATAATAATGGGTATTGATGAGGTTGATTAATATGTGCCTGTTATGTTATACTGTAAGAATATGATTCTCTAAGGACAAGATGGCTTTCTACTTTCCTGTCACTGTCTCATCCATATTTTTTATTTATTTACCCTGGCTTTCTAGCTCTGTTCCAAAACCTGGCTGCCTAGCTGTCTACTGCCTACATACAGCTTCAGTTTCACCATCATGGAACCTCATAAGTTACTGATCAGGAATGTTCTGCAAAGGCAACTCAAATAGTGCACCACATAAATATTTTAGTGAATTGGTTCTTTTAGGTAGTTCATGTAAGTGAACTGTTTTAAAAAGAAACAATTCACCAATCTCTGTCTGTGCAGAAGTCCCAGTGCATTTTCTGGTGAAATATTTAGGTAAATGATGCTCTTGATGAAGTTTTGAAATTATAGTATACATTGCTGTGTTTGTAAATGTGTAAAATTTCTGTTCTGTCACCTAAATCAAGTCCCATTTATTCAAAACCACAACTGCCAGAAGCTCAGTCCAAGGGAATGGGACAGAAATCTGACCAAGTTAAAAAGGCTATTATATGGGAGTCCAGTGGTCTGCAACAGTGCACCTGAGCACTGCAGAATGTAAAAATATATAGCTAAATATTCACTTAAATCAGTGCTCTGTTCTCTTCGTTCCTAAGGCTGTTCACATTGTCACTCCAAATCTGATTATTTGTGTATCCCACTGGAATCTGATCTAAAATTATTGATTGTCCACATTGTGTATCGCAACTGTTCAGATCCAATTTGTGTGTCCCGTGCTGCTCTTTCATTTTCTGGAATATCTGCATTGGTTTCTATGGCAATGACATTGCGTTACAGACAAGATGTCTCATTTACAACATGACAATGTGTAGCCACTGTGCTGGACTACTGCGTCTTTTGAGGCAGCGGCAGAAACGTAGGAGGCTGGTATGCGTGGCTTTATTCTGTGCTGTCGTCTCTGTTAGTTTCAAAACATGTCTCCGTTATATTGTCATTTTCTGCTTGTCCGACACTTTGCAACAACAAACCTTGTTTCTACAGTGACTTGCAGCATGTTTTCTATAACAATGTCTGATGTTTACATTTTACTTTGTGTGAGAAAGTCACCTAAACCACATGAAATCTGATCAGAGCAGTCAGACTGATTTCCAGAAATGCGATTTGAATAGGATTTCAAACCACATATGAATTTTTTGCCGTACACACTTGCTAAATCTGATCGGATTTGGACTAACAGTCTGAACATAGCCTAAGTATCCCTATACTGTTTTATTTACATAGAAACCGCTCCAGAATTAAGAGAGAGAGCAGCCAGAACAAATTGGATTGATACATAGTAACCTCCAGTGGTAAATTAACATTGCCAGTGTTTATATAATCCACACCGGATTATATAAACACCGGGTGACACTGGAAGTGTTAATTGAACACTGGATGTTTTGCTGTGTACACAAATTGATTCAGACCATTTTTACAGACTTGTTTAGCCAAATTCACTGAAAAGCACCAACTGAAAAGAATTATTCATTTGTGAATGATTCATTGGCATAGCTAGTTCTGATACAGGACACACATCGTAACTGCTGAAATATATAGGAAAATGCTTCAATCAGAATGTTTACACAGCAGGACAGACAGTATTTGTCCATTTTGTTGTTATCAGTAAGTAAACATTTGGTATATCTGGCTGGTAAACATTTTATTTTTATCTGACCTCACCCTAGCTTGGCAACCTGCAGTTTTAAAGGGTATTAGGATATTACATTGTTGTTTGGCTAATGACACAATAGCCTACTCTAATCAGCATATATAATTCATAAACAAAAAAAAAAAAAAAAAAAAAAAAAATATATATATATATATATATATATATATATATTTGGTTTAGATCAGAGGTGTCAAACTCATTTTAGGTTCAGGGTCAGATTGGAAAAAAATTAACCATGTGCAATTAGCTTTAAAAAAAAAAAAAACCCTTAGTGCACTGATAGTTGCATTAATATTAACAATATAAACAACAAATTAATTTGTAAGAAAACTAGTACACTGATCTTTAAAACTGCATTTGTTTTTTAAAAAAAAAATACCATTACATTTTTAAAAAAATGCTTTATTTATTCATTTATTTTATTAGTGATGCACCTATTTTAATTTTTCATGGCCAATACCAGTTTTTATTTAGAAGGAAATTGGCCGATTCTGATAGTGGCTGCAGATTTTTAAAAAAAGCAAATTTATTTGTTGTTTATTTGTTCAAAAAATATGTGTAGCTCTTTGATATTAGAGGCAAAAACTGCATTTTTATCACAATCCCAACAAAAATGTTATGCACATGAGCATAAGCAGTTATTTTTAATTTAAATTATTGTATAATTTCAAGATTAACAGCAAAAACAGCATGGTCTGACTTTAACTTGTGAAATTATGCTACATAAGATACTTGCACAAAACAAAATCAGCAGACAGACTGAATGAAAATGCAAATTCACTCTCTGACAGTAGGTGGCGCTTACGGAACAGCAGTGATATAGCATTTCCATGGTTACCGCTATACACAAAGCAGCGCTGAGTCAATAAATAGGCTATTACTTTATAAGGAGATAAGAGCCTTCAAAATCCCTTCAGAAGAAACATTTGGATTTATAATTTTACAGTAATTAATTTTTTTACAATAATTTAGATGTGCTATGTTTGACAGAAACCTGGCTAAAACCAGACGATTACATTACTTTAAATGAGTCTAGCCCTCAAGGTTACTATTATTGACACAAACCATGCTAGAAAGGCAAAGGGGGAGGTGTTGCTGTAATTTATAGTAATATCTTTAGCATTACTCAAAAGTCTTTGAATTATAATTTCTTCGAAGTAATGGTGCTTTATGTAACATTATGTAATGTAAGTGACAAATACCATTTGAAATTCGTGCTGGCTACTGTATACAGGCATACAGACTTTATCAAAGTATTTGCTGATTTTCTATCGGAGTTAGTACTGGCTGTGGATAAAGTCCTAATTGTTGGTGATTTTAATATCCATATAGATAATGAAAAAGACACATTGGGATTGGCATTTAAAGACATTCTAAACTCTATTGGAGTTAGACAACACATATCAGGACCCACTCATTGTCGTAATCATACTTTAGATCTAATATTGCCACATGGAATCGATATTGATGCCGTTGAAATTCTGCATTTCCTAGTCTTGTGTATATTACATTTAGCCAAGGCTGCTAAACTGCCTCCCTGCCACAAATATGGTAGAACTATCACTTCTACCACTAAAGATTGCTTTATAAATAATCTTCCTGATCAGTTTCATTTCTGCTAGATCTGCTTATTTTTCAAATCTTTAAGAAGATAATAAACACAACCCTAGGTATTTATTTGATACAGTGGCTAAATTAACGAGAAATAAAGCTGTGACTTCTGATGTTTCCAAACAGCACAGCTTGACTTTAATGACTTTATGAACTTCTTTACTTGCAAGATTGACAATATTAGAAAGAAAATTATAACCATGCAACCGTCTACTACAGTATCACGTCAGATAGTGCATTGTAGTATCCTTGAGGAAAAATTCAATTAATTCGCTGCTATAGGTGAGGAAGAATTGTCTAAACTTGTTAAATCATTAAAAATTAACAACATGTATGTTAGACCCTATACCAACTAAGCTATTGAAAGAGATGCTTCCAGAAGTCATAGATCCTCTTCTTAATATTGTTAATTCATCCTTATCACTAGGATACATACCAAAAACTTTTGGTAACACTTTAGTATAGAGAACATGTATTCACTATTAACTACGACTTTTCCCTCAATAAACTTCTAATTTACTGCCTATTAATAGTAAGTAAGGTAGTTGTTACGTTCAGGTATTGGGTAGGATTAAGAATGTAGAATAAGGTCATGCAGAATAAGGCATTAATATGTGCTTAATAAGTACTAATAAACAGACAATATTCTAGTAATATGCATGCTAATAAGCAACTAGTTAAAAGACCATAAAATAAAGTGTTACCAAACTTTTAAGCTGGCTATCATTAAATCTATTGAAAAACCACAACTTGATCCTAGAGAATTAGTCAATTACAGGATGATCTCGAATCTACCTTTTCTGTCATAAATACTAGAAAAAGGCAGTATCATCGCAACTATGTTCCTTTTTAAAAAGAAATGGTATCTGTGAGGATTTTCAGTCAGGATTTAGACCGTACCATAGTACTGAGACTGCTTTCATTAGAGTTACAAATGATTTGCTCTTATCATCAGATTGTGGTTGTATCTCTCTATTAGTGTTACTGGATCTTAGTGCTGCATTTGACACTATCGATCACAACATTCTATTAAATAGACTCGAAAATTATATTGGCATTAGTGGAATTGCATTGGCATGGTTCAAATCATACTTATCTGACCATTATCAGTTTGTAGTAGTAAACAAAGAGATGTCATATCGATCACAAGTTCAGTATGGACTACCACAAGGCTCAGTACTAGGACTGTTGCTGTTCACTCTGTACATGCTACCCTTGGCATATATCATTAGGAAGCATGGCGTTAGTTTTCATTGTTACGCTGATTAAACTCAGCTCTATATTTCTTCACGCCCTGATGAAACTTACCAATTGACAAAATTAACGGAATGCATAGCTAATATAAAAAATTGGATGACCAGTAATTTCCTACTACTAAATTCAGAAAAAACAGATTCTAATTATTGGACCAAAAATTTCTGCACGTAATAACCTAGAAAACTGTCTAACACTTGATGGCTTCTCTGTTAAGTCTTCGTCGTCAGTTAGGAACCTGGGTGTGCTCTTTGATACCAATCTTTTATTTTTAAGCCACATTTCTAGCATTTGTAAAACCGCATTCTTCCATCTTAAAAGTATATCTAAACTACCACATATGCTCTCAATGACAAATGCGGAACAGTTAGTTCATGCGTTCATGAAGTGGTTGCCCTGCTTGCTTGATAAACAAACTGCAGCTTGTACAAAATGCAAGGCTGGATTACTGTAATGCTCTACTGAGTGGTTGCCCTGCTCGCTTGATAAACAAACTGCAGCTCGTACAAAATGCAGCAGCTAGAGTTCTTACTAGAAGCAGGATGTATGACTATATTAGCCTGGTTCTGTCAACACTGCATGGGCTTCCTGTTAAACATCGTATAGATTTTAAAATCTTGCTAATTATTTACAAAGCACTAAATGGTTTAGCTCCCCAGTACCCGACTGAGCTCTTAACGCATTATAGTCCTTCACGTCTATTGCAATCTCAGAATTCAGGCCAGTTGATAATACCTAGAATATCAAAATCAACCGCAGATGGTAGATCCTTCTCCTATTGGGCACTTAAAATCTGGAACAATCTTCCTTGCGTTGTTAGGGAAGCAGACACACTCTGTCAGTTTAAATCTAGACTAAAAACGCATCTCTTTACCCTGGCATACACATAACACATTATCAATTGATGTTTTCAAATCCGTTAAAGGATTGTTAGGCTGCATAAATTAAGTCAGCCGGAACCGGGAACACTTCCTATAACACCAGATGTACTCATAAATAAATGTTTTGACTGTTGCGATCCCAATCAAAATTATGATAGCTGCCTGAATCATAATCCTGCACTGTTCGCTGTTGGCCAGAGGATAGCTGGCCCCCTGACTGAGCCTGGTTTCTCCAAAGGTTTTTTTCTCCATTTTAACACCTGTTTGCCACCTGATGTCACCTATTGGAGTTTAAGTTCCTTGCCGCCGTTGCCTTTGGCTTGCTTAGTTGGGGACACTTGACATTTGATATTCAACAAAGTTTTGATCTGCCTGCATCGACACCATTGTATGCGAACTGAACTGAGCTGGATGATGACATCACTGTTTACTCCAGTGCTGATATAGATAAATTATTAACTATTGATTCTTACAACGGAATGAATCAATACTGGATTTACTTAAGCTGGACAATGACACCATTGTCTTTAAGAGTTGCTGTGCAGCCAAAAATTTTATACCAGTTATCACTGTAAAGCTGCTTTGACACAATCTACATTGTAATAAGTGCTATATAAATAAATGTGACTTGACTTGACCATCGAGCAACCACCAACCACTGCTCTGTAGGTAGCTGTGGTTTAAATACTCTCGCTTCTCTTCCATCATCCAATCACAGAAGAGTTCTAATTAGTAATATCAGGTGGTGATACTGGTTCTGCGGGGAGAGAGAGGCAGGGAAAGATGACAAACAAATCATAGCTTGGCCCAACAACAGAACCTTATGGGCCAGATTTACTAAACGGGGCAAATTAGCATGAAAGCGCAAGCATTACTAAATTGCGTTGCATTTGGGTGAACTATGCCTTTAAGCTTGCTGCCTTTTGGTCGAGACTGTGTCTGCATGTGGTGCCTTAAAAGTACCCCTGTAGTCAATAATTGAATTCCTTAAAACTTATCTTTGATCACTAAAATGACACATTTAAACATTTTTTTTCCTGTGAAAAAAAAATTCTTCATGACATAAAATAGCTTGAATGTAAAGGCTGATTTATACTTTTGTGTTGAGTGTACGCCGTACCTACTACGCGGACCGCAAGCGCTGTAATTGGCGCTGTGACACGCTGTGATTTTGTGATTGCTAGAACCCCTCCCTCAGGTCAAAAAACTGGCACGGAGCAATCGGAGAAGAGTGAACGTTTTCAACTTCCATATGAATGAAAAAAACACTCTGTTTCAGGGGACACATGCAGTCAAACTGCAACAAAAGTCCGCCTATTTGCCGCTTCTCTGCCGCTTCTATTTGTAAGCTTCTCTGACAACGTACATGACAAGCTGCTTCTTCTTCGGCTTTTGCCTTGACCCTTAACATGACTGTGGACACTGCCTCCTAGTGGTCTGCATGCACATAGACACGGACAACGACGCAGAAGTATAAATGAAAACAAACGCATAGCTTACGGCGCAGAGGCTCTGGCGTAGGTCCGACGCAGAAGTAAAAAATCAGCCTTAACTCTACACCCTTGCTTCATTTAGTATAAGCGGATCTGTGAAGTATAAGCACCGCCTCCACTCACTGACACAGGTGTTACGGATCAACTGGGGATCATGTTATCTGGGGACATGCACGTGCACAAGATAGTTCTTCTGGACCATAGTCCTCCCAGTCGACAAGGTATTCCAGCTGTGGGAATCACCCGCACCCGGTAGATGGTCTCCTCTTCAGTGAGCTCGGGAGGAGGAGGTACCACATCGTCACCAGGATCTGTGGAAGGAGAGGACATGGGATCAGTGTGGGGTTTCAACAGGGAGACATAGAATGAAGGTGAGATGCAATACTGTGCTGGAAGATTGAGACGATAGGTGACCTTGTTGAGCTGCCTCTGTATGGTGAATGGACCTATGTACCGGGGACTCAGCTTGCGGCAGGGCAGTCAGAGACGGATGTCTTGGTCGAGAGCCACACTTTCTGGCCAGGTTGATAATGAGGAGTGGGGCCTCTTCTAGCGTTGGTGTGCCTCTTGTGTCTCTGAACTGCCTGCTGGAGATGGACATGAGCCGAGTCCCACACTCTCTCACTCTGCTGGAACCAGTGGTTGACAGCTGGAACCTCCGAGGGCTCACCCGACCAAGGGAAGAGAGGTGGTTGGTAGCCCAGGATGCACTGGAACGGGGTGAACCCTGTGGTGGTCTGCCAGAGGGAATTCTGGGCATACTCCGCCCAGGGTAGGAACTGGCTCCAGCTGTCCTGGTCCCGGTGGCAGTACAACCTCAGGGATCTCCCGATCTCCTGGATCTTGCGCTCAGTCTGGCCGTTGGTCTGTGGGTGGTATCCAGACGATAGGCTGACCGACACTCCTAGGAGCTTAAAGAAGGCTTGCCACACACGAGAAATAAACTGAGGTCCACAATCGGAGACGATGTCTTCCGGAAGGCCAAAATGTCAGAATTCGTTGTTGAACAGGGCTTCGCGGCTTCAAATGCAGTGGGAAGGCCTTTGAGAGGTATGAGTTTACAGGCCTTGGAGAAACGGTTTTACGATTACAAGCACACAGGTGAAGTCATTTGATGGTGGTAAGTCTGTCATGAAGTTAATTCCTAGGTGTGACCACGGTCTGCGAGGTATGGGTAAGGGAACGTGTTGTCATCTCAAGATTACAATAATTACACGGCAGCGTGAATGCAGCATAAGTTGAGCAGCAATATTTCTGTGGTTAAAGGGACACGTAAAACATTAAGAGAGGCAGGATAAATGCACTACATGCATGCAGGACAGCTGTATTTGCCAACTTTGGAAGGTCTGCCCACACAGTCCCAATGGTACCACCTTCCACATTCTGTACATTCAATCTAAGGAAGGAAGAACAAACAATAGAATAAGTTACATGTTAATGAAGAACAGTTACTTGTGTGTTTTGCTATATATGTATAAATTGTTCTTACCCATTGGTCAGTTTGGCCTTCGTGCTTATATGATTCTCTCCACATGAATGACAGAGCTGTGAAAGGTCATCTATAATATGTAAAGGGAGTCATATCATGCCCTGAAAAATGTATAAATAAAGGTAGTCTAGGCTATAAAATGTAAATGATTCTTTCTCACCAGTTTCTCTTAAAAGCCTTTTTGCAATTTCCATGCAGATTAAAACGCCTTTCTCATTTGAAGAAAACGTTATTTCTTCCTCAATAAGAAGAAGCTCTGCAAGCTGATGTGAGCAGTTATGCCATGAATTGTATTTTATTAATAAAGTAAAATTTATATAAATACATATAGCTTACTTTGCAAGCAAATGCACCACAATGTGGAATCCTGTTGGGTAGGATGCACAACTGAGTGGCATCCCCACCTTGAAATGTTCAGACCTTTCATCCTAAGAAAAGATCTATTACAGGGCTGTTCAACTAGTTTGTCATGGGGGCCAGTTCATGAAAAGCATCCATGAGGGGTTGGAGAGATATGGCTTGCAATATGAGTGATGACACAACAGCAATATAGGAGCCCATATGTTGTATTTTTGCACCACAAGATACCCAAGTAGACTTTTTTCCTGCATTTAAACATGCTCATGTTGTATTTTGAAACTGCATAACAACATTTTGTGTGTGTATGTTCTTACTGGGAAAATGCTTATGCATTTTAGCTTATTGGGTTCATCTTCTGGTCGCATCTGCTTGCTGGTATATATTATGCATCATCAAATCTTTTATTTTTTAAAAAGCAGCAGTTTAAAAAGTGCTCTGTCAAAATACAAAAATATTTTTGAGTTTGTGTTTAAATGCAAAAACCTTTTTCAAGCCCTTTCAGCTTCCTTGACAATTGACATTTGATATTCAACAGTGCTTTGATCTGCCTGCATTGACACTATTCTTTAAGATCTGCTGTGCAGCCAAAATAATGTACCAGTTATCACTGTAAAGCTGCTTTGACACAATCTACATTGTAAAAAGCGCTATATAAATTAAACTGACTTGACCTTTCCAGATTTCAGTCATCTGGATATAGCCCTTACTTTCTGGTATAGCCCTTACTTTGATTCTTTTTGTAAATAGGTTGTGAATGCTTATCTACAAAATCCAAAAAAAAAAAAAAAAAAAAAGATTAAATATGTCAAGAATCAAAATCGGTTTTTAAGATTTTATATTTGTGGGTAAGGGCTAATGGATTGGTAAAACAAGGAACCAAAACACAAAAAGGTAACCATACAAAAATTGTGAATGCATACTTAACCCTACCTCACTTTCTAAGCATTTGCCTGATGCCAGACCCATCAGGTTCTTGGTGTACAATTTGTAGGGGCCCACTTCCTGTTTCTTGTCCTCCCATATATCATGTATCGCTAAATGAAGCACAGTGAATACAAAGTAAAATCCTGAGCTATGGCACAGTGAAATATAGTCAAACCACTAAATATTTACCTTGTTCTTCCGAATATGTTGACTCTGGGAAGGTGTCTGGGGAGCAAGAGTGAGCAGTTGGTGGGCCTGGGTTAATCTGTGTTTGTGCCACTGTATTGTGAATTAACTGGGTAGTGGTGGGCTGAGGTGAGGAAAGAACTTTCAGACACTGACTGGTGGGGCTTATTGGGGCTGACAGACACTTTGTGAAACTAAGAGAAGGAGGACTGGCAACAGATGGAAGAGTGGCAGGATATGGTGGACTGGCCGGAAGAGCAGGAGGCCTGGCAGGAGATGGAAGAGTGGCAGGACGAGCAGGACTGGCTGGAGGAGGGCTGAGAGGAGTTGATGGGATCCATTTTTTTGGAATATGAGGCTCGGGCTCCACATACTTTATTACGTGATCCATGTTGAATTTTATTTTATTCATTTTTTTCCTTTCGTTGAGACCACATCAACATTTTTTTCTTCAATTTTAACAATAGTAAATGGACCAAGCATGTCTGGGTCCATTTTTCCACCCTTTCTGTTCTCCTGTCTCACATTCCTCACCAACACTTTATCCCCAGCCATTAAGTTGTCCTCCCGCTCTCTTTCCATCTTTCACTTCTGTATTTTCTCCTGACTATATGTAATGTTCTGTTTTACTGCTTCCATTGTCTCTCTCCTATCGCTCAACCCCGCAGAGAGCTGCTCACTTGCAACCATGGCTTCCACCTTTCCATGACAGATCTAAGTAAGACATTCACAATAATTATTCACATCTTTCAAGATCAAGTGTCATTAGAAAAACAAAGTACACAAATCACTAACCTTATAATCCTTTGGTACCTGACATGGATACTGCGCCTCTCTCCCAAAAATAAAATAGTATGGGGAAAACTTTGTTGTTAGTTGTTTTTTGTTCTTAGTGTGAACATTGTTGCATTTAGCTGCAGGTGCCACGTTGAAGAATATTCTCCAACCATTTTTGTCAAGACTTCTGGACATTAACAATTAAAATAAATCATAAAAATCATAAATAAAGAAAATCATGAAATGTTCAAAAACTACTGAATATGTACGTATATGTAAATTATCTTTGAATTGTGCCATTCATTCTCTCAACAGGGCCATTTGTCTTGGGATGATAGGGAGAACACAGACTCCTAGTGATGCCTAGTCTCTCACACAGGCTAAAATTTACCTTTGAAAAAAAAAAAAAAAAAAAGCATTTTCAGATATTTCTTATGGTCATATCCATTTATTTTGACTTGATTTGTGTTGAACCAACCTTGTTAATAAACTCTCTTAACTGATCTGTTAAAAGGCACTTAGGTGCTCCAAATTTGTAATATATATATATATATATATATATATATATATATATATATATATATATATAGGATGCACCCCATGACCTCTTCTCTTGTTTTGAGAGGATAGGCTTTAGACCACTTGGTAAAATAGTCCACCATGAAACATTTATATTGGTGGCCATTTTCAGTTGGAGTTAACTTGCCTATCAGATCCATCCCAAATAATTCCAGTGGTTCTGTGACCTGAAATGAGAATCAATGTTTTAAACATTCAGGACTAAGGCTATTACATATTAAAAGTTTGTTATATTTGCATTTTTATACATACAACTATAGAATCTTGTTTGTATGTTTTATACATACACCTTTCAGATCAGTTTGTTATATTTGCATTTTTATACATACAACTATAGGATTGTAAGTTGCATTCTCCTTTATTTTCCTAGCCTTACGCTGAGGACACTGAGCTATCTGAAAGAAGAGAGGTGGGCCATGACTCTTATGAATTGTGTGAAAAATGCTGTTCTGTGTTCATCATAAAGAGTGCACAGCTCATCACGTTTCTACTGTCAGTAAGACAAGCAGTATGGCAAGAGACCAGTGTGCAGTACGTAAAATGAATAGCAAGAGTCATGAACAGCGTTGTCCAATGCAAGACATTGGATTCACAACATTCAAGTTCATGCTCCAGACTGAGCATGGTGTACAAAATCCAGGATTAAAGTTCTCAACCAGAATGAACATTCCTGGAGTTCATTAACATAGTCACACACCTTGTATAAATCCATACAAGCCATGCAATCACAATATTAAAAGAACAAGAATTCTTCCCTCTTCAAGGTTGAATTTTATCAACACTTCTTAGCTTCATTCAACTGGAACAAAAACAAGAGGATATAAGAATAATTCATTCACCAGTCATGCAGAGCAGAGTCAAAATTAGTTTTTTTTTTGTTTTGTTTTTTTGTTTGTTTGTTTGTTTTGTTTTTAATAAATCTGTTGAGAATGTTACAAGTTCATGTGATAGTTACCTTCATAACCCAAAAAACAGCTGCCTTATGTTCAGGGTAAAGGATACAGAGGCGTCAGAGCTGGTTGTACAAGCAAGAGATCTAAGATAATAAAATCAGCAGAGTAAAAAAAAGCATTTATATAAATATAATAGATTCATTACAAAATTATATATGCAAATCAATAAATACAACTTGTTGAAAAAATGTAAATGACTTTGCAATTCATGTTTCCTTTAGGTAGCCTACTGCTACTTTAACTTAATCTACATCTGTTGTTATTTGTGATTAAAACACATGACAACACACTAAAGAAAAAATATGATACAGTGATGTTGAGAAGCAAAATTCTTACACGTCTTCTGAAGTGCAAAGGGAAGTCTGTTCATCCATTGAAACTGAATACCCCATGTTAACATACAGTATGTGTGGTTTCTGAGCTTGACACTAAAATATGTTAAACTTCTTTGAAATTGTGTCAAATATGCAGGAATATGCATTGCAAAAACAAAGCGTTTCATAATGCATACCAGTGTATACAACTGGTGAAACATTAATTTTTAATCTGTGATCCGTGAAATATGAATATGAATCTGTCGCCGTCTAACATCTGCTGAAAATCCAGGTAAAACTATCTGCGTGCATGCGTGCGTCCCCAGATAACATGATCCCCAGTTTATCTGTAACACCATCTCTGAATACCTGATCCACTTGATCAACTTTACTGTAGTAAACGCTGCACAATGGCAAGTGAAACTACTGGTTTAATTCAGATTGAACCAGAAACTGTTTCAGAAAAAGTGGAAGAGTGAATTATACAGTCTACAAAGTAGATGTATCAGAATTTTAAGTGAAGCAAAGTGACATGTGGTGACCCATATTTGGAATTTGTGCTCTGCATTTAACCCATCCAAGTGCACACACACAGCAGTGAACACACACCTGGAGCAGTGGGCAGCCAATGCTGCGGTGCCCGGGGAGCAGTTGGGGGTATAGTGCCTTGCTCAAGGGTCTCACTTCAGCTGTGGTATTGAAGGTGAAGAGAGTGCTGGACATTCACTCCCCTCACCAACAATCCCTGCCGGACCTGAGACTTGAACCCATGACCTTTGGGTTCTTAAGTCCGACTCTCTATCCATTAGGCCACGACTGCCCCCAATGTGTTTTATGTATCACTCTTTACAACATCGGACACATAATGGTAATTAATATGATTAGTCTTTTGCTTGACTATGTTATCAAACTAGCATGTGTTGCTAATTTTATACAAACCATGTTCCCATTTTCCATCTTAGTCTGCCTTCTAAAGATCAGTATCCTTAGAAATGCTTTGTACAACTTAGAATGTCAGAAAGGCATGTAGTTCATCATAACATCGTAATATACATCATATACATAATTAACCTGCTATGTTGTTAACACAATTTTTCATATCAACAAAAAAATATACAGGGATAACCTGGGATAACCTGGCTTCTCTTGAGACTCTCCTGCTTCAGAGCAATGATATGCTAAAGCCCTTTTATTCTTTCAGTCTGATGTTTTGTTATGAAAGCTTGACGTTGTGAGGAAGAGGAAGAAGCCACATGACCCTATGGCCAGATTGTACCAATGATGTGACATAATGGAACAGCTGCAGTGCTGCTAACAGACTCCTGACTGCAACTCCAGTCACCCTCATTAATACACTCCCTATTATCGACAGTGTCTCTGGGCCAGTCTGCAGTTCAACGATTTGTCGGATTCACCCTTTCGCTCTCTCTCTCTTATTGCTGTGCTGCTGGTAAGATAAACCCCTAAGGTAGCTCATTTGCAAATCTATTTTCAACCAAGCAAACGTGCACACGCACTCTGTTTTCCACTTTGAAGTTTTTTCTTTGTCATGTCTATTATAACACATTTTGTCTATCCCTTTTTCTCACTCTATTTCGGGTTTTTTGGGTTTTTTTTTTTTTTGCACACATTCTGTGTGTATGATTACTAAGTTGTGCAACATCAAATAGATTAAAAGGATGACTAAGTGGTCAATCAGATTTATATGCTCAATAGTAACAAAATTTTATAGAAATAATTTGTCTTTCATCTTTTTTAAGCCTCATGAGTAGCTCTTTATTTTATAGTTTACCTTCTATTATTTATCCTTGTGTGGAGCCTATCAAGTATTGATTATGGCTGAATTTATTTAAAAAATGTGATGTAAGAAGATGATATATCACTGAAAAAAAAAAGATTATTTACTCTGTGTCAGGCAACGGAAGGAAGCAGACAGGTAAGTATAGCAAACAGGACTTTATTTAAGACAGAGGCACGGTTCTGGGTTGAGGAGATAACAGGTGAGTAAATCACAGGAAGCATGTCGCAGTATGACTTAGCTGAATACTAATACAATGTCTGTTTTGCAGGAATGGAGAATGGACAGATGACAGACAGACGATGGAGGACAGATGTCAGAAGACGGACGGTTCAGGTAAGTAGCCGGTAGGTAGTCCTTGTGGTTCGTAGGGACGTAGTGATACACATCGACATATGGAGCAGCTCTGTTCCCACGCCATTTCCTAGCAGCCTGGTCAGCGCTTCGCCCCAGAGCCGCCTGCAGTTTCGAATGAGCGCACTTAATTTATAAATTATAAATTAAAAATACACCCGTTCAGTTCCGGGTGCTCAAGAAAGAGTGTTTGTTGCCTGCACAGAGCCTGGCAATGCACCGCTGTTTATAAACACAGTTGCTTTATAAAGAGCTATTTCTAAAGAGCAAATTTCGGCGACGTTGTTGCAAATGTCGCGGCACGGCTGTGGCACGTGCAGAGCCCCTCTGCATGCTGATGACGGGGCACAGTGAGCGCATATTATGTCTGGGGAAATCCCATGCAGAAACGACCTGCTCTCACTGCGGCAATCTGGCCTCTTTGCGCTCGTGGATAGCGTTCTTTTCAGAACGTGACTCCACCCCTCGCACCCTCCTGTTTTCTTCCTCCCAGGAGCCTGTGAGGAAAAAACAGTGGGGCAGAAGATTTCAGCGCTAGGATGAACGTGAGCTCAGGTCCCGTCGGCTCAGGTTCTGCATGCCTCACTCTCTCCAAACAAAGAGGTTTCCCCCGTCCTTTTCTCCCGCCCAGTCCAACGCCCCTCTGCCATTGCGAGCGACTTGGTCTCGTTTGGGGGATCTGATGATGAGCCGCTGGATGACGTCCTTGGCGGCTTCGGATGCCGAGGAGTGGTCGGGCTCGCATCATGACCCCACCCCCTTGCCATCTTTGGAGCCGATTGATGCCAGGGCATCCATCGACTTACCTGTGTGCTGTCAAAGGCAGTTGAGCAGCATGGTTTGGAGTGGTCTGCACCTGAGGAACCCACACGCAGCTGCTTGGATGAGTGATTCCTGCCTGGAAGCCGCCGAGCGCCTCCTCAGCGGTCAGCGCCCTTCTTTCCGGAGGTCCATGACAAGCTCACAAAGTCATGGCGTGCTCCCTACTCTGTCCACTTGCATCCTTCTGCCTCACATGCTCTCACCTCCGTTGATGACGCCAGGCAGAAAGGATATGAAAAGCTGCCTCCTTTGGATGAAGCTGTGGCCGCACTCTTGTGTCCGCCTGCTGCCACTGGATGGAAGTCGAAGGCCGCCCACCCATCCAAGCCCTGCCGTATCACCTCAGCCCTCACTGGATGGGCGTACACCTCAGCCGGTCAGACAGCTTTAGCTTTGCACTCCATGCCAGTACTCTAGGTGTACCAAGCAAAGCTCCACCGAGACCTGGATGAGGCTGGGCACGACTCAGCCACCTTCAAGGAGCTGTGTAGCGCCATGGATCTGGCCCTACGCGCCACGAAGACCACGGCTCAGGTAATTGGGCTTTCGATGGCCAGCCTGGTGGTGCTGGAGTGAGAGCACTTATGGCTCAAACTGACCGAGATCAAGGACGTGGACAAGGCCGTTCGGCCCGCTTCAAGTCAGCGCCAGCTCAGCAGCAGCCAGCCAAGGACAAGCCGCCAGCCACTAAGCCCGTGCCACGGCCTGAGCACAGACGGCGCTCGCGCTCGCGCTCTGCTAGGCGCCAACCCCCTCCGATGCGATGGGGCCTCCGGCCCAAGATAGTGCTGGACCTTCAGTAAAACATAGTAAACATACAATACAAAATTTCACAATAAAAATTTGTTATTGTTACAGTACAGAAGGGACGGAGACAACGGGAAACAGGTAAGCGATGTTTATTCAACAACCAGAAGAGCAAGTAGTGAAGCAGGTGAGTAAATGGCTAAGTAGCAGGTAGAATGGATGATAACTGAGTGGTAATACTGTCCTTTTGTGTTGTAGGAGTGGAGATCATGGATGGCTGAGGAGTGGAGACCGTAGCAGCGATGAGACAACACTGGGGAACTCACACGAAGACTGGAACATGGAAGGAGACTAGGAGCACGCTGGAGAGGAGATGGTAAGTAGATAGGAGTCCTTGAGGTAAGCATAGACGTTGATCTACATGCAAACGAGACCGTACGCTGACTGAAGTGTAGGTGAGTCTTTTATTTCGTGGCTGATTGGGGTGATGATTGGTGACAGGTGCGTGCGCTCAGAACTCTGGTGAAGGAGTGCGCTGTGATTGGGTAATGGTGGAGCCTGGCGTGTCTGCGAGAGTTATTAGCTTTACAATAAAAAGCTTACTAAATAATTAAAATTTTAAGGACTCAAAATTTCATGAAATGGTAACTGACAAATTCCTTAAGGATCATCCTTCTGCAGATGTGTATTGTGTAATTCAAAAATCAGTTGTCCTCTGTGGGTGATGTCCATACACAGTAAGTGAACAGTTATTTTTCATCATAATTGTAATAATGTTATTAATGTGTTATTAAAAGGTGTAGTTCAAAACAAAGTAGCAGAGCAAATACAGTAGCAGTAATAAATTCATAGAAGATTAATGGCAATCTTTGTGATAGACTGGACTTGGTTCACTGCTTGAAGCTTTTGAATTGATTGATTAAATTTGAAACACTGTTTCTCCTTTCACAAATTAAGTTTATATATCTTATATGCCTCAGTCTATAGTGATTTTATGGCATCTCCACTATAAAGCCCCGTGGTCCTGAGAATCTTTGAAAGTATTAAATATTCAGCACTGCAGAGAATGATATCACAGATAAGTGCCTTCAGTGGTAGTTAGGCACAACATCCTTTTTAGCAGCAGGAGTGTCCACCAGCCTGATGTGTAAAGTAAAAACTTGTGTGAAAAGCTGGGTTCCAAGATTTGTCTAAATGGTGCCACATCATTCAACATAGGCACAATGAAAAACACACTCTATCAAATGAAAGAGAAAATTCCTCCCACTCCTGTCTCCTCTAGAGACATCGCCTCAAAAGGCTAATACAACTGCTACTAAAATAAGAAAGTCAAAAGATAGATTTTAGGAGCATGATTTGAGCCTTTTTCCCCCATAGCAATCATTTAATGGACAGCAGTGATAGCTCACCCCAAAATTAAAATTCTGTCATTATTTATGCACCCTCATTTTAGGGTTAGGGTTAGAAGAATTACTAAGTCTTTACACAGCTTTTTAATCAGGACAGCTTCAGTAATCAGGACTCTTCAAATTATGCATCACATTTTTCATAATGGTCATTTACTGTGTTCTATTCAAAATCTAACCCACACATATGAAATATTAGTTTTGTAATGGTTACAATAGTTTTATAACTCAAAAAGAAGGTTCAGAACAATGAAACCAATAACCTGGCCTTTGTGCTCCATGAAACAGCTTGAATTGCACCTAGCATATATATATACAAATTTTCTCATCACCTCTAGCTGTTTTTATTCCAAATGTAAGGCACACATTACTCTCTCTGCATGATTATTTCAGAAAGAGTAACTCTCAGATATTTGATATCTAAAACACATTTAAAATTCCTAATCTATGCTAAAAATCTATATCAGGACCATTGTGCCTGGTTATTTGGTTAAAATCTGGATATGGAAAATAGGATAGTTTAGAAGAGGTATTTCATATTATATTTTAATTCATACAACAGTTCATTCTAGTTCTCGAATCTGATTGGCTGAGAGGCCTTTCCAGTCATGCAATATTCTACCAGTATTGCCACGGGAACCGTTTCACCATTTGAATCACTCCGCTGTCAGCGTTCTCACAGTGAGTGTAATGGTGGACGAGCAAACCCACCATATTTTTATAGATACTACTGTTATTTTGTAACGGAATGTAGTTTTAAGAGTTTTTTAGACGAGAATGTAGTTGTAAACATAGTGCCTATTTGAAAGTTTGTTTAGACACCTTCGGAGATGTGAGCTCCAGGCCGTAAGCGACCGTTCAGCACTCATAACGGATGTGAAAATATAAATTGATAATGTGTTATGTGTATGCCAGGTTAAAGAGATGCGTTTTTAGTCTAGATTTAAACTGACGGAGTGTCTCTGCTTCCTGAACAATGCTAGGAAGATTGTTCCAAAGTTTAGGTGCCAAACAAGAGAAGGATCTACCACCTGTGGCTGATTTTGATATTCTAGGTAACTGGTCAGAATTTTGAGATCGCAATAGACTTGAAGAACCATAATGTGTTAAGAGCTTGCTCAGGTACTGGGCAGCTAAACCATTTAGTGCTTTGTAAGTAATTAGCAAGATTTGAAAATCTGATGTTTAACTTTAGGGAAAATTATTTTCATTTCTTACAGGAGATGAAAGTAGATGAAGTAGTTGATCTTACAAGAAGAAGAAAAGTTCAAAAACCAAAGAACTAAATATGAAATGTGTATGCAACACAGTACAGTATACTGTCAATTACAGTAATACAATACTATAGCAGTTTCTTGGTCTTCTGACAAAAGACTTTCTCTACCTTCCTTAGGCAGCCGTTTCTCAGTTCTGCAAAAATAGAGCACATGAAAAAAAAAAAGAAGGAAAAAAAAAACGTCTACAAATTAATTTGACAATCTTAAGGGTGTACATGTGCTACAGTTTACTGGACACAGAGTAGTGAAATTAACAAATAAAAATAACAAACACATTATGTAATATAATTTTATTTCAAGCGAATATATTCTAAACTCTATTGGTGTTAGACAACACGTGTCAGGACCCACTCATTGTCGTAACCATACCTTAGATCTAATATTGTCATATGGAATTGATATTGATGCTGTTGAAATTCTGCAGCAGAGTGACGACATCTCAGATCATTACCTAGTCTCGTGTATACTACATTTAGTCAAAACAGCTAAACTGCCTCCCTGCCATAAATTTGGTAGAACCATCACTTCTACCACTAAAGAACGCTTTATAAATAATCTTCCTGATCAGTTTCATCGCCTTAGCATGCCAGACAGCTTAGAAGACCTCGATGTTGCAACGGAAACTATTGCCTCTGTCTTTTCAAGCACATTAGACTCAGTTGGTTCTTTTGCGTTTAAAAAAGATTAAGGAAATTAATCCAACGCCATGGTACAATGAGCACACTCAGGCCCTAAAGGTAGCAGCCAGAAAAATGGAACGCAGCTGGAAGAAAACAAAACTAGAAGTATTTCGCATTTTGTGGAGGGAGAGAATGGTTGAGTACAGAAAGGCCTTAAAATCTGCTAGATCTGCCTATTTTTCAAAACTTTTAGAAGAAAATAAACAAAACCCTAGGTATTTATTTGATACAGTGGCTAAATTAACAAGAAATAAAGCTTCAACTTCTGATGTTTCCAAAGAGCACAGCAGTGATGACTTCATGAACTTCTTTACTTGCAAGATTGATAATATTAGAAAAAAAATTATAACCACGCAACCGTCTACTACAGTATTGTGTCAGACGGTGCATTGTAGTATCCCTGAGGAAAAATTCAATTCATTTACTCGTTTAAGAGAGGAAGAATTGTCTAAACTTGTTAAATCGTCAAAATCGACAACATGTATGTTAGACCCTATACCAACTAAGCTATTGAAAGAGATGCTTCCAGAGGTCATAGATCCTCTTCTTAATATCGTTAATTCATCTTTATCACTAGTATACGTACCAAAAACTTTTAAGTGGGCTATTATTAAACCTCTTATTAAAAAACCACAACTTGATCCTAGAGAATTAGTCAATTACAGGCCAATCTCAAATCTCACTTTTCTGTCAAAAATACTAGAAAAGGCTGTATCATCACAACTATGTTCCTTTTTAGAAAGAAATAGTATCTATGAGGATTTCCAGTCAGGATTTAGACCATACCATAGTACTGAAACTGCTCTCATTAGAGTTACTAATGATTTGCTCTTATCATCAGATCGTGGTTGTATCTCTCTATTAGTGTTACTGGATCTTAGTGCTGCATTTGACACTATTGATCACAATATTCTTTTAAATAGACTCGAAAATTATGTTGGCATTAGTGGAATTGCATTGTCATGGTTCAAATCATACTTATCTGACCGTTATCAGTTTGTAGAAGTAAATGAAGAGAGGTCATATCGATCACAAGTTGAATATGGAGTACCGCAAGGCTCGGTACTAGGACCATTGCTTTTCACTCTGTACATGCTACCCTTAGGAGATATCATCAGGAAGCATGGTGTTAGTTTTCACTGTTACGCTGATGATACTCAGCTCTATATTTCTTCGCGCCCTGACGAAACTTAACAATTCACAAAATTAACGGAATGCATAGCTGATATAAAAAATTGGATGACCAGTAATTTCCTACTACTAAATTCAGAAAAAACAGATATTCTAATTTTTGGACCAAAAACTTCCTCACGTAATAACCTAGAATACTGTCTAACACTTGATGGCTGCTCTGTTAAGTCTTCGTCGTCAGTTAGGAACCTGGGTGTGCTCTTTGATACCAATCTTTCATTTGAAGGCCATGTTTCTAGCATCTGTAAAACCGCATTCTTCCATCTTAAAAATATATCTAAATTACGACATATGCTCTCAATGACAAATGCGGAACAGTTAGTTCATGCGTTCATGACCTCAAGGCTAGATTACTGTAACGCTCTACTAGGTGGTTGTTCTGCTCGCCTGATAAATAAACTACAGCTCGTACAAAATGCAGCAGCTAGAGTTCTTACTAGAACTAGGAAATATGACCATATCAGCCCGGTTCTGTCAACACTGCATTGGCTTCCTGTTAAACATCGTATAGATTTTAAAATCTTGCTAATTACCTACAAAGCACTAAATGGTTTAGCTCCCCAGTACCTGAGCGAGCTCTTAATGCATTATAGTCCTTCGCGTCTATTACGATCTCAGAATTCAGGCCAGCTAATAATACCTAGAATATCAAAATCAACTGCAGGTGGTAGATCCTTCTCCTATTTGGCACCTAAACTCTGGAACAATCTTCCTAGCATTGTTCGGGAAGCAGACACACTCTGTCAGTTTAAATCTAAACTAAAAACACATCTCTTTAACCTGGCATACACATAACACATTATCAATTTATTTTTTCAAATCCGTTAAAGGATTATTAGGCTGCATAAATTAGGTCAGCCGGAACCGGGAACACTTCCAATAACACCAGATGTACTCGTTACATCAGAAGAAGAATGGCATCTACGCTAATATTAGTCTTTCTGTTTATCCCGAGGTTTACCGTACTCAGCCGGATCCGGGCCGTATCCGGGTGAGATCGAGGACCTGCGCCATGACACAACCACAACACAGCCCTGAAGTATCAGCAGAGATTGAGTCAACTAGATCATCCACTATGAAGGCCTCATCAACATGACAACCAGTGGCACATCTCCTCAACAACCGTCCATACCGGTGTGATGAATACGATCCTCAACTGGATGGAACTGAATTAAACACTTTGAATGTTGCGATCCTATCTGACTTATGATAGCAGCCTGAGTCGTAACAAAGCACTGTTCGCCAGTGGAGAACTGGCCCCCCGACTGGGCCTGGTTTCTCCCAAGGTTTTTTCTCCATTTTAACACCTGTTTGCCACCTGATGTCACCTGTTGGAGTTTGGGTTCCTTGCCGCTGGCGGAAATTGAAGCTTTAGAAGCAGCCATATTCCTGGTTGAATGAGCCCGGACGGCTAAAGTTGAAGGCTGTCCGGTAGACTCATAAGTGAGTGAGATAGCCTCAACTACCCACTTGCTCATTCTCTGCTTAGATGCAGGACACCCTCTCCTGGGTGACCTGAAACAAACAAATTGATCTGTTTTATGCCACAGGGCAGCTCCGTGGACATAAGCATCTAACGCCCAAACAGGGCAGAGCAGATTTTTTTTGAGTTTTTCCTGATGTGGTGTAGAAAAAGGTGGAGGACAGAATGCCTGCAGCATAATATGACCTACAGTATTAGTAGGGACCTCTTGGGTGAAGAAAGGCTTTAACCATGCCCGGAGCAAATTCCAGACATGATGGAGCAACCAACAGGGCCTGCAAGTTTCCAACTCTTTTAAGAGACGAAATGGCCAGAAGAAAGATGGTTTACAAAGTGAGGAACTTTTCAGGAACCCCTTTTAATGGTTCAAAAGGAGCCAGGGTCAGACCCTCTAATACAATGGCTAAGTCCCAAGCCTGTGTTCTAATGCATTGAACAGGCCTCAAACTTAACGTGCCACAAAGAAATCGCGTGACCAACGGATTTCTCCCTACAGATGTTCCATCAATGGGTGAATGGTAAGCAGAAATAGCTGCTGCATACACTTTTAAAGTAGAAGGAAATAATCCAGTGGAGAAACGTTCTTGCAAGAACTCAACTACAGGACCCGCAGTGCAAAGAGCTGGGTCTAGATGACGTTCTTCACACCAAGAAGAAAACAGCCTCCACTTAATGGCATACAGTCTCCTCGTAGAAGGAGCTCTGGATTGGAGAATGGTCTCTCCATTGAGGTGGTGGAGACCATTCTCCAATCTATGAGCTGAGCCCCCTCAGGGGCAGACATTTCCATTCTGCCAGAAATATATTGGGCAGACATTTCCATTCTGCCAGAAAATCTACTAAGGTAACCAGTCTCTCGAGACTGGCCTCTGGTGTTGGTTAAGCGATCAGACCAGTGTCCTGAAACAGTGAACCAGAAGGAAGCAGCTGAACTGATCACTCTACGACCCTTCTCGGAGGATCGTTTGAAGCCACTGTGCCCTGAAGCACACGAGGTGGCAGGGTTGGCAGAACGGCCTCCTAAGGGCGCCAAAGAGAAGCGGGCACCGTGTAATGAGGCGAACTCCGTTTCTTCCCGGAGGGGACCACCCTCAGAAGCCTGACACCACTGGCATCAGGACTTCTTTGCCGAAGCCTTCTTTGAGATAATGACGGTTCTCAAATCTTTCTTTCTCTCAGAAGGCTTCGGCTGTGACTGCCACCCGGAACCCCATCCACCTTGTTTCTGTGGAGGAGCCAGAGTGGCGACGGTGATCTTTTGCTGTGTTCTGTGTGAGGAGCTCGCACTCGGCCAAGACTGCTCCCGCCCAGCAGTCTCAGAGACGTGAGATTGGTGGGGAAGTATTTTCTGGAACGCCACTGCTTGCTTTTTCGCCTCCTGAAACCTGTCGACTGATGTAACAGCGTCACCGAACAGGCCAGAAGGCGATAGTGGGGCATTCAAAAGGAAGCTTTTGTCTTTCTCCTATATACCAGACAGATTTAGCCACAAATGCCTCTCAGTGGCCACCAGGGCTGCCATAGAACAGCCGACTGACTTGGCCGTCTCCTTAGTGGCCCTGAGAGACAGATCTGTAGCACGGCGCAGTTCTCTAAGCGTGTCTGCTGTAAGTTCCCACCCTCATCAATCTCTTTTAACAGATCAGCCTGGTATGCTTGCATGATCGCCATAGTGTGCAGGCAGGCTTGACCTGAAACCTAGTACGCTTTGCCCACCAGCGCTGAAGTGGTCTTTAATGGCTTGGTTGGCAGTGTCAGGGATTTTAGCGACGATGCAGCCTCGGGGGAGAGATAGCGCCCCCCTCGAGGGCTGCCTGGGCATGCTCCGCTCCCAAACAAACAACACAGAGCTTGTGTGTATCCCCACCCATGATGTAACGAGGGCAGGGAGAAGCACACCGTCTAAACTGCTGTTTGCTCGACATTTCATATAATATATTGTGCTTTTGACAGACAACAATAAATATGACAGAGACAGATACACAGAGCGCTTGCTGAAGACACAGAAGCTAGCGTTCTTTGTTCTGGGTATGCTTTATAGTTTTCTGGTCTGTGATGTTACCCGCCTATGACGTTCCGTCACGCTATTGGACAGTTTACACATGTGCTTCACGACGCAATCATGCAGTCTTGACGCAGCTCGAAGTTCCCATGAAAGGGAACTAACTCAAACTGAGGGCTTATATACACAGCAGACAAAGGGAGAAACTAACTAGACACACCTAAACTGAGGAACCTAATCACTTAGTAACCATAGAAACAAACAGGGAGAGAACAGAGAACTGAACTAATTAACAGACTAGAAGATTAACAGGAAACGCAACACAATGAAACCTGAATGAAAACAGAACATACATGTGACAACTAGAGCGCTGCTTTTGTACATTTAACTGAACTGTTTGCTTGTGTTTATTTCCTATTTTACTTCTTATACCGTTATATTGGCTATTGTTGTTAATTTAAATATTATTGTTCAATAAATAATATTTTATATGAATAACTTGCCATATTTTTTGGTATTGAGAGTCCGTTAGTGATTTCAACTTCAGTAAAAGTTACATTAATACACCATTAGATGGAGGCAAATTCTTTATAAACGAGGGAGTGAGTCAGTGGCAAAGATTGAAACAAGGAAACAAGGACATTGTTTTTAGTTTAAACAACATCTTACGAGATGCAACTGACAAATGTATTGACTAGCACTGTCAATATGGGAATGTCTTAAATGTTAAAAGGACAAAGCCAAAGATATCACTTTCCTCAGCAGTTTCAGAATATACAGTGTATACTACATTTAGTCAAGGCTGCTAAACTGCCTCCCTGCCACAAATATGGTAGAACCATCACTTCTACCACTAAACAATGCTTTATAAATAATCTTCCTAATCAGTTTCATTGCCTTAGCATACCAGACAGCTTAGATGACCTCGATGTTACAACAGAAACTATTGACTCTGTCTTTTCCAGCACATTAGACTCAGTTGCTCCTTTGTGCTTAAAAAAGATTAATGAAATTAGTCCAACACCATGGTACAACGAGCACACTCTGGCCCTTAAGAGAGCAGCCAGAAAAATGCAGCTGGAAGAAAACAAAACTATAAGTTTTTTTTACATTTCGTGGAGAGAAAGAATGATTAAGTACAGAAAGGCCTTAAAAACTGCTAGATCTGCTTATTTTTCAAATCTTTTAGAAAAATAAACACAACCCTAGGTATTTATTTGATACAGCAGCTAAATTAACAAGAAATAAAGCTTCCACTTCTGATGTTTCCAAATAGCACAGCAGTAATGACTTTATGAACTTTTTTCT
This sequence comes from Elopichthys bambusa, assembly GCA_037101425.1. Lineage (NCBI taxonomy): Eukaryota > Metazoa > Chordata > Actinopteri > Cypriniformes > Xenocyprididae > Elopichthys > Elopichthys bambusa. The sequence continues at coordinate 8,012,380 of CM074439.1, forward strand.
TTCAAGATTGACATTATTAGAGAGAAAATTATAACCATGAAATCGTCTACCACAATATCGCGTCAGACAGTGCATTGTAGTATCCCAGAGGAAAAATTTAATTCATTCGCTGCTTTAGGAGATGAAGAATTGTCTAAACTTGTTAAATCATCAAAATCAACAACATGTATGTTAGACCCTATACCAACTAAGCTATTGAAAGAGATGCTTCCAGAGGTCATAGATCCTCTTCTTAATATCGTTAATTCATCTTTATCACTAGGATACATACCAAAAACTTTTAAGCTGGCTATTATTAAACCTCTTATTAAAAAACTACAACTTGATCCTAGAGAATTAGTCAATTACAGGCTGATCTCAAATCTTCCTTTTCTGTCAAAAATACTAGAAAAGGCAGTATCATCGCATTTTTAGAAAGTAATGGTATCTGTGAGGATTTCCCGTCAGGATTTAGACCGTACCATAGTACTGAGATTGTCTCATTAGAGTTACTAATGATTTGCTCTTATCATCAGATCATGGTTGTATCTCTCTGTTAGTGTTACTGGATCTTAGTGCTGCATTTGATACTATCGATCACAACATTCTTTTAAATAGACACGAAAATTATGTTGACATTAGTGAAATTGCATTGTCATGGTTCAAATCATACTTATCTGACTGTTATCAGTTTGTAGTAGTAAACAAAGAGATGTCATATCGATTACAAGTTCAATATGGAGTACCGCAAGGCTCAGTACTAGGACCATTGCTTTTCACTTTGTACATGCTTCCTTTGGGAGATATCATTAGGAAGCATGGCGTTAGTTTTCACTGTTACGCTGATGATACTTAGCTCTATATTTATATAAACTTACCAGTTCACATAATTAATGGAATGCATAGCTGATATTAAAAATTGGATGACCAGTAATTTCCTACTACTAAATTCAGAAAAAACAGAGATTCTAAATTTTGGACCAAAAACTTCTTCATGTAATAACCTAGAATACTGTCTAACACTTGATGGCTGCTCTGTTAAGTCTTCGTCGTAAGTTAGGAACCTGGGTGTGCTCTTTGATACCAGTTTTTAATTTAAAAACCATGTTTCTAGCATCTGTAAAACCGCATTCTTCGATCTTAAAAATATATCTAAACTACGACATATGCTCTCAATGACAAATGCAGAACAGTTAGTTTATGTGTTCATGACCTCAAGGCTAGATTACTATAACGCTCTCCTGGGTGGTTGCCCTGCTCGCTTGATAAATAAACTACAGCTCGTACAAAATACAGCAGCTAGAGTTCTTACTAGAACTAGGAAGTATGACCATATTAGCCCAGTTCTGTCAACACTGCACTGGCTTCCTAAACATCATATAGATTTTAAAATCTTGCTAATTACTAAAAAGCACTAAATGGTTTAGCTCCCCAGTACCTGAGCGAGCTCTTAACGCATTATAGTCATTCACGTCTATTGCGATCTCAGAATTCAGGCAAGTTGATAATACCTAGAATATCAAAATCAACCGCAGGTGGTAGATCTTTCTCCAATTTGGCACCTAAACTCTGGGACAATCTTCCTAGCATTGTTCGGGAAGCAGACACACTCTGTCAGTTTAAATATAGACTAAAAACGCATCTCTTTAATCTGGCATACACATAACACATTATCATGTTTTCAAATCCGTTAAAGGATTGTTAGGCTGCATAAATTAGGTCAGCCGGAACCGGGAACACTTCCTATAACACCAGATGTACTCGTTACATCAGAAGAAGAATGGCATCTACACTAATATTAGTCTCTCTGTTTATCCTGAGGTTCACAGTAGTCAGCCGGATCTGGGCTGTATCCAGGTTAGATCAAGGACCTGTGCCTTGACATGACCACAATGCAGCCCTGAAGTGTCAGCAGAAATTGAGTCAGCTAGATCATCCACTGTGAAGGCCTCAGGTAATATACACTCGCTCAGGCGATCTCTCTTTTATAATACTCTACATGAGTTTCAATTAAGCGACTCAACGTTCCTTCGTTACTAGTTCTAAAGTGACGTTGTAGAATTAGTAGCGGAGGCTTGGGCTCAACTATTAAACTGTCAACTTGAGATTTGAGTCCGTGGCTGAAGGAAGTAGTTCCTGAAAAAAAGGGTTTTTAAAGACAATCTGTTGTTGTTTCTTATTTATTTACACAGTCGTGCCATCAAACTATTGTATAAATGCAATATCACACCCGTAGCCATGCGATATGGCTCTATATAAGCAGGGCTGTGATTACCTGCGGCACAGCCTTGCTGATATCACACAACTTTCATATCAAAATGATAAGTATATCCCCCAAGAACATTAAAGCAAATAAAATGGCCATCCTGCCAGCCAAACAGCAGTTGTAATAACACCAACAATAAAATCAAATAAATCTGTCTTAATATTAAAAGTATGAAGAATAATAAAAAATAAACCTTTACCCCTATTCATGATCAGAATTTTTATTTTTTGTTTATTCTATTTTCCTAAACATTTTATCATAAGTTTTTATGTTACATGTTCCTTTTTTATGGCATGCCATATCTCACTGGTGCCTCATCAGGCAAAAACAGACACCCCTGAGTATTACACTACTTCACAGCTCATGAGAACTTTATTGCAAATGATTCCAAGAAACACACTCAGACACTCCCTGAGTGCATGCAATGATAGTTGCTTTGGTGATTTCTCAGTTTTAAGCACATCACTAATCAATAAACACATAATTTAAAGCATGCTAGGTAGCTTGTGGCTGAAGTTTATTTTCTACCAATATATTTTACTATTGTTATTGACTGTTTTTTTTCCCCTCGCTCTCTCTTTTTCTCTTTGTGTTTAGTCCACAGAGTAATCTTTAACTTCCAGCATAAGCAACTGCAGCTGTGAAAGGTTAATAGCATTTCCAAAGACAGCTCCAGCTCTATTTGAGTCATAAAAGTTTAGACAAACCACCTGGTGCTGAGAGGTGAACTATGACCATGGAGACTTGAACAACAAGTCAAACAAGTATTGATTGGAATAGAATTAACCTGTGATCATTCCTTTATTTAGATATTGGATAATTCAAAGAGCTACATCTTATACTGTATGCTCATACACACCAAACCACCTTTGATCTGAATAAATAAAAAAAATAAAAAAAATTCAAGGATTAGTTATGGCCCATGTACTTTTGAATCCGTTCCTTTTTCATTTTTTAAACCAGAAATGAAATATGGAAAACGTGGTTTCGTCCTTTTTTATTGTAACACTGATGAATAGAATTAGCAGATACAAGCTAATTTTCCTTATGCACTGTTATTATTATTATTATTTTTTTAATTATATACAACTTGTTTTAAATATGTACGTTTTTTTGCGTCATACACAGACGCTAAAGCGCCCTCTAGTGCCTTTTCCTCTGCCGAATGATTCGCATCAACAAGACTAAAAAAGAAGACTGATTCATTTTCATTCTAATTCGTTAAATTATTATGTTTTTACAATTATATTTTAACCTAAACATGACCATTTCCAAACCTTAGCTCTTGTTCCAACCATGGTTCCAACACATTATCGAGTTCCCGTTAATAGTCTCTATCCCATTGCTTTTCACTCTCTCTCTCTCTCTCTCTTTTTTTTTTTTTTTTTGGATATGAATAAAGGCCAAAATCTAAATTACTGTGACTTTTTTCGTCTGGCTGTTAGGTGTTTTATATTGTTTTATATCGAGAATTTTTTTAGGATTAAGATTTGCTTTATAGGCTAGGCCTATAATACAGGGTGATTGAGAGACTTTTTTCCCATTGGGATGACTTGGAAAAAGTGTACCAATCAACCTGAATTCACCCTATGTCATGATGACAAAATTATACCCCAATATGTAATTTATAAAGGCAAAATTCCCCTGCCCTTTGCCTCAGTGGAGGTTTACCATGAAATGTTCCTCAGTTCTCGTTGAAAGCAATGCGTTACGGCCGCATCACTGGGACTTCAACGCTTTACATGGTTTAATCCTACAAAAACATCAACCAGGGTGAAACTTGATTTTTGGTCTTTTAATATCAATATCTTAATGCATTAATTATAACGGTATTTTATTTTCTAGGAAAATGCTTGAACGTGTAACTAATTGCGTTCATAGTGTGGGCTCATCTGCTTGTCTGTAGCCTGTATGCTTTATTTATAAGATGTTTTTAGACTACTGAATTTGCTCACTGTGTTAAGTCAGCATTTTTCACGTTAAGCGCTTTTAGAATATCCCGCTTCGCTGGGCGCGTTTGCCGCCAGTATAGCATTCTCTTGGACATGCGGCAGTATCGGACCCCTTGTGAGTGAGAATGGGTTGACTTTTTAACGGGAACAAGAGGGGAGCAATCTCGCCAGTCACCATGTTGGGACAGGTGTTCTGCAGTGCCCGTTTCAGTTTTAAAATCAAGTCATCTATTATCATGGTTTCGGTGACATGGCTCTCGAAAGTGTGGGAGAAACAATAATTTTACAAAAAAAAAACAAAACAAAAAAACTTGCAAATTGACATTTCCTCGACTTTAATCTGTCTATTTTTAATTTTGGTTTATAAAGATGCAAAACGTAATAAACAAACATCTGAAAAGAAGTCAATATTTATTTTGTGCGCATAAAATTTGTGTATTCGGTTTAAATTTACATTTTGGTATTCAACATAGCATTTAAAAAGGAAATGGATGCAAAAGTACATGGACCAGTTATGAAGACATCAGTGTAGAGCATATTAATCTCTGAGTGTTCTCATTTACAATGCCAGTGGAAGTATATGAGTGTGCTGTCATTTTTTTTATATATATATATATAACATTTGTAATCCATAGGGTATAGTGTCTTATCCATTTTTAGTTGAAACTTGTGGAGCAACCTAGTTTGAGTCTGTCAATTTTAAAACCAGGCAAAACTCTGATATTTCCTAGTTATGAATCTTTCTATTACATAGAGAAATGAATAAGGGTGTCATGACACCGGGCTCTCCCTCTCCCACAACACGCTGCTCACTCTCCATGAAGTTATGATCACTCACACCTGATCACTCAATCCTGGCCTGCAAAAGGAACTTATGCAAGTGGACTGACTCCTTTCGGTCAACCACATAAAGTATGTGCAACATTGATACTCACTATACCATCTCATTTCTAGTTCAGAGGGCCCCACAGCCAACGTTATTCTGGGGCATCGTTGGCAGCAACACCACTCTCCCTGGCTCTCATGGTCTACTGGTGAGGTGCTAGCATGGGGAGAGATCTGTTTCCAGGAGTGTTTGCATTTACAATTTAAATACGTTTAAGTTTTATCTTTTATGCTGCTAGCTACAAGTCAAGTCACCTTTATTTATATAGCGCTTTTTACAATGCAGATTGTGTCAAAGCAGCTTTACAGTGATAACTGGTGAATAATTTTGTCCATCTTAAGTAAATTCAGTATTGGTTCATTCGGTTGTAAAAATCAATAATTAGTTCATTTATCTATATATCAGCACTGGAGAAAACAGTGATGTCATCGTCCAGCTCAGTTCTGTTCGCATACAATGATGTCAATGCAGGCAGATCAAAAACATTGTTGAATATCAAGTGCTACACACTGCAAAAGATTGACAACCATAAATAAATGAAATTATTGACAGTGATAACCATAGCAATGGACATTCCTACTGTGTTAATTTAGTAAAAAGCAGTAAGTGGTCACTATGACTAGATTATTATTTTATTTTTTTTAAATAGGGTTGATTTTGCAGTAAACAATTTTGTATGTCACTGTAGCTGTTCTGTTTAGATCATGTCTTTTTGAGACATTTGAAAAAATACTGAGATAGTGAGATATACATTCTAGCTATATTATCCAGCCCTATTCCCAAGTCAGCATCCCAGCAGAATATCAGCCATACCAGGACGTAGTCAGCTCCCAATGTGCTTCATGGCTTCCTCCACATAGACCATGTGCCATTCAAGTCAAGTCAAGTCAAATTTTATTTATATAGCACAAATTTAACACAACTGTGGTTGATCCGAAGTGCTTTATAATAAATCAGAAATTAAAATAGAAAAGGAGGGTAAAACTGGAGATAAAAATCCAATATCAAAATCAATCAAACAAATTGTATATACATACATAACATGGAACAACAACTACATAAAAAATACATGCACAGCATCACTCAAACACTAAAGAGTAAAAATAAGTCTTTAAACTGGTTTTAAAAGCATCCAGTGATGGAGAGGCCCTGATACTCAAAGGTAGACTGTTCCAGAGCTTTGAGGCGGCTCCAGAGAAAGCTCGATCACCTTCTGATTTGCAACGAGAACGAGGGAAAGATAAAAGTAAGTGATCACAAGATCTTAATGACCTAACAGCTGTGTATGGCTTAATAAGATCAGAAATATAATCCGGGGCCAAGTTGTGCAATGACTTGTCCACATCCTCCTGTCAACAATCTGGCTGCCAAGTTCTGAACCATGTGTAACCAAGACAGTGTAGATTAAGGTAGGCCAACATACAGAGAGTTGCAGTAGTCTAATCAAGAAGAAATTAGTGCATGTGTAACGGGGGAAGAAAATTGTAATGAATTGTGCCAAAATGTTTGTTCATCTTATAATAATTCTAAAATATTAATTTGTTTGTATTAAGTGCATCTAGAAGAAAGGAGACACCTACAAGCGACTAGGTTAAACTATAAGTGGAGTCTGCCATTTTCTCCTCAGTCGCATTAAGTTGTTGAGGAGAATGGTAGGTGTAAAATCTCTCTCCGGTCGAATCGAAATAAAGTGTTGTCATAGGTGTTTTTATTTCTCCTTAAGGTCAAAATTGTTCTTTTAAAAGTATTGCATTTCATATTTGAGTCATAAGAGATATAGAGATATAGAACTTACTGTTATTCGTAACGTTATTCGTTGTGTTTCCGTCTCTGTATTTTCTCGTGTATATTTATTGACAGTTGTGTGACCGGATGAGCTGTATATCACGTCTTTTTGGTGTCATTTCATGTATTCTAGGTATGATGCACTAATGTTTGTATGATGTTACATTTTCTATGAAACGAAATTGAACTCTTAATTATTGAAAAAAAAACAAAAAAAACTGATTTATTGATTGTTGAACTGGTGAAAAGAGTCGCATTAAGTTGTTGAGGAGAATGTAGTGCTGTATATCATGTCTTTTTGGTGTCATTTCATGTATTCCAGTCCAGTAAACATGATGAGTGAGCTCAGCCTACGTCTCTGTGTGGTCGAAACAAAAAAGAAGCAGAAAAGGGGGTTACACATGGATCACAATTTCAAGGTCTTTACTAGAAAGAAGTGTTTCACTTTTGCTATGGATCTGAGTTGAAAAAAGCTACTCTTTACAGCTCCATTTATATGCTTGTCAAATTGGAAAAGAGGGTCAAAATAGTGCAAGTTGTTACGTAAGGAACCTAACTGTGTTTTAACAGACTTGTTGGTAGCAGCAGGACCCAATAGAAGCACTTTGGTTTTATTTTCATTCAATTGCAGTGAGTTATTTGTCATCCAGACTTGACTTCATTGAGGCATGAGAAGAGAAGTTCTAATGAAAAGTCATTTCGTTGTTTGATTGGAAGATGTAGTTGGAGGTCGTCAGCATAACAATGATAATTTATATTTCTGGAATATTGAGCCTAAAGGGAGCATGTAGAGAGAGAATAAAAGAGGGCTGAAAATGGATCCCTGTGGAACACCACAATGGATAGGCATGGAGGGTGAAGTGAATGACCCAATATTTACAGAGAAAGTCCTCCCCTTTAAGTATGAGGCGAACCACTGTAAAGCTAGGCCCTGGACTCCAACAACACACTGAAGACGTTTCAGAAGAATGTCATGATCAATAGTATCAAATGCGGCACTCAAATCTAAAAGAATCAGGATAGCAGAAGACCCAGAATCGATAGACAGCAAAATGTCATGCATGGCCTTCAGCAATGCTGACTCAGTGCTATGCAATGCTCTAAAACCAGATTGAAATGGTCTAGAATATTAAAAGTATCCAGGTATGAACTGTAAAAGTGCAACTTTTTCCAAAACCTTTGAAATGAAAGGAAGTTTAGAAATAGGCCGGTAGTTGTTATGCACGGTGGGGTCAAGATGAGGTCCTTTCAAAAGAGGCTGTACGATAGCATGTTTAAAACTTTCTGAAAATACCCGTTTATTAAGGAGCTGTTTATTATAGTTAAGAGGGTGGGTCTGATTGTGTCTAAAACCTCTCTAAACAGATGACCAGGCAACACATCTGACTGACAGAATGTAAGTTTCAACTGAGTAATTGAGATGAAGATACTGGTTGAAAATTTGTAAAGCTACTGGATGGAAGGACCTGAGAGTGGTCTATGTCTGGTGGAGAGAGGTCTGATCTAATATCCTGTATTTTCTGAACAAACAATCCTGAAAATTGTGTGCCCGTCTTATGATTGACAACAGGAACTGAACAAGAAACAGGGTTAAGAACCGAAGTTATGGTTTTAAAGAGTACTTTTGGCCTATTTGCATTTTTTGCAATAATATTTTGATTTTGCCTCATAGACAGATTTTTGATAGGCAACTAAGCAGTCTTTTAAAATTTGGTAGGAGACTTGGAGCCCATTCTTTGGCCATTTACCTTCTGCCAGGTATGCCATTGTCCAGAAGATAGATCTACCCCTTGTCGCTTCTGGAGCAGAAGGCCATAGAGGAATATGTGAAGGAGACAATGAACCAGGGATCCATCTGTCCCTTTAATCCCCCTGCCACTTAGGGTTTCTTCTTTGTGGCCAAAAACAACAGACGCTTGAGGCCCTGCATAATTACAGAGCCTTTAACAAAATCACAGTGAAGTTCACCAAGTTGGACACGGAGCACTGACAACCTTGTTCAGATATGGAAGGGAGATAACTGGAAGACCCCCATATAACTTCATGACCCCCATTAGCCACTATGAATACTGCTCATGCCATATGGCCTGGCCAATACTTCCCTCTGTATTTTAAGGATTTATGAACAAGGTGTTCTGGTCATACTTTCATCACTTCATTATTATCTGTATTGACAATACACTCATCTACAACCAGAATGAGAATGAACATCATCAACATGTGGTGCTGGTACTTGAAAGGCTGCGGGAGCATAGCCTGTTTGATCCAGTTTCTTGGCTATAACATCAGTCTTGTGGGGGGAAACAAATGGAACTCCAACAATTCCTAGGATTTGCAAACATCTATTGACAATTAGTTGGTAACGACAGCCTGATCACAGCTCCATTCACCTCCCTCCTGCATAACAATATTTTGAATTTGGACTGCAGTACCCATTTCAACCACTAGCTGTCAATATTACATACTGCACCTTTCAGTATGTAAAGTTCAGTATGTAAAGTTCAGGGCCTGGTTATGTCAAGCATCTTCTAAATTATTATTATTATTATTTTGTATTTGTTGTTTGTATTAGCACTGTTCCTGTAACTCTGTAAATGGTAAAGAATTGTGCTAGCAAAGCTAGAGTCGTGGGTTTGATTCTCATGGAACTTAAATACTAAAATATATGACATGAATGCACTGTAAGTTGTATTTAAGCATTTGTCAGATTAATAAATATTTAATTATTATGGTTAATACCAATGACTTAAATTTAAACATGGAAAAAGATACATGTGCGACATCAACATATTCCCAGTGATTTAAAAAAAAAGAAAAAAGAAATTGGCTAGAGCATATGCTGTAAATTATGCTCTGTCTTTGAACAGAAATGCTGAATAATAAAAAATTTTTTTTAATAAATTTTAATAAATTTTATTTCAGCTATTGATTAAAATGAGTCACACATTAAGATTGCAGTTATACAGTGTTGCAGTGAAACAGCAGTATAAAATAAAAATCCACAAAGCTGCATCAGTGTAAGTATTTTTATCTCTGTAAGCCTGCAAAGGCCGACCTGAGAAAAGATGAGTAGACATGATCGTGAGTATAATGATCCTCTAATCGTGACAGTGTTTTTTTTTTTGGCAAAGCTTGGGTTTTTCCTGTATACTAAATGTGCTGTGTTTTGCATAGTTTAAAGGGTTAGTTAACCCAAAAATAAAAATTCTGTCATCATTTACTCACTCTCGTGTCATTCAACTATCACTTTGATGCTTCCAAAAGTTTATAAAGATATTGTAAAACTAATCCATATGAAATGGTTTAGTCCAAATTTTCAATTCATATGGATTAGTTTTGTGATCTCTTTATCAACGTTTTGAAGCTTCAAAGTGGTAGTTGCGTAGACTGTCAATGGAGGGACAGATATCTCTCAGATTTTATTAAACATATGTTCATTTTTGTTCCGAAAATGAATGAAAGTCTTATGGGTTTGGAACGACATGAGGGTGAGTAAATGATGACAGAATTTTCATTTTTGGGTGAATTAACCCAGACAGCATTATAGTGTTTGTCCAGATGTGGGCCGGATCTGGGCCGACACTGTGTTGCTGTCTGGGAAGCCTTTAGTAGTAGGCGAAGGTTTACTGTCAGACACTGAGGGGCTGTTAGTCACTTATATTCAGGGTCTGGGCAGCTTCAGGGCAGCATATTCAGTCATGTTTCACTTGCAATGCAAAAGCATCTCAACAATCATTATTGAAAAATTTAGTCCTCCATGATTTGTTGACTTGTTTTCTCTCTCTCTCTCTCTCTGACTAACTGGAACATGGAATGAGTCCTACTGTATTCAGCAATTTTGTGTTCCTCAAGTAAGATGTCTATGATTTTAGCATATTTATTTACTAACTCTCTATGTTTTATTTTAGGTAAATGAACCCAATTATATTTTCTGTGTCTGTGTGTTGGTATCTATGTGAACTGTGCAAACCCTTTGGTCATTAAGTTCATGCAATCGAATGAGGGTCGACGTGACACCAAATTCTGAGAAGACAAGCAGCCCCCAGCTATGCTGCAATCACAGTGATTAACTGTGTCATTAGTACATGTCGAGTTTTCTAAACCTTGACATTCTTATTAACATTCAGACAGTTCTCACCATGCTCCTTAGTTAAACAAATTACTCAGACCTTAGGTGCACAAAACAATAGCTGAAGTTTTAAAGTTTATGAATTTTGTAATCAATGTCAGAGAACCACAAGTTTTCCAGTTTATAATATGAATATTCATTAAACAGAATTCAGAAACACCCATCCAAAGAAACAATGATAACAGACTCCTCTTTGAAATCATCTACTAGCGCCATATACCTTCAAGTGAGAAGATTTTTTCTTTTTCTTTAAATTGCATATTTCCAGCTCATAAATAGAGATGGCAGTACATTTATAAGCTCTTAAACTGGTGTACATTTGCATGATTTGCAATGATTTTTCTGTCCCCAGCAGAGCCCCTTTGGAAGGTCTCCATCTGAGCCTTTTTTAAGATTCTATTTATAAATGGCAGGTTGTCTCAGAAGAAGAAAAGAACAGTTCTTGACTGTGACTTCTTTGTGGTATTCTTTCTCTTGTACTTGTTGCAAAGCTCACCAGTATCTGACAACCACCTTAAAGGATAAACAAAGAAGCTGGGCGAAGGAAGAAAGCTGGATCTAGAAGCTGTCTAGGGAGATGGGGGTGGAGGTGGTAGAGAGGAAAAGTACTGTATGGAAAAGACAAGATAAATTAATCTATGCCTCTAATGCAAAAGAGTTCAGAGCTGTAGTTTGTGTCATCCTAAATTATTGTTTTATTTGTGTATAAATTTGTAATTTGTAATTCACAGACCACAATACAATAAACTCCTAGTAATTTTAGCAGATTTGCATCTTACAACATTAAGAAAATCATACTCCCAGACTACTTAAGCAGGCTGTACAACTCCTGGTCTAGGCTTTTGTTATCTCTAGACTAGACTATGGTATGCCCTTTTAATCTGCCTTGCTGCATGCAGAAAGCAGATCTCTGCAAATGATCCAGAATGTGATGTTAAGTTCTTCAACACAAGAGTACCTATTACACCTCTATTATACCACTACACCACTGCTTCACTAGTTGCCAGTGGCTCAATTTCAAGGCACAGAATTAAGACCATCCATTCGCTCTGTACCCTCCTCCTCTCACTTGCAAATCTACATTGCCTGCAATGTGTCCCCACTTTGATCTGTCATTGTCCTAATGGACCACCTGCTTAGCCTGCCCTTAGGACTGGCTTATTTGAAGGATGTGCTGCTGTTTGCATGGCCGCATGCTTTATGATGCTATACTGTCTGTGTGTTGTTAATAAATGTGTACAAATTAAAGGCTACTGTCAGGCTGCTCGTTCCCGCCTACAAATCATAGAAGTCCTGCACGTTTTCATCTTTAATCAACTCTAATTTAATCCTGCACCACAAGAAATCTAATTGGATCCCATGGGAATGCAGACCTCCAACGTAAATCTCATTTGTGCTTTTGGTCAACTAAAAAAAAAGAAAAGGTGTGACATCATTGACACCTTTTGTGTGTCACAATCGCAAAAAAATGAGATTAGAAAGCTCCAGCACAAGGGAAGGATAGACTACTTTTATTGTGCTTTTTGGAGCTTGGCAGCATAAACTACTATCCATGTTCTTGTATGTAAAACAGAGACTTTGACATTATACCTTAGAACTTATTTTGTGTTCCACAGAAGAAGAAAATATAATGCAGGGCTTAACTTGAGAATCAGTAAATAATAAAAAAATTTTCACCCCTCCATCCCTGTCTGGCCTTTCTCGCTCTGTCTTTCTCATTCACATTTGCTTTCTCCTTCTCTCCTTGCCTCAGTCCAGACCCTCCCTCTCCCCATTTTCTCTCTCTCTTTTTCTCCCTCGCACATACATACTCGCACACACACACTGCCTCCTTTCACTCTCACTCTGCCAGTCTGCAGTTCAACATGTTGCCTGCGCGATGCTGCGCTCCACAGTGGAAGCCATCCTGCCGGTGTACCGGCCGCGCACCACAGCCCGAGCGTCAGTGCTCCATCTGAAGGACCTGTGTGAGGAGGAGCGCGACCCTCACAAACCCCAGTCACCGTCCGACAGAGAGCAACAGCACGCCAGCTCCATGTGGAGGGAGGCCATGCGTAAGCGGAGCTACTTGCTGGAGAGGGGCTCCCGGACAGGAGGAGATGTAACAGGAGGAGGAGGTGTGCGTGGCCGGAGACAGAGGTCCCCAGACTGGCTGTATGACTCGTACTATCTTATGAGCCAGCAGCACCCACTTATTGTTTTTCTGCTCCTCATTGTGATGGGTGCCTGCCTGGCTCTGTTGGCTGTCTTCTTCGCCTCTGGGCTGGTGAGTGTTTGGAGACTGGGGGGAAGGTGACTGGGGGAAAGGCAAAAAACAGTATTTAGGTTGGCTGAGGGAGAGAGCTCTGTTGATACTGTACTGAACAGGGTGACACAGGAAAGGGTATTTAACTTATAATTTGCTTATTTCTTTAAGGGTTTTTAAAACAGTTAACAATACTTCTGCAAGCCCACACCTGAATTTTTTTGCACCATGTGTATCAGAAAATAAATTTCCTGTGCCCAAAACATAACACTTTAGAGGAAGTTCCAGCCAATCAGCTCTGTTTGTACTGATTGCTGGAACCATATGTCTCTGTTTACCTTATGCAGTATGTAATCTCTCTCTTCAAAGCATCATTTTTGTGATTCATGTGAAAGTCATAAAGAAGCAGCAGGGAGTAATCAATGTTTGGAAGGAAAGGGAACACGTTTGAAAAATCATGGGTCATGGGTAATTAAGCAGAACAGATTAAGTAGAAACTATTAACCTGTCAACAGTAAAGCTGTTTGCATTTTGACTTATATTCAGTCTAGCTCAGCTGGAATAAAAAGGAAATCCCTGAATTCAAATTGTTTAATAATATTCTCTATAATGCTATCAATGATTTCTTAACCATTAGATGTGTAATTTGTATTTTGTGGAAAACAGAAAAATGTAATTTAATAAACTATGTATGCATAGTGCTAGTGCTAGCTTCTTTTGGTTAAATTAGGTTTTATGTGCAGACAGATGTTTGAGTTTTGTGCTAATACCTCACAATATTAATTCATTTAAAGTGTTTGAAATTTCAGAAGATTCTATAATTGCCACTTGTAGATGAAGCAGAAAGGGATCATAGAACCGAGGAGAAATAGCAACTGTAGTGTTGTCAGGATGTCTGAATCATAGTTTTGTACATATATTGCTGGCTCACATGCTGAGACAGTTTACACAGGTTTTCCCAGAAGTTTTGAGGTATTTCCATCACCATTTGACTGCCTGAACTAAAAGCAGAATTCATGTGGACAGGATACATGAGCAGGGTGCTGCCATGCTGTCCAAAATTTCTGTTTGCTTTTCCCTCAATTTTAAAGCCAAATGAATTTTAAAATATCTATAAATCAATAGGAAAATATAAATGGTATATATTTCACCCGATTAAGTCAGCTCTAATGCATTAGGGAGATCAGGGAGTGAATAAGTAAGCACCATTTCACAGTATGACATCAACCTCTGTGTAGATACACCCTCTCAATGCGTGCACTACTTTCTCTCTTGTCTTTTGACTGCCTGACCTAAATCTCACATCACAGTGACTGTTGAGCCCGCCTTGGGTTGCCGCAATGCTCTCCATGACTCCCATGGTTGCACATATCACATTGATTGTGAAAAAAGCCTTGGAGCACGATTGCACTCTCAGGGCATTTTTTTATAATCGTACTCTGAAACCCTGACGTTTTGCTCCCTCCATGACCTGTTTTCACTCAGCGTCACACATCCGATAAGTGGCCGCAGGGCTAACGTTCCCCCTGCATGTTTTGTGGCATTTAGTAGAAGACCTCGCTTGTGGGTTTTGGCAATTGCAGGCTTGTTCTGTGTCCTCTATGATAAAATAGATAGGATTGTGCTACCATAACATCTTGGTGTTGTAATGGGGAGCCTACATCTACCTTGATAGAATTTCCCTCCAATTTTTATCATGGTTTCCATTTCTTATGCATTTCTGAAAGCTGGTTGGCATCAATTATGCATGAGTCTTAGGCAGTTTTCCCATGCTATTAGTGGTTTTGTGTGTTCTGGCTATGAGTACGTCAATGCTGGATTTGGCGGCAACAGTGGGGATTATAGAAAAGAGAAGCAAATGTTGTCGCTGTGAAAAAGGCAGACGAGACACCATCAAAATCACACCATGTCACTATAGCCTGACACCCTGACTTTTAACAATGATCATTTTAGAGGAGTGTCAATATAGTGGTGACAGCAGAGGTTTAGTGTTGCTCTTAAGTGAGAAAATAATTGCAGAAAATGCTGCTGATAATCAGGCTGTTTCTTGCTGTCTTACTTTGTGACTGTAATTATAATGCAATGGGGTGACGAGGCTTTTCACAGATATACTGCGCTCTTTAAACACTGAAACCTTAAGAGGCTACTGATTAGAGCTTGAATCAATTTAGATGTTTTGTGTGTACTGCTGTCTCATTTTGAGAATGTTGAGTTACATTTTGGTGAGCTGTAGACAATAGTGCTGTTCCAAAACCTGAGCTTCTGGAGACAGCATTGTATGGTATTTTGATCTACGCATAATGTTTGTTCCAAATGGTAGGCAACTTAATTATGCTGCCACCTTTTTTTAGTCAGACAGCAAGACAGAATCCCATGTATCCCAGAATGCATTGCAACAAGCTTGTGAAAAAAAATAAATCTTGTTGACAGACAAGGTAAAAAAAAAAAAATCAATATTATAAATGAATGCATATTGCATTCAATACCGAATAATCCCTGAAAAAAATATAAAACAATTGTTTAGTCTAATTAAAAATGAATTTGTTTATCAATAGTGTATGTGTGCTATGTACAGATGTACAATGTATTTTTATTTTAATTATAGCAGGAACAGCTGAAATCTGCCATGCTGGTTTCTACATTTCCATGCAGTTTTCATGACTTCTCTCTATTAGGGGACAAAAAAAAAAAAAAAAAACTTTTTATATTTGCATAGACACTGAAATGTACAAAACATAAGCCTTGTACCTATATGAAAACATTAGCGATGTACAAAGAATCATTTTAGGTTCATAACCTAAACTGCACCCTGCATAATTGAATGATAAACTACAGTTGCAAGAAAAAGTATGTGAACCACTTGCAACTGTGAAAATGTGAACAATTTAAATAAAATAAAAGAGAGATCATACAAAATGCATGTTATTTTTTATTTAGTAGTGTCCTGAGTAAGATATTTCACATAAAAAAATTTTTTTTATATATAGTCGACAAGATAGCTAAATTTATTAAAATGGCACTGTTCAAAAATTTGTGAACCACTGATTCTTAATACTGTATGTCATTACCTGGATGATCTACGACTGTTTTTTTGTTTTGTGATGGCTGTTCATGAGTCCCTTGTTTTGTCCTTTGCCCAATTTTCTTCAGAAAAATCCTCCAGATCCTGCAGATTCTTCAGTTCCCTTTCGAAACGGAGCTCAACATTTGCGTTTGACACGCTATGGGGAACGCCTCCGAGTGAACCGGTGTCTGAAAACAATATAAACTCACAACAATCATATTGGCTGGTGACAGCCTATGACATTATTATAGCATGACCCGGAAGTATATAAGGAGCGCCTAGAGAACCACTCAGTATCTTTTTCGTCTGAAGGGACTGTTTTGTTTGGAACGATATCAAACCGATATTAAGGTAAGACTATTTATGTCTTACAAAGATTTCAGTATGTGAAGTATGTGTATCCATGTCCCATAGAGTTGACATCTGATCACATACATTACTTATAACGTTGAAGAGCATAAAGAGCATGTACAGGCAGTTCTTGTGGGATCTGTCTGTTTGATATTGTGAGTGTGTTTTACTTGTAAAATGCTCCACTCTCTTCTGGTCTTTTCCTCGAGAGGAAAAGGACTGGCAGCTGCGCCTAATGGTTCAGGTCTTACTCTTGCTGAGGCAGAGTAAAGACTAGATCAAGGGGTTTTCAGCTGGAGCTTGTTGAAGAGTGGGGTGAAATTCCCTGCAACCTTCGACGGCTGATGGGAGAGAGCTGTGTGATTATGATGATGTGTTATCTACGACATTGTTAGATTCATCAGCGGTTGCTCCTCTTGTTCTAAGCCAAACAAGAGAGCAGGAGATGGCTGATGAGGATGAAGATGGTGAGCCTCCTGAATCCTCAAAGCCACCCTGCCCCCGCGTATATACAGCTGTGTGAGATTATGGAACGCGCCTCTGGCAGACTGTGGCTGCCATTGGAGCTGGTTAAGAAAGAAACCGCTCGCGGATGGTTCGTCAAACGGTTCCTTTTTGCCATAATTCTCCAGCCACCGTAAGCTTTCCATCCTTCTTGATCTTCATACAGAGATCGAGAAGGCATGGAAGGACCTGTATTCAGCTCGCCTTCATCAACATCAGCAAGTTATTCGCTGATGTTGATGGAGTGAATATGGTTATGCATCGACGCCTCCTACTGACGAGATGAGTGTAACTCTGACAAGATGAGTGTGACGAGAGAGTTTTGAGATTAGCTTTCACTAACTTAAGATAGATCTATGTTTAGCGTCGGCCTTACAGGCCGCCTGACATTTCGTGCTTGGGTTGAGCTTTGCTCCTCTGAGCTTTACTTAGAAATTTAGTATTCTCAGAGTTTGCCTCCTCTTAGTTGAGAGTCGTTGGTAGCGGCTGGTGTTTCTTAGCCCCAGGCAGATCTATGCTTATGTGTTGGCCTTATAGGCCCACAGCTATAGCTGGCCTAGGCTAGAACTAGGGGTTAGGCACTGCTAGTAGCATTTTATGCCCTTTTTTTTACTACCCCTTATTATGTGAGTATAGTTTTCCTAGTTCTGGCCTCCTCTTATCAGAGTTGTCAGGCCAAGGCCCATTGTCCCTTCTGTGTAGGTGCAAAATAGATAGCAGCTAGGGTAGCAGACTATTGCTATGTCTCCCTGGTGCCATTGTCTCAGGCGGTGTAGGCCCTTTTCACTATGTGAATAGAAACTTTGTTGCTGTGGCCCCGCTCCCCCAGAACTATCTAGTAGTACTTTGACTTCAGTGTTTCCCCTGAACCCCTAGAACTATGTTCAAGCTTGAGTGATATGGTTTTAGCTTTTTATAAAGCTCCTGTTCCCTAGGATTCAGTACAGATTGTATCTGTTTTTGGTGAGAATTTCTGGTGTGAAGTACACACCCTGTATTTTCAGGGTTGGATTAATAGTACTCCCTTGTTGTTCAAGGTTATTGTACTTTAATATGTTAGTTCTGGTTCCTGCCCTACACTTTGTGAGCTCAGTAACTCTAATACTGCCACAGGCTAGCACTTGTGTGTTCTGGAGTAGTAGGCCTGACTTAGGCCTCCTTTAGAATATGGTGATGTAGTTTGTACTCCCCCTTGCTGTAAGGGTAAAAAGTGTTTTTACTGAGTACAATGCCTGTTGGAATGTATAAGCTCAGGTTGAGTTTAATAAGCTAACCTCACTACATAGTTTGGTTTTCATATATGGTTCCCTTAGAGCTTGAACACTGCCACAAGCTGACTGCCTCCTTCAGAGTACAATAGCTTGTTGTATTACAAGGCTTGTTGATAGATGTTTCAGTTAGAGTTTGCTCACTTGGAAACTAGCACTGCCACAGGTTGAAATGTCATTCTGAAGTCGCAGGTCCTGCTTGGACCTCCCTCAGAGCATGATGGCGTAAGTTTGTACTCCTCTTGCTTAAAGAGTAAAAAGTGTTTTACTGAGTACACTGCGGATAAGATTAGCTCAGGTTGAGCTAATTCTGAGCAAGTTCAATGTTTGTGGGATCCTGCTTTTAGCAAGCAAGCTGTTCTAGGTGTGTAGCCTTCACAGGCCGCCCTTTAAGCTTTTCCCTCCCACATCTGGGTGTTCATTTAAGCAGATCGAGCATGTAGTTCTACACGATGGCCTTTCGCAAGGCTGCTGTGAGGTATTTCTACACAATGTAGAATTTGCGTCATGTTGCAGGCCCCTTCTGGGGCCTCCATGATTCTGTGCCTACAGTACGGTTTATCTGTTAGGTTGAGCTCTGTACTCCCCTCATTTGAGGGTTGTCCTGCATAGTACTTAGCTCCCTAAGCTGGTCAGTGGTTGAAGGCCTCTCCGTGGCCTCCCTATTGAGGATCAGCCCCCAGGCTGGTAAATGTACTGCCCTTGTTGGGTTCCTTTAGAGTGCACAACCTCCTCAGTGCAAATAATCACGCGCTGAGTAGTTTCTAGGATTGAGCAGAGTGTTACTCCCCTCATTTGTAAGGGTAAAAAGCGCTAAGCTGAGTCCTGCTCTTCAGGATGCCCGTCTCTACGCTCTGGTCTGAGTTGGTTACTGCCTTTTTGCAGTCACTCTTACCGGATATCTTCTCTGAAGAATGTGATTTGAGACTCTGTGATCAGACAGGTTGTTAGACTAGGTTTTTGTAAAATTAGACCAGGTCGGCCTCCCTGGTGGCAATCAGGGTCGAGTACGTTCCCCTGACAAGTGACTGGCTAGGGTTCCCTCGAGCCCCCTGGCCACATTCCCTTAAAGGTACTCTCTTTTCTTTGGAAAGAAGCTTGGTTCCAGAAGCCTTTGAGCGGCCTTGGTAGGCCTTCTGCAGAAAGCCTCTTTGAGGCTCTTGGCTTGGGCTGTTGGCCATAGGGAATGCTGTCACTAACAGCCTATGTATGACCCGTAGAGGGAGTGGTTCTGGCATTTCAGTTGAAACTGCTAGTTCTGACGTTTGTCTAACCATTTTATGGCATGCACTCCCCTCAAGCATGGCGGCGTAGGTATATCGTTCCCCATAGCGTGTCAAATGCAGTCTTGTTCCTAGTTCTCAGGGAACCATAGCTACATACGTAACCTGAGATGTTTTCCAGCATCTTTTGCATATTTGAACCCTTTCCAGCAGTGACTTTATGACTTTGAGATCCATCTTTTTACACTGAGGACAACCGAGGAACTCAAACACAACTATTAAAAAAGGTTCAAACATTCACTGATGCTCCAGAAAGAAACACAATGTATTAAGAGTCTTTTTTAATTTGAAGATCAATGTAAATTGTACTTAATTTGTCTTCCGGGAAACATGGAAGTATCTTCTGTTGCTTCTGAAGGGCAGTGCTAAATGAAAAAAAAGAAAAAAAAAGAAATAAAGATATATAAACAAAATAAGAAAAATTTGGACATCTTCATCCTGTTCAAAAGTTTCCACCCCCCAGGTCTTAATGCATCGTGTTTCCTTCTGAAGCATCAGTGAATGTTTGAACCTTTTTTAATAGTTGTCCTCAGTGTGAAAAGATGGACCTCAGAATCAGTCACTGTTGGAAAGTGTTCAAATATGCAAAAAATGCTTGAAAACTGAAGAATCTGCAGGACCCGGAGGATTTTTCTGAAGAACATTGGGCAGTTTTACTGTTCAGGACAAACAAGGGACTCGTGAACAACCATCACAAAACAAAAAAACAGTCATAGATCATCCAGGTAATGACACACAGTATTAAGAACCAGTGGTTCACAAACTTTTGAACTGGGCCATTTTAATAAATTCAGCTTTTTTTTTTTCTCTTGTGAACCATATATAAACATCTTTTATATAAAATATCAAAACAGAACCATACATAGCATCAATCCAAAAGTTACAAAAAAACAAAAACATTTAGCCACATGCCCTTCATGCATACTTTGGTGAGTGTTTATAGGGTTAAAAAGTTACAGCTTTTACCATATTCAAAAAACCCTGCATTGACATTGGAATGTTCATGTGTTGATGTGTATGTAACTTAACTAATGGACATTTAAATGGCTAAAAGACAGAACAGTCACTGTCAAATTACCGACCCAAATAAATGCTTTTAGCTGCAGTTCTGTTAAGAGAGGATGCTATTAGAGACACAGACCCAACCCTAATTCTGTGTTGTCAGTAAGGTCTGTGCTATATTGGATAACTATCTAAAACAAACTTAAGTGCAGAACTCAAGTCACTGATAGACTGATGAACACCGTTACTTATATCTGACTGCATTACTGTCAGGTCCATATCTTTCAGTAAAAGTCTGCAAAGCTTGAGTTGTATTGCAACTGGTTTAACAAAGAATCCACCAACACATAGTGAAATGAACCTAACAAACAAATAATGCTCTACTGAGTCTTTCACATAGTAAACAAACAATTTAATAACATTAGGATCCTTTGGAAGGTAATGTTATTTTTAGTCCAGTGTCCATGTAACATGTGAGTGGGCTGGGCTAAAGAGGCAGTGATGAGGCTGTCTTTGCTGGCAGTCTTCTGCTGATGCATTCATTTCTATTACGCATTAAAAATCGGAAGTAGAAAATGAGTTGTTTTGGCGGCTTGGTTTCAATAAAATTGTCGGGTTAAAAACAACCCAAGTTGGGTTAAAAATGGACAAACCCAGCAATTGGGCTGTTTTAACCCAGCGGTTGGGTTAAATGTTTGCCCAACCTGCTGGATAGTTTTATTTAACTCAACTATTGTTTAAAAATGACTGTATTGCTTACTTAAAATGGACCTAAAATATGTTGAAATGAACATTTATCAATATGTTTAATTAATAATAATTAAACAATAAACATTTATTAAATAGCTTATTAATAAATGTTCACCTTTTGATTATTATTGTTGCCTCTAGTAATTATGTGTCTGATTTTTAATTCTGGGTTCATTTTAAGCCAACCATATAGTAATTTAAAAAAAAAAAATTCTTGGGTTAAATAAAACTACCCAGCACGTTGGGCAAACATTTAACACAACCGCTGGGTTTGTCCATATTTAACCCAACTTGGGTTGTTTTTAACTCAGCATTTTTTAGAGTGTATATTAGCGTCCACACCAATGCACAATATCGTTCTGTTTATTACCATGCTGCAAATCTTATAACCTTACATTATTTTGCACCCCAGGGACATTGAAAAAATTATATTTGTTTCTTGCATGTTTCATGACACTTTCAAAGTTGCATGTCCAGTAAGTTCAGTTTCATCCATGTTGTGGGGCAACCTCAAATCTCATTCTATGAATTAAAAAATGAGGACAATACATTTGGGGGTGGGAGTGAGGGAATATGAGGTGGTAACAAATATCTTGGCGGGGCCACAAAGTTATACAATATTTTACTTATGAATGATCATTATTCTATTATTATAATTATAATTATTAACTGGTTTTTAAACTATTCAAAATCACGCAGTGAAAACAAATCAAAACAGTATTATATTATAACAAAGTTATGATTTCACAAAAACACATTACAAATAAATAAATAAATAAATAAATATGAGAAAATATGATCAATAGAACTGTATTTAACATTTTTTTAAACATTTTAAATAATGTATTTATTATTCTCGTATTTAATACAATTTAATATTCTCACTTTCAGCCCTGCCAGAAATTTGCATAGCAAATAGTTTTATTTTTTTACTCACAGTGTCATTTTAATAAAAAAAAATAAAAATAAATAAAAAGTAATTAAAAACAAAAAATCAAACAAAGTTTAATAAATGTTTTAATGTGCCTATAAACAATGATTTTGATGAGGGAGGAGTCAACTGACCCTTTGCCGGGAGTTTGATTGACAGGCACAGGCGAATCCGGCGTCATGATTGGTCCGACAAAGCAGTCAGGGGAGTAGATTAACGTCGGTGTTGAAAACTTGACTTGAACTTGAAAAATTGTGTGTACTGACATCTTTACGCGGTGGTTGAAACAACAATCCTGATGTTTATTTATGTTTATTTAATGCTATAATAAATTAACTAGTAGGAAGATATGATCGGCTCACGAGCCGCTTGAATTGAGGCGCTACAGCAATCTGTCACGACATAAAGCAGCATGGGCTGGCGCTCTCTCAAAACGGTAATTGTTTACATTTCTTTGAAAATTACAAAATTTGAAATGTGAGACTTTGTTTTATATCAAAAGTAGCCTGCTCTGTCTTGTCTGTCGACGCGTTGTCAGTGTCCTCTTTGCTCCGCGATTGTCTTTGTGAATGGTCAATTGGACCACGCTCAGCGATCATAATGGAGCGCTATCAAATATGAAGCAAACAAACACGTACTTAAGACTCATCCAGCAGCGGCATATTTTTCTTTTCTAATATGCCATTGGCGAATAGCTACTTTGGTGGCTTAAGCCCCTGATCATTGCCAAAAGCCCCTGATCTTTTTGAATAATAAATAACATAGATTTTAATATTAATTCTTACACTTTGTTTGCCCTAGTCCAGTGGTGAGGAAAAAGAGAAAATGTTGATGGTCTCTGAACATTGCACCTTCCTTTTCAGGTACTTGCGCTGAGTTTTAAAGGGATATTTCACCCAAAAATGAAAATTTGATGTTTATCTGCTTACCCCCAGGGCATCCAAGATGTAGGTGACTTCAGTAGAACACAAATGATTTTTAACTCCAACCATTGCAGTCTGTCAGTCGTATAATGCATGTCAATGGTAACCAAATCTATGAGAGTAAAAAAAACATGCACAGACAAATCCAAATTAAACCCTGCGGCTCGTGACAACACATTGATGTCCTAAGACATGAAACGGTCTGTTTGTGCGAGAAACCGAACAGTATTTATATCATTTTTTACCTCTAATATGGCATCCGGTGCATGAGGTGTGTACGCGCTCTGACATAGTTTACGCAAGTGCCCGGAAGTGATCTCTTGCGCGTATCCGGATTGTTTAAAAGATTACGTTTTCTCGCGAACTCATTCGGGATTGGTGACTTTCCACGTATTTCCAACTTCTGAGCCTGTTCACATGAAGTTATGGTTGATTGCTCGTCGGCTGGATATCAACACACCAATTAACGTACTAAAGTTGTTGAGAGTCTGCAGTGATCATTTTCCCCCTGATGATTTTACATACCCAGGAGAGGATCACGTACAGCTTAAACCATCAGCTGTGCCTATGGTTTTTCCACATCCAGCTGAGGTATGTGAACAAGATCTTTGTATGTGTCCTTTTTATTTGTAAAGCTGCCTTCACGAAAAGTAACAAAATAAAATGAAGTTTTGATGTAATAAAATACGTTTAAACGTTTTTAGTGGTTTACTTCCATTTGTATAACAACTGTTGTACTACAGGCACCATGTTTAAACTACGGCAGAGCGCGTACACACCTCACGCACCTGATGCCGTGCGTGCACTCAAGGCAGTTGGACATAGTGGTGTATTAGAGGTAAAAAAATTATATAAATACTGTTCGGTTTCTCGCACAAACCGATCGTTTAGTGTCTTAGGACATCAATGTGTCGTCACAAGCCGCAGGGTTTAATTTGGATTTGTCTGTGCATGTTTTTTACTCTCATAGATTTTGTTACCATTGACATGCATTATACGACTGACAGACTGCAACGGTTGGAGTTAAAAATCATCATTTGTGTTCTACTGAAGAAACAAAGTCACCTACATCTTGGATGCCCTGGGGGTAAGCAGATAAACATCAAATTTTCATTTTTGGGTGAACTATCCCTTTAAAGCAATGCGACAAATTAAAACTTTTACACATCGCGACACCCTGTGATTTTCCCATTTTGTTCGCATTTTTATAGGCACGAACGTGCGTTTGTTTATTTAGTTCACTTATCTGTTCAGGCCATTAGATGGGACTTAACCGTTATTGGTTCAAAGAGCTGATAAGGTAAGAATAAAGATGTTCAGAGAAAGAAGGTTGATAACATGATGTGCACACTTTACAATGTGGCTTATAAATGTGTAGGTAAAATGTAAAATGTATTAAATAAAATGCAATAAATGCAGGATATTGAAGCCCCCTCTGAACTGTGTTAAGTATGGAAGCTTGTTTCTGCCACGAAAAAGAAAAAAAATTAATTGTGACTTAATTGTGACAAATTATTCTTACTTTTTTTTTTCGCAGTCAAACTTTCTTGCAAGCTTATAGCACGTAATTCTGAAAAGTAAGGATGAGAAATGTAAACTCGCAGTTGGGAGAAAAAAAGAATTGTGAGATAAAAAGTCGCAGTTAATATAACGTGCTATCAGGAAGGTGAGGCAGGTGACGGCGGTGCGTAAATCGAGTTACCACTCCCACTACTGGTAGTTTTACCAAGATTTCTTATCCTGTGCAAATTGGCAATTAATATTACAGAAGTCTTATGGTAAAATTACATTACTCTGTCTACCCTTGTACAACTAGTCCCGTCCGAATAAATAAGTCTCCTGAGCTTAAAGAGAACAACCACTGAGCAATAAAATATTTCTATAATGTAAATGGAGATTGCAACATGACAACAAGGCTGTAACCATGTCATGAACATTGGTGGGGACCATTTATTTCTATTTTTTATAAAGCATAAAGAAACCGATCAGTGAAGGAAATTCTAGGTCTAATTCTAGTTGGGAAATAATCATTTTAAAATATTTGCAAATAATATTTGCATTAAAATTGCTCGCATGTACTTCTATTTGTAGCCTATGCCTAATATTTCAAAAATGTAATTTGGCCATTTCTAATTATTGGGGGTGGGGGACTTGTCTATGGTGGTTACGGTCCTGCAAGGCAATAAAAAGATGTTTCTTTCACCACATTCTCAGATTTGACTCCATTTCTCTCAGATATTTCTCAGGTCTCATTTGTGTCTACTTTTATTTCTCCTAAGGAATTTTAGGAGAAACATATGAAATGCTATTAATACTAAAATGAGAGATATATGAGAATCACAACTAAGTCTCCTGAGCTGAGGAAAAGCAACAATTGAGCAGTATCTTTTCCCTCTAGGCCCACAATACTATTAAAACTTAATTTTGGAAAAATACTTTGTAAAATCTTTATATTAACTGGCTTTCTTTTCACAGTGGATGACAACTGTCTGTGGTCTACCAGTGGTTTACATAACTGTCAGTTTATTGTTAAGTGATTAATATACAGCAAAACAAAAGATAACATGTAGGCCTTCATCTCGGAAGAACATTATTTTTGTCTTGCATTACATAATGGACTAAGAGAAGCTCAGCGCAGACTCGTTTTCCGTCAGTTCTTTTTCATGAATTGGAATGTGTGCAAAGGGTTTAGGGTAATTTAAGGATGTGAAGGATACACTCGATGCATCTTTCAAAATGAGCTGAATGAAGGACACAAAACTAAGGCTGCCTTCAAAGGATTCTTCAAATTAAGACTGTCTTCAGTGGTGTTTGATTACGTGGCTGTGGAGATATGCAGCCTTCCTAGGATGCAGCCTTCCGATTGAGAAGCACCCCTTGCTTTCTCCTGTCTGTTGTCAATCTCACAACTCAATGCATGAGCATGAAGCCCAAGTCCCATAGGAATGAGTTGAAAACGTTCACCATGTCATCAAGCTCTGTCAAAGGACGTCTCAATTTAAAGATGTAGATTAGTGTTTGATTAGGGATGGAACTAAACTCTACAAGAATTGTTGAAACCTATTTCAGGAGATGCTTTTATCCAAAGCAACTTGATGTCAATAATACAAGCTAAAGCAGGAAATCCAAAAGAGACCACACTGAAGTCGTGCTACCATACCAAATTTCAGTACGTACCAGTGTAGCAATGCTGGAACAAAAGTTTAAGTGCATTACAGACTTAAGTAAGTAATGATTATTAGGTAACACTTTACAATAAGGTTAATTTGTTGCATTAACTAACATGAACTAACCATGAGCAATACATTTGTTACTGTATTTGTTAATCTTTGTTAACATTAGTTAATAAAAATCCAGCTGTTCATAGTTTGTTCATGTTAGTTCACAGTGCATTAATTAATGTTAACAAATACAACTCTTGATTTTGATAATGTATTAGTAAATGTTGAAATTAACATTAACAAAGATTAATAAATGCTGTTGAAGTGCGATTCATTATTAGTTCATGTTAACTAATGCATTTAACTAATAAACCTTATTGTAAAATGTTACCGAATATTATTTATAACCTACATTTAATATACTTAATGTGTAATTATTTTGTGGTGCTGCTTATAATTATACATTATATTTGTTGTTATAACCACTGTGTATTGTTAAAAGTAACAGGGACACTGTGTAACCTATAGAGGAAACAAATTAACCAGCAAAGGTCACTGAAAGGTCACTGCTCAGTCTCTCAGTTTGACAGCAGAATCTGTGGGGTTTTGGGTTGACAGGCAGTCTGTAGTTTATCTGATCAACTATTATCTAGTGGCTGTCATGCAGGTACAGTTGGAAGGCGCAGTTAAAGGTCTTTTTGTAACACTGCAATCTCTCTGCAGGATATCGAGGATCACATCGCCTTTGTAATCACTGTCCCCACTGCGCTGGCTATTTTCCTCACTATCTTTGTTCTGGTCTGCATCGAGTCTGTCTTCAAGAAGCTGCTCCATGTTTTCTCCTTGGTGATCTGGGCCTGCCTGGTTGCCATGGGTTACCTCTTTATGTTTTTTGGAGGAATCATCTGTCCCTGGGATCAGGTAAGACAACTGCGTTATCGGTACCCTAAGGTTGTTTTCATTCATTGGCCTTTTACCTGATATATCTCAAATGGTGTATTCTTGAGAACCATTGGGAAAGAGTAACACGAGAGTGACTGGAGGGAGAAATAACATAATACTTTAGTCAAAAAGGAAGGTGTATGTGTACTGGTGTATAGGACAGACCCAAGTGTGCAAATGAAATTCTGGTTCAGTCACCTTTACTAGGCAATTTAGCCTTTGTCAAGTCAGCTGCTTTTCTGTGATAAATAGTAATGATTTTAGGATAGAGATCCATTCTAGAATTTTTTGAGAAGTCCAGAGAATTCTCACTCAAAATGAAAGAAATCCAGAAAGATAAACAGAAAATATTTCAGTGGAGAACAGGAAAGGGAAAAGAAACATTACTTTTTGGGGGCTAAATTTCATATCAGCAATACTATTTTACCCCTAATACCAACTCGCATGCATATGACTGCAGCTTATATTGTAAGTCAGTGGCAAGAAATGGCATGTCAAAATCTTTTATTAATTTATTTACTGAATCTATTCTACTATGTCATATAATATGTGTATTGTATTTTTTTTTTTTTTTTGGGCTTTTCAAAGCAATTATAACCATTAGATTTTTTTTTCTTTTATCTTCTTTGAATTATGATTGACCATGTCAAACATGACAAATCCCTGTTAAAACATATTATTATGTCAAAGGTGTAAACTTTTTACTTGACACGCATCGTACAGACTTCTAATATAAAATGTGAATTATCCAGCTTTCCCCTCCCCTTCTAATGATGATTATATAAAGTTTATGTGTGCTACTCCCATGGCAGCTGAGCCACCCGCATGTTTGACCTGCATGTCCAGTGAGGATAATTGCTTTCAACATTAATCAAAATGCTGCAAATGTGTGACTAGACCTGGGAATTCAGATAGTAATCAGAAGTCTGCCCTAGCTATTCTGAACTTTCCTATTAAGGACAAACAATTTACTCCTTAAGGAAATAAACAGTTGCCAGTTTGTCAAGTAAAATGAAATAAAAAATCATTAAATAGAGAATATAAGCAGCAAATGACTTGCTGTATTAAAATAATACCCAGTGTTTGTCACACTGACATATTGTATCTCTGGAGTAGGCGGCATATGGTGAAAGACAAACAAGGCTGATGTCAGACGTGTAGGGAGGGATGACTTCCTGTGTAAGTCAATATCTGTGTTGGTTCCAGATTAAGGGCTGATAGGGCAGTTCTCAATACATGGACCCCATTTGAATTCACTACACAGCAATTGCACCACTTAAAATATTTCAGCAAAAGTGTGTAATATTCACTAACCACTTGCAATTCAGCTTAACTAGCTGCTGAATACACTATAGTGCTGTGCCATGAGTATTGAAAATTCTTGATGCAAATAGGTTGTTTGCAATCACGTGGTTCTGGTGACGTGCGAAGTTTGGATGGAGGGCAAGAAGTGAAAATTAGAATGGAATGGAGCGATTTTTCTACTGAATTAAAAGACTTGCCTGCCATCGAGACGGTAGATATAGAGAATGTGAAGCTTCTAGTTTGGTTTGTCTATATCGCGCTGACTTTCTGTTAGTGACGTTAAGGGCAGTCTTTTGATTTTCTGTCATGATTGTGAAAAATGTCGCCATTGTAGGTCATTTATGCTGAATCCAGAATTGCAACAGGATCTCACATCATCGTTCAGGGAAAAGACTGGACGGTGTTGTACAATTGTCGCCTTTTCTATGTGTAAAAACACTAAGGGAAGCGGGTTGATGGGAAGACGCCTTATAGCAAATCTAATAATGTCACTGATTAAACCCACTCAATAAAATAATCACATAGCTGAGTGTTTTTGAAAGTTTTGTATTTTGTTTTGATTTAATAAATAACATTACATTTGTGAGTAAGAGAAGTCCACACCACAACGATAACAGTGCTTCCCACAGGTTTGAAATATACTTGCGGTGGTAGCCGGGTCAAAAATCTCCTATTACCCATGGCACAAAAATGGTCTACTACATGTGACAAACAAATAATGTGTGATTTTTAACAGTATTTTTTTTAATTGAAATTAATTTGAATTACATAGCATACTATTACATTTAATTATATACTAATATTTTGCATTATTATGCATTGTATATTATGCAAAATTGCAGCATTTAAATGGTTCTACTTTTCCTATGTTCTCCTTGCTGTCATATAGTGTCTCTCTCAGTGAATGAGACATAGATTTTACTAGTAAAATTTATATAATGAATAATATATGTGTGTCAGATAATGTTCTTAGTCTTTTCTCCCTGTGGGGGGGCTACAATAATTTACTATGAATTAAATCAAATTAAATAAAATTTATTGTGTAACCAAAATACCAATAATGCCCAAAAGAAAAAGAAAAAACTTAGCGTGTGACTTAATTATAAACAAGCCCGAAATACACTGGGACTCTTATTTTGAAATGTCTGCTCAATTGCAGGCTGATCCTTCAGATACTTACAACCGTCTAAAACATTTTATATAAAGACCATAAAGTAGACAATGTCATAATTCATCAACTTGAGTTCATTAGCAATCGCTTAAATCTGCGCTTTTCATTGATTGAGAATCACTTTGAAGCGCTGTTGCGCGAGCTTGTAGAATGCGCAGTAGCGCCGCCTTGTGACTTTGCAACATGCAGCGCTCTTTGTGAAATATCCACCGAATGTCAGCGGGAGTAAACAGTTCTGATTCACATGTAATGAGCAGGTATGAAACCATAGGGCGAGGGGAGATTTTTCACTAGGTAATCGATCGCGGATGGTTTTATTATCTTGGGCGGATATATAAGTATAAAAATATTAAAAGCAAAAATGTGTCTCCAAATATACTTGGGCGGCCGTTAATATACCTGGGCGGCCCGCCCAAGTAAAGTCTATGTGTGGGAAGCACTGGATAACATTGGATGTTTTTTCAGATTTTTAAAAATTTTTTTTATAGATAATGAATGATAAAAACAAAGAGCTAATCACCCAGCTAACAAAAATATGTTTTAAGACCGTTTTGCTAACGTTCCCATTAAGTTATGAAAACGCTATTTCTGAATGTTTTCTGAAGGTTCAAAAGTTTTTGTAAATGTTTGAAAAATGTTTTTTCCATCCTGCAAACATTTTAGGAAAGTTACTTTTAAATGTTCTTTGAACATTCTGAAATAAGTAGTAACATTTAAAAAAAAAAAAAAATGTTAGACAAATGTCCAACTAAAACGTTTTAGGAAAAAAAACGTTGTCATGAATGATGTATACATGTTTTTTGTTTTTTTTGTGCTAAGATTTTGAGAACACTATTAAAGTCCAAATAACTTTGAACAAATGTTATGTTAATGCTACTGAAAGACAATTGAAAATTTGAGCGAAGCTTGCCAGATCATTAGCCAAAGTTATGAGAACGTTACCTGGGCCAATCAGAATTCACTTGGCATTAAAGTGGCAGATGACATAACTGCAGTGCACGCTTACAATAAACAGAACCTTATTGGCCGTTGGTCTGGATGGACACTAGTTATCTTTATAGTTATTGGTGTTCTTGGTATTTTACATCTTGTCCTAGGCAGGTATAACAAAGCCACATGCAGTAAATGTATCTCCTACTATGCTGCGTTCAGATTAACAGTGATAAAATCACAGAGGATTAGTCTCTGAGCTAGTAGCTTCTATGGGGTCTTGCTCAGCTGTGGTATCCAACTGTATCAGTCTGCAGATGGCTCTCTGTTCTCCCATTGGTAGTTGGCTCATCGGTTTCTTGCTTATTAACATGAAGTTCTGCTCAATTTTTTTGCATTACCAACAGTTGCTGCTGCTTGTTGCCTGACTCACATTGAAAATTAATGATTTCCTGTTGCTTTGTTGTGTTATTCGCTGGCAGTGTGAACCCCCTTTTACTCTTCAAATATATATTAAACTATCAAATTGATCGTGGAAGTTTAGATATTTTATAAGAAATCCCTCAAGTTCCACAAGGAAGACTATAGTAATTATCCTGTCTAAGTATTTTAGCTAAGAGAGTTTGCAAACAGAAAAAACTGTTCTGATTGGCTGTGTTTTTTGATTGGTTGTGTCATGTCACACCCACATTTTGTGTTTAATAAGGACAGGCAAATTATTTGTCACTGGAATCTTGTCACATTGTTTCTGGTTAGGACACTGTGTTATTCACAAAACTCACTGCTTTTTAGCTGTCACAATTCATGTGGCTCTATTACTGCCTGTGGAAAGCAGAAAAAATTGTGGACATTTTTTATTGATCATTGCAGCAGTAATTCATGAAGTGATGGAGAACAGCATTAAAACTGGGCATATATCCCAAAACGCAGTGCAGACAAGCACACTTTCAGCATTGTAAAGAGTTGACGCAGGTACCAACGGTGGAGTGACACTGTATAGTACTAGTAAAGTACGCCATATCACTGTAGTCTGCTGGATCCTGCACAACCTACATCTTTCAGAACCAGCCTGCAGGATTGGGAATTGTTTTATTTATATAGTGCCTTTCTAGAACCCAAGGTCACTTTAGAACAAAGAAATCAAAAACCTAGAACATAAATACAGGGGAAGAAACATGATACCCCCACATAATAGACAAAAAATAAATGAATGAATAAATAATAATAATAATAATAATACAGTCTGAAAATACTGCCAAACAGTAGGCTAATAAAACATGATGTGAAAAGTCAATGTACTACATATGTTTAGCTTGTCTTTCTTTGCTGATGCTCTATTAACTTTTTTGTTGGGAAATAGAAATTGACCATACTCTACCTTTATTATAGTACCAGTGTCTATTATTAAAGAAAGTGTTGCTGTAACTTGTTTGTGGCTATGCACATCTTGGCATCTAAAACAAATCCATCCAACTACAGTATGCATTTTTGCAGACCTCTGTGTTTAATGCTCTGTACATGGAGGTGAGAGCGATGTGGTTACAACTCCAGTTTCAGCTTTAATCTCACACAGCTCTGAGATGTCAAAGGTGATTTCAGCACTTCAGTGGGCAGCTCTGTTAAAGACTTCTTCTCTGCCACATACTGCTGCATTTGCTCTGTGGCCCCACTTCCACTATTAAAAAGTTCTGCTCTCTGGGACAGTCTGCTGCAGCACAGTAAGCTGTAAAAACTATGAGCACACATTTTCTGCGATCTCTTGGCACAACAGCCAACTACCAGTGCCAGCTGCTGATGGAATCCTTTATGCACCCCAGTGATGGTGGAAAGCATGAATCCAGACAACATTTCTGCATATAATGACTCCTCCCAGGTGTCAGCTCACAGCAGTGAACACATTTTTGATAATTACACCTGAAATTGCATCTGAAATGCCAAGTGGAATCATGGATCTATCAGAGCGCTTTCTTTTGTCTAAGCTCCCTTCATCCTAAGTCAGATGCGGTGAAGACAGGTCACTGAAAGGACTCCTCTCTCGCTCAATTAAAATAACTGCCACTAATGTTTGGTAACCGTGGTGTTAGTTAATGTTGCAGAGGGCATTTAATCTCCCTGAGAAATGAGATGACAAGCCAAAAGGCAGGTAAATAATTAGGTTCTTTTGTAGGGAGGTGACAATGAAAAACAATAAATCAAACAACGATTAAAAGGTTGCTGCTGAATCTACATTCTATTTCATTTAGATTACAAAGCTCATTAAGATGCTTGGATGCTCTCCTATCTCTACCGTTTGGAAACAGGCCATTGTTGTTAGCCTATGATCCCGCCGAGGCTGAAATGCATAGTCATTTCCCAGTGACATTACTTAACAAAGATGTTAGTTTAAAGACCCATTAAAAGCCTTGATAAGCACAGTTTTCTTTCATGTATTTACTTCTTTCTATCGCAACAAGTTGCAGAGGAAAAAATTGGATAACCTCATTGCAAGATGCATCATCAAATATTTTTGTTCCTTTTTAGTAGTAGATGGCTTTAATTAGTTTAATTTAGGAGTAGCCTCCACTACACTAGCATAAAGATAGCAATAAAGCCAACAGACATGGACTGACAACTCAATGTTTTAATTGTATGGTGTCTTTAAAAGCTTTGGCTTGGTTCTGCTGTTGTTTGTGTATCATATACCACAACTAAAAATACTAGCCTATAACTAATATAAATGTAAAACATTATTAAAGACAAGAAGTAAACAAATATACAAATGACATAAACAGTGCTTTTCAGGTTTTTCAGGTAGGTCTAAGATTAGATTAGTAGATTAGGCTGCTCACACTTAACAGATCCAATATACTGATACTGTAAACGCATGCATTGTCTTCCTCAACTCTTTACATTCACTTAAGCTTCACATTTGTCAATGTTCATGTTCTCACAACTTTGTTAGGGTTCATAAAAAAGTTACCGGCCAACTGGTGATGACACCATTTCATATACTTGCCAGCGCCGATTTTTACTCGCATTTGATGCTTGGCAAGTGTTAATTTTAGGCCCTGTTTACACGCTTTTCTTCTCTTTCTCCTTTTTGTTCTTAACAGTTCCCACTCGCTGAGGTGGAGCAGTGATGAAATATTGTTCTTGTAAATACTTTTCAGCATTTTAGTAATAAAAGCGTACATCTTTAAAATGCATGCAAATTACAGAGAAGCACAACAGTTAGCATGCTCTGCAGTGGTCAAAAAGGATTTAATCAGTGAATTTTGAATGTGTGAATTCAGATAGTAATCAAATTACCACATGACCTTGGTGTTTGTCAAAAAAAAAAAACAGAAGGTAATTCATCTAGGGATTTTTACGTGGAAGGTGGGAGAAAAAGACTGACGTTCTGGATTCGGACGGCAATAAAATCACAGACTAAAGCCCTATTTGCACAGGATTAGCATTATTTGGGGACCTCGTGTGATTTAGAAAATACCCCCCACATCTGAATTTCGTATGGTGCATTCGCACGGGATAAGTGAAGCCTTTACTGACTTTACGAATTTACTGACTTAGCTTCTGGATAAGCAAACCCCCTCGCTTGATTGTGCACTATTTTGGATAGGCTATTGCTTGGAAATGTCTTGTCATCATTATAGGTCTAGCTGTATGATATATCATAAACAGAAGAATGTTCCTTACCGCATGCTGCTATACATGTCATGCATCTCTTATCATTCTTTTTGTTTTCGCTCTGCTGATGGTTTTCAACTTTCTCTTTCTGCAAATTGCATAGTTGTATGGTGTAGCGCGATATGACCCAGCACCCCAAATCAGGGGCGTATCCTCCGAGGAGGCAAGGGACGCAGTGCCTCCTCAAAAAAACTGGATGAGAAGATAATCGATATTACAAAAATAAAACAACGCAAATGTTACAAAATTTGACATTAAAAAGCGTAAAAGTCACTCGTTTTTCTAAAGTAACCCTTTCAAACAGCGACACCCGCAGGTGAAGTTACAGCAGGATGTCTCTTGTGCCTCCCTTTTGCTCATAGAAATAAAGCAGAGCCCCTAATGTGCAGTGTGTTTAGTGGGAGGTAATTGAGTATGAATGGGGGAAAGTCACGTGAGAGAAGGCAGTGCCTCCATTGCGCTATTATGATTATGATTGGACATGATTGGATTTTGTGCGATAAATCCCGCCTCTTGTTTTCGTGCGCGTTCTCGCCGAATCTGCCTGAATGAAGACAGTGATGGCGTCAATGGGAAGACTAATTAAAAAGTAAGTAAACAACTATCACTGCTTTGTCATGTCAAAATCAATCTTGAAATGGCCTGAAAACATGATGACTCAAGGTGTTTTTAGTGAGCAATCAGCGTGGTAAAATTAAAGGTACATCTTTGTGTCTGTGACCACTGACCAATGTGTACAAGCTTGATGACTGCTGAAAAAAAATTGACTATTAAAAAGAAAAGCTGAATATTAGTTTATAAATAATATATTGTTTAAATTGTTACTGCCTTTAAATTTGAATAAATAGAACATTACATAGTGTAAAAATACAAAATAGAATTGCATTTGGTCTCTCTTTTTATGTAATGTTAACTTAACCAGGGTAATTGTGTAACAGGGACATAAATGAGGACTTTGACTCCTCATTTTAAACCACCACCGCACACCACTGAAAATGATAACGCTATATGCCGATTCGCGCTGGAATAATATTATCACAGGACCCCAGTGTTCGGCGAAATATGGTAGGTCATATGTGGGGAAATTTTTACTTTACAAATTACAGATTAAGATCACAGACATGTGACAATAATCTGCAATTATTACAAATGACTAAAGGTCACCAGGTAATACTAATTCCGTGCGAATAGGGTTTAATACTTACTTAATATTCAACAATATTACTGATCTGCCTGCATTTACACCATTGTATAAGAACTGAACTGAGCTGGACGATGAGCTGCTGTACAGATAAATTAACTAAATTAATAACTAATGATTTTTACAATGGAAATTAATCAATGCTGAACTTACATGATCTGGTCTGAGCTGGCGATCGGGTGTAGACATGGAAGCTGTGCAAAAAACCTCTTAATATCTTAATTTGTGTTCCGAAGATCTTACGGGTGTGAAACGACATGAGGGTGACTTAATGACAGAAATTTCATTTTTGGGTGAATTAAAAACCCTTTAAGCCTTGTCTGTGAAACTGGGCATTACTGTCCGAATAGGGCTTAACACCATACACTCACTTCATCATAAACACCATGGTGAAGGTTTCAATATGTTAATCCATCCATCCCATATCGATAATCATTTTTCCTTTGAAAAAAAAAAAAAAAAACTGTTAAAATTGTGTTAAAATTACACACACTGGTGTAAAATGTCTGTTTTAACCCAAAGGTTGATTGACAAGTGAGTAGGCATTCTTTCACTGTTGTTCAGGTGCATGAAGACATTTACACTGTAAATGCAATTTGGTCACGTGTTTCTGACTTCCTCTGTGTTTTAAGAGATCTGATTACAAGACCACGTTTACAGCTTTATTTGGCACTGAACACTTCGGATGAGTCTAGGTGAATGTTAATACCAAGTTTGATCAGGGTCCAAGAGTTAAACTTTTCACAGTCCTTGATTCACCAACCAACAAAGAGTCTCTAGTGTACCCCAGAGCTGAGCTGCTGCTTTAAATGCAGAGAAGCTTTTGCGTCATCTGAGTCGTGCTGGCTGCAGGGAAAAGAAAAGAGTTACAGATTATCCTCCATCACAGTAAGGCTTGATATACTCTTCCACAGTCTACAATTATTATTTTAAGAGTCTGCTGTATATGTTCTCAATAAATTGCTCAGGATAAAGCCTCTCAGATAATGTATTATATGTATTACAGTATATGTATAAAATAACAATTGTATTGTAGATTTAGATTATATAAATGGCACACAATATTCCATCCAATTGTAAATGTAATCACTTGCATTTATTCATTAAATGTAATATCCATTTTTTCATTAAATTGGTTCCCAGTCTCTGATTGTCTATTTCACTTTAGTTTGATACTGAGGGGGACTACTGGGCTAAATTAGGAATAATCCAATCAGAAAATCTTGATTATGTGTATTATTCTTAAAGACCTAAAATTATGGTCTCTACCTTGTATCATTAGTATTTTCATACATCACTCAATCCACTTATTTTCAAATGTATAAATTGCTTTAATCAGGAACAAACACATTTTATCCTATTTTAATTAAACAAGCCTCCTCCACATGTTCAATACCATGACAGTTTTACAGACAGATCTTATTGAGAGTCTGCCCCAGTCTTAATAAGTAGATTTTACAGACAACAGTCTGGATGGAAAAATCAATATTTACTTAGTTATATGTCGAGCACTAAAATCATAGGCAGAAAGACCAAACCTATCGAAGATATGGTACATAAAAGAGTGCTCTTGCTTTGACCTAAAGGAGTGTCCAGCCTCACTAACACTGACAATCTCAAGTATAAAATTTATGGTTTACTCTCTCTGTGCAGAAAATAACTACCCTGTTTTGATGTTTAGTCCTTGTGCACTGCTTTTCCCCTCTCTTCCCTTAGCTTGAGAGGAGACTTCACTTCACTGTTTCTGAGCGTCAAAGTGGTAACTAGGAAACCTTCTAAGTAAAGGTCAAGATACTGGTCACGTGTGCCTAAGCAGGGGTGATGTGCTTTCCATCAAACAGGCTCTTGTATGCATATCCCTTGGGGCTTTATGGCTGTTGACATCTGCTTCATTATTTGGTTGGTTTTGTAGAAAACAAGCCATTTCCTGAACAAGGTTCTGTCATCATAAATGAGTAGATTTGGCAGATGACCAGAGCTACCCTGAAGATTTCAATTAAACCACAGGAACAAACTGCATTTTAGTTTATAACTGTTGTAGGTCAGGAAAGGAGGTTTGGGGGTTTCCAGTGTAAGCTGAGGACATTAATATAGTGCGATTATAAAAATCTCATTAAGTCAGTGGATAGTCATCCTGGAAACACAGTTTTCCTTTTTTCTTCTCTCTTCACCACATACAACTCCATTAATGCAAACCATGGAGATAGAAGTTTCTCAGCAGGGGATGTCATATAGTGTTGTTAATGTCTTGAGATTGGCTGAAGCAACTAGTACCGTCTAGTCTCTTAATGGCTAATCACGTTATCTCTGTGTGAGGTTCATGAGATGTTTGGTAGAGTAACAGATATCATTTGGAGATAATTGTATAACCTAAAAGGAAAAAAAAAAAAAAAAAACCCAAAAAAACGGCACTTGTAAAGAGATGAGAAAAAGCGCCAATATTTGCTGTGGCCAACAGACCACTATTACTGACAATGAAGCAACTATAATATCACACATGAAATGTCACATTTACATTAAGCATCTGACAGTGCCCTTATCTAAAGCAACTTACATTGAAGGTATACATTTTACTTTATTTCATGCATTCAAAAAATATACATTATAGTTTGTGCATTACCTGGGAATCAAACCACTGACCTTGTTGTTGCTAGCACAATGCTCTACTGTTTGAGCTGCAGGAATGCAGTCCTGCTTTGAGGTGAGATGATAAATTTAAAACATTCAGAGCAACTGATGTGAATTATTTGCACACAATAATTAAGTGTGCAAATAATGAATGAAATGAAGATTGAAGTGCCAATACTGAAATGTCAATTTCACTCTATTCTGTAGGTCATTATA
Source organism: Elopichthys bambusa (assembly GCA_037101425.1). NCBI lineage: Eukaryota > Metazoa > Chordata > Actinopteri > Cypriniformes > Xenocyprididae > Elopichthys > Elopichthys bambusa. The sequence goes on from CM074439.1 coordinate 8,050,918, forward strand.
GATTTAGGTCATTATAATTAATTTTTGATGGATTTTCATAGGTTAGGATTGAAAGCCAGGGACAAGGGTAATCCGTTTAAATAATGATCAAGTGCCTGTAGTTGAAGAAAGATCCATGTATAGCAGTCATTCCTTTGAGGTTTCTAAATGAATTGGAATTACCTCTTTAGTTTGAGCATCACTATAATAAACAGCAGTTCTCAGAAGTGCATTGAAAACTACCCGCAGATTCACTAGGCAGCCCACAGGTCAAACGGAGCGTAATTCAGATTGACATTAACTCTGGATTGCTATGCTGCCATCATTACCTTATTGTGAGCCTGCTTCAATGAACACAGCTGTAGACGCTATACTGTCTGACTCTGCAAGCCACACATGGCAAAATAATCAAATTTGAATATCTATTCTGGAGTAATGTAGATTTCTTCATAAAAATGCTTGACTTCAATCGCTGTGATGATTCCTGACACAAATTAGTGCAGAGCAGATGCTGTGTGAAAAGACTTTGCTCAGACAAATGAAACAGTAAGTAATTTTATATGCTGGCCCAGTAGTTCAGATGTTTGCATGCCCTGCCAAAATATTCACTGGTCCCATCCAAACCTGTATGATTGTGTTTTGTGAGGAACTGAACCCAGTCTTTATGTATTATCTAATATCTAATTAATTTAACTGGAAAGTTTTTTTCCATGACATCTAACAATTTCAGGGTGAGTGTCTGAACATGATGAATCATGGGTTTGAGTCGAGTCAAGTCAAGTCAAGTCAATTCGGCTGAAACGCAGCTCTAAAAAATAGTGTCATTGTTCAGCTGAAGTCAGTTCAGTGTTGATTCAGTTCCGTTTTAAAGATTATCTATTATTAAATTGGTTCATTTCATCTATAAAGCAGTTCTGCAGTGATGTCATTGTCCATCTTAATTCAGTTCTCAACCAGTAGTGTCAGTGCAGTCAAATCAATAATATTGTTGAATATTAAATGTCCTAAAACTAAACAAGCCAGAGGCAACAGTGGAAAAAAAACATATTTAGATTTCTCCATCACTCTGCCATGTGAAAAAAATACACACAAAAAATTTGCGATCATTTATTTGTGATAACGCAATGAAACATGCTAAATTGTGCTGACCAAATTTTTGGCCAGGCTGTCAGACATTTTAAACACATGCAAAAAAACAAAACAAAAAAGACAACCAATGAAATATTGATAACTGATTCTGTTGTAGTTAAGGATACACAATATATTGGCCTGCATATCGGTATAGGCCGATATACATTTTTAATGTTATGGTTATCAGCTCAATAAGAAAATTAGGTTGATATATTAAAGCCGATAAATAATGGATTATTTGTTTTAGCTGAGAGACTTCAGATGCGCACTGTTTGCCTTTGTGGTTTTGAATTTATTGAAATATGATTGAAATAACTTTGAAAAGGGAAATACTGCAGTATGTGCAGTGCAAGTCATATAGGCAACATACATACACAGCTCAAACAGCAATGCACAACATTAATAAGTATGAGGGCTTATCTGCTGAGGCCAGGCCAGCACCCCTGCAGAAAGGAGGGTTCAGGGAAGACTCTCTACTTACAAATGGCTACAGCCAACCAGAGCAAAGTTGAAATCAGGACACAGACATGTGTGGACATCAGCCAACACTGAGCATTCAATTAAGTCTATTTCTTAATTTAAATTGTTTATCTAAGCTATCTAAGCTAATATTTTTTGCTGAGTATTTCTTCTGTTGGCCAGTTCAGCTCACATATTTCCTTTAGGGAAGTGTAGTTAACAACATTCATTAGTGAATAATAGGGCTGCACGATTTATCGCACAATACGAAAAATAACATTGAACTTAAATGCGATTATTGCTTAAACGCAATTCTTAGTGTGATTATGAAATCGCAAAGGCTGCGGTTATTTATTTATTTTTTTTTATGCGCAGCTTGTCAATGAAGTACAGTATCTCACAAAAGTGAGTACACCCCTCACATTTCAGCAACCATTTTATTATATGTTCTCAAGGGACAATACTATAGAAATGAAAATTAGATATACTTTACTGCTATACAAGCTGCACATTGTCTACTCTACAGATTTACTGTCCTCTGAAAATAACTCAACATACAGCCATAATTGTCTAAATAACTGGCAACAAAAGTGAGTACTCCCTAAGTGAACATGTCAAAACTGTGTCCAAAGTGTCAGTATTTTGTTTGAGCACCATTGTTATCTAGCACTGCCTTAATCCTCCTGGGCATGGAATTCACCAGAGCTGCACGGGTTGTTGCTGGGATCCTCTTCCACTTCTCCATAATGATATCTCAGAACTGCTGGATGTTAGACATGTGGTGCTTCTCTACCTTCCGCTTGAGAATGCCCCACAGGTGCTCATTAGGGTTCAGGTCTGGAGACATACTTGGCCACTCCATCACCTTCAGCTTCCTTAGCAAGGCAGTTGTCATCTTGGCGGTGTGTTTGGGGTCATTATCATGCCGTTCAGCGCAGTTTCTGAAGGGAGGGCATCATGTTCTGCTTCAGAATGTCACAGTACATGTTGGAATCCATGTTTCCCTCAGTAAAGCAGAGCTCCCCAGTACCAGCAGCAATCATGCAGCCCCAGACCATGATGCTACCACCACCATGCTTGACTGTAGGCAAGACACAATTTTCTTGGTACTCCTCACAGGACATGGTTCCAGTGATTCATGGTCTTGGACAGGTTGTCTTCAGCAGACTGTTTGTGGGCTTTCTTGTGAGCCAGCTTCAGAAGAGGCTTCCTTCTGGGACGACGGCCATGCAAACCGACTTGTTGCAGTGTGCGGTGTATGGTCTGAGCACTGACAAGCTGACCTTCCGCTTCTACAGCCTCTAAAGCAATGCTGGCAGCCCTCATGCATCTGTTTTTTGAAGCCAGCTTCTGCACCTGACGCACAGCACAAGGTCACAACTTCTTTGATTTAACTTCTTTAGCCTGTTCTGAGTGGAATCCTGAATGGAAAACCTCTGTATGACCCTGGCCACTGTACTGTAACTCAGTTTCATGGTGTTACCGATCTTCTTATAGCCTAGGCCATCTTTGTGAGAGCAACAATTCTAATTCTCAAATCCTCAAAGAGTTCTTTTCCATGAGGTGCCATGTTGAACATCTAGTGGTCAATATGAGAGAATTGTACACAAAGCACCAAATTTTAACTGCTCTAATACAAGATCCACACATTTGTATGGTCCTGTTAAGCAGACAAAAACATGAACATGATGAATAGGACATGTGGCTTTGTATGGTTAAACAACATACAACTGTTATCACTTAGGGTGTACTCACTTTTGTTGCCAGCTATTTTGACAATAATGGCTGTATGTTAAGTTATTTTCAAAGGACAGTAAATCTGTACTGCTATACAAGCAGCACATTGACTACTCTAAAATATATCCAAGTTTCATTTCTATAGTATTGTCCCTTGAGAAGATACACTAAAATGGTTGGGGTGTACTCACTTTTGTGAGATACTGTATTTCTCCAAATGCTAATCCATCTGAAAGCTCGCAGTGCTTTTGAGTCGCTAATAATGTACATTTGAAAAAGCAACAACCGTCAAACATCTTTTCAGACATCTATTAACACCTTGTCCAACAAAAAAACACCTTTGTCCACCATCCTTCTGTGAGATGATGTGGTTTCTTACACAGAATAAGGCAGTCGTGTGTTTATTAGTCATGTTTAATCAATCAAAGTGTTTCAATCTTCTGTTTATTCAGCTAGAGCGATATGAGACATGATTTCTTCTGCGGCAGGGCATATTTGGAGTTTCTGTGCAAGAGCGCCATCTGGCTTTCAGATGGAGAAGCATTTACTACTGATCACAGAGCCATACAGCTCTGACAAGATGCACATAAAATAATCACAGCCTTTGTCAAATCGCATTCGGATTAATCGCAATAAATCTTGCACCCCTAACCAGAGTAAAGCAAAGTTAGTAGACTATTTTATTCAAAGCGACCCACATCTAATACATTTCATCAGTACAAATGGGAAATGACCTTGGCATTATTAATGTCATACTCTAAAGCTTCAGGATCTATTGCTAATAATGGGTGGAATTATCTTTTTTATCATAGTGACTGTATTGTGTATCACAGTTAGAGGTGTGGAATATAATAGTTTTTGAGATGCATCTTGATGATGACATGACCGATTCTGCATGAATGATGCATAAAAATAAAATAATCTATTTTTTTTTTTTTTAAGTCATATTCTATATTCTGAACTGTTTTATTGCAAATGACGTAGCATACTCTTAAAGAAGCAAAGTACTTGCGTCTAATGTTTGCAGATAGAAGACATGGCAGAGGGAGAGAATCATCCTGTGCTTAAAAATGCTCCTGACTTCTTAAAAATGGATTTGGGCACATTTATCTACACGTATGTACTGTAGATAAGGTGAAACATGCATGAATGAGAAAACTGTAGGACTAAAACAAAATGAATGCAACAATAATCATTTGCAAAAACTGGATCCAATGAGGTGACATTCTCCTAACAGCTGAAAAATAAATAAAAAAGCTGAAAGAGAGTTTCTAAGTGTGTGTATTATTAATAAAAGAATTGGAGGACGAGATGCATTAAGAATCATTTATAATCAAAACATTAATCTCTGAATCTTAATTGGTTAAATTGTAAAGATTCACACCTCTAATCACAGTTGTTATTTTTATGTATTTATTTATTTAGCTGAAAATTCAACACAAAAATTACTTATACAATAATAACAGTGTTGGTCATATGTACTTTAATAATTCAGTGAATGAACTACATCTCATTTGACTATAAAAATCAATGGGACTGTTAGTCTCACATTGTAATTTACATTATGAATTGAATTAATTTTAAAAAATCAAAACAGTAAAATGTACAAAATGTATTTTTATACATTGGATCTCATTCACTATAATTGCGTAGATTATTTTGTATTTGTACGCACAGGAGAACTTCTCATGAAAAATCTCTGCCTGGTTCACAACATGCGCTTTCGCACATGAATTTGTTCTTAATCTCGTTCTAATGTTCGTGAATTTGGAGTATTCTACATGAGGAGCCTGCATACACAAGGTTAGTTTGCGTAAAACATGCCCAATCCATCCTCATAAAAAGGGTTTTCCACACAACCTTTCCTTACAGCTTTTCGTCACTCTCGTCAAACATATGCCGACATGCTTTCACCAGATCCTCGAGCAATGCCAAGTGTGCCATTCTTAAAACCAGTTCAAACACAATAAACACCTTTTATACAGACCCAGATTACAGAACTCTCATTAGCCAGCTGTACATACCCGTAAATCTGTGTTATTCAGAGAAATCTCGCAGCTGAAGCTATAACGCAGCTTTTCTTACTCTTTCACTGTATATGATGAAATATATTTAAGATTAAATGAAATTGTATTATTTATTAATTTTAAAATATAATATAATCGTGTTAAGATAAAGTATAAGGATGTACTCACACTAGGCACAGTTGCCTTGAACTGAGCCCGAGCGCGATTACCCCCCTCACACTGCACTTAACATTCCAGGCCGGAGCACGCTTACGTCATATACGATGGAACTTTTTGAATGGAAGAGAACAGGAAGAAATGCACTTTCGTTAAGATACTGCCTAATATAGGCTATTTATAATTTATGCCACACAGCGATTTTCAATAGCACGTATCAGAGGATTATTACGAAGGCAGCTGACGTTAATAGAGGAATTTGCAGGAATTGGTTCAAAGCGCCTAGTGTGAGTAGTGCTTTTTGCATACTTGTGGTTTCAGTTGTTCCTACAATTTTTCATAAATTAAGAATACATTTTAGTACGAATGTTTTTTGGTCATGATTTGCTCATGAAAACGTTCGTACGCAGATTTCAAGCACAAATTTGTGCGTACCAATGCTTAGTTAATGAGACCAATTGTCTTTTGGCAGACAGCTTTGAGCTGGGTGGTATGAATGTTTTTACCAGCTGAAAAACAGATATTCAGACAGGATGTCTGTAATTTGTTTTATGGACCTGCTGCTAGTTATTATGATGAGATAATACAAGCCACCGTCGAAAATGGCTGTCCAGAAATGGATCAAAAGTGCGACCACTAAGTGGTCATATGTACTGGCACAGTTCCCAGGATGCTCAGTTTTATGGCTGCATTACTGTTCAGAATAAAGGTTACTCTATCTGTGCCTTCTTTTTTCAATCCCCATTTGCCCTGCAACATAATTGAGTCACCAGTGTTAGATTTCAGGGCTCTGAAGTAGCCCACAGACCAAAACAAATTACATCTAAATTTTAAATGATTACTGCAGCTCATTACCAAACCTAATGGAAACTACTGGTCAAGAAAATTGCGTACTGGGCAGAAACAAGATGTTGTGGTATTAGAAATGTGTGCTGCTTAAAAAGGAGGTTGTCTATTGATGACAATAATCAGAAGCATGTGCCCAACCAAGTTGATTGCAACTTCCAAAAGTTGCAGTTGCAGAAATCACCTGTTCACGTCTAAATTTGGTCAGTCCAGGCGAGTCTGCATTCTGCAGATTGTGTTTTAAAGGCATAATTTACTTTATTTACCTACTTTGGTGTCGCTTGAAATTCTGAACTTGAAACAATGTTTCAAAAGAAAAAATACCACTTAAAAAACTTTCACAATAAAGTAAAATAAATAAATGTTGTTTGTTATACATCATACTGAAGGTACATATAATTTCATATCAGTTGCTGTAATCCGTTGGCACCCTAAACGTTACTGCACATGTCCTAGTGCTTTGCACTCCACTGTAAAGACGCCAAAAGCACCCTCTAGCGCTTTTATTGCATCATAGCCCATTGCTTTCAGTGTGAAACCTTTGCCATCAATATATGTTATATGTTTGGGTATGATTTTCAATTTGAATAGCCACAAAAATTTTAGTTACTATTATGCAGAATTTCTTTTTTTTCCAGAACCTAACCTGACCCCAGCTCTAGATATAACCATTTTTTTAACAGTATAAAATATGTAACAGTCAGAAAAAAATAGTCACAATCATTTATTCAATAAACTACAAACATTACAAATGTTTCAAGGCCAAACAGTAGTTTTGTATGAGAATTTAGTTTTGATCATCATCCCCATTATAACATGCAAATCCTTCACAAATTAAAAAAATTGCCCCCATGTTATGATGGCTTAAATGTAAAATGCCATTGGATCTCGTGTGTCTTAAAACCTGTTATGATATGCTAAAGTTCAGATTTATCTTTTGAATTATGTGGCTGCGTTTACTCTGTTCCTGATATCATATGGCTTCACAAGACATCAGGGTCATTTCTAATACTTGTTTAATCCTTTACTTGTAATTTTTTATAGATTTTTTTCATTTTTTTATTTATTTATAAATAAATCATAACTATATCAATGCCTCAATGTGTCAGTGTATTGATGTAGTAGGTTCCCATTGAAAACAGAGGGTTACTGGCTATGCTGGCAAACATGCACTATAGGGTGTTTTCTGCGTCTGTCCATTTCTCTTGGACATGCACAATAACAAATGGCTTGAGAGTGAGAATGGATTGTTTAAAAATATGAGAGCACGCACTCACTATAATGAAAACAAGAACAGTCTGACCCACAATATAATTCTAATTGCAGTGTCCACAGCTGCCATCAGTACACCCAAACTGAAAGCTAACTAGCTGAGTGGGAAACACACAGATGAGCCAAAACATTTTTGTCTACCTGCCTAATATGCTGTTGGTCCTTCGTGTGCTGCCAAAACAGCACCAACCCGCCGAGGCATGGACTCTACAAGACCCCGAAGGGTGTCCTGTAGTATCTGGCACCAAGACACATAGATCTTTCAAATCTTTCAGATCTTTCAAGTCCTGTAGGTTGCAAGGTGGAGCCCCATATGCAGCAAAGTGTGATGTTGTGACACATTCCTCCATTCCATCATGAAATGGTTCAAAATTAAACATTTTGTGTAACTTGTGCCATAGTATCATCTTGTGCCACCATCATCTGTTCTGAGCTGATAGTTTTTCTTTTTCTCTCACTTTCTGCGGATCACCTGTAGAATATTTCTCCAGTGGAATTTGCAAATTCAATTTGTACAGTTGGTATATTTTAGTGCCAAAGTACAGCAGTCTGCACTCGATCCTGGAGCTCTGTCTGCTGAACTTTAACTCAAAGAAAGTGCAGTTTGAGAATAAACCTTCAGAAAAGTGTTTTGTTGCCGAGGCAACAGACTGTACTTCTGGTGGTGGAACTGAACTCATGCACTGCGCAAGCACAACTGTCTACTGCTCGTATCTAGTCATTTCATCTCTGTCTGAAGAATAAGTGCAGGACAAGGCAAGACATTTCTGTAGGTCTGTTTTACAAACTTTGGGTTCTGATGGCAGCTACTTCAGTGGTGGTACCATTGGGTTTACATTATTTGAGACTGTTTCAGTGGTGGGTCAGCAGTCAGAGAATTTGGACTGTTAGCATCTCACTATGTAATAAGGGTTACATACACAGATGCTTTTGGGTCCTGTTGATTCAACCCAAGTTTTTCACTCGGGGTGTTTTGCGTCTCTCACTTGAAGACAATGGCTATGTTTACATGCACCCAAATAATCCATTTGTAATCAGATTGACGGCTCAATTGGATTGAAAAACTTTAATGTAAACACCATAATCGATCTGATTACGCTCGAACCGAATGAAATTTCGATCGGATTGGAAGTGGTGGTTTATTCCTTTTCTAATCTGATCCAACAGCAAAAAATGACCATGTAAACGCTTGAATCCAACTACTTTCTCAATCATATTCAGAAGTCTCTGGGGCACATGTGCAGTGCAATGTTAACACGCATTATGCAGTGCGCACGTTCACGTCTTTAGTTGTAAAATCGTTGCTAATTTATGAATGCCAACAGAGCTCTGTTGGTGTCATGGTCATGGTTGTCTCCGCAAGTGTGATTGATATGATGTCACACGCAGAGCGCGTGCGCAAAAGTTTTAATCGGAATGTATATGAAATATAAACTGATATTTGAATCAGATTACAATGTTTAGAGTACATGTAAACAGAACTGCAAGTGGATTCAATTCATTCAGATTGACGAAAATTAGTGCATGTAAACATAGCCAATGATGACAGACGCCTCATTAGTAGGTTGGGACACAGTTTTAACAGGTTGTTAACCCAGTTTTGTGGGTTAATTTCACCTCTTGGCATTCAAGCTCACTATACTAGAAGTGTTGCTCCTTCTCAGGCGTTATCTAAGGGTGCGTCTTTGGAAGACATTTATGTGGTTTCAGATCTGTCAGATTTTATAATCTGGACGTAGACTTGGCTTCCCAGATTCTATCTGTTTGAACAGGTGTCAGGTTTATATTCTTCTATTAGTGTGTGCATATTTTCATGGGCTGATAAACTGTCACTTTGTAGTATGGCATAGTGTTAGTGCTTCCATAGCAGCAGCTACTAATGCAGCATAGAGTGAACCTATGAAAGGGAATGTCTTGATTACTTATGCTACCCTGGTTTCCTGAGTAGGGAATGAAACGCTGCATAGCTCTGCCATACTCTTTTGTTACTGCTGCGATTCCTTTATAGATAAATATGAGAAGTTATATATTACAGCCGCATAAACTTTTCCTATTCAAAAACGAAAAACAACAAAAAAAAATCTTTCTTTATTTAAAGAAATCGTTTTGTGACAGGCTGGTAGATTTGTCATGTGCATTTAGTTCTATAAAGTGAGTGTAGATATTGAACTACATGAAATATAGGCATGCTTTTCTTATTTCATATATTACGCCCACATAAGCTTTTCCTCTCAATGTTTAGGTAAGGTCGTTACAGTTCCCTTTCGACATTTCACTCGTACTGCATCTGCTAGATGCGGTGGGGAAATCTCCTTTTCTCCGATTACTGAAGCCTTATTCAATCACTGCAGTGAAACTGCACGTTGATTGGTTCGTGTGTCTGTAATAAAACGAACCAATGACTGCACTGCGGAGCTGCGCAAGCCTATGGCGAAGCAGCCTGCCGAAATGGGCGGGGCACCTGCCTATATAAGTGGGCGCTTTGCATAGGATCTCTGATTCATTCTCGTTCAGCGACGATGCTCACTTCTGTTCGCTGAAACTTCGAGACTTGAAGCCGACTCGCTGTTCTCAAGCAGTGGATCAAGCTGACACAGTGCCTTTCCGCTCTAGCCAGATTGATCGCTGTTCTCCCTGCAAGCTGATCACCGCGGTGCCTCTGCAGCCGGATCAGTTCGCCGGTTTCTGCCACCTGGTCAGCGCATCGCTCCCCAGCTGCCTGATCAGTACGCCGCTCTCTAGCTGCACTGATCAGCGCATCGCTCACGAGCCGCTTTCAGCGCCGGAGAGCGCCTGTGTTAATGCTTTAAAAGAGCATATTTCTGAGCAAATTTCCTGCGCCATTGTTTCAAATGTCGCACCGCTCATGCGGCTCCTGCAGGGCACCTCTACACGCTGATGACAGGCACAGTGAGTGCGTTTCATGTCTGGGGAAATCCCACGCAGAAACTCCACTCACTGAGATGAACTGCTCTCATGAGATTGCTATTTGTGTAGATACTGTTTATCTAGGGTCAGCATATACAGATACATCAGACACATTATTTGTATTCATAGTAAATGCTTATTTACTATTCCAGAAAGACCACAATTGACTCCCTCATAGACTGCTAATTACCCATTCATTGCTTCGTCCAGTCCATTGCTCATCTACTTGGAATTAATTTTGTTAACGTCCATTTGTGTAGTAGTTTGTAGTTTCTGTTTGATTATTGATTCAATTTTCTTAGTCATTTTCCTTAGTTGTTTAGTCATTTTCCTTAGTAGTATTTAGTGAGTGTGATATTTTACTCTTGTATATCTTTTTGTTAATAAATTAATTTTTATTGCAAACTGTGTCATTCTTGTGTTGATAATCAGAGGCTCTACAAGCTTGGCGAATCTCACTAAATCCTTTAGATTTGTCAGATGACAAACTTCCTCCAATTTTTAAAAAAAATTCTAATTCAGTCAACAATCTTCCATGATTGTTCTTTATTGTCAAGGTGAGAGTCCTTGGCTGGTGTCCCGGAATATAGAAAGGACTCAATATTAATATTAATCTTAATACAAAATATTAATATGAATATTTAAGACCATAAATAACTACATTTGTGGTGCCCTCGTGTGAGTCTAGTCCATGTTTAGTGATGTTTAAAATCAATTTTCTTCTCCATTAATTTATGAAAACTTTCTGGTAATTAAAATCAGCAACATTATCAAATATTGATGTACTTCTCACAGTTCAGCTAATACTGCTTTGCAATATACATCAATGCCACATCAAATGTTAATGACGGTGTGAAAAGCAAAATAATTACGATGAATGATGAAGTAAAAAAGTATCAGGGGAATTACTTGACCTGGAATACTAATAATAAAAAAAAAAAAAAAAAAGTAGACAAATACCTGCTAATCAGGCATGTTAAAAAGTATTGGTAACACTTTACAATAAGGTTGTATTTGTTAACATCAAGTAATGCATTAATTAAAATTAAATAACAATGAACAACACCTGTATTGTAACATATGTAGTCTGTTTTGGATTCATTTTCACTGTGTTCTGTTCCTGTTCTGAGTTTCTAGTTCGTGTCCCCGGGTGTTAATTAGATTCCACATACCTGTTTTCTGTTCACCTTGATTACGTTCCCCATGTATAAGCCCTGAGTTTTATTCTGTTCCTTTGTCTGGCATCGTCATCATTTTACGTGGTTTATTATTCCTAGTGAAAAAAAAAAAAAAAAAAAATCAATATCCATGTTGCGCCGGAGAGTGTTCTCCTACTACATGCTCCCTGTGTGGATTCATTATTAAATACTGTCTATTGTAACTCTATCATTGTGTGCTCACTCATACAGCCACAGTTCGTGACATGTACAGTATACAGTTAATCTTTGTTTTTGTTTCCCAAAATATAAGCTTTATAAAATGAACACATTTGAACAAAACTTGGCAAAACAATCTTGAATTAAATGCAATAATTTACACAGTGAACTTGTTAATTATTCATGTAATATGATCTTGTATGTCTAAGCACTAGACTCACTCTCTCACACACAGTCCCTGTGTACAAATGACCTGTTATGCGTTTCCCATACAAAGATGTAACTTGCTGCTTAACTACCATAGTATGATGCATTGTTGGAGAAATGGTTGTGACTGTTTCCCTAAACTGTAGTAACAAGGTCACACCTCTATCGTTTGAACCAGGTTGGTTCAACAATATAGGACTGTCGTTAATGATGTCAAGTGGTAGAGTAATAACTTCAGCTTACTAATCGATTCAAGATCAGAAACAGAAAGCCATTCATTTTTTTAATCATGTTTATATGCAGTATGTAACTAGCATACTCTCATAGCTCCCATAATGTGGGGCATTCAGTCAGCAGCTTTCTCTACTGTAATTCTATCCACAAATTTGCAATGCTGTTTGGAGCTGGTTTCAGGAAATGACGAATCATTCAACTTAGATTTTAGTAATGACGGAACTTGCATGGTTGTTTTACATAATGTACAGCACTATTAAGCTAAATGTGGGGGTGGGGGGATGGTGGGGGTTACAGATGCTGTCCCCTTTCAAATCGAGCACTGGCAATGACTACATGTCTTTGCTCATTTGAGCATCTAGCCTGATACAACAAACATTAGCTCAATGTTTTGCTGAATTTGTTTGTTTGACCAATAGCAGATGTAGTGTTCATGAGACCTGTTTGAAGAACAGTGGTTTTAATTGGGCAGTTTGATGCTAGTGGCAGAGTGGCAAAAAAAAGTACACACTTCAACTTTCAGGAAATATTATTGCTGTAAGAAAAAATATACATGTAGTCATCATAAAAAATATTTCACTGGTTTTGAAAGCTTTTAGAATCTAGCAACATTAATGCCCCCCCCCCCCCCCCCCTTTTTTATTATTCAACTGTGAAACAAATCTTTATGAAAACATTTTGTTCTGAACAAAATGTCTGAATGTCCCTTTTATAGCCACACTATGTTTATGTAAAGTAATATGATAATACATATAGTTGTCAACACATCAAATACATGAATAATTTATGCACCAGTCAACAGAAGAACAAAAAAAAACAACAACAAAAAAAACCAAACAAAAAAAAAACAAAAAAAAACACACCAGCCCAAAAAACAATGCTTCCCTTTTTTCCCTGCCTCATAATTCTTCTTATGTTGAGCTGGCCTGTACTCTCCAGATATAGAACTGGCATAATGACACAGCCTGAAAGTGTAAAACACATCGCAACAAATAATAAAATACAGTACTGGGTTTCATAACTCAGGTGATAATTGTTTTCCAGTAAAAAGACCATTGATGGTGGCAAGTAAACAATAAACATCATGACAAAACTATTAATGATGGTACGCAGGGCTCTCTTCTTCTGTGGATGTACATTACTTTTCCCAGAAGGATTGGTTTCCTTAGAGCTCGGAAAAACTATGACATAACAGAAACCAATGACAGGCAGGGAAATAAACAAAGGTGTACACCCTAAAACAGTGATATAGATCCAGGAACTGGAGGCTGTGAGTGATCCAAAACCAATTATAAACAACCAGATTATAACAGAGATTATCTTCCTAATAATGGCACTTCTCTTGTTGGTCATGTAGATGATGGGATGAACCACAGCAAAATAATAATCTCCAAAGACACAAGCCATGAAGAGAGGTCTGCCAGATACAGTTAGTGAATACATGAAGTTACAAAACCATTTAAATTGTATGTTGTGCCAGACCATGTAATTAAAAACACTCAACAGGAGGATGCTTGGGTAAGAAAGATCAATAAAGGTCAGATTAAACACAAAGAAGTCATTAGAGATGTTTTGTTGGTGTCTGTGACAAAGTTCCTGAAGTACCATGACAATGGCTGGGAAACCAAGGAGTAAGCAAACAACAGAGAAACCTGACCAGAACAGAGGACCAATAGGCTGTTCAGTGCAAAAATAGTCCTTGGTGACATTTGAAAAATCTGATGAATTCTGAGTGGATGATAATGTCTCTGCCGGCATTTTTAGCATAAGAATTTTCTCGTTCCCGAGCTGAATGGAGAAGAAAACATCCCAGTGAGACTTGTGTTATAGTAAAAGTTTTAATAACCATTACTGTGTCCAATACATTTTAAAACTGCACTGCACTGAGATTTAATCTACAATGCTGTTTTAGTTAGCACGAATGTGTAAATTAAAGGCTAAATTGGCTGATCTTAACTAATTTGTGTCATCATATTTCAACATTTTATATGTAAAGAAATTAAAATTTTTGTCTTACCTCAAAGAAGTCAACTTGTGATTGAGAGACCATGAAAAGCAACAAGCTTTGGTTGTGAGGAATGTGTCACAGGTGTGTACATTATTCAAATCCTTTCTAAGGTTTTGAATATGGAGTTGCTATATCAATAAAAAAACAAAAAACAAAAACAAAACAAAAACAAAACAAAAAAAACTGTCAAATCTGTACTGCATACAAGTAATTGTACTATTCCAGTCAGTCAGTCAGTCAATCAATCAATCAATCAATCAATCAATCAATCAATCAGTCAGGATACAAGTTCATAATTAATATGAATAATGCATAATGTATAATTAATTCTAAAGTGAAGGTAATGGTAATGGTGACTTAAGTGTTACTACATCGTTCAGAAGAAACTACTTATTATTTGGATCCGTATTCTAAAGTGAAAAACATGATAACTCCCTAAAAATTACTGAAGTCATTATAAGCTTTTGATGTTTTGGATAGTAATTCCTTCTGAAGGATTTGGTAATATTTGAGTCATTACTAATGGGTTACCATGATCTTCACTTTAGAATTAATTATATTTTTGCATTAGTCACATTAATTATGAACCTGTATATAGTAGTTCTTAGTAGTCCTCTGGGAGGTATGAAAAAAAAAAAAAAGTATTTCTTGATTAGCTAATAGTGAACTACCTCATTCAGCTGAGCACTATTAATTACTAATTCATTAATCAGAGTTTCATGTTAGTTAATAGTAGTAACGATAATAGTAGTAAGAATGTTAATAGTGTGTTACTAATTTTTTCCTGTAGTTATTCATTAATGACGGAACAGTAGTCTAAAGTGTTACCAGAATATCTTCTCTTACAAAAACGGTAGCACTTTATTTTACAGTCCTGTTTTCCATGTACATACAATGTACTTATTACAATAATTGCAATAACTAGGTAATAACTAGGTACTAACCCCAAACCCCCTAAATCTAACCTTAACCCCTGTAGTTACCTTATATTACCCAGTATTTTCTTATGTAACTATTCTTTAAGTTCATTTTTTTATTGAACTTGAAGTTCAAGTATATTTTCCAAGTACTTTGTGTAGTAAGTATACTAATATCAGTGTGCTAGTATACTTTAATGTGTACTATGTGTACTAAACTTTGCATTATTAGGACTTTTCATGTTATTGCCTCCTTAAGATGAATCACTTGTTGTATTCCTCATTTGTAAGTCACTTTGGATGAAAGTGTCTGCTAAATAAGTACATTTAAATGTAAATGCACTGCGGTGAACTTCCAACATGTAAACAAGGCATAAATAACATGACTCTAATTAATAAGACACTATACTGTGTTTTTTCTACTCTAGCATAAATTAGGATACTGATTAATGAAGTAATTGCAAACACTTAATTAAAGGGTTCACCCAAAAATGAAAATAATGTCATTTATTACTCATTACTCATTCATCTTTGGAACACAAATTAAGATATTTTTGTTGAAATCCGATGCCTATGCAGGCCTCACTGAGCCGTTGGATTTCAACAAAAATATCTTAATTTGCGTTTCGAAGATTAACGAAGGTCTTACGGGTGTGGAACGGCATGAGGGTGAGTAATAAATTACATTTTCATTTTTGGGTTAACTAACCCTTTAAGATGTAAGATGTCACAAAATCTGTATTGTATTTGTACAGTATAAAAGTCAACACATAAAAGATATTATAATTTTTAATGTACACATTTCCAATATATAACAACAAATGTCTATATTCAAGTAACTTGGCTATTAACCCTCAAACGACCATTTGTACATTCATTATTTTCAGACAAGTTCAGTAATGACTATGACTATAATTGTAAGACCATAAAGATACACTAGAAAAAACTCTATTTCCATTCCATTTTCATCTCCTTATTTTTAATTTTTCTACAGTATTTTGTATGTTGAGCTGACCTATGCTCTCCAGATACAGAAATGGCATAATGACACCTCCAGAGACAATGGAACATATTGCAATAAAGATTAAAATGCAGTAGTACATATCAAAACTTACTGGTAAATTGTGCCCAAATGAAAAGATAAGTACTGGTGGCAAGTAAACAGTGAAAGTCAAGACAAAACTGTTAATGATGGTACGCAGGGCTCTCTTCTTTTGGGGATGAATATTACTTTTCCCTGAAGGATCGGGTTTTCTCAAAGCTTGTAAAACTGAGACATCACAAAAACCAATCACAGGTAGGGAAATAAAAAGAGGTGTAGATGTAAAAGTGGTTGTAAAAGTCCAAGGATATATGACCATAAGAAGTCCAAAACAAATGATAAATAGCCAGATTGTCACTGCGATTACCTTCCTGATAATGGCAGTTTTCCTGCTGTTGATGTAGATGATGGGATGAACCACAGCAAAATAATAATCTCCACAAACACAAGCCATGAAGAGAGGTCTCCCACATATGGGTAGTGAATATGTGAAATGATTAAAGAATTCAAATTCTGAGTTGCGCAAAAGCATGTAGTTATAGACACTGAAAGGCAAGCAAATTAGGAAAACAAGATCAATGATCGTCAGATTAAACACAAAGAAGTCATTAGTAGAAATGTTTTGTCGATGTCTTTGACAAAGTTTCCGAAGTACAACGACACTGGCAAAGATGCCCAGAAGAACACAAAATGTAGAGAGACCTGACCAGAACACGGGAACTGTAAAGTGGTCACTGCAAAGCGTAAAATAGTTCCTGGTTCCATTTGAGAAATCTAAAGCATACTGATGTAAAGATAACATCTCTAAATGCATTTCAACATAGGAATCTCATGATCTGCATGAAGAAAGAAAGAACACAATGAGACTTTTGAAGTTAGACTGATCTGCTAAGGACGATTAAATCTACAATACAGTATTTTATTTATTTATCTTACCTCAGTGATGTCTATAATAACTAAGATGTGATGAGAGGCATCAAGTCTCAGTCATGAACAAGGTCACATCCCTTGACTGTGAAGTTTTAAATATGGTACAATATAACATCACCAAAAAAAACAAAAAAAACAAACACTGCTCTGTCATCACTGAAACAAAAGTACACAGCACTGGAGGAGAAAAGGTCTAACACATTAGTGTTATCTAATGACAGCTTAAAATGCCTGTATTTTCTATCTGTCTATCTGTATGTCTGTCTGTCAAGAAAGTAATCTATATTCAATGGAGCTTGATGTTGGTGACAGTTCAAGGAGGAATCTTTTTATTCTGCAAACCATAGTTTAATTTCCCTAAAATGAAGGGGAGAAATACAATAGTGTGACCTACAGGTTATTTAATCCCTTTACATATTTACAGTTTTTAACATTTTAATAAATTTTAAAGGGTCGCAAAACACTAAAACACTTTTTAGATATGTTACTAGAAATGTATGGGTTGCACATATAAGACAAGAAGACAAGTGATGGCATGCAATATTTTTATTTTTGAGTTGGGAAAACTATTATTATTATTATTGTTATTGTTATTGTTATTGTTATTATTATTATTATTATTATATTATGGACTGTTTTCTTCCGGGTTTAAAATCAATATTGGGGTGACCATAGCATGGTTGTATAGTATATGCTGTGGCCCTCCAGGGCCAAACTTAAGGAAACCTGCTGTAGTGCAACAGATAAGGGTGACGCATTGTAACATGTAGTGCTAGCTACTTATAGGGGCTTTCGCACCGAATAGTTCTAGGAACTCAGTTATAGGAACTAGCCAATGGGATAGTTCCCAGAGAACTAATTTTTTCCCCGGGTCATGTTCCTGGTTGCATTCGCACTGGCTATATGAAGTCTTTTGGAACTCTGAAGCGGACGACAGTGGCGTCTTTAAGTGCGACATTTACAAACGCTAAAAACCAGTGGATGGAGGATGCCGTGATCGGAGCTGTGTTTGTTATGTATCGTGGGATTTGTGATAACGGAGATGGAATGTAAATGCATAATTTACGCAACTGAAAGAGCAAAAAGTGGGGCTAAGAGACAAAATCTACTCTGACAAGTTTCAGTATTACATATCATCGAGGTGGAGAAACGAACACAACCCTGCAGACATCAGGTAAATGCCGCTATCACTGTTTTCCATGTTCCATGTTTACACAGCTTTTTAAAATTGCCGGGTGCCAATGTTTGACCTGCGTTTTACCAATCAGTGTACACTTACATCACGGATAGTTCCTATAGTGTTGGTTTAGACCCTACTCTGAAGTAGGAGCTAATTTAGTTCTCCCAAAAGGAGTTCCTAGAACTAAAATTCCTAGTTCCTGTGGTGCGAACACGGCAAAATCCGGGTACTTCAGCCAGTATGAAAAGGTGCCTCTGGTGCGAAAGGCCCTAATGTGGCAGTACAATGGGCAAGTAGCAAATACAGGCATTCTTTTAAATTTGTTGAGTGGAAAAATAAAAACAGTGTTTTTACAAATTATAATCTATAGTGAATTACTTTTTGAGTACCTAATCCTGTTCATAGGTGTATGTACATGAATGTTTTCTGATAATCCTAGTTCTGTCATGACAACTCTCAGAGTGTTTGGCATGCTTGGATATGGCAGTGTTGATATGTTTGGTCTTTGCTATGCTGCTGCTGTTATTGCTGCTGCTACTGCAGAGCAAGTACGAGACTGTGAATAAGGAAGACATGCTTCTGCTGTACAATTTGGCGAAGGTAGAGGGTTTCTGAGCAAGCTGCAACTGCTGCAGCAAATGCCAACTAAGCATTTAAAGGTTGAGCAGCGAGCTCATTGGCTACTGATACAGCAGGAATGAGGTGATTGCAAGCAGACTGAGTTAAGGACCTATTAGCCTGCACCATCTAGAGTTTCATGATAAAACTTTTTATTTTTTAGTATCCAGGTGTCACTGGAGGCTTTGTATAAACAAAATTACTTTACATAATCATAGTTAAACCAACACAATGGAACTCTAAACAACATATCAATCATCAGCCTTGACAACTTGTCACCTACAAGACCGAGAACAAGAGACTGATAATGCTCTACTGAACTGAACTCAACACTGCATAACACACAATCAACAAGCTCACAATTGTATGGGAGACCAGGGCGAGTTGTCACTCTTTTTTACTCTAGTGAATATGTTAATACTCCAGGTAGGGTAGGTTTTTTTTTAATATATTTTTTTATACACGTCATTTTCTATAGGCACATATCTAAGTCTTGCCTACAAAATAGGGTTAGGGTTTACATTTTTTATTGCCCTGGAAAAAGATAAATGAGCACATGCTGTAGTAGGTCATGTTTAAAGGTTTTTCAGCAAAATTTAGCACAGAGCAAAACACAAAATTTCAAAGCATTATTTTGGCCAATTGATATGAAGCTTAATCAAAAGAATTTTTTTTTTGTCATAATGTTTTACTGTCTCTTGTTCTGATTATTCCAGGTGTCATTCTTCTTGTTCATCATTTTTGTTGTATACACCATGCTTCCCTTCTCCATGAGGGATGCTATCATAGCCAGCGTGCTCACCGCGTCCTCTCACACTGTTGTCCTCAGTGTCTGCCTCTCTTCTACAGTCGACCATGTGGAGCCCCTGGTATGGCAGGTCAGTGCTCTCCCGTCTGTCTTGCTATGTGCGTGCCAAGAGCTGTGAGCTTTACACTGTGAGCCAACTGCTTTGAGCCAAGTTTGCCTTGTCGGTTGAGACCATTGCCAATTACTGCTTGCATGTGATTGTGACAGTATGTCTGTGAGAACAATTATGTATGCTTAAGCCAGCGATGCTTTTTGTTGTTTAAAAATTGGATGCCTATTGTCATAATGATAAATTACTTTTAAACAGCTCTGGATGTCTTGATAATATGATTGATATTCATATATAATTCACGCAAATAACGGTACTGGTCTTAATTAAGGTGACCAGATTTCTGAAATGAAAACAAGAACATGGTATAATTTCTAGTTCAGTGGTAAATGTATTATTCAAATATAATCATCCAAGGGTTAAAAAAGTAGGACAATTTGAGTTACTACACTGAATTGCTATTAAGAAATGTCAAACAAAATTAAATTGATAATAATGTGCATCATCTAAATAATATGATTTTTTTTGCATGGATTTAATGCAATAAAGAGAAACAGACTGCAAGTACTTACTCTATTTATTGCATTACATTTGTGCAATTATAAGGCCTTTTTTTACATATACATTTTTATACACAAACATGATCCTCAGTGAACTTTAGACACAAAGGTAATGTTGATCTTGTTATGTAATTTTAAAGTTTTTAAACGGGGACATCTGTTGACCCAAGACTAAATATAACTATCTCTATCTGTAAATATTAGATGAGACTGACTTTGTATAATGTTCCTTATTTAGGCATTTTCATATTCTCTAAATCAAAGTCATTTTGTTTTAAACTTTTCTTATTTTCCTTGTCGTGAACCACATTACACATAGTCTCTGATTTTGTTTTCAATTGGATTGCTAGTTTAGAAAATCCAGAAAGCTAACTTGCTCCCGTCTTCAAATAAACACTTAAACAAGCAAATATGACCTTTCAGTAAAAGCCCATTTCTGTGAAGGGCATGCAATAATATAATGTATTTTAAATTTTGTGTAAAAGGTCAACATTTATATGAACAGTAACCCTTAATGTAATTATAAAAAGTTAATGAATTTTCCATTTCCAGTGTCCATTTTTTTTCATTCATGTCAAGTGTTCCTGCCTTAGATTACACAAAAAGAATTCCACATGACTCTCTCACTATTGCCAAATGCTGTTTCTACTCCTCATTTCTCATACGGTCTTGATTTCTTTCTCTTCCTTTCAAGCAATGTCTTTTGGTCCTGGGTAGAGAGAGTGTTGAAAGCTGTGCATTCTCTAACATCTGGAATGCCCCAGGCACAAGACTGAAAGGCACTTTGGCAAACTGCTGCTAGGCATCTTTGGGGAAGAAAAAAAAAAAAAAAAACTGTTAGCAGTGCATCGAGAAAGACATTAATATGTGTCTGAAATAGCAGTTTTGTGCATATCATGTGAACTTGTGGGGACTGAAGTAATACCAAGTCCAATGTGTAAAAAAAAAAAAAAAAAACCTTTATTAGGATTATTTCTATTACACACACATATATAAACAAAATAATAATAATAATAAAAATAAATAAATTAGTTATGATGTGTCTTTTAATAAATGTGATGTTAATATGGAGAAACAAACAAACAAACAAAAGAACAAAAAAATAATATATATATATATATATATATATATATATATATATAATATATATTTTTATTTTTTTTTATTTTGAGCTTACAGTCTTAAGTGGAAGTTGAACACATTCACTGGACGAGGTTTGCTGTTTTCTGAAATAGAGAAAAAAGCATGACTCTGTCCTTCTCTGTGAGGTATTAGTACACCAACTGTGAGAGAACAGATTTTTGCCTCTTTGGGCACCAGGGTGGAAAGCTCATAGAACTGTGCTAGAATCTCTGCAGCATGTGTGATCTTTCTGCCTGTTCTTCCAGTCAGTGTCTCAATCACTGCACCTAAAGCCGCATTTGACATTATAGCTAATTGCAAGAGCAAAGTTTAAACATAGATATACATGAACGTCTCTTGTTCAGTTTCATTTATTAAAATAAGCTAAAGCAACAACATTTTTAAACATTTTGTCACAACTTGTAATTTTTATCAAAATATATTTAATAGTGAAATTTACTCAATCCATTTGTGTTGAGACTACATCAATCATTTTTTTTATTGGCATAACTAACTGGGCGGTGGATCTGTAGTTTCCAGCATGTTTTGCAAGGGACTGCATTAGGAGAGTAAATTTAGAGATTGAGTGTTATTGTATGTGTTTTTCAGTAAAGGATGTTAGTGTTTAAAGGGATAGTTCACCCAAAAATGTAAATTATCCCATGATTTACTCACGCTAAAGCCCTCCTAGGTGCATATGACCATTTTCTTTCAGACAGACATAATCAGAGTTGCGTCAGAAGTCACTCTTTCGCCGTAACTTGATGCGTACAGCTGTTTGCCGGAAGTTAGGAAATTTAGTTTATAAAGTTTTAAATATTTTTCTTGCAAAAACCCATCACTTCGCTTCAGAAGGCATTTATTAACCCCTTGGAGCTGTATGAATTACTTTTATGATGGATGGATGCACTTTTTTAGGCTTCAAAATCATGATCACCATTCACTACCATTATATAGCTTGGAAGAGCCAGGATATTTTTTAATATAACTCCGATTGTGTTTGTCTAAAAGAAGATAGTCATATGCTCCTAGTATGGCTAGGGTGAGTAATTAATGGGATAAGTTTAATTTTTAGGTAAACTATCCCTTTAATTTTCAGTAATGTTGGACATTTAGAAGAATTTCTGTAATGTATTTGAATTTTGTGGTTAACTTTGTGCTTGTTACGCTTGTGCTTGCTTAGGCTGTGGGCAGCTATATGATAGTTATGGTGTGAGTTTATTTGCTTTACTCAGTGAGTAATAACCATATGTCAGTACTGGCACCAGTCTTTTATTTAGTATACATTGAATATAATGATAGATGAAAAATAGTTTTGTTTAATAAATTTAACTTAATGAAAACCTTTCCACACAATTTGTTTAGGTTGACACAATAGGAATGAAACAAGTTCATTTAACCATGCAGGCCTATTTTAACTAGTTTCTTTTGGCACTAAATATTTAGGTTCAGTGAAACACTTGTACCCCTATCCACACATATGGTAGAATGAGTGTTTAGAGCATAGAATCAGTTAAAGTTGTCTGTTAAAAAATTACATATTTGATTAGGAAATCTTTCATAATTCATCAGAGGGCTTTGGTGAAGCAGGGTGGATTTCTGTTCTAAGCATACTCTCTAATTTCATCATGATTCATGAAATCTGTGCTCAAAGCTATCATAGACTTTAATATTAGCAGGCCACATAGACTACTTTAAGATGTTTTTATTTTATTTTTTGTGTGTGCTTTTTGTCATTTTTTTTTAAGCTTGACAGCCCTGCTTTCACTGCATGAAAGAGAGAAGTGAGAACATCTTCAGTACTTTTCTTTTTGTGATTCACGTAACCAAGAAAGCCCAAAGTATACTTCTTTTTTACACATACACTAGTATATACAGTTAAACTTGTAGCCTTTCAAATAAGTTTTAATTATATAATTTATTTGATAGTGAGTGCGAATGCAGGCGGTCGACACATGCGCTCTAGAAAGTTTCATCTTTTTCCAGCGTCTGTGCTATTTTTCTCCAGAAGTTATGACCGATAAAAATGTCTCTGTATTCTTTTAAACTAAAGTTGCGGCTATCTCATAATCCCCTCAAACAAGCGCATGCAGGCGTCTGTTGTCGTGGCAGTCTCCTGTATTTTGTTGTTGTTCCGTCTCTTTAGTTTCATTTTCTACTGTGAAACAAATGTCCAGGCCATTGTTGCCATCTTGTGGAACAACTGATTAGTGCAAAACAAATTCAGTGTGCATGTGCGACCTGCATGTACTAAGTACGAATGGTTACAAAAATCTAACGGCCTAACTAAACTGCACACAGCATGTCCTGTTATTTATGTCTGCAGTCCACATATGATTATTTTGATACAGAATAATACAAAATTACCAAGCTTCAACATTCAATAAAAGATTTGTTTTAAACTATTATGAGAAGCGGCTATTAAGCTGGGTAGGCCCCTGGTTTGTTGATTGATAATTACAAGGTCAAAATTCACATAGCTGAAAGTCTGCTAGACTAATGTTTTAATACTGGGAATGTTCAATTTATCCAGTATTAAAAGCTCAGAATCACAGAAAGAATGCCTGAATACCTGGATTTGTGACCTCTCAACCTTTTCCAAATCTGATATGTTTTTGAAACCTTTTATTTTGTCTGATGCCTTCAGGTGCTGAATTAGAATGACAGTTTTGTCTGTATTGCGTTACAGAGCTGTGATAGTGTTCTGTCTCAGTGATGCTCATGGTGAGTTGATTGGATCTGATCTTGGTGTCACTGGCTGAAAAGCATGGTTAAATTTCATTGTAGTTTAGCGTTTTCCCGTGAGGCGCTCAGCAAATAACATCTTATGCACTTTAGTGTGTAATGAGGGTGGTAGAGCCCCAGGTTTAAATGGGTGTTGGATGGGAGGACAGCAATACAATACAAATGATGAATGGGTTGATGCAATTCTAACTGAACGGATACTGCAGAATGCCCATTTAATTTAATTGCAAATAATTCTTTGACCCTCTCCATTTTCTTTTCCTTTGACCTACACACAGAAATACAAACTCATACACTTGCAGCAATAAGTAAAAAAGTGATATGTTGGGACCTTCTCAGATTTGTGAGCCAAGTGGATTTTGAATTCAATCTGCATCTTTCATTATTGAGTTGAACAATAATTGTAGGTAAAAATGTTACAACTCTTGCAACGAACGAACAAACCAATATGGCTTCATCAGGTATATTGCAGTATTGCACAACTTAAAGGGGTTATGAATTTAGAAAACACATTTTCCTTGACCTTTGATATGAGATAATTTTAGTATAAAAATATCCTGTAAGTTTCAGAGCTCAAAACTTCTTAGTTTTAAGACAAGCTTTTATTGAAACCAAGTTGCCAAGCTTTGTTTGTCACATTATGACTTCATAGTGTGACGAAAGACCACCTCTGACCACCAGACCACCAGATCAGTACTAGTACTTCTACATCATTGCCTCTTTAGCCCCAACCACCGATTTGTTCATGTCATGTAGTCAGGTCTGCTGCTGGCCAAATGGGTGCCCTAACCAGAACTGTATTGTTGTGCCCCCAATCCCCTCCACAAACTCATTACCAATTTTTTTTTTTTTTTTTTGGTTATAAAAATAGACTTACATGAACATCAGTCTTTAAAATTACTTAAAATACATAGGCTATATAATAACAATGAGGCAGTAATAAATGTTTCAACAAAAGTAACAAAAGCAAGTTATTTTATCTTTTTTTTTTTTAACAATGTCAAAATACATAATGTAATACATAATGTAAACAATCAACTTATGTACATTATGTATTATATCAAATGCCTGCAGAGGGCACCAGCGGCTAGGTGATTGTTGTTGTTACACTTCTTGCTATTTTTGTTACAGCATGATCAAATCCTTTTTTAATATTGGCCAAACAATTAATTCAAATGTCCACTTAATCTTTAATATTTATCCACATCTTTGATATAAATGCTGCAGTCACTGTAATTTCTTCAACAAGAACATGCTATCGAAGCATGCAGAGTCAGAGTGAGGGTTTAAACTTTTATTTTGAAACCGCGGTGAACATTTAGAAACAAGTATTCTTCTGTGTTAGCGTAGGTTAATATATATTAGCACTATGTTATGCTATATTATCATCTTTTAAAATTAATATATCAAAAAGCCTTAGAAAATGGTCTAATTATGATTTTACTTTTTATTTAATATTTTGGCGAAATCGTGAAATCTGGCTACAAATATCTTTACCATGGTTCGAAATCCAATGCATAGCACATTAAAATATTGAAATTATAGCTATGAAAAAATTGGGAGCGGCGGTACTGCATGTAGTAGTAAATACAAGAGAGACACAAACACAGAATTAATCAAACAGCAATACGATAGAGATGCCTCAGAGGATTACAAGATGTTTTGCAATGCCAAGGAAAAACAGTCTTTGCATTGCCTTTCTTGTGATCCTAACATAAAAAAAAAAACTTTATTTTTAATAAAGTTCCAGATTAAGACACGGTTTGTGTTTGCTTCATTTTAGTGCAGATTTGTTTTTAAACAACAGTTCAACACAGGCTTTTTAGAGAGACTGTAATAAAAGATGATGCAGTGCCATTGTATTAGATCCGATAGTAACAATGATTTTACCATGTGTCACTATTGCTTTGTCTGTTACAGATCATTTGATATGTACTCACTTTACTTTTTAACTTTGCTGAAAATGAAAAATATAAGAATGACATTGCGACAAACTATGGTACATTCATTCATAATTCATTATGAAAAAACAAGATAGAAAATAGCTAAATCGTAGCCTATATATACTTATAAATTAGGAAGTTTTTGATTAAAAAAATCTTGCTAACATTATAAGTGGACCTCAAAGAACATTATAAAACTTAAAAAAACAAAAAAAAAAAAAAAAAAAAAAAAAATGAGTTCCTTTAAATAAATGAATGGTTGCTTAAATTAATAGTAAAGTTAAACATTCTAAATTTATTAATTTAATTAAACCATTTAAGATGCAAACCTTACTTTGATAAGTTCTGTTAATAATAATGTTTATCATTACATCAACTTAATATTGTGTGTAAATTATACTGAAATTAAAAAAAAAAAAAAAATGTCTGTACCTTTGAGAATTGGGCTGTGGATTTCTAGTTCCCAGCATGCTTTGCATAGCACTGATAAGGAGAACAAATGTTGAAATTAAGTGTTATTTTATGTTTGTTTTTTTATTAAAGGGAAAACCTGTTAGTGTTTAATGCAGTTTTGTTTGATATTTAAAATAGTTTTTTTATGTTGATCTTTGTAGTTACTGAAGAGTGGTGCTCGTGGTTATGTTGTGGGTAGATACATTACTTTGATTCTATGAGTAATGACTGTGTTAATGTAATATTTTGCATGTTCATTAAATTTACATGCTAAATAATTTATAGTACATCTTAAGTACTGTAAAAATTATTGTAATTTTAACTGTTAAAGACTGTAAAAATGCTACAGTGAAAAACGTGTCCGGTTACGACTGTAACCCTGGTTTCCTGAAAACAGGAAATGAGACACTGCGTCCTGAGACACTGTTGGGGAACGCCTCAACGTGACTGATGTCTGAAGCACGTTTAATCACGGCAATCGTATAGGCCGGTAACAGCCTATGACGTTACTACTAGCACGACCAGGAAGTATATAAGGGGCGCCTAGAGAACGTGTCATCCACTTCCAGTCTGAAGGGACTGTCTCATTCCCTATTCTCAGGAAACCAGGGTTACAGTTGTAACCCAAGACATTCCCTTTCGAAAGGGAACTCACACTGCATCCTGAGACACTACTGGGGAACGAAATACCCATGCCGCCATGCTGAAAGGAGTGCATGCCAAAAATAGCTGTGACAAAGCACCAGTAATGGCAGTTTTAACTGAAGTGCCAGAGCCACCCCCCCTTCTGGTCACAGTCTAGGCTGTCAGTAACAGTACTCCCTATGGCCACTGCCCGAGTTGCAAGCTCAATGAAAATGTACCTTTGCAGAGTAAACAGAAGGACTTGGTAAAGGCTGCTCAAGGCTTGGAATCAAAATCTCCATTCTCTTTGGGAAAGAGGTTTCTTTAAGGGAATACGGCCATGGGTAGAAAGACCCTGGCCAGTCACTATTAGGGGGAGATATGTCAACCCCCAGAGCCACCAGGGAGGCTAGCTAGCCAACAACCTGTCTGTTTCTTTAAACGGAGTCTCACAATAAAGAGACGGGCATCCTGGGGAGCACGACTCAGCATACCGACCCTTGCAAATGAGGGGAGTTACAATGCCCATCCCAAAAGGGTTTCCCAGGATCTGCAGAATCCCAAAGCACTGTGGTCCCAAAGCACTCAAGTGAGAGGTGGTTTTTAAGGGCTTTGAAGGCAGGGCCGGAGCTTTCAGAGTCAGTGCCTCCCCAGCTGCGAGATAGTTCGCAAACGTCTCGTCGATGGGGGGCATCGACACATACACACATGTTGATGTCGATGGATGCGGGCCGAGTACGGATTCTTCCATGCCTTTTTGATCTCAGAATGGAGATCAGGAAGGAATGGAAGGCTTACAGGAGCTGGGGGGTTATGGCTGAAAAGAAACTGCTCAACGAGTCGGTCACAAGCGGTTCCTTCCTTTCACGCACTCCCATGGCAGCTGGAGTCTGGCTGCATTCCATTACCCCCAGCAGCTCAGCATACACAGGGCAGGGAGGCTGATAGGTCTCAGATAACACATCTTCCTCAACCTCTGCAGCCATCTCGTGCTCTTCCTGGCTTGACGCCAGCAGAGCACTGGCTGCCGGATCAAAGCATGTAAGGGATAATACATCCTTATCAAGCAGCACACTATCATCAGCTGCTGAAGGTCAAGAGAGATTTACACCTTTTTCAGACTCTTCAACAATCTCCAACTGAGACCCCCACAATCTCAGTCTCCTCTATGCCTCAGCGTGGACCTTATGGACCTGAACCTCTGGGTCCAGATGCCTGTCCCTCTCCTCTCGAGAAGAGGGCCAAACAAAAGTGGAGCCTCCTCAGAGGAAAACACTCACAGTTTACACACACAGCCCCTTCAAGGACTGAGCATGCATGATCTTCACCCAAACAATGAACGCACAAGTCGTGTGGTTCATCTGGTGTCAAAAATCTGGTGTCAAAAACACACTCCTTGAAACGTTTGCTTTTAGCCATGATACCTGTTCTTTAACAATTGTGCTTCAAACAAACAGTCCCTGAAGATGAAAATGATATGTTTCCTAGGCGCCCCTTATATACTTCCTGATCGCACTAGTAGTGACGTCATAGGCTGTCGCCGAGCAATACGATTGCCATGATTAAACATGCTTCAGACATCAGTCAGACCAGTGCTTCCCACACACAGACTTTACTTGAGCGGGCCGCCCAGGTATATTAATGACCACCCAAGTGTATTTGGAAACACATTTTTTACTTTTTCTTTACAGCTTTCTGTTTACTCGCGCTGACATTCCCACGTGTGCTGCAGAGACGTGGTGGATATTTTACAGACAAAGACAGGGCTTGACAGTGTGGGCACTTCTGTGCGTGAACTGTAACGTATTTAGGAGCACATGCGAATAAAGCAAAATCCCTCCAGGTGAGTTTTCTTAAATTTAATGTCATAAAAAGTCTTCAATACATTAATGGTAAAACAGACTTCTTAATGATCATTTTAAGATGTCTTATATTTTGGGGATGGAAAAACAAATTGTGATACAGCCAATTGATTATTAAACTTCTAAAGGCTATGATTTCATTTAAAAAAAAAGAGCGCTGCATGTTGCAATGTCACAAGGCAGCAATGTTGCACGTTCTACAGGCTCGCACAACAGCACTTCAGACTGCTTCAAAGTGATTGTTAATCAATGGATAGTGCACATTTATGCCAAGCGATTGCTAATGACCTCGAGTTTATGAATTTTGACAATGTCTACTTTATGGCCTTTTTATGTTTTAGACGGTTGTAAGAATGCATATTTTATCTCTCTCATTTGAATGATCAGCCAACAACAGAATAGACATTTCAAAATAAGAGTCCTGATGTATTTCGGGCTTGTTTGTAATTAAAAGTCACACACTTTTTTTTTTTTTTTTTTTTTTTTTCTTCTGGTCATTACTGGTATTTTGGTTACACTATAAATTGTATTTCATTTGATTTCCATTTAATTCATAGTAAACTATTGAAGAAAAGACTAAGAACATTATTTGACACATATTATTCAATATATAGATTTTACTAGTATCAGTAAAATCTGTGTCCCATTCACTTAGTGAGACACTCTCCGCTTGTTAAGTCGTGATGTAAGGAGCGCCGTTTCTGGGTCCAAGCCTCGACTTGTTTCACTTGAGAATGCCATCGCGACAGCCGTTTATGAGCACTATTTATTCATATTAAATGTTTAACATTTTAAAAAGTTTTTAAAAAGTTAAACATTTAAAATACAGTCTACACAACAGTCTCTTTGCTCACAGACATTAATATTTTAATGATTTATAAAAGATGAATCACTTGTCTGGCCATCTGGGATTTTGGTATGGAGATAAAGGTTATGATTATAATTTTTTTGATAGTATTACACCACATTATGTTTGTATATTAGCAACGTTTGTTGTTTTCTTGTGGTATGAGATAGAGCGTTTGGACCCGGAAGCGCTGCCGTGTGATGTCAGACTTAACAACCGTATATGACAAAGCAAGGAGAACTCTACAATTTAAATGCAGTAATTTTGCATTATTTACAATGCATAATATTAGTATGTAATTAAATGTAATAGTAGCCTATGTAATTAAAATGAATTCCAATAAATAAAAAGATTATTAAAAATCACACATTATTTGTTGTTGGTCACATCTAGTAAAGCATTTTTGTGCCGTGGGTAATAGGAGGATTTTCCACCCGTCTACCACCGCAAGTATAATTCAAACCTGTGGGAAGCACTGTACATTGCGGCGTTCCCCAATAGTGTCTGCAGTGCGAGTTCCCTTTTGAATGGGAACCTATATTAATTGGTTAATGGTAAGTTCCATTACTCTATACAGGGGGAAACTGATTTGATCTAACCATTCATCACTATTTCATGTAATTTTACAGTAAAATACTTTTAAGGGATAGCATTTGTGTTTACAATGGCACACCCTCTATAAAGGTCCTAGATCACATAATTTTTACAACTCACTACTTTTAAAACTGCTTTATTATTTTTTTTTATCTGCTGTTTTTTTTTTTTTTTTCCGGAAAGACATTTTTATCAACTGAATAATCAGTATGTTGTTAAACAACAGTACTATCCATTTAACACGCTGTATTTTATTCTTCACAGCCTCGTTTTCATGCCTGTCAAGAATTAAATATGGCACTACCCTGACTAACGTCAATAGCCAGTGTTGAATGTATGAATGCAATGGCAGGAGTTTTGTTCAGCACAACTCTAACGAATACTCTCATAATCAAGAAAGTGACACAATCCAAATATGAGGTTAATTATGCGGTTTAGGTGGTTTCAATCGATGATTATAACAGTAGTTTTTGCAAGAGAATAGAACTCATGCTGAACTAAAGTGATTGACAGCTCCAGTGCCTAAAGGGAGCATTTTTTTTATATTTAATGCTATATTTTTAATATATTTTATACTTTATAATTTAATGCTACTAAAAGGAACAATGTACATATGACTGTTTAGTTGATGGCTTTATTTTGCTGATATGACCGAAATAAACAATTTTGAGACAGCGTTGCTGACTACACAAATACTTACATATCAAAACAATCTTTTATTACAGATCAGGCTTTAGAATTAACATTTACTTACATGTTGCGGCATCATAGTCATGTCCACCTTTCACTAATAGTATGTTTGCAAAACTTGTGTTCAGTTGTGCCATAAATAATTATGCCCTGCTGACATGATCAGGCACTTTGTTCGTGTGCAGGGACAATGTTCTTCTACAGCTAAGAACAACACAATATTTGAAAAACTTAGCAGGCATCTAAATCTATTTTTATTTTGAGTAACCCTGTTGTATTATCTGTATAGTCCTCTCTAGTGTAATTCTAGCTCTCAGAATAGTTTTACAGTAGCATTTTGCAGTTGTCTAATTGTGTTAAGTAATGTCTAATGTCATCCAATAAATCTAAGCTCTGGATTTACGAATAAACTATCAATCATTTGTATTGTGCCTGTAAATAATTCTGCACTTAAGAGTGTTGCTGTCACAAGCATTTTTGGTTATGTCAGTTATATTAAAAACATATTTGTCATGTATGTTGTTAAAAGTAGATACGTTTTTATAGAGGTCATAGGTCACTGAGTTCCTGTATCACTATTATGTCTCTAGGTAAACTACTTCACTGTGAAAAGCTCCAGAGAAGCTGTGAAGTGTACAAAAGTGCTGAATGATGAATATCTTAGTTGGCTGAAAAGCTATTTATCTTTTAAATCTTTGCTGCCATGTAAACCAGCAATCGCTTGTATCGGAGGCCAAGATCCTAATTAGTATTGTGAGAACTGCATTAGCATAATGTAATGACTTGCACATAGTAGTAATGATGGTATGTTTAAAATGCAGTTGGAGTATACAGGTGACAAAAAATGAGAGTCAGGATGTTCTGGTTAGTGTGATCTTTGGTAAGATTCTTTACCAAAACCATTACTAGTTACCATTATAAGTGATTGTTTATTTAATTCAGTATGGGTGTTGGTGAAAATAATTTCAGAATATGTCCTGTATATGAATTCATCTTACCGTGAAAGCTTTGCATTATCAAGAGATGTCAGAGGGGGGGACGAAAAGAAATCTCATCTAGACTATCATTAACTAGCATAAACCAGTCTGGAAAAAGTAATCATATTACTTATTTCTATAAGTTTATATTCACACCACACATCTAGTTTGCTTTTCAAATATGTTCCTTAAGATTTGACTCACTGCCCACACTGATCAAATATGTTTAGACAGTGTTGTCAATGTCATACTGTACCTTGTGAGTTCAACTCAACAGCAAAATTCCCCCCCCACAATGACAACAGCTCTTAGTTGTTGTATAAGAAGTTGTTGTATTTACGTCATGCTGATGCTTACATCACCACCATAGCAACCGATGTAAATAGTGACATTGACAACACTGTCTAAACATATTTGTTCAGTGTGGACCGTCATTCAAATCTTAAAAAAACAAAACCAAAAACTTTGGTTGAAAACCAAACTAGATTTGTTTTTTGAGTTTTGTGAACATAAAATTAGAGAAACTAGTGATATGATTACTTTATCCATTTTCCACCTCATTTCCTAGCTACAGTAAACAACAACTACAACAACTAAGAGCTGTTATCATTGTGGGAAAAAAGAAGAAATTTTGCTTCTGCTCTGTCTATAATAACATTGAGTTGAACTCACAAGGTACATGAGAGAACAGAGTGACAGCAACTGACTCATTCATTCATTTACTATTCACTACTTTGTGTCACGTCATGTCTCATAGTTCGCTGAAAAAGGAAAGAGAAAATGTGACTCACTGTGTCCCAAATAACCCCCAAAAAATAACCCCTTTTTTTGTCAAAAAAGAAGAAAAAAACAAACAGTAGATGTCACGCACTTGTTACGTATATTCAGGGAAGGAAAAGCAGCTTTCCTTTTTTAATGTGAATCAAAGGTCTAATTGAGGAAATATTCAAACAGCCTGCTATAGTATGAATCTGACAACAGTGATTTACCATGCTATAAATACCACACCAACCAGTACATCCTGACTCATTCTTTCCTCACCTATATACTCTAACTGCATATTAAACATCATTGCTACTATGTGCAAGTCATTAAATTATGCTAATACAGTGCTCACAATACTAATTAGAGTCTTGGCCACCGTTGCAAACAATTGCTGGTAATCGGTTTATGTGGCAGCAATCAACAGCTGTTTAAATCCCATCCATCCATCCATCCATCCATCCATCCATCCATCCATCCATCCATCCATCCATCCATCCATCCATCCATCCATCCATCCATCCATCCATCCATCCATCCATCCATCCATCCATCCATCCATCCATCCATCCATCCATCCATCCATCCATCCATCCATCCATCCATCCATCCATCCATCCATCCATCCATCCATCCATCCATCCATCCATCCATCCATCCATCCATCCATCCATCCATCCATCCATCCATCCATCCATCCATCCATCCATCCATCCATCCATCCATCCATCCATCCTCAGTGCAGTTTATTCTGCCCAAGAAACACCCAGTTAAAACAATGTCACCTCATGAGTATGTATATACAATTAAACATACAATTTTGACATGGAATTGATTGGTTGATACTATTGTTTTTATGGTAATTGAGATTAAAAAAAATTACCATAAAAGTGTAGCAAATCAGCTCAGAATAAATATAATTAATTATAAATATTTGGATCAGTTAATAAAATTAACTTAATGTAATAAATTAATATTACAATCAATTAACCTGTTTGGCCAATTAACATTCAGTGTTAATTGTTTATTAATTCTAAGAAATGTTCATTTCCAGGTCATGGGAAATAACAATCTTATGTACAATACTACTCAGAGCATGTAGTCAGGATTGGCAATAAAGTCTTGTTCATGTCACACGTAAAGGTGTCCGTGTTTCATGCTCATATACTGGAGTCCCTAACTCCAGTATATGAGCATGAAACACAGACACCTTTACGTGTGACATGAACAAGACTTTATTAACTAGACTAAACACTTAACTACTCTAACATTCACACACATACATGCATACAGTTTACCAAGGGAAAGAGAGAGCTGAAGTAGAATACAGGAAAGCAAGAAGTTACAGCATTGTTTGAAATTCAGCAGATCAACAGCCTTGAGCAAACCATCAGTTTAGTTTTAACAGGCCCTTCTTTAAAAGGGGTGAGGATACTTAATGTATCACATAATGAGACTAATTTGATACTTGCATGTCTCGCCCATTTGAAATAAAGCTGTCCTGATGCAGTTTGTGGAGGCTTCCATTGAATCTTTGCTGATATTGTCTTTGTGAAAGAGAACTAGTTGGATTCAGAGGTTCTTTGGTGAATGGAAGGTCTAGGCCGAAGCCTGGCACAAGCTTGGGGTTTCTTAGAAGCTTCTAGCACCGCATCATCTTCTCATCATTTTTCAGTAAAAAGAAAAGAGAGACTGTGATCTTGTGATCAGTGATTTTAAAGGGTGAAGATGTCACACCCTCTTGAGGTGTCTGAGCCAATAAGGGGTTTTCCCTTCAGAGGGAAACTTTCTGTAGCAAGATATTAGCATAAGACATTGGATTGGATGTTTGAGAGAAGAACCTTCTTGATGTGTCACAGAGTTAGTAACATGTAACAAATTACCAAATAGGAAACAAAAGTTGGAGTTCGTAGATACCAAACATGCTACCCATGTGATTTTAGATAACTTAGCAACTTTGAAACATTAATACCAAAATAGTTCAAAAGAGAGAATTAATACATAGAATAAATCCTATAAAAGGAAAGTCATGAGGTGGGAAAATTGGATACATGTTTATACATTTCTCAAGTGGTTATATATATAGAATATATAGTATTAAGAGGGTTTATTTGTCCTTCCCAGAAAGAATGAAGTCTTTGCAGTTGCAGTCAATGCATTTGTGGGGGATGGAATTAACAGGACTTGTGAGAGAGTGAGTTTCTGGGTAATTCATTTAATATAATGAATAATTGTGTGTCTGGTCCAGACGCTACAAAATATACCAAAAACATTAAAAAAATCATAAAAGTAACCCATTTTTTTTTTTTTTTTTTGTGCACTATAATCCAATCTTCAGAATCCATATGAAATTTATTTACCAAATTTCGGGAGGAACACATTCAGATAATCCAACAAATCAGCACGAGAGGAAGCCTATATATATAGCCTTCTCTCAGCTCTGTTCCACAACAGTTTTCCAGCATCCCTCCGCCACCCCAACTCCTCACTCTCGGCTGGTTCCTATCCCAGCCAGGGATATCGGGGGGAGTACTCCAGGTTTGGGCCAAATTCCGAGCTCGAGCCCTCCCCTCGCACAGCACACCAAATATGCATACTTTTTACCCTGTCTGATTATATGTGCGTGTGAAGCAGTGTTAATTTCGTTGACAAATAATTTTCGTCATCATTTTCGTCAATGACATTTTTTCACGGACGAAAACGAGATAATGACTAAATAAAAATGCGTTTTGAATGACTAAAACTATTACTAAAATCTACTCTCATTTTCGTCAACGAATAAAATGAAACGAAAATGATAGAGAGGGACGATTTGGGAAGATACCTAGTCAGGACTGCTGTCCTGTGTGGAAGATGCGCACATTTGAAGTGTAACGTGCTGATCTAACCGTGGGAAAACGTAGTGCTGTTGTGCGCTCTACAGGCTCGCCCAGCAGCACTTCAGACTGCTTTGCAATTAATGAATAGGGCACATTTATGCCAAGTGATTGCTTACAAGCTAATGTTGATGAATTATGACAATGTTTATATGGTAATGTGTTTTAGAAGGTTGTAAGAATGTATATTTTATCTTCCTCATCTGAACGTAAATGAGCAGCCTGAAATATAAAAAATGTAAACTTATTTTATTTCATCTAGATTCCAAGCTTACAGAAATAATAATTAAAAAAAACTATAATGACATTTAAAAGCAAAAACTAAAAGACAAACGCAAAAAATTACTAAAACCTTTAACTAAAATTACAATGAAAGTAGAAAAACTAAAAATCAAATCTAATCATTTTTTTTTTTTAACAAAAACGTCTCAGGTTACGAATGTAACCAGGGTTCCCTGAGAACAGGGAACGAGACTCTGCGTTTGCAACGCTATGGGGAAACGTCACGTGACTCGGTGTTCGAAAGCCAACTATCCAATAACTCCAAATCCTATTGGCCGGCGACAGCCTATGACGTCATACAGGCGCGACCCGGAAGTATAAAAGGGGCGCCTGGGGAAGCAGTCATTATCCATCGTCTTGAGGGACTGTTCAGCAGGCAGCCCGATGTATGGCAAGGAAACGCAGAGTCTCGTTCCCTGTTCTCAGGGAACCCTGGTTACATTCGTAACCTGAGACGTTCCCTTTCGAAAGGGAACTTCTACTCTGCGTTTGCAACGCTATGGGGAACGATATACCCACGCCGCCATGCTTGAGGAGAATGCCTGCCAAGAAAAATGGCTGAGACAAAGGCTCCAGAGCAGTAGAAACTGCTTGGCAACTCTCCCTCGGGTCACACCAGGCTGTCAGTGACAGCATTCCCTTCGGCCAACAGCCCAAGCTGAACTCCACGAAGGACCTCCTCAAAGGCCCTACGGAAGGTGCTAAGGCGTCTGGAACCAACCTTTCTAGAAGAAAAAGTGGTCCCTTCAAGGGAATGTGGCCAAGGAACCAAAGGGAACCTCGGCCAGTCACTAGAGGGGAACGAAGTCACCCCCAAAGCCACCAGGGAGGCCGACCTAGTCTGACCTGAGACAAACTCAGTCTGGGCCAACCCTGTCTGAATACAGAGCCTCCTAACACGCATTCTTCACAGAAGATAGTAAGTAAGAGTGACTGCAAAGAGGCAGAAACAAACTCAAACCCACGCGTAGAGACGGGCATCCTGGAGAGCAGAACTCAGCTAAGTGCTATGAACCCTCGTATTGAGGGGAGTATAATCCACTCATCCTAGGATCTACCCAGTGCTTAATTAACGCACTGAGGAGGCCGTGCGCTACAGAACCCTGATCCAGGGAAGCACAAACCAGCCTGATGCTGGATCCTTAAGAGGAGGCCTGATTTAGGCCTACCACCATGACCAGCTTAGGGAGCTAAGCACTATTACAAACATAACCCTAAAAGGGAAGTACGAAACTCACCTAACAGGTAGACCATGCGATGGGCACATACTCATGGAGGCCGAAAGAGGCCTACAGCATGATAGAGTTAAGTGAATAACAGAAGTCAAACAGAAAGTGGCCCGGCTTTCTTTCCGGGGTAGAAAGATGACTTCAATGGCAGCCTAAGAGGCTGCAGAGTGCCCACATGACAATCCACCCAACACGATCCACCGAGCAGTGTACTCAGTAAAAACACCTTTTACTCTCTAAAGCAAGAGGAGTACAGCGTACGCCAGCACGCATTAAGGAAGGCCTGGAGGGGCCTATAACCTCAACAGACACGTGGCATCAGCTCGTGGCAGTGTTTAGGCCCAAAGGACGATAAACAACCAGACAAAAGGAGGTTGGTTTATCACTTAGGCCTCTGGCCAACAGAAGTGTATAAAGATAACTCTCAAAGAGAAATACACCCAAACATACTCCAGTGTGTTAAAACTAGGCGGCCCGTAGGCCTAGCAACCTCTAATACACACGGCGTAGTCTTGTGGCCGTTTCTAGGAGCACAAAAGATCCACCCTAGGCGCTAGGTGGCCCTTAGCTCAACTAGAATAGGACTCAGGGAGGCAGATCTAGGTAAAAAACAACCTTCAGTAAGGTTTTGCTGCCAAACCAACCTGAGGGGCTAGCCACTCGAAATACTCGGTAAAAAGCACCTTGTCACCCTCACAGCGAGAGGAGTATATAACTGAACTCCACATATTACACCGGAGGCCGAAGTAGGCCTGCCTTAGTAAACACGTGGCATCAGCAAGTGGCTACCATAACCATAACCATACCACCCAGAGGCCATGTATTAACAGTGTCATGATTAACACATGAAAAACACTGCCAAACACAGAGAACAGGCCTGTTAGGGCCTATCCGTCAGTGATGGGGTGTGGCCGACGGTGGCATGGTTTCCCAGGCATCCTGCCAACAAGTCGACTAGAAAAAGGAGGCCTAAAGGGGCCTCCATTCCAGTAACAGGTGGCGATCAGCCTACTCACAGGTTAAAACACAAATTGTGCCAAACGTAAACTAAAAAGGAGGCCTGAAGGGGCCTGCCAATTCAATAACACGTGGCTACAGCTCGTGAATTAAAGTGAACCAAGCTACAGGGAACCAGCTGTAACCCAAAAAGCTATGGGAAGCTAACTGCAACCTGCGCTAGGCTACACATTCCAACAGGCAATGTACCCTAAATACACATTTTGACTAAAGGGAACCAAACAAAGCCAACATGGTCTAAGGAAGGCTAATATAAGCCTACTACCTCAGACAGACATGCGGCATGGCCTGTGGCAGCGTAAACCTGTGAAAATATGTGAGCACATTATGATCAGTTAAACAGTATAGTAGAACAACCGCTAACTAGAAGGAGGCCGAATATCATAAGGCCTACAATCCGAGTTATAAGCAGTATAACCGTTAACCAGACCACTAAAAAAGGGAGCTAATAGATACCAGTTTTCTTCAACAAAGTGGCACTAACTACCCTGAATATGCAATCCAACAGGTGATGCACCCAGTGACAAGGACCTCAGACTGGAGAGTACAAGTCACCAAATACTCAAAACAAAGGCCTACTTTCACAGCAAAGGGCCTACTGTTATGAGAGCAGGTGCCAACCTGTGGCAGCATAGGCTCACATACAGTGTAGGGCAAAAGTCTAGAACCCAAAGTAACACAAACTTTGATCTACATGCTGTTTTTTTTTTTTTTTTAAAAAAGAAAAACACTTCCCACACAGATCCTCAAATCTGATCTAAACCCCAGAGGACAGGAGCTAAAAACTAGCAACGTCAACTCAAACTTGATAAAACAAATTTATCAAGTGGCTCAGAAGAAAGTTATTCCTTTTAGCATGAAAGTTCTAGAAAGTGGGGCCAAGCACACACCTGCATAACTTATCTACGCAAAGATAAGGGCCTACCACCTGAGGAACAGCATAAGGGAGTCAGAAAACAGTCTACAACCTAGCTGTAAAACTCAAATTGCACCTACACCAGCAAGGGGATAATTGGGCGTACAGCCTAACAACTCCCTCGGGAGGAAAACCAGAACTAGGAAACAAATCCTGAAAGGATAGTGAATACATATGGGGTTACTTCATATATCACATCACCTAGCTCTAGCCTGGCTGCCAAGTTATAGGCCTATTTTCTTTATTATATACAACAGGCACCATAACAAACAGCCTGATCTCCACTTCTAAATCTCATGATGAGAAAAATAAAGTGAAGCTCAAAGCTGAAAAGTCAGGCGGCCGGTTAGGGCCGCCGTAGACATACAAACTGAAGCAATGAGTGCCAACTCAAACTATACTGAAAATAGCCGAGAGGCTACTCAACATAGAGAGAAAACTAAGCAGCAGCCATTCTGTGACCTGCTTAGTCAGTCTCAACATTCCAGTTTTGCCCAAAAAACCCCTATAAATACTATTTCTCAATGTTACATTCACTATGCCATGTTCAGGAATTATACAGGTAACAACACACAGTCAACATTTAGAGATTTAAATTTGACGTTGTCTTACCTTCTCGCGGCTCGAAGACCCAAGACTGCTCCTTCACAAACATGGGAAGGCAAAACATCCATGGTACTAGAAGCCCAAAGAACCCTTTCACTATCAAGCCAGAAGGCGGGCCTTCAGAAAAGAATTCATCATGGGCCCGGCCGTCAGCCTGACTGTTCAAAGGTGTCACCTGAACATACACAGTGATTAAAAAACGCCCTGGGAGGCCAAGGAAGAGAGGCGAAGGCAACACATAGTCTCACCTTCGCCAGGAGAGGGGATCGATCAGCGGCGTTGCTGGCGCCGTTGATCAACCACCTCTCTTAAACCATCTTTCCTCTTCCTCGTGTCTCGCCGCTTCTGCGACTTGCTCCGAGGTGGAGGAGGCGCTCGAGCGGCGACGCTAAACCTCTGGCCCTGCCTCAGAGCCCCGACTCGAGACGGGCCAGCGCCTCCCGGCTGTCTGGGCCCAGGATCGGACCTGAGCGGAATGCAGTTTTTATATGCTGCTGAGCGCACCTTCGCCTCCCTGAACTTTCCAACCACCGTCTCAACGGAGCCGCCAAAAAGTTCAGTTGGCGAAACTGGGGCATCGAGAAGAGAGCCCTTCTCTTTCTCCCCGATGTCCGCCATGTTCAGCCACAGATGCCTCTCCGTGGCCACCATGGCCGCCATCGATCTCCCAATCGAGGCGGCCGTCTGTTTGGTGGCCCGGAGAGCGAGATCTGTGGTGCGGCGTAGCTCAGCCACCGCATCAGGGGACAAACCTTGCCCCTGATCCAGGTCCTTCAACAGATCAGCCTGGTACGCCTGTAACACTGCCATTGTGTGTAAAGCCGCACCAGCCTGACCCGCAGCAGCATATGCTCTGCCGTTCAGACGGGATGTTTGTTTAAGGGGTCTGGACGGCAAAACCGGAGCCTTTAGAGTCGGTGCTCTGCCCGTGACGAGATAGTTGGCAAACGTCTCGTCAATGGGCGGCAGCGACACATACCCATGCTGGCCCAATCCCTCCACATCAGCGAAATTTCCTCGCTGATGTGGATGAATTCTGGCCGAGTATGGGTTCTTCCATGCCTTCTTGATCTCAACGTGGAGATCCGGAAGGAATGGAAGGCTCACTGGAGTCACAGGGTTGTGGTCGGAAAGAAAGCGTTCGTCCAGTCTGCCGCGAACGGGCTCTTTCCTATCGCGCCCCCACGGCAGCTGCAGTCTGCCAGCAGCGCGTTCCACAACCTCCAGCAACTCGGCATATGCTGGGCCAGGCGGCTTGGAGAAAGAAGAAGAAGAAGCCACTTCTTCCTCCTCCATTACCACCTCCTGGCCACGGGGGCTATCGGCCAGAAGAACACTCGCTCCCGGGTCAGATGATGTCAGAGACAGGACATCGTCGTCCTCCAGGAGCTCATCCTCGCCAGCCGCCGCCGAAGGCTGAGAGACCACAACACCTCTCTCAAACTTGGCAGCGAGCTCCATCTGCGAGCCCCATGAGTGCAGCCGCCGCTCTGCCTCAGCACGAGCAGGGCCGGATCCACCAGGCGCAGATGTTGACGCTTCATCCCTCGAGAAGAAGGCCAAGCGAGAACGGAGCGTCCTCATAGGAAGACGCTCACAATTCACACAGACAGCGCCCTCAAGCACCATCCGTGCGTGTTCTTCTCCCAGACAATAGACGCATAGGGTGTGCGAATCTTCCGGAGTCAGAAATCTCGGGCATGGATCCACACACTTCCTGAAACGCTTCTCCTTGTCCTCAGACATAATAGAGAAATTTCCGCTATTTGATGATCGGCAACGAACACAAACAGTCCCGAAAGACGATGAGATAATGACTGCTTCCCCAGGCGCCCCTTTTATACTTCCGGGTCGCGCCTGTATGACGTCATAGGCTGTCGCCGGCCAATAGGATTTGGAGTTATTGGATAGTTGGCTTTCGAACACCGAGTCACGTGACGTTTCCCCATAGCGTTGCAAACGCAGAGTAGAAGTTCCCTTTCGAAAGGGAACTATACTACTACCTCAATGATAAGTGTGTCAATCCCTGAAAAGCACTGAATTTAGCTGTCTTTCGTGTCTTTTTGACACATTAAGAAGCATTACGGCGCTTGTGTAAAAATTCTATACATTAGTGATATCAAATGCTCATTACATACTTTATCACCGGTTGTGACTTGAATGAGATATGCACACCTTTGCGGAGTGCATCAGGATTTTCAGCAATTAACAACTTCATTTCTGCTCTGTACCTCACACACAACTATTGTATACCACCATGCAAACACATTGTTATTTGGACTGTTTTGGTACTGCTTTTTAAAATTTATTTAGCAATATAAATTATGGTGATTACACTTATATTTTGTAAATTGTGTTTTTTTTTTTTTTTTTTTTTTTTTTTTAATATACATTTTTCTTTATAAAGTATATATTTTTAAGAAGTGGTCATTGTTGTGTTTGGAGGTAGGATTAGGATTAGTTAGCTCAAAAATGTTAATTGCTTGTTTCAAATTAAATCCCTATTATGTTTTTATGTTATTTTTATACTTTCTATACAAATTATTTAGGTTTGGGAGTAGAGTTAAGGGATCTAAATGGTAAATATATAAGTATATAAATGGTAAAAATTACAAATATATTTATACGTTTCTATACCCGTAATTATGTAATAATGCGCTTTTTAGATATTGCCAATACATCCATATTGAATGTTTCAGTATCTATCCAAATGTACAAACATTCAGCATGATTTGAAAAACAACACATTCCAGCACCAGATCGCCTCTTATTTAAACGGGCTCTATGTAGGAATGACAAATAGAAATAGGTACTGCAGTCCAAATTCAAAATATTGTTTGCCCTGCCCCCTCGTTTAAAGACGCGGGTGGCCAGCTTGAGGACATGCAACAAGAGTGAGTGCAATTGACAATAAAAGCTTACACACTGTAAGCTGATAAGTTGATTTATCTGTGTTTTAATATGCTGTCATTCATAGAGATTTTTAGATGCATGCAGAGGCTTTTTAGGTCAGGTAGAATCTGTGATTTTCTGACCCAGTTTGTTTGCTGGTTTCCATGGCTGCTATACGCTGCGTTTTCCGCCAACTGGCAACCTGTGATGTCGAAGTACTATTGGATAAACTGGCAACATGCGGTTCCGCACAGACCAAAACAAAGACAGACATTCCGACACGGAACACACATTTCAAAGTAGAATATCTGGCTGTAGCATTGTTTTTCTGAGAAACAAGTAGGTGAACTTAGCATGTTTCCTAAATATCTGCAGACATACTGGGATATTTTTATGCTTTATTAAAGTAAAAAATCTTACATATAGCCCCTTCAACAAACAAATGAATTGACACTCTAGTCAACTGGAGAGGTTTCATTTGGGTTAGTTAATTCCATGCCATGAAATGTTTAAAAAAAGTGGTGGTGACATGTCCTGCCCACAAATGACTCCTATGCTGTTTGTTTTGTTTTAGCATGTTGCTTATTAGAAGGTTTATCTTAAATAGATTTGCCACAATAATATACTGGTCTGGGGGGAAAGTCTCCATGAACAGTAATGTAGAAAAAAAAAAAAAAAACGCATCGGAATTTCTGTTTTGTTCAAAAGGATTAAGTATATTACTTCACAGGCATCCATCCATCCATCCATCCATCCATCCATCCAGTAAAGAATTTTCTCTCTCAGAGCCAAGTGGGTAATATGCTAATGCTAATGTGATTTAATGCTAATGTGCTCGTCAGAGTGACATGCTCACACTTGGGACGTGTGCACATACTCTGACCTGCTTGTAGATGTTATTAAACTTTGCTTCCTTTGAGTTCCGCTTGTCCAGATTATTTAACACAAGGGATAAAGCTGTGCTGGCCGTAGAGTGCTGCAGTCTGTGCTTCTTCAGATCACTATATCAAAATCA
Organism: Elopichthys bambusa; assembly: GCA_037101425.1. Lineage (NCBI taxonomy): Eukaryota > Metazoa > Chordata > Actinopteri > Cypriniformes > Xenocyprididae > Elopichthys > Elopichthys bambusa. The sequence goes on from CM074439.1 coordinate 8,094,834, forward strand.
CAAATTGAATTTTGTTTTTCCTAGACAGCACTGAGATTAAATGGATAGCAAACACAGTGCCTGGCTTCTGTTTTTTTTTTTCTTTTCTTTCTTTTTTTTTTTTTTTTTCTTCTAATTTTCAAGATCTGCCAAAACCTTTATTCAAAATTCAAGAGATCTACCTATGAACTCAAACAAACAACTCAAACAAAAGAAAAGATTGTAAACCACATTTAATGTGCTGTGAAAACAGTTGCTTGTTGATTTTGCAGGAAAAAAAAAAAATCTAATTTAAATGTAATCAATAACAATCTGTATTGTACTGAATGTACAGAATAATATTTAAATCACTTAAATATTATTCACATTCACACTTAAATACTAATCACATTCACATTTTACAGCAGTACTTTTTACTACAGTACTCATACTTTGAGGAGAACTCCACTAAGTTATGAAAGTGCAAGATCCAAGCAATAAAATTTCTTCTGGAAAAAATTGTTCCAGTTTGTATAGACATTATCTGCAATACAGGAAAAAAATCAGAGCAACTATTCATGAATATTTGATTAAATATTTTCTTTATTTTGGAGACATGCAGTATGTTTCGAATTCAGACCTTTTGAATGATCTCTTTCTAGCCTGTTCTCATTGTTAATACGTAGGTATTGATACTTAACATTTTACATATATTTTTGTACATTTGGATACAGTGGGTACGGAAAGTATTCAGACCCCCTTAAATTTTTCACTCTTTGTTATATTGCAGCCATTTGTTAAAATCATTTAACTTCATTTTTTTCCCTCATTAATGTACACACAGCACCCCATATTGACAGAAAAACACAGAATTGTTGACATTTTTGCAGATTTATTAAAAAAGAAAAACTGAAATATCACATGGTCCTAAGTATTCAGACCCTTTGCTTAGTCTTTAGTAGAAGCACCCTTTTGATCTAATACAGCCATGAGTCTTTTTGGGAAAGATGCAACAAGTTTTTCACACCTGGATTTGGGGATCCTCTGCCATTCCTCCTTGCAGATCCTCTCCAGTTCTGTCAGGTTGGATGGTAAACGTTGGTGGACAGCCATTTTTAGGTCTCTCCAGAGATGCTCAATTGGGTTTAAGTCAGGGCTCTGGCTGGGCCATTCAAGAACAGTCACGGAGTTGTTGTGAAGCCACTCCTTTGTTATTTTAGCTGTGTGCTTAGGGTCATTGTCTTGTTGGAAGGTAAACCTTCAGCCCAGTCTGAGGTCCTGAGCACTCTGGAGAAGGTTTTCGTCCAGGATATCCCTGTACTTGGCCGCATTCATCTTTCCCTCGATTGCAACCAGTCGTCCTGTCCCTGCAGCTGAAAAACACCCCCACAGCATGATGCTGCCACCACCATGCTTCACTGTTGGGACTGTATTGGACAGGCGATGAGCAGTGCCTGGTTTTCTCCACACATACCGCTTAGAAATAAGGCCAAAAAGTTCTATCTTGGTCTCATCAGACCAGAGAATCTTATTTCTCAGCATCTTGGAGTCCTTCAGGTGTTTTTTAGCAAACTCCATGCAGGCTTTCATGTGTTTTGCACTGAGGAGAGGCTTCCGTCGGGCCACTCTGCCATAAAGCCCCGACTGGTGGAGGGCTGCAGTGATGGTTGACTTTCTACAACTTTCTCCCATCTCCCGACTGCATCTCTGGAGCTCAGCCACAGTGATCTTTGGGTTCTTCTTTACCTCTCTCACCAAGGCTCTTCTCCCCCGATAGCTCAGTTTGGCCGGACGGCCAGCTCTAGGAAGGGTTCTGGTCGTCCCAAACGTCTTCCATTTAAGGATTATGGAGGCCACTGTGCTCTTAGGAACCTTAAGTGTCACAGAAATTTTTTTGTAACCTTGGCCAGATCTGTGCCTTGCCACAATTCTGTCTCTGAGCTCTTCAGGCAGTTCCTTTGACCTCATGATTCTCATTTGCTCTGACATGCACTGTGAGCTGTAAGGTCTTCTATAGACAGGTGTGTGGCTTTCCTAATCAAGTCCAATCAGTATCATCAAACATAGCTGGACTCAAATGAAGGTATAGAACCATCTCAAGGATGATCAGAAGAAATGGACAGCACCTGAGTTAAATATATGAGTGTCACAGCAAAGGGTCTGAATACTTAGGACCATGTGATATTTCAGTTTTTCTTTTTTAATAAATCTGCAAAAATGTCAACAATTCTGTGTTTTTCTGTCAATATGGGGTGCTGTGTGTACATTAATGAGGAAAAAAATGAACTTAAATGATTTTAACAAATGGCTGCAATATAACAAAGAGTGAAAAATTTAAGGGGGTCTGAATACTTTCCGTACCCACTGTATGTATATATATATATATAGCTGCTAATCCCACTCCAACCACTAAACCTACCCATAACCATTTCTTAAAAATAAGTACAGTTATGAAGAAAAAACATAACAGAGAGACAAGTGTAATCACAATAACTGGTTTATTGCAAACATGTCAAAAACAGTAAACAAGATAGTGTAAGGGACAATCACTGCTGTAAAACCTGTTGTAAAGCTTCTTGAGGAGGGAATTTTTTTAATTCATAACGAGTTCACTAGGATTTGATGTTTACGGTTGCTGCAATCTGTTCCCCGCAATCATATGGATTCTGAAGATTTGGATTACAGTGCACATATTAAATGTATTACTTTTGCGTTTTTGGTGTATTTTATGGTTCTATTGTCAGTCACAGCATAGGACTATATTGAGAATTCACCTTCTGTGTCCCACAACAAACAAAATAAATACTACATGATAAATAATGGTTAAACAATTACAGAAATATTATTTATTTTAAGGTCTTAAAGTGTAGTCTTGTTTATTATTGTATCCTTCGAAACGAGTTTGCGGCAGAAGTCACACAGAACAGAGCGAAATATCATTTCACATTCAGATGAGTAAACTGTTTAATAAATGTGACTGAAAACATAATGTCATTGATATTACAACTGAATTCAGTAAAATCAAAATATTAATGACAGTTTTAATATTCCTAAATAAGTGTTTGTACATAAATAATTTACATTTTAGTGTTGTTCATTCGTAAATAATTTATGTTTTAGTGCTGTCAATACGTCAATATTGTAGATTTCAGTGTCTTTGGAAACGTAAGTAAATGTATGTGTGGTAGAACCACACTTTACATAAATACATATGAATACTCATGATATCACATTGCTCTTCCCTTTCTGTAAGTTTGTTGTCCTCTTAAACTTAACATTTCTTGAAATTGTATGTGTCTGTGTAAACATCTGTGAAGAGGCAGAGAGCACAGGTGCTTAATGAGCCTCAGGCTAAAATCCATGTGCTTTTCAGGATTAACCACAATCTGGGCATGTTTGCTTAGATTCCAAAAGAACAAGATTGTAAGCCACAGCTTTAGTGTGGTGTGAAAATTGAGGCATGACCTCAGAGTTTATTGATTTTGTAAAAGGTATTAGGAAAGCTTAAGGAAGTAGCAATGCCTTTTTACTTGCTTGTGTTATGGGTCAGATTCAGGAGCTAAATGCAATCCCTAGACAGCCATAACATCTAGCAAAACTATGGGAATTAAATGGCAATGTAATAGCATTACTAATGCTAATAACACTATTCACATTAAATTAAACAATCCTATATCATACTGTGAGGTCATGAAAATTTTATAGTCATGACCTTCAGTAGCACTGCTTCTGATTTATTCCTTTTAATGAGTTTCAAAATCCTCTCTAAGCATATTCCCACATGTTAGCTGAGATAATCTGATTATAGTATTTAACTGATAGATAGGTAGACTCTCTCTCTCTTGGATCATTACTGCTGAGTTGATCTCAGCGCTTACAATAAAACAGTTTATTTTTCTTTGTGTCCTTTAACTTAACCGTCTGGGCAACTAACTGCGATCACTTGCATATTCCCTGATATCAGTGGAAAGAACTTAAAATACTCCATCATTTCTGTCCCCATCACTTCGATAAACAAATCATCAAGCTTTGCCAGGTTACTCTACTTTTCATTGAGTTTGGAAGAAGATGTTGCTGTGAGGAATAAGCCTTTAATTTAAGCCTTTAATAAGATACATCCATTGATACATGATAATTTCTGACGAGTAAGTGATTAATTCTTACATTAGTTAGAATCGTTGTCCGATGATGTTTTTTTTCTTCTTTTGCTCTATAATATAAAACATAATATGATACAAAAGTAATTTTAGTAAATTTTTTTACACTATAATATGATAAATGTTACAGTCTAAGAATGTTTAGGCTAATGTTTACTGTGAAATACTGTTTGCGAATATTAGCTCAAACATAGATGTTTATGTGATAAACAATAATAATTTAGTTTCTAAAAAAACGTCTCAGGTTATGACTATAACCATAGTTCCCTGAGAGAGGGAACAAGACACTGCATCCCGAAGGGGGCGCTATGGGAACGCCCTCAGCGTGAATGCGTCTGATGCACGTGTGTCAACTAGTCCAATGGCGAGAGTGAACATCACCGGCAGGTGACGTCACGACCAGGAAAGGATAAATACACATCCGGAACGACCGTCTTCAGCTTAAATTGCCAAAGCAAATCGATCACAGGGATGCAGGGAGTATGGCAAAGCGACGCAGTGTCTCGTTCCCTCTCTCAGGGAACTATGGTTATAGTCATAACCTGAGACGTTCCCTTTTGAGGGAACTCGCACTGCGTCCCGAAGGGGGCGCTATGGGAATGATATCTCAAAACGCCATAATTCCAAAATGCCTGTCCGTGTGAAACTGTGGCACACTAAGACGAGAGCACTGATGAGCCTGGAGCTGAGACCAGGTCGAGATATATCATCTCACAACATGAGTGGCGAGGATCACCCGCCGCATCACAGACCTCCTTGAGGAAAACCCCCAACAACAAGGCCTTGGGAGGAAGAACTTCAACACATTGAAGACCGCCATCATCTCCAACTGTTCCGCTAATATTAGCCAGTCATCTAATTAGTTCAGAATGCGTATAACCTGCAGCCTGAGCAGGGCTAGAGCTGCATCTACGCATTTCTTGAACATAAGGGGTGATAGAGCTAGACCGAATGGAAGAACCTAATATTGGTATACTTTCCCCCTGAAAGTAAACCTGAGGAACTTCCTATGCTGTGGAAGGTTTGAGACATGGAAGTATGCATCCTTTAGAACTATCATGACAAACCAGTCCTCGGATCTGGTTTAGCGTCAACATTTTGAACCTAAGTCTCCTGACTGAATGATTCAAATGATTAAGATCTAATATAGGACGCAACCCTCCATCCTTCTTTGGAACAAAATAGTAGCGGCCGTAAAACCCTAACTCTCTGCTGGGAGGAGAAACCCGTTTATAGCTCCTTTTGCAAAAGAGTTTACTTTCTGTTCCATTACCAGAGCCTGCCCATTGAGATAAATTTGGCAGAAGCCTCAACTCTGCCAGAAAATCCACAAAAGGGAACCAGCCTCTCAAGGCTGGTCTCTGGTATACTTAGAGCAGCCACTTTGGTGACCTGAAACACACTGGCAGGAAACAACCTATTTGACTGCTTTTCGACCCTCCTCAGAGGGTGCGAACCTGATGCAGCGTCGTGTGAATGCTGAGTCATAAGCTTCCTGGAAACCGCTGCGTCCTGAAGCACCATGGGTGCCAGGGTCGGCAGAACGGCCCCCTAAGTACAATGAAGTGGGGCGGGCACTGTATACTGAGGTGTACACTGCTCTATCCCTTGTGGGGCTGCCCTTAGATTTCATTCAGAGGGTGCAAGCCTGACGCAACGTTGTGTGAGTGCTGAATCAGAAGCTTGCTGGAAACCGTTGCGCCCCAAAGCACCGAGAGTGATGGGATTGGCAGAACGGTCCCCTGAGGGCAATGAAGTGGCACGGGCACCGTATACTGAGGTGTACACCGCTCCACACTGCAGGAAGCTGCCCTAAGAAGCCTAACAACACTGCCGTCCGGATCTACATGAAAGGCTGAACTAATACATGAATCTAACTACTTAAAGTCAGATAAATATGTATTATTTTAATTTCTCAAAATTAAATTACAGCCAACTGTCCATTTAATTCCACAAAATTAAATGCAGCAAAAGATCTATCCGACAAGTGAATACGGTCTGAAAGAAATGGTAAATATAGTATGTATCTGTGTATGTATGTATGTATGTATATATGTATGTATGTATGTATGTATATATATATATATATATATATATATATATATATATATATATAGGTATATATATTTAGGTATATAGGCCATACACACACATCAAATTTCAGACAGGTAAAAACGGTCTGGATAAAAGGCTAAATAAAGAGTTATTAGTGCAGACATATAGCTTTTAAAAACCAGGCAATATCCCATTTAATTCCTCAAATTAAATGCATCAATGAACCACCAGACAAGTGTACACGGTCTGAATTATAGGTTGAATATTTATAACTGCTGTCTGCACACCCTATTCTACATGTTGCCTCGGCAAACGTGAGATCAGAGCCACTAGAATCTTTATTGCTGTTTGCAGACCCGTAATCTACACGCCGCCTCGGCAAACGCGAGATCCAATCCATAGATTCTATATTACTTAAGACTTTATTCCCTCGAGAAAAAAGCCAAGAGGAGCAGAGCTAAAAGTCTCGATAGAAATGGAAGTGCATCACATCAGAAAAATGTATGAATGAACACTGTCAGATCCCAATAAGAGCCGACATGCATGCTCTGCTTTAAAACAAACAACACATGAATCGCGTGTATCCTCACTCGTATAGTAGCGAGGGCAGGGAAGCACACACGACTCAAGTTGCTATTTGCTTGCCAATAAACTCCTGTCTAGAATATATAATGCTTGGGGACAAACAACAATAAATAGACAGAGACAGTTTTCACACAGATCACTTTGCTGAGGCACAAAAGCTGAAGCCGGTCTTTCTGGATGTGTATTTATCCTTTCCTGGTCATGATGTCACCCACTGGTGATGTTCACTCTCGCTATTGGACTAGTTGACACACGTGCATCAGACGCATTCACGTTGAGGGCGTTCCCATAGCGCCCCCTTCGGGACACAGTGCGAGTTCCCTCGAAAGGGAAAATTATGTTTTTGTACTTTTGTACTGCGTGTGTGCCTCTATGACTACAAAAAAACATGTTTTTGTTGAGTGGGCAACATTAGTATTAGTGATTGCTAATGCAATAAAATAGTTACTCCTAATATCAACATGCTCACAGTGCCTTTTTTTCTGTGACCAAATACCTCTAATGAGTCATGCAGACACAAACTTTTTAAACGGTTTTTCTATAGCAGCGCTGTTCAACTACATTGGACTGATATTCTACATGAACATGATAAATCACTGACTACTGATGGTGGGGCAGTTTTTTTCTTCAGTGCATGGCAAAGAAGCAGCAAGCCCCTTTGAAATGCCAGGTGTAGTTCACTTGACAGTTTGTCAGTTCAAGTGTCTATAGACCAGTGTGCTCAATAATGTGCCTTTCCTTTTGCTTTCATTATGTATATTTTGATTATGTTGTTGTAAATAAACAAACAAAGAAAAAAACATTCTTTTAATCTCCTTGCATTCTTTCTTTGTTTCCTCTCAGTCACATCCACACTGATATGCCCATTAGGGGAGGGTCAGTATCTTCCCAGGTGTGATATTCATTGTCATTGATATTCCCTCGCATACAGCCATTCTAACACCAAAAAGTGTAAACCTTTAAATCAATATGTTGTTTTATATAAATGAGTGGTCATAATGATTTTCACATCATTTTGTAATAAAAACTCTAGGCTACAAGCTCCAGTTCTCAAAAGTTTTGTGAACAGATTTCCAGTATGGCTTTATTTCAGTAACTTTTTTTTTCACTTACCATGCATAAACAATATTTTCTTAAAACTACAAACTTTTACATGATGCTCACATTGAAGCACAGTTTGTGCTGAATACAGCTTAGTCAGACTTTGGCAATGTACATTTTTTAAGTAACTGAAATAAGCACAAATGTCAGAGCATGTCAAAACATCTCCAGGGCCAAGAAAGCACCTCAGACCCAAGAGGGTTAAATATTTTCATCACGTGCCATGGTTTCAATGCTATGACATTCCCACAAGTTAATAATGTATGTCCATTTCGGGTCAACGTACATCAGAAATAGAATGGAGCATCTGTCTTCCTTTCAGTGACTCATTGTGTTGTACCACACCACATTCAGTGTAGACAGCCTATGACTGAGTTTAATGAGTTCTATTGGTATTTGATCAGTAGGAATGACTTCTCATTAACACATGGTTAATGAGTGATGATAATCCAGACAATGTGCAATATGGAAGAGATATGAACAGAATTACATTTAAAATAGACTTTTGTCTAGGTTGGACAGCGTTTTTTATCTGGTTTTATCTAAATACAGATAGAGATACAAATAATTTTTCCATGGCTACTTTGCTGCACAACCCTAATGGTTTCCCTCCCTTCTGCTGATTGTAAATCTTAGGACCTGATTGTGTTTAAGAGCTTAGATTTAAGTAATATAGGCCTGGTTTCACAGACAGGGCTTAGCCTAAGCCAGGATTAGGCCTTAGTTCAATTAGTATATTTAAGTATCTTTTATAAACGTACAGTGGGTATGGAAAGTATTCAGACCCCCTTAAATTTTTCACTCTTTGTTATATTGCAGCCATTTGCTAAAATCATTTAAGTTCATTTTTTTCCTCATTAATGTACACACAGCACCCCATATTGACAGAAAAACACAGAACTGTTGACATTTTTGCAGATTTATTAAAAAAGAAAAACTGAAATATCACATGGTCCTAAGTATTCAGACCCTTTGCTGTGACACTCATATATTTAACTCAGGTGCTGTCCATTTCTTCTGATCATCCTTGAGATGGTTCTATACCTTCATTTGAGTCCAGCTGTGTTTGATGATACTGATTGGACTTGATTAGGAAAGCCACACACCTGTCTATATAAAGACCTTACAGCTCACAGTGCATGTCAGAGCAAATGAGAATCATGAGGTCAAAGGAACTGCCTGAAGAGCTCAGAGACAGAATTGTGGCAAGGCACTGATCTGGCCAAGGTTACAAAAAAATTTCTGCTGCACTTAAGGTTCCTAAGAGCACAGTGGCCTCCATAATCCTTAAATGGAAGATGTTTGGGACGACCAGAACCCTTCCTAGAGCTGGCGGTCCGGCCAAACTGAGCTATCGGGGGAGAAGAGCCTTGGTGAGAGAGGTAAAGAAGAACCCAAAGATCACTGTGGCTGAGCTCCAGAGATGCAGTTGGGAGATGGGAGAAAGTTGTAGAAAGTCAACCATCACTGCAGCCCTCCACCAGTCGGGGCTTTATGGCAGAGTGGCCCGACGAAAGCCTCTCCTCAGTGCAGGACACATGAAAGCCTGCATGGAGTTTGCTAAAAAACACCTGAAGGACTCCAAGATGCTGAGAAATAAGATGCTCTGGTCTGATGAGGCCAAGATAGAACTTTTTGGCCTTAATTCTAAGCGGTATGTGTGGAGAAAACCAGGCACTGCTCATCACCTGTCCAATACAGTCCCAACAGTGAAGCATGGTGGTGGCAGCATCATGCTGTGGGGGTGTTTTTCAGCTGCAGGGACAGGACGAATCGAGGGAACGATGAATGCGGCCAAGTACAGGGATATCCTGGACGAAAACCTTCTCCAGAGTGCTCAGGACCTCAGACTGGGCCGAAGGTTTACCTTCCAACAAGACAATGACCCTAAGCACACAGCTAAAATAACAAAGGAGTGGCTTCACAACAACTCCATGACTGTTCTTGAATGGCCCAGCCAGAGCCCTGACTTAAACCCAATTGAGCATCTCTGGAGAGACCTAAAAATGGCTGTCCACCAACGTTTACCATCCAACCTGACAGAACTGGAGAGGATCTGCAAGGAGGAATGGCAGAGGATCCCCAAATCCAGGTGTGAAAAACTTGTTGCATCTTTCCCAAAAAGACTCATGGCTGTATTAGATCAAAAGGGTGCTTCTACTAAAGACTGAGCAAAGGGTCTGAATACTTAGGACCATGTGATATTTCAGTTTTTCTTTTTTTAATAAATCTGCAAAAATGTCAACAATTCTGTGTTTTTCTGTCAATATGGGGTGCTGTGTGTACATTAATGAGGAAAAAAAAAGAACTTAAATGATTTTAGCAAATGGCTGCAATATATCAAAGAGTGAAAAATTTAAGGGGGTCTGAATACTTTCCGTACCCACTGTACACTAGAAAAAAACATTACTGGTATGCATCTTGAGAGAAAATGGCACTGGTATATTTTAAGATCTGTTTTTTTTTTTTTTTTAGCAAAAATTTGTTTGAGATTTGTGATTGTTTATGTTCTGTTTTGTGGACTTTTACTTTGCATTATACCTAAAAGCTATCAATTTCAATATTTATTAGGTTTTAAAAAATAACTTTTAGTTCAAGTGAACTTAAAACAATCTTCACATAAACCTATTATAATAAATGTCATATTTACCTGGAAAAAGGAAAAAAGAGGGTGTAATAATTATGTAATCAGGTTTTTTTCTGGCTCAAAATAAGGCGGAGGTGGTAAAATCCTGATCACAGCAGAAAAGACACACATGATGATATAATAACATATGACACATAAGTAGGCTGCTTTTAAATAAATATCTAAAATAAAAGTTCTTCTTTGGCAAAATTACATTTTCTTAATAGCCTATAAACACAGGTTTTACTCCCTTCAAACTAAAATTGTTACTGTTTCATTACATCGTTGAAAAAAACACTCTTATCAGAATAATTTCTGTTAAGCTTGTGTATATATTAGTTAAAGCTGTTAAGTTTTTAAACAATATCTCTCTTTTTTTTTTTTTTTTTTTTTTTTTTTTTTTTACCAAATGAGAGTTCTGTGTCTTTATTAAAATCAACACATTAAAGATTTATTTCTTATTCACCTGCGACCCACCCGTAATTACTTGGAATGTTATTTTGTATTACTAGGGTGGTCCAACCCGGCAGTTTATCTGATGCGGATATAACAGCGACCCGCGCACCACTTTTGTGCGTTCTCGCAGAATGTCCTGAGCGGCTCCGTTTGAGGCCAGCAAGTTGTAGGGCCGGAGTCAAAGCGATTTTTTTTCGGCACAGAACCCCATTTTCTGCAGTGGGGATGGGCGGAACGATTCGAGAATGGACACAGGCCGGGAAGCTGCAACGGAACCGTGGTAAAGAGGTATCTGAGCATGTGACTGCCTGAGTTTTTTTCAGCACTCGACCGCCTGAGGCGGCACAAAATTTGACGAAGGCAGCCTCCCTGATGTAATAATGGTAGATGTAATAACCCTCATCGGGAAGGAGGAGATGTTATCTACCTCTGCCGGCTCCAGGACGCTGATCGCATCTATACTGGATCACTTCCCTCAGGTCTTGCTGCTTTTTCCTCATCTCATCTTTCTCCTCAGCGGAGGAGGGGCACGAGCCACAATGCTGGCCTTCTTGCCCTGTCTTCGATCCTCAGACCGAGACGGGCGAGGCCCCCTCGTGGGTGCAGACTTGGACCGGCGTGGTATATAGATTTTAAAACCGGCCAAGCAAACTTGCCGACCACCACCTCAACGGATGTGCCAAACAATTCAGAGGGTGAAACCACCGCTTAGAGAAGGAAGCCCTTTCTTGCCGATGCTGGCCAGGTTCACCCACAGGTGCCTCTCCATGGCCACCATTGCAGCCATCGATCTACTGATCACGGCAGCAGTCTGTTAAGTGGCCACGAGAGACAGGTCTGGCAACCGCCTCAGGGGAAAGACCCTGACCCTGGTCCAAGTCTTTCAGCAAGTCAGCCTGGTAAGCCTGAAGCACTGCCATAGTGAGATGTTGTCTTAAGGGGCTTGGATGGCAGGGCCAGAGCTTTCAAAGTCGATGTTTCCTCCAGTGTGAGATAGCTTGCGAACATTTCATCAATGGAGGGCATCGACATGTATCCATGCGCACGCTTCCCCTATGACATTTACATAATTCACATGCTGATAAATGCGGGCTGAATACAAATTCTTCCTTGCCTTCTCCATCTGGAAGGCATGGAATAGAAGGCTCCTTCTCATGTCTCCATGGCAGCTCCAGTCTGGCCGTAGCATGTTCCATGACCTCCAACAGCTCAACATACGAAGGGCAGGGAGGCTGAGAGGGCTCAGTCATTTCAACTTTTTCGCTCTCATCAGCCACCTCCTGCTCATCCTGGCATCCTGGCCTGACAACACATCTTCCTCCAGCAGCTAACTCTCGTCAGCCCCTGAAGCGCGCAAGAGATTTATACCTCTCTCGAACTCTTCAACAAGCTCCATCTGAGACCCCCACAATCTCAGTCTTCTGTTTGCCTCAGCGAGAGCAGGACCCGAGCCACGAGGTACAGATGCCTGCCCCTCCTCTCTCGAGAAGAGGGACAAACGAGAGCAGAGTTCTCGCCTAAACAATGAACTAAAAAACTACTCATAGACAAGTAGTTACATAGTCTATATCTCCTGGAGTTTCCTAAGGAGTTCCAGGGAGTGGAGGCCATAAAAAATTCTCCAAAAAGTGGAGCGGCCAGACAACACTCCAGCTGAAGGCTAGCTAGATAGAAGAGGCCCAAAGGAGAGCCTACAACTCCAGGCTACACTCTATGTTAAAGCAATAAATAAATTGCTTTCTTACTGTACTTTAAACAAAACAGTCCCTGAAGACAAAGATGAGGATGACATGTTCTCTAGGCGGCCTTTTTATACCTCGCAGTCACACTAGTAGTGACATCAAAGACTATCGCCGGCCAATACAACTGTCGCGTTTTAACTTGTGCTTCAAGTCAAGTCACCATTTATATAGCGCTTTTTACAATGTAGATTGTGTCAAAGCAGCTTTACATTGATAACTGGTACATTGTTTTGGCTGCACAGCAGCTCTTAAAGAATAGTGTCAATGCAGGCAGATCAAAGCACTGTTGAATATCAAATGTCAATTGTCAAGTGTCCCCAACTAAGCAAGCCAAAAGCGACAGCGGCAAGGAACCCAAACTTCAACAGGTGACATCAGGTGGCAAACAGGTGTTAAAATTGAGAAAAAAACCTTGGGAGAAACCAGGCTTAGTCGGGGGGCCAGTTCTCCTCTGGCAAACAGTGCTTTGTTACAACTCAGGTTGCTATCATAAGTCAGATAGGATTGCAACATTCAAAGTATTTAATTCAGTTCCATCCAGCTGAGGATTGTATTCATCACACCGGTATGGACGGTTGTTGAGGAGATGCGCCACTGGTTGTCATGTTGATGAGGCCTTCACAGTGGATGATCTAGCTGACTCAATCTCTGCTGATACTTCAGGGCTGCGTTGTGGTCGTGTCAAGGCGCAGGTCCTTGGTCTCACCTTCAGACACTGGTCACACAGAGACGTTACCCATTAACGTCCTAGGATGCAGTGCGAGTTCCCATTCGAAAGGGAACTGTTATGTTTGCTCTTGAAATGTGACCGTGAAAACAAAAATAGCATTTTTTTTCCCCCAGTTTTAAGGGTGACAGTTCTATGGAGTTTGCTGTGGTAATATACAGTATCTCTGTGTTTTTTGTTATCACGTTTACAGTTTATCATCAAGTGGAATAACTGGTTCCATTACACTCACTCTTTCTTTTAATTAATACACAGTTGAATCTTTACATTTTAAACCACATTAATATCTATTTATTCAAATAGATTAATTTTCCATCCATCAGTCAGAAAGCATCTGTTCTGTATGTAATCCCACTCATGTCAGAATAATAAGAAGCTTCACTACCTCTCTGAATCATCTATGATTTATTCATAGACAGCTGGTGAATGTTGTACATCTTTTACAAATAAATTATAACAATGTTTGTTTAGTACAGCTCACTGGCCTTCTCGCATGCCTGCAGATAACATATGGACATCAATATGCTGTATGAAACTTCTCACAAATGCGTTTTGATTTTTTCAAAAGAGTGTTTGAAAGAAAAGACTTGCTGTGGTTAGCCACTGTTATAATCTTAAGTCTGTTTCCAAGAGCTTTGAAATTCACCAGTTAAATATCCAATATGATTTTTGCTTAAATGGCTTTGATTTGTTACAGATAGAATAACTTTAAAGTTTGTAGTTTACAATTTTAAGATTTTATATAAACATCTTACATATGTCGAATTAAAAGTAAACATTAATATACCCTCAACCATTAGAGTCAAGGGACGCAATGAATTTAGTTCTGAAATTTCTAAACATACCAAGTGGGCTTAGAATAGTACTGGCATCATCTTCCTCATCTACCTCATCTTCACAAACTAAGAATAAAGTTACAACTATTTGTTAATTTATTGTCATGTAATAACTTGTGTTACTTACTACAGTCCACCTTGCTGAATAGTCATGTTTATAACATAGTAATAGATGTTTTTAGGCAATGTTAATGGTAGTTAATGATTATATTCAAATGAATATGCCACAGAAAATAGTTGCCAGTGCATTGAGGTTTGTATTAAAGTGATTAAAGTGAAATCTCTAACTTAAATGGAGCAAAACGAGAGCTCCCTCCTTTTGTACATTCACTGGCATAGGCTTGACATTTTTCTTGGTTTTTAAAAAAAAAAAAAAAGGACAAAGTAAAATAAACCAATGTGGGATTTGAAGCCAGGACATTCTACAACAGTAGAAAAAATTTTGGTAACACTTTATTTTAGGGTATTTTAACTAGTTGCTTATTAGCATGCATATTAATAGAATTGAAAACCGACTGTATCTTGTCTAAACTACTAACAGTACAAATTTTTCCCCTCACCTAGACCCACAAAATATAGTACACTTTCTTTCTTTAAAGAAAAGAAAAAAAGAAATACCATGCAACGAAGAGGTAATTCAGAATCACACTCAGATATGTTGATTTGATTTTGTGTAATTTTTCAGTCACAGAATATTCTGTTTTCTTGAGTCAACTGTGCATGACATACCGTTGTGCTTTCTGACACTGTGGCTGACTCTTTACTTTCATTCCATCCATGTCAGCGGCTGATGCCTTTTGAAGTTTTCATGGTTCAAAGTGTGTCAGCCAAGATGAGTTTGAGACTCTTTCTGTAGCGACCCAAATGAAATGGATGTCCAAGAGCAATTAAAAAATATCTCATGGAGCTAAGCCTTTGATGCACTGTTCTCATCCGACTGTTGAATAGTAAGATTTAAAAAGATGAAGGAACCGAAGGACTTTACCACTGGGGTGGTAATTGAACGAGGAAGTATGAAAGAGCAGTGAGAAAAAAGAGGTGTGAACAGTGAACACTAACAGTAGGAAATGTTGGGGACTTAAGCACTTCTCTCTGCTGCTAATACTGACTACAATAACCAAAGTCTTCTCACTGGTGAACATTTCATTGGGTTAGCCGAGCTCTTGTCAAAAATCATTCTCCAAGAGCTTTTTGAAACTGGAATGGAAAATTGAAGGAGCTATAGTGTTGTATGAGAAGTGCATACATAAGCTGGTGTCAATTAAATATTTTTTGACTGCAAATTGATTCCTTTGCACAGTCCTGCTCCACTGTTCAAAAGGACATGGTTACTGTGCTTTTATTGCCTTAGATTGAAATAAGAACATTTTTGAATATGTTCAATTGTTCATTTTTATTTATTTTTTTTATTTCTCTAGATCCTGGCAAATATCATAATTTTCATATGTGGGAACCTGGCAGGAGCATACCATAAACACCTGATGGAACTGGCACTAAAGCAGACATATCAAGACACCTGCAACTGTATAAAATCACCCATCAAACTGGAGTTTGAGAAGCGTCAGCAGGTTCAGTATTAATCTTGGTTTACTTTCTATCAGTTCTGAAGTCATGATTTATCAGCTGGTAATGACTGAAATTGAAAGGCCTGCCAAACAGTCTCAAAAACTGAGATATTCCAGATTTCCTTTGGCAAACCACTGAATGCTGATGGTGACTTAACACTGAGGAATTCAGGAGTGAACTGTGTCTAATACTGGAATACCGGAAAGCTTTTGTGTTATGTGCCAGATTGTTGAGAGAATGACAGAACTAGATTAGATTAGTGTAAAAATATAAGTCCCTCAAACTCGACGTATCAAACAAACTTAATGTTTATTTAATCTGTATGCACATTTTTGCAGATGTCTTTATATATTTGAAAGTTCATTATATGTGTATATTGTACATTGCATGAAAGCTAAATGTTACGTTTATTATGGCTTATTTTGTAAAGTGAATCAGAGTATATTGATAGAATTTTCCTTTTGACAATTCCTAGTTGGCCGTGTTAAGAAGTTTTTTTTTTTTTTTTTTTTTTTTTTTACAGTTTTTTCATGTAACTGCAGGAAGAATGACTGATGACTGGGAAACTTGTTGGGAAACAAGTAAATTAAAATATCTATTATACTAAAAGTAATTTCATATATTACTTTTACGTTTTTTTTTTTGTTTTGTTTTTTTTTTTGGAAAGTTTAAAATATTTCAGTCTCTACTCATATTACAGAACAACTTTATCTCTAAATTCACTGGGAAATTAGACCATATACAGTATCTCGCAGAAGTGAGTACACCCCTCACATTTTTGTAAATATTTTATTATATCTTTTCATGTGACAACACTGAAGAAATGACATTTTGCTACAATGTAAAGTAGTGAGTGTACAGCTTGTATAACAGTGTAAATTTGCTGTCCCCTCAAAATAACTCAACACACATCCATTAATGTCTAAACCGCAGGCCACATAAGTGAGTACACCCCTAAGTGAAAATGTCCAAATTGGGCCCAAAGTGTCAATACTTTGTGTGGTAACCATTATTTTCCAGCACTGCCTTAACACTCTTGGGCATGGAGCTGGTGGATGTTAGAGACCTTGCGTTCCTCCACCTTCCATTTGAGGATGCCCCACATATGCTCAATAGGGTTTAGGTACCCTCAGCTTCTTTAGCAAGGCAGTGGTCATCTTGGAGGTGTGTTTGGGGTCGTTATCATGTTGGAATACTGCTCTGCGGCCCAGTCTCCGAAGGGAAGGGATCATGCTCTGCTTCAGTATATCACAGTACATGTTGGCATTCATGGTTCCCTCAATTAACTGTAGCTCCCCAGTGCCGGCAGCACTCATGCAGCCCCAGACCATGACACTCCCACCACCATGCTTGACTGTAGGCAAGACACACTTGTCTTTGTACTCCTCACCTGGTTGCCGCCACACACGCTTGACACCATCTGAACCAAATAAATTTATCTTGGTCTCATCAGACCACAGGACTTGGTTCCTTAGTCTGCTTGTCTTCAGCAAACTGTTTGCGGGCTTTCTTGTGCATCATCTTTAGAAGAGGCTTCCTTCTAGGACGACGGCCATGCAGACCAATTTGATGCAGTGTGCGGCGAATGGTCTGAGCACTGACAGGCTGACCCCCCACCCCTTCAACCTCTGCAGCAATGCTGGCAGCACTCATACGTCTATTTCCTAAACACAACCTCTGGATATGACGCTGAGCATGTGCACTCAACTTCTTTAGTCGACCATGGCGAGGCCTGTTCTGAGTGGAACCTGTCCTGTTAAACCGCTGTATGGCCATGTTGAACTTCCAGTGACCAGTATGAGAGAGTGAGAGCGATAACACCAAATTTAACACACCTGCTCCCCATTCACACCTGAGACCTTGTAACACTAACGAGTCACATGACACCAGGGAGAGAAAATGGCTAGTTGGACATTTTTACTTAGGGGTGTACTCACTTTTGTGGCCAGCGGTTTAGACGTTAATGGCTGTGTGTTGAGTTATTTTGAGGAGACAGCACATTTACACTGTTATACAAGCTGTACACTCACTACTTTACATTGTAGCAAAATGTCATTTCTTCAGTGTTGTCACATGAAAAGATATAATAATATATTTACAACAATGTGAGGGGTGTACTCACTTCTGTAAGATACTGTAGGTTTTCATGCCTGATGTGACATTTTTTTGATCAGATCAAAAAAAAAAAATTTTATTTATGTATTTATTTTAGGGCTACTGTCAAAGGATTGCACCATCATCTAATCAGTTTTCAGTGAACATACAAATTAATTTTCACTCTGAACTCAATCCTGCTCTGTAACCTGATACAATCATAGCCAATCCTAACATATTTAATACTAATTATACAGCTTTGTGGAAAAGGGATTTTGGATCAATCTGATTAATGGGCAGCTACTGTACTCAGCACAACGCTGCAGACCTGGTCTTAAATGGCAATGTGTAGACTCATAGGAAGACAGCGAGGGATAAGGTTGCTATCTGAGATAGGACTGCAGAAACAAACCAAAGTGGTGTTGATACTGACAGCGATTTGCAGTAACAAAGCGACCAGAAATCATTCATTTTCAAATGCTAAATTCTGGTATCAGCAGTCACTAGTGATGCAAAAAAAATTTAACTTTATGCAAATATGCAGTAACCAATGAGAGGACAATGCAGTAAAGCTGATTTAAAGGGATAGTTCACCCAAAACTGAACATTTTGTCATCATTTACTCACCCTCGTGTTGTTCCAAACCTGTATGAGTTTCTTTCTTCTGTTGAACACAAAATATATTTTAAAGAATGTGAGATGGTAGCCATTGACTTCCATAGTATTTTTTTTATTTTTTTACTTTGGACGTCAGTAGATTCTAGATTCATCGTATAGCACATTAATTAGTGGAAAAAAGGATAATGATGCATTTATCACAGTGCACATTAATTTATATGACTTTTATTTTGATCAACTGTTTGACTACCAACATTCTTTATAATATCTTTTTGTGTTCAACAGAAAAAAGAAACTCAGGTTGTACAGGTTTGGAACAACATGAGGGTGCATAGGTAATGACAAAATTTTCATTTTTGGGTGAACTATCCCTTTAATTTCAGGACTCTGCAAAATGTTCTGTCAATTGTCGATTGTCATACAGTAGTTGCTGCTGGTTAGAACAAAAACCTAGATTTACACACCTTTTATCAGTTGTTATTTTATCATATCACATTTTTTAATTTAATTTGTTGTCTAGACTTTGACCCATAGTTACTTTGTCTATATGTTTGACATTAAGTTCTCCGTAGGTCCGCTTTGAAATACTGCAAACCTTTATGGTCTCCTTCTCTTAGCCCAGTTGTACCGAATAGAAACCAGGACACTTCTGTGATGTTGGTTTTCAGCTCCCAGTTTAGACAGGGCCACAAAGGCAGATGGTGTGACTGAAACTCATTGCTGTCTCTGTGAAGTCTAAAAGCTGCTGCTGGTGTATTGGCTGTCTTCCATCAGACTATGTGCTCTGCAAGAGGTCAAACATTGCCTCTCTGCTCTTCTCTGGATTAACCTCTTAAGAATATCCTCTCAGGCTGTGGGTGATGAATTGTGCTTTCCACAGCTCAGTGGTCTCTTCTACCACTGCAGTGTTTTGTGCTGTTGTTGTTATTGCAGTAGATCCTAGATTCATCGTATAGCACATTAATTAGTGGAAAAAAGGATAACGATGCATTTGTCACAGCGCAAATGAATTTATATGGCTTTTATGTAGATGCTAATAAAATTATCAAGATTTTAAAATGATTTTTATAAGTTCATTATGGTTGATTAGGGGAAATGTACCAGACCTATTGGGCAATTAACCTTCTCTTGCATGTAGCAGTCAAGCTATCATAAGCTTTCATAATGACCCTCCAGACCGTCCCTGTTAGATCTAATTAAACTAATTCACACTTTATGCCTAGTGGGGAAATCGTATAAAATCTCAAATTGAATGTGGTAATCTTATTTTTACCTTTTCAAAAAAGTCCACCGTAACCCAATTATATCAATCCCAGAAGAATATCACATTACAGATGCCTTTGAATCATGGATTTTCACATCGCCTGTGAAAAAAATTGAGCTAAAGTATAATTTGCTTGAAGAGATCCAGGAAGGAACGCTAATATAGCAGAACTAATGTGCAGCAGGAATTTTCTCGGCTGCATAAATGCAGATTAACCACCCGCAGATTTGGTATTGCTTAATATTCATTTTTAATGCTGCATTATAAAAGTTATAGAGTTTATTTATTATTTATTATAGATATTATTGTATGCAGCAGATGAACATTAACATTCCAAAGTTCCAAAACCTGTTGAGATGCCTCTCTGCTTATTGTACATACACTGAACAATGGTTACCTAAAAATGGTAACATCTAAATGAACTGGTTTGGTTTTATTCAAATCCAAAAATATTAAATACATTAATTTATACCAACAAAATTTTTTTATGGGTTAAATCAGATGAAATGGCTCTTTAAGGTAACAATTGCACTTTTTATGTTAACAATCTATTGACCAAAAAAGTCTTAACAGGCATCATAAAAAAGTTATCTACCTTTTGAAATAACCTTCATGTTGGGGACATGCCTACTGCCTTTAAATGAGGCAGCTTTCCAGGTTTTTGAACAGAGCATACTATAGGCTAAATCATACATCATGCATTTTTATCACTTATTTCAGTCCATTTGTTCAAAAGACTGTGAGCAGTCTTTTTTATAATGTAAGCTTTTATATCAGAGTCAAGTCTCTGCTGCACATATTGAAGGGACAAGCCAGACAAGAGTCTATATGAGATATAATTATCTCACTTCCCCGGTGTGGTGTTTTTTTTGCTATAGGAACGTCTGTTGCTGTCTCTGCTTCCTGCTCACATTGCCCGTGTGATGAAAGCTGAAATCATACAGAGACTACAGGGACCGAAGTTTGGTCAGGTGGAAAACACCAACAACTTCCATAATTTATATGTACAACGTCACACCAATGTCAGGTACGTCACCCCATACCACAAAATGAGAATTTCTCACTACAGTCACACCCATGAATTATGATAAAGTACAATAACCCTAATTATGAAGTTGGAGCAACAGACATTATCTGCAGTATTGCTTTGTCCACAGACAAATCTACCTAATGTCTTGATAAAAGAAACATATGCTGTACATACTGTACAAATAGCTATATCAAATTAAGCAAATTTCTTAAAATTAATTACAGTATTTATGTTTGGGCAAAGCCTGGGAACTTATGGGGACATCCTCCCCTTTTCTTTCTCTATGTATAGATAAAAATGTTATCAAAATGATTCCAGTCTGCATAGATCCACGGAAACAACTAATTTTTGCGGATCCAGACAAGTAATTTGGCAGTGTCACTTTCTAAAAAAAGGCTAAGCATCTGCGCACATGCACATTTAAACACACAAACCTATAGACTAAACACGTAAATGAACGGCAAGAATGCATTAAAAGTCTTCTGTTTTCAGTTAATAAGGTGTCTTTTAAGTGGCCCCTAACTTAATAAATAATTAACAATTTTTACAACGGAGGTGATTAAATCAAAAACCTACTTTAGCTCAATAATAATTTTTTCCTAGAGCTGCTGTAAAGCCAAAAACATCTCTGTTCATTAATTTTCCTATTATCACCGTGAAACTGCTTTGAAACAATCTGTATTGTGAAAAGCGCCATATAAATAAAGATGACTTGACTTGACATGCTGTAGTTGTTATTAAAAATTGATGCAGGTTTAAGCTCTTTTGACTGTGCTGAATAGTGAGCAGAATAATTTTCATCACTTCTGCTTGTACTGTATGTCATTGAACTTTATTTGCTCCACCTGCCATCTTTTCAAATGATGGACTTACTTTTCCAATGAAGTAACACGTCCATTCAAGTTCCAGTGTCGTACATTACATTTTACAAAAGTCTTTAAAGGACTTTCTTATTTAACATCACATTTTTGAGTGTCAGAATTCTTGCCATTTATTTCTTAAGCTTTGATTCCCTGTGCAAAAGCAGTATTAGCAGGACATCTCTTCTATGTTTGTAATGCACTAAAATGAAAAGGTCAGAGATTTAAAAGAATACAAAATAGTTTTTATAGCACAAAGTTTGAGAAACACATTCTGAGTGTCCTGTTCTGGCTGTGGTTCATTCTGACATGGTTTGATGGGAACTTTACTAGGAATGCACCTATTTATCGGCCGATTTTTGTTCAATTTACAACCATCGGCATATCTGCTGTCTGCGCTTTAATGCTTATCAAATAACAAAAGATTGCACACTATTCTTGACTAAATAACTTCTGTAACTTTCATAAGTGTAGCGGACCCCATTCGAATGATGACCAAACCTTTACTGATGTTTTATTAAGTTTATTGCGTCCGTTTTCACTCCAAACAAATCACCACAAAAGCTAAACATTACAGAGCACAAGAAGTGCGCATTAAACTCTCTCTCTCTCTCTATTGCATTATCATCAACATACAGCGAATTACTCAAAGCACTTATTACAACTAACAGTTAACAAATACAAACAAATCTTATACCTTTTCGGGGATGCTTAATAAACAGACAAACTTTAAATCTGCAAAATATCTCTGAAGAACTGCGTGCTCTCCTTGTCAGTCCGTAGAATAGAACACCTGTCAAAATAAGAGTTCTGCCTTAGTAAAGGAGATCCCATACATATTTAAACTTACAAAAAATATTAAAATGTATACAAAAACAAATTAGAAGATTAATCACAATAAAGTCTGTTACAATAAAGAAGGATTAATATGTATTTAATTTATACAGTGAAGAATATGCAGTGCTATTTTACATAGGCTATGTTTACTTTATTTCTGTACCTGAAAACTATTAAACCTACCTAAAAAGCACTGTTTATTTCATATGTATCTTTGTTCTGTCTTTATGTGGGCCTGCTGAATGTTAAATGGATCCAATCCATGTTAATTAAAAATTAGTTGATGATGCAGAAATAACCCTGCTAGTATATTTTAATGCAGGTGTTTTTGATCTTTGCTTATTTAAAACACTATCAAAATACTATCTATTTTGATGACAAAATTTCAAATAAGAGAGGAAGTGACAAATATCAGTATCGGCCAATAATTGTTTGTTAATATCGGTGTCAGCCCCAAAAAATCATATCGGTGCATCCCTAAACTTTACCATTAGCTATACTCTTTTGTTCTCTTTTGTTGCATGGAAAATAAAATAATCCTAAGTAATTAAACATTTTCAGATGCATATAAATATAAACTTTATGTATCTATGTCATTTTCCACTCCTGTGTCACACAAATGTATATTCTCTTACAGTATTTTGTATGCTGATATTGTTGGATTTACCCGCTTGGCCAGCGATTGTTCACCTGGAGAGCTGGTCCATATGCTGAATGAACTATTTGGCAAATTTGATCAGATTGCCAAGGTAAACTGAATCTGAAAATGAATCACTCCAGTCCAGTAACTGACATGTACTTTATACTTGTACTTGATACAGATGCTAAGAGCTTTACCATTTCCTTCTAATATGGAAAATAAATTGCTTAATACAACTCAATCCAAATGTTCCAGATTGATTACCAAAAGTTGCTCTTATCAAGATGTTTTCTGACTGTTGAAGTCCTTGATTGTTTCTGTGTTTTTCAGGAAAATGAATGTATGAGAATCAAAATTCTAGGGGACTGTTATTACTGTGTATCTGGCCTCCCAGAGTCCCTGCCAAATCATGCCAAAAACTGTGTGAAGATGGGACTTGACATGTGTGAAGCTATTAAGTAAGTTCTGCCTCACAAGTCTGCTTTCAGTGGTTCTCAGCTGGTGTTGTTAATATTAATTTAATATTTGATCCAGTACTTTCCAGATCTCACTTCTGCTGTTGTTTATGCATTTTCTAAATTTTGACATATTGTTTGGCCTATGTAGTTCATGGTAATTTCATACATTTTACATGTTTATTTAGAAATTGTACAAAAACAATTTAGTTTTCTTTGTTTTTTTACAATAAATATTTTTGGTTACTTGATGTCTACAATCTGGGTTTTGGAGCAATTGTGAGTCACTGGTCTGCACATATATCAAACTCTATTGTACATTTCCAAAGGGCTTGCTAATCTACTGATTGTTTTTTATAGATCTTAGCTGAAAGATTTTTTGCCTCTGATTAGCTCAAACATCTGTCCTTGTTTCATTATTATAAATTCTGCAAATCTGTTCACGCTTTATCTCTGAAAAGCAGCACTGTGAACACCTGGCTGTATTGCACATTACCACAGGAGATTACAAAATATATAATTTAAATCATCGTTCTGTTTCTATTTACATGTAACTAAAATTTGCATAAAATTAAAAGCATTTCATTATACAGTAAATAGACTTTTTTATATTTTTTATTTTTTTTAAACAAACTGTGCATACTTGCTCTTTTACTCGGACAGATTTTAGGCAGAGTCAGTCCAGCAGCAAAGCTTCTATTCCAGTTCTATAATCCTCTGCGCAGAGGGGCTGATTGGTCTCGGCCCAGTGCTGCTGTGAAGGACATGATACCTGGCCGTCCTGATAATGAGTCGGAGGCCTCAGAGGTCAGACTGTGGAAAATGACTGGTGCTTAGTCTAGACGAGAGAGCTGTCTTTCTCTTATCTCTACCTGTTCTGCAGAAGCCTGGAAGAATGAAAAATCTCTATTAGTAGTTGCAGGCAAATTGTAGTGGTGGAAAATATGCTGCAAATTCCAGTTAAAGGGACAAACTGATTGCAAGGAAACTTGTCACAATCACAGTGTCAATGTATAATCAACTGAGAAAAAAATATATGCTAAAATAAAATTCTATACTCTGTTTTGAGAGCTCAATCTAAGACACTGTGTAGACTCACTAGAGTTTTCATCATCTTAAACCAAGTGCTAATAATTATTTTACAGATCAGCATCATTTTAAAGGAATAATTCAAAAAATAAAAAATAAAAAAAAATATTTACTTACTCTCATGTCTTTCCAAACCCACATGACTTTTTATTTCTTCTGTTCACTGCTGAAAACATTCTTCAATAAATTTATAAAATCATATAGTGACCAGGGGCTGTTAAGTTCAGAGTGGCACTCTGTTGTAACTCTTAAACTTATAAATCTCACTTATTATCTCACACTACAGGTTTTAATGTGCTAAAGAAAGATTTGAGAGCTATGGCGTAAGAGAAGAATTTCAGTGAATAACAATGTAAATTTTAATCTGTCCCCACATGAAGCAGTTGTACCACTTGAGAAGACATGTGCTGCATCCCAATTCGCATACTATCCATACTAAATAATATTTGAGATTAGAATGAGTGTGTCCTAAATCGTAGTTTGCTGAAATGAGTATTCCAAAGATACCCAGATGGTTAGAATACAAAGTGCAGATCCATGTACACTCTAACAGCTAATATTGCCCACAACCCATTGCTTGTTGGACAAGGATTCGACTGTAAACTGTAGAACTGTAAACACAAATAAAAAGTGTTAAAAAACTACAAACATGGCGGATGTACGAAGGTTAAGCAGAGAGATTTATATAAAGGGGTTTGAGTGATTAGTAATCAGTATCTAACCTGCCGAAAATATATTTATTCAATGTTATCCACATTATATTTAATCTGCAATAGCATTGTGAACTTTTATAAAGATACGTTTGGTCATTAAAGTTGCATTCCGTAAGTTTTGCCTCTTTGTCGCCATCTCTGTTTGAAACCTGCAATTGCGGTTATTTGCAGAATTATCATCTTCACGTGGGTTGTGCCTCGGCACGACTCCCCAGCATGGATGAATCTAATGTTTGCTGTCAGGCACCGCACTGGTGTGGATACTGTACTTCGGAAACACAGACTGTAGTCTTGATGTGTGACCAAAGTAAGACTTTTCACTGGAAAATGTCATCTGAACAAGTAACATGTCAGCCACTTTTGTTCTGACCAACTAAGGGGGAAAAAAGCATTATAAATTGCGCAGATGATTGACAAGGCAGTTTAAACTGTGACAGGATACACATAACTAGCAACAGAGCTGTCCGTTAAAGACACAATTATGACGAAGTAGTATGTCGCAAAGCTTGCCTGCTCTCTTGCTACAACCCAAAAGTATGTACTTTTTCTTCACAAAAAGAAAAAAACTCTTAGGGCATAGTATAAATAGGTGAAATGGGACACAGCATTGGAATATAGCATAAAATACATAGTGACTAATTTTGTTGTGCTTTTATGGTGCTTTTTTGGAGCTTGAGATCCTCAGCGTCATACTTACATTTGTTGTATGGAAAACAGCAGCTAGGACATTGTGTTAAACGTCTCTTTTTGTGCTCCATGGAAGAAAGAAAGTCATGGGTAAGGAACAACAGGATGAGTAAATGAGTCATTTTCAACAGGATCATGCTCACCACTTTTGATGCATTTTGTGAATTGGTGTAACAAAAACAACATTCAAAAGGTCATGCCTTTTAAAAGGTCATAGCTATGTCTCTTGTCTAAATGTGTTTCTAATCATGTTAAAGCATAAGGTTAAATCAATGCTCTGATGTGTGATGGGATGTTTTTTTTTTCTTCTTCCTTTTCTTTACAGGAAAGTGCGAGACGCCACAGGAGTGGACATTAACATGCGAGTGGGCGTTCACTCTGGAAACGTTCTCTGTGGTGTGATTGGCCTCCAGAAATGGCAATATGATGTCTGGTCTCATGATGTGACTTTAGCTAATCACATGGAAGCAGGTGGTGTACCTGGGTAAGCTGGTGTGGGGTTTTTATGTAATTGTATGCTTAATTTATACTGTTAATCATAATTATAATATGCATTTTTAGTTTGTAGAAGATGTACAATTGTTAAAAATCTGGTGAGAAAACAATAGTAATCGCAAGTTCTTGATGAATAGACGAGTCCACATCACCTCGGTGACCCTTGAGCACTTGAACGGGTCATATAAGGTTGAAGATGGAGATGGCCAGGAACGTGATCCTTATCTAAAAGAGCATGGAGTTGTAACTTACTTAGTGATCAACCCAAAGGTATGAAAAACTCTAAAGAAATGAACAGTCGCTTTTGTTTCAGCTTTTGTTAAAGCTCTCTTTCAAAATTTTATTTCTAATGCTGCTGTCCTCTTACAAACTCTTGTGTCAATACATGTTATGTTGCTAAGTTGTCCAAGGTACTTAATAAATACAATTGAGTAGGTTTAGTGAAGATTGTCTAGACTGTGGTCTGTTTCTGTGGACTGTTTTTCCAGGCAGAGAGAAAGAGTCCTCAACACCACTACAGACCCAGACACACCATGGATGGGGCTAAAATGAGAGCTTCAGTGAGAATGACCAGATACCTGGAGTCCTGGGGTGCAGCCAAGCCTTTTGCCAATCTTCACCACCGAGACAGCATGACCAATGAGAACGGAAAAATCAACACTGCTGTGAGTCTCTCTATGAGACACTGAACTTTATTTTTTTTGGCCTAGATTTTTTAGTGGAGACCTAACATAGTCTTTATCAGTAATTGCTTATTGTACAAAAGTAAATAAAATGTCCTTAAATAATTTTTAAAATGACCACTGACAATTTTGAAAGCAGAAGTTAGATTTACCTTGATTTACCTTTTGATGTTAACATCAAAGATTGTCTGTATAACAAAACTCTACATTATTTTGGCAACAATCATTTGTATTAAACATATTATCTAGAAACAGGTACGTTTGCTGCCAAAATACTGTATTTTGATTAGACAGACATCCTTTGATGTTAGGAACATAAGATATTTTACTATTCTAACTATGCACAATTATATAGTTAATTATATTATTTTCATTTGGCATTTTTTTTCTCCATTTTTGGTCCTGGTCCGATTAGTGTTCAGATTGGCAATTTTTACCACAGAACCAAATGTGTAAAGGAGTCAAAACAGCAGCAGGAATCCCTCCGTCATACACACAAACGACCCGCTGCGTCTGATGCCTGTGATGGGCAAACTCGCGACAATGACGAGAAAAACCGATATGCGCGAGGATTCTGTCCTTTTTAGGGTCTTATGTTCCTGTATTTGGTCGGTTTACATGTCTTTGGTCTGTGTTGCGTTCATATATCATTCGAACTGCAGCAGAGTTCGTTTGGAAGCGGACCGAGACCACTGAAAAGATGGGTCTTGGTCTGCTTCCAAACGAACTCTGGTGTGGTGCTTGTTCACCAGGGTTTGGATGGCAGTGTTCACACATGTTCAAATGAACCGCACTAACAGAGCAATCGCACCAGGGTTTGTTTTAATTGAACCAAACATGACAAGCGTGAACACAATTCTGGCACAATTGTGGCAATTATTACTTCTTTGCATAATTATTAATTAAATAAAAAAAAAAAACATAATAGTTTTTCCCCGTCTAACTAACAACAATGTAAAGCAGTCACAAGAAACTTTTGTTTTTGTGTCTTTTGTTATTTTATTGAGATGTCCCTACTGCTAAATTTACTCACCACCTACTCCTTTCTTATTAACAGGATGTCCCCATGGGCCAGTACCACTTTCAGAGACGTTCAGAAAGGTGATTTATGTTCTGTATCATTTTCCAACAATCACATTATTTGAGCCTACTAAAAGGCAGTTAGGTAACATATTTGATCTGTTCTAAAACCCAGTGAGCTACCATTTACTGTATGTATGACACATGATGCTGCTTTAGAAACAAGGCAGCATCATTTAGATGCCTACCTACTGGAATAACCTGCATGCATATGAATCCATAAAATGCTACCTTCATAGACATGTTTTGACTTTTGTAATAGATTGTAATAGTATTGAAATATATGCAGTACGAGGAATATGTATAGAATTAATTGAAATGGTAAAGATATTTTATATATATCCTTATTTATGAATGGATGAAAAAGACTCATTAATAAGTCAGTGTCCTCTTCAGAACAAAATCACAGAAGAAGCGTTTTGAGGAGGAACTCAATGAGAGGATGATTCGCACTTTCGATGGCATCACTTCTCAAAAGTAGGTCATCTCATATCTCCGCTGTATTTACCTTCTGATGTTTAATGTTCCAGTTCTTTGTTAGTTGGTTTTATCTATCTATATCTTTTTTTCTTTTTTTTTTTTCCATAGACAATGGCTCAAATCAGAGGACATTCAGAGAATATCTTTGTTTTTCCACAATAAAACACTGGAAAAAGAGGTAAGCATTGTCACTTTGCAAGCCTATGTTTACCTGAAGTGTAGTCATCCATAGTTCATCAATAACACTTCACCATATCAATTATTGAAACACAAACCTGTCTGTTTTCACCCACAATGAGATGGAATGAGATGAATCAGTCAACTAAATTAAAAAAGACAGAATAGTTAGATGCTCTTTGAGAACAGTGTGTCTATTCCCTGCAGTATAGAGCAACGACCCTGCCGGCCTTCAAATATTACATCACCTGTGCCTGCTTGATATTCTTCTGCATTTTCATCGTGCAGATCCTGGTCCTGCCAAAGTATGTTCATTCATCCTCTGCACATGTTTCATAGTGCATGGCAAGACAAGAAAATGTCTAAAGAGAAAAGGGTTTAAACAATGCATAAATATAAGTTTGTTTAACAATGAATTATTCGTTTTTGTTGACTTTTGTTTCTTTCTAGTGCAGAAAGCTTTTATTTAAGCTTTAATTGTAGTGAATTGGAGCTGTCAGAGTAAATTTGTTGAATTGAAGTTGGAGATGTCAGAGTGAATTTGTGAGTGAGAACACCTGTTCTCACTCTCTTCCGTTTGTGATTTAAGACACCATGTGCTCTCTGTCAATTTCAGAACTGCAGTATTGGGAATATCATTTGGAATGTCCTTCTTAATTCTGTCTGTGATTCTGCTAATTTGCTTCACTGGCCATTTCTTGGTAAGTGCCAATAGAGTGTTTATTTTGTTAATAATGTCAACATGGTTTTAGCAAGAGTTGGCTCATTCATTTCACACAAGACATTAAGTTAGGTACATAAAATTACAATTTCATTTCATTATTTGTTCTTAATTTTAAAAGAAATACATTTGTCTGCTACTGTTTGGAGCATTCTGTACTATTGTGAATAAGAAGTACACTTTTCAAAAGAGTATTACAAGAATAATATTTTAAAAGAATATAATATTTTTGGACACTCAACACTGCATGTTGTTTACAATTACAATTTTTTTTTCTTTTGTTTTTTTATTAATAGTAATGACACAGACGACAGCAGGTTTATTAGCCTGCTGTCACTTTAAGATCTAATGCACAGATCCAATATACTGTTACACATGCGTTTTCTTTCTCAACTGTTTATGTTCACTTAAAGCCCAAAGTGTACTTCACTTTTTACACCTACGCGAGGGTCAGCGTACAGTGCACGTGGCGCGAATTTCTTCATAAAAAGAGTATGCACGTACTATACGTGTGCCGGCGGATTTTTGTAACCGTGCATACTTTGTACTGGCAGGTCACACATGTGCATTAAAATTCTTTGGCAGTAATTAGTTTATCCACATGGCAACTGTGCCCTGGGGGCATTCAATTCACAAGGTAGTCAAAGAGTGAGTGAGAGTCAAGTGAAATATACTTTGAGAGGCTGTATACTCAGGGCTTAGGACATAACAGACTGTGTTTATGAGGATATTTTGTAAGTGTTTACAACACTTTTCATTAGTTAACATTAGTTAACTACTTTAGTTAACATGAACTAACAATAAACAATACTTCTACAGCATTTACTAATCTTAATGTTAATTTCAACATTTACTAATACATTATTAAAATCAAATGTTGTATTTGTTAACATTAGTTAATGCACTGTGAACTAACATGAACAAACAATGAACAGCTGGATTTTTATTAACTAACATTAACAAAGATGAATAAATACTGTAACAAATGTATTGCTCACTAGTTCAATGTTAGTTAATACATTAACTAACATTAACAAATGAGACCTTATTGTAAAGTGTTACTGGATATTTTAACATAATTTGTGTGTATTTCAATTCAGTTTTCATGCACTAAATGAGAGGTGACGTTCTGTGTGCATGCTCTGGATGTGCCTAGAACAGAAAACAGCATGAGTGCCGAAATGAGTTCTCTTTCACGTCTTACACACAGGAATCAATTATCGAAATCGAAATGTTAATTTTATAACAATTATCAGATTCCTGACCTTAAGTATCCGACTAATTGGAATCAATGTTCAATTCTCAATCCTATATATAGCCTATATACACTATATGCTTCATAACTCTTCCATCCAGATAGTGGTATGCTCTGTTTTTACTGTTATTTTTATTTCTTATGCGTTCCGTTTTTATTCTTATGTATTTGGTTCTTCTTTATGTAAAGCACTTTGAATTACCATTGTGTATGAAATGTGCTATACAAATAAAATTGCCTTGCCTTGCCTATATTGCCAAAAGTATTGGGACGTTCCTTCTAAATCATTGAATTCAGGTGTTCCAATCACTTCCATGGCCACAGGTGTATAAAATCAAGCACCTAGGCATGCAGACTGCTTCTACAAACATTTCTGAAAGAATGGGTCACTCTCAGGAGCTCAGTGAATTCAAGGATTTTACCGTGATAGGTTGCCACATGTGCAATAAGTCCATTCGTGAAATTTCCTCACTACTAAATATTCCACGGTCAACTGTTGGTGGTATCATAACAAAGTGGAAGCAATTGGGAACAACAGCAACTCAGCCACAAAGTGGTAGGCCACGTAAAATCACAGAACGGGGTCAGCGCATGCTAAGGGTGCACAGTGCGCGGAAGTTGCCAACTTTCTGCAGTCAATAACTACAGACCTTCAATAACTACCAAACTTCATGTGGCCTTTAGATTAGCTCAAGAACAGTGCGTAGAGAGCTTCATGGAATGGGTTTCTTTGGCGAGCAGCTGCATCCAAGCCTTACATCACCAAGTACAATGCAAAGCGTCAGATGCAGTGGTGTAAAGCACGCCGCCACTGGACTCTAGAGCAGTGGAGACATGTTCTCTGGAGTGACGAATCACGCTTCTCTGTCTGGCAGTCTGATGGACGAATCTGGGTTTGGCGGTTGCCAGGAGAACGGTACCCCTTAATTCCAGTGAATTAGAGCGGAGACTGCGAGCCAGGCCTTCTCGTCCAACATCAGTGCCTGACCTCACAAATGCACTTCTAGAAGAATGGTCAAAAAGTCCCGTAAACACTCCTAAACCTAGTGGAAAGCCTTCCCAGAATAGTTTAAGTTGTTATAGCTGCAAAGGGTGGGCCAACTCCATATTAAACCCTACGGATTAAGAATGGGATGTCATTAAAGTTCATGTGCACGTAAAGGCAGGCGTCCCAAAACTTTTGGCAATATAGTGTATTTACTAACTTTAAATGTAATATAATAATAATAATAATAATAATAAAACAAAACAGTTAAAATTATATTCAAATACTTTACATATGCTTTAGTCAGCACATCAGAATAAGTGTTTCTTTCTTTGAAGTGGTAAATTATTAATACAGGATTTAAAATGTTTTAATACAGGATTTAAAATGTAGTTCAAAGTAAGATTCTATAAAAAAGAGCACAAGTGTGTTAAGAAAGATGTCATGAAAGTGTACTCTCTTTAAGTACATTTAAGTGTCCTTTTATTTGATAAATTTTTCATTATCTGCAAGTACAGATTTTTAAAAAATATGAAGATTTGAAGTACATTCTAAGCAATCAAACAGTCAGTTTAATTAAGCATACTTCTTTTTCATAAGGATAGAGCAGTGGTTCTGGCTTTGCCCAGATTTTACTTTTGATGACCTAGCATGGTGTAAACGTGTTTAATGGAATTTGGATTGTATTTTCTCTATGACAACCTTTAACATGAAGAAAAGAAAAGATGAGGGAATCATTTTCTCCTCCCTTTTAAAACTTGACAATGCTATTTATTTTTACAATCCTAACTTTGCACATTTGTATGATTAAGTGATTACAGAAGTGATAAACAGTATAACAGGATAACAAATCTGTGAGTTGAGAACACCTGGTGCAGAACACAAATAGTTGTCATTGCTATTTTCCTTATCTGTTGGAGTGCAAGCACTCAATGAAAGAATTTAGACACAATATATCATGCTTTATATATTAGACAGAGAGATAATTCTGCATTAAAAATCTAATTGTCTTGGTTCTTACATTATATAGCAGTAACAAAATACGAGTTTAGAGCTTTACATGTTGGTGCTGAGGTCATGTTCATTGTGTACATTTTGGAAGGTCTTATGCTTATTTAATACTGTGATCGTTATTGTGACTCAGCTCCTGTAGCTTGAGTAGGTTGAAAGCTTTAACTGCAGAATTTCCCGAATGTACAAGAAAAAAAAAAAAAAAAAGTGTGAAATGAAGTGAATCATGTGTTTATTCTCCACCATGACCTTGCGATAACCTTGCTTCAGATGAGGATGAGTTATACAGATTTCCTAAGGCATACCACAATAATACAATTCATCCCACCACATAATTTAGTACTGCACTAATGTAATGTATGTACAATAAATTGTATATTTAAATAATTGTATATAATAAATTATACTGAAAAATTAGTTTAGACTTTAGACTCTAATCATCTTTTGAATTCTTTGAATAAAAGATTTGACTTATTTTATCTGTATTATTTACATTTGTGTTGACCAACACTAGCATTGCAATAAGACTGCCTCCGCATCTTGGCTCTGGATCCTTAGATCCTCCGGAATCATCGCCAACAAGCCCTGGCCACGCATCACCCTCACCATGGCGACCACAGCCCTCATCCTGATCATGGCTGTCTTCAATATGGTATGTCAACCACAATGATACAGGAAATTTCATATGAATACTTCTGTGCTTATGGTCATACAAATAAGACACTGAGAAGCTTCCTAACTGGATCACACACATTACATTAGAGGCATTGACCACAGGAGTCTGACATGCGTTATTGCGGAGTTTCTTGGCAGAGATCTGTGTCCATCTGCGCCCTGAATGTAGAGAGCAGTTTGGCCTCTAGTTTTGGCCATTCCATTTGTGGCATATGTCACTGTTTGTAAACAAACATGAAACAAATTTGTCAGTGTTAATCTTGTATTTTTCTGTCATACAGGTGGGTAAAAAAAAAAAAATCTTATTTTTGTAATAAACTGTATGATTTGCCCTATACAGATACACCTTTCAAAAAGTTAATTTATTTTTCATTTACTAATTAGGAGCAAATAAAGTCACAAATCATAACCGAAATTGTGAACATTGCTGACTAATGTATATATAAAATATATATTTGTAGTTTGTTTGCCATTGGGATTCTACAATCTAAAGATTTTTCATTTTCCTATGATATACAGTAATTGAAATGAAAAGCAGGTTGCTTTGATGTTGCTTAAATGTGATAACATTTAACATGTTGAATTTGAATGTTTTTTGTGCACTTTAAAACAAAAAGCATTCATAATATTTCAATCGTTTCTTGCAGTTTTTTGTAGAAGACAACCTAACTTCCACAGATGCTGTTTATAATACATCAAATGAGACACTTCTTCAGCCTGATGGGCATCGCCTATCTTACCTGGACAAGAACACATTCTACCTTCCTGTGAGTTGACTGTATTGCTGTGTCTTTGTTAGCATCTTAAATAAAATAAAACCGCTTTGTCAAGCTCTTCTGATGGACCTCCTAAACTGTTTACAAAATATTTAGATACACTCAAAAAATATTTTTTGTTACTTGCTCAGTTTATTTAAAATTATTTAATACAATACAGCTCTTGACATGATGACTTAATTTAGTTTGTGGATGCTTTGCATGGAGGGTAAATGTGGAAACTTAAGTGTGGTTTTATGTGTTTTGAGCAAGATGAGAAAAGCAAGACTTGTTTCATTAGAATTTTTATGTTTAGCTTTGGTGGTTACCATTGTGGTAGAGATAGGAGCTTGTGCTTAGTTTGAAAATGAGTATATTAGGTAGTACGTAAGATTTTTTTTTTTTTTTTTTTTTTTCTACTTCTCTCCACCAATATACTATACAGCTCTGGCCAAAAGTATTGTCAGTGACATTAATTTTGTGTTTCACAAAGTTTGCTGCTTCAGTATTTGTAATTGTTTTTTCACGTTTCTATGCGATACTAGAAAACTATACACATTTCATACGTTTTAAAGACTTTTATTGACAAAAGCATTCAATATATGCAAAGAGTTAATATTCAGAGTGTTGACCCTTCTTCTTCATAACCTCTGCAGTTCACTCTGGTATGCTGGATATCAGCTTCTGTGCCAAAGCCTGACTGATGGTGATCTATTCTTGCCTTATTAGTGCTCAGAGTTGATCACAATTTGTGGACTTCTGCTTGTCCACTCGCCTTTTGAGAATCGATACACTCTATACTCTCTAAAAAATGCTGGGTTGTTTCAATCAATTTTGGGGTCAAATATGGACAAACCCAACCGTTGGGTTTAAAAAGTTCATTTAAAAATGTAAACCAAAGGTTGGGTTTGTCCATATTTGACCTAAACATGGATTGAAACAACCCAGCATTTTTTAGAGTGTGGGATTAAAGTTGGGGTATGTATCTTTTCAACAACGCTGTTGGACATTGTTGATATTTGAAATCAGCCCAAACAAACCCACCCTTCATTGCTCCACCTCCAAAACTCACTCTCCAATCATAACCACCCTGCTCCGAGTCAGTCTCGAACCCCAGCCCGTCTGCTGCTGGCATGCGAGGCGAGTGCACTGAGAATGACGCTAAACACTGCATTCTCTAGCGGTCGTCATTGTGCAGTGGTTTACCTGCACAACTCTCACTATCTGGCCAAGCAATGCGAGAGTGGATGTCTGTTTATCACAGCTGACGTGCAACAAAATGCTTCACGAAGAATAAAGCACAGATGATGAACGAAGGACAAGGAAGCACAAAAAATAAGCGTACAGTACACAAGAGTAAATACAAAGTGTTCGTTGTTAGTCGCCAACAGCACAGCAGCTTCAGACAATCATGACATTCAAACCCAGCGTTACTCACATGTGAAGCAGAATCAAATATACAGTGTCTGTTTTCAGGCTTTCCCGCTTAGCTTTCTCCAGCTCTGGAAAGCTTTTCTAATATTAACACTAAAGCGCTTGCCCAGTCAAAACCCTTCATTCCAGTGATATTCTTTTGAGCTTTTTCGTATTGTCTCATCATCTCTCTTTCTGCGTTTTTTTTCTTTTTTTTTTTTTCTTGCTCATTCTGTCTCCTTAACCATCATACTAATGCTGATTGGTTACACGTTTGTTGTTGATGTCGGCCCGACTAACTTCCAAAACAGTGTAGTTGAAAAAATACATACCCCACCTTTAAGATCCGGGGAGTTGCCTGGCCACAGATCCAAAGATTCAATGTAATTATCTCCGAGCCACTTCATTATCAAACTTGCCCTGTGACATGGTGCTTTATTATGCTGGAAAATGTATGGATTTTCACCAAATAGCACCTGGATCATTGGGAGACAGATGGATGGTCTCAGGATGTTTCACTGTTGGCACGACACAGGACTCGGGTAGCGTTCACCTTTTCTTCTCTAGACAGTCAGTTTTCCAGAAGTCCCAAACAGTCGGAAGGGGGCTTCATCAGAGAAAATAACTTTGCACCAGTTTCTGCTGTCCAATGCTTCCTGTTCCTTCCTGCAGAATTTAAGTCTGTCCTTGATGTTTTTCTTAGAGAGAAGGTGGCTTCTTTGCTGCCCCTCTTGACACCAGGCCATTTTTATGCAAAGCAACCTTTTTGCAATTATTTAAAATGCATATGATCACTCTGCACAATAATCTAGTACTGAAGCAGCAAACTTTGCGAAACACAACATTTATATCACTGCCAGTACTTTTGACCATGACTGTACATAACACACATACAATAACATGCATTATGTAATAGCTAATAGTTAACTGCAAGGTTTCATTTGAGTTACTTTGACATGTCCAATTTCAGTGTAGTTTACTCAGTCCAGTTTTTGCTAAACAAGGTAGTTTACATTTTCATTTGAAGAAAAGCTATTTACAACATGTGGAATTACTGTCAACAAATTAATTTCAGCCAAAGAGTTATTTTTTTAAGCACATACTCAATGCATATCTATTTTTTTCCTATGGCATGGAAAACTATTCAGTGTGAATGTCATTTTGCTTGTTGTTATAGGATTAATGCAGCTTAACACAGTTTTTCAAGTAGGGATTTAATTACCTAAATACACAATACTGACAAAACTAAAAAATGTCAAATCTGGCAGATTTTGTGCAAAAGCAGTTCAGCCTGAAAAACAGGCCTTAGGCAAAAGTGTTTACTATTTATTAAAATGCAAAGCTTTTTTTGTAGCTCGGTAGCCAACTGGTTATGTTTTTGATTTAAATATAGTTTAATAAGAATATAATTGTTTTGTTGTTGTTGTTTTTACAATAACAACACAATGTTTATGATTTCTGTGTTTTTCTGCCATTAGTATTTTATCTACAGTTGCATTCTGGGTCTGATCTCCTGCTCAGTGTTTCTGAGGATCAACTATGAGCTAAAGATGCTCATCATGCTGACAGCCGTGGTGCTCTACAACATCATCATACTTCAAACACATGCATCCCTGCTGGACGAGTACAGCAAGTTCCTCTACAAAACAGAAATACAGGAAAGGTGAGAGCTTGTTAAATATACTTGTTATATGTATAATGGGGTTCTTTCAGGTCTATTCTTTTTTTTTTAGGTCAGTCAAGTTCTTCCACACCAGACTCCAGAAACCATTTGTTTAGGATTTCGCTTTGTGCACAGGGGCATTGTCATGCTGAAACAGAAAACCTCTCTCCTCAAACTGTTAGAAGTACACAGTTATCTGGATTATGTCTGGATTATGTATACTAGGCCTATAACCTATTTCCTTTTGTGCACCACTGCCATTTTATTATAAAGAAAACAAGAGTATAGATGTGCATTAATTATTAAAGATCTATTTGCTCAAATTTTGGCTTTCTTTAGGGCAGTATACCTACAATACCACAGCTGGTTTATGTCTGCTTTAACAAGCTAATGGCTCAATACGGCTGTGTGAGCAGTTGTCAAGTTCAAGGGTCCATAAAAACAGTAAAAGGTGCTTAAATTTTGGCTTTGTTAGAGCAGTAGTACGTCATATTTCAAGGCCTTATGTCCCCTTCAACTCTGTGGAGGCTGAGAAACTGCGCTGTGAAAGGGGCTGATGGTGCAATAGGTGGCTCAATAGCACTGTCCTATATACTCAGTTTAATAGTTCATAAAAAACAACTGGTACAGTAAAAAGTGCTTAAATTTTGGATTTTGTTAAGGCAGTGTGTGTATATATATATATATATATATATATATATATATATACTGTGTGTGTGTGACTGCCATTTTACGCAGTTTTACATTTTGCCATTTTACATTTCTCTGCCATCTGCTAGGATGCATTAAATCTGACAAAGTGGTTTAACAAAGGATGCTCTGATCTTGTGAAATACGAAATAAAATAAATTTTAGCATATTTTATAGTTCCAATATTTTTTAAGATTTAGGCCTACTGCCCTAATGAAATCCAAAATTTGAGCACTTTTTACTGTACCAGTCGTTTTTTTTATGAACCATTAAACTGAGCATATAGGACAGTGCCATCAGCCCATTTCACAGCACAGTTTCTCAGCCTCCACAGAGTTGAATTTGTTGAAGAGGACATAAGGCCTTGAAATATGATGTACTTCTCCAACGAAAGCCAAAATTTGAGCACCTTTACTGTTTTTATGGACCCTTGAACTTGGCAAATGCTCACAGCCCTATTGAGCCATTAGGGGCCCATTAGGTAGAAGGAAGTGTCCAGATACAGTACTTTTGGCCATGTAATGTAGAATATATGTTGCATACCATAGTAATTGTACCAATATGAAATTTGGCATATTGAGTAACTTATAATTTAAGGTAAAGACACATTTTATATAGCCAGTATATAAAAATCTGTTTTATGTTTTTTTTTTTTTTTACTGTAAGTTAACGTTGTCACTAGTTAAATCTGATCTAATATCGTAATCATAGGTAACCATGTGTATGCTTCAAACCATCAGAATTTTTAGTGTAAAACAATTCATACAATTATCTAAAAACTCTTGATGTTTAGGTTCTTTGTCCCAAAACTAGCCTGACAAAATGGATTTGCTTCACGCACAACAGTTTTCTGAGGATTATAGATTTTGTTCTAGAAATCAGAGAAAATCACTGTGAACCAGCACAGACACTTTCTGTTAATTGACAGCTGGGGTGGACATGGTTTGCTGGCCATCCTGGGCTACAGATAACATGATTTGTTACAATAAAAAAACAAAAAAACAGTGATGCTGACAAGCCTTATGTCTCTCTGTCTCTCTTTCTCTCGTCAAAACAAGGCCAGGAGTTCTGAAAGACTTGAAAACAATGGGCTCTGTGTCTCTCTTTATATTCTTCGTCACCCTGCTTGTTCTAGCTAGACAGGTGAGTGTTCGTTTTATAAGCCAAATCATTCATGGATTACAACAGCTGTACAACAGCTTTATTTGCATATTGTATGTATGTACAGTGGGTACGGAAAGTATTCAGACCACCTTAAATTTTTCACTCTTTGTTATATTGCAGCCATTTGCTAAAATCATTTAAGTTCATTTTTTTTTCCTCATTAATGTACACACAGCACCCCATATTGACAGAAAAACACAGAATTGTTGACATTTTTGCAGATTTATTAAAAAAGAAAAACTGAAATATCACATGGTCCTAAGTATTCAGACCCTTTGCTCAGTATTTAGTAGAATCACCCTTTTGATCTAATACAGCCATGAGTCTTTTTGGGAAAGATGCAACAAGTTTTTCACACCTGGATTTGGGGATCCTCTGCCATTCCTCCTTGCAGATCCTCTCCAGTTCTGTCAGGTTGGATGGTAAACGTTGGTGGACAGCCATTTTTAGGTCTTTCCAGAGATGCTCAATTGGGTTTAAGTCAGGGCTCTGGCTGGGCCATTCAAGAACAGTCACGGAGTTGTTGTGAAGCCACTCCTTCGTTATTTTAGCTGTGTGCTTAGGGTCATTGTCTTGTTGGAAGGTAAACCTTCGGGCTCAGTCTGAGGTCCTGAGCACTCTGGAGAAGGTTTTCGTCCAGGATATCCCTGTACTTGGCCGCATTCATCTTTCCCTCGATTGCAACCAGTCGTCCTGTCCCTGCAGCTGAAAAACACCCCCACAGCATGATGCTGCCACCACCATGCTTCACTGTTGGGACTGTATTGGACAGGTGATGAGCAGTGCCTGGTTTTCTCCACACATACCGCTTAGAATTAAGGCCAAAAAGTTCTATCTTGGTCTCATCAGACCAGAGAATCTTATTTCTCAGCATCTTGGAGTCCTTCAGGTGTTTTTTAGCAAACTCCATGCGGGCTTTCATGTGTCTTGCACTGAGGAGAGGCTTCCGTCGGGCCACTCTGCCATAAAGCCCCGACTGGTGGAGGGCTGCAGTAATGGTTGACTTTCTACAACTTTCTCCCATCTCCCGACTGCATCTCTGGAACTCAGTGATCTTTGGGTTCTTCTTTACCTCTCTCACCAAGGCTCTTCTACCCCGATAGCTCAGTTTGGCCGGACCGCCAGCTCTAGGAAGGGTTCTGGTCGTCCCAAACGTCTTCCATTTAAGGATTATGGAGGCCACTGTGCTCTTAGGAACCTTAAATGCAGCAGAATTTTTTTTGTAACCTTGACCAGATCTGTGCCTTGCCACAATTCTGTCTCTGAGCTCTTCAGGCAGTTCCTTTGACCTCATGATTCTCATTTGCTCTGACATGCACTGTGAGCTGTAAGGTCTTATATAGACAGGTGTGTGGCTTTCCTAATCAAGTCCAATCAGTATAATCAAACACAGCTGGACTCAAATGAAGGTATAGAACCATCTCAAGGATGATCAGAAGAAATGGACAGCACCTGAGTTAAATATATGAGTGTCACAGCAAAGGGTCTGAATACTTAGGACCATGTGATATTTCAGTTTTTCTTTTTTAATAAATCTGCAAAAATGTCAACAATTCTGTGTTTTTCTGTCAATATGGGGTGCTGTGTGTACATTAATGAGGAAAAAAAATGAACTTAAATGATTTTAGCAAATGGCTGCAATATAACGAAGAGTGAAAAATTTAAGGGGGTCTGAATACTTTCCGTACCCACTGTACATGTGCTATATTTTTAAATGCACTTTCCAGGGTTGAGCCACAATTCAGAATTGAAGAACTAGCTTCCTTTCTCACAGAAAAAAAGGTGTCCAATTTGGGGGAATGTACAATCCACAGTTAGTACTTTAAAGCAACAGCAATTATACTGTTTATCGTGATATTCTGTATGTTGATGAAATGTAATGACATATTCTTATAGCAGTTATGAATTTCTTTGAATTCCATTTCAGTTCTACTTTCCAATTTAGCACATTCACATTTGAATTATAATTCTACATCCTATTTCCTTCCTCAAATCCAATCCAATGCAAGTCTGGAATATAAAAGTATAAACAAAGAATGAAATGCTACATGCAGTTGAGGAAGGCAGACAAATTGGGCAAAGATATCTGTTTTTTGCCATAGTAGAGAGACAATGCTGTAAAACAAATTTACCACAGGCAATAAGTGTTATTAAGAACATTGCAAAATTATATGCAAAAGTTATTTAAAAGTTATTATTGATAATACCCAGAATAAACATTCTTCTGCGAAGTAATGCAGGTAAGTTAACTGTAGACTGTTAACTTGCTGCAATAATATAAAAGGTTTATCAGATGTGTTTATCTGTACCTTTAAATGTGGCTCATACAATGCGATTTTCGAGTCAATAATTCAACAAAATATTATAAAATATATACATTCTCCTGACACGGTTAAAATATGATTTAAAATATAATATATAATTTTAAATTTATATAATTTTTGTAAAGCAAAATTTTAATTTTAATTTACATTTACATTTACATTTAGTCATTTAGCAGACGCTTTTCTCCAAAGTGACTTACAAATGAGAATAGTAGAAGCAGTCAAATCAACATGAGTACAACAGTATGTAAAGTGCTCCTAGCAAGGTTGTTTTTTTGTTGTTGTTTTTTTT
The DNA here is from genome assembly GCA_037101425.1 of Elopichthys bambusa. NCBI lineage: Eukaryota > Metazoa > Chordata > Actinopteri > Cypriniformes > Xenocyprididae > Elopichthys > Elopichthys bambusa. The sequence continues at coordinate 8,136,793 of CM074439.1, forward strand.
AAATAAATATATACGTAAATAGATGGAGAAAGAATAGAAAATCAAAAAAAAAAAGAAAAGTAAAATATAAATAAAAAAGTGCTATATTACTGGGTCAAGTGTTGACGAAAAATATATGTCTTAAGTAGTTATAATTTATAGTTAATTCATACAGAAATAACAATAACAATGTATATAACACTGCTTTATGATTCCTTGCTGACTGATGATATTAGTAGGAGTAAATATTTTATTTACTAGCTATTTAATATTTTTTATTAAATGTATCACAATTTATCACACAGAACTGTGTGACACTGATTTCATGGGTGTTTCAGTACATGTAGTTCATTAGTATTACTTAGTTCCCTTTCGAAAGGGAACTCTACACTGCGTTTGAACGCATATGGGGAACGTCATCACGTGAACCGGTTGCTGTGCAAACTGTGAACATTTGCTTTTTAGGACGCTCTGCTCTCGTTTGGCCCTCTTCTTCAGGGAAGAGCGGCCGACATCTGTGCCCGGTGGTTCTGGTCCCGCCCGCGCTGAGGCAGGGCGGCGACTGAAATGGGGTTCACAGATGGGGCTTGCGGAAGAGTTAGAGAGAGGTGTTTCTCTCGTAATCCCCAGCTGCCGTGAGAGTGCGTTAAGAAAGGGATCGCACGCGGACGGCTCGACGTGCGATTCCTTTACGACCATAATCTAATAGCCTCCGTGAGCCTTCCATTCCTTCCTTCAGTGCCCCCACTATTGACAAGTTGTTTGTTAATTATCTCGTCATGGGGCGGGCACAGACATTAAAGCTCTGGTCCTGCCTTTGAAGCTCTTTTAAGTGACATCTCACTTGAATGGCAGGGCATATACGGCAGTGGGTCTGGTGCTGCTTCACACATGATGGCAGTGTTACAGGCATTACCAGATCTGCTGAAGGATCTGGATCAGCGGCAGCGTTTTTAACCTGCTTTCCTCTCGGATCCGATTCTGGGCCCAGACAGACAGGAGGAGGAAGAAAGATTTAAGGGAGGTAATCAATTACGGACGGCAGCAGCGTTGGTGATTGATTTCCTCTCCATGAGGGTAGTTACTTCTACCCTCTTCTTTCTTCTTCCACCTCCAGTATAATTTTTTAACCAGGTGCTTCTTACGATCAGGCCGAGGGCTGGGCCCATGATGTAGATTTCTGTGGCTCACTTTTTGGTTTCGGGCTTGAAAGGACCATATATTCCATCCTTCTATGATGGTAAGTCTCCTGGCTAGGGTAAGATGGTAAGTTCTTCGAGCCGCAGGTTATAAGCTTGGTCTATATTTATAGATTTTAATATATTGACCGTAGTTTCCCTGTATAGCTTTTCCTGGGTGTGTAAAAGAAATGGAAAGGGAATTTAGGGCACTGAAGTTCCCATTAGGTTGGTTATCTTTGTGTTGGCCACCTTTTTCAGCCACCATATGGTAGAGTAGCTTTCTCCTCTGGCCATAGCTAGAGTTTGTATTAGACATTTGCCACTCTTTACTTCAGTTAGATCTATGTTAAGCGTCGGCCTTCAGGCCGCCTGACATTGTTTGACTTGGGTTGAGTTTCGCTCCTCTGAGCTCTTGTTTTTAGAGTTTATTTCAGAGTTTCCTCTTCTCTATTGAGAATTTAGCCCCAGGCAGATCTATGCTTTTGTGTGGCCTTATAGGCCCACAGCTATAGCTGGCCTAGGCTAGAACTAGGGTTAAGGTGATAAGTACTGAAGCATTTCCCCCTTTTATTACTACCCCTGTCAGGAGAGTGTAGTTTCCTAGTTCCGGCCTCCTCTTATCAAAGTTGTCAGGCCGAGGCCCGTTACCCCTTTGGTGTAGGTGCAGGATAGATACCAGCTAAGGTAGCAGACTATTGCTAAGTCTCCCTGGTGCGGTTGTCTCAGGTGGTAGGCCCCTTATCACTATGTGAATAAAAAATGCTAGTGTTGCTGTGGCCCCACTTTTCTAGAGCTTTTCATTCTATACTTTGTTTTAGTCTTTTCCCCTGAACCCCTTGAATTAAGATTCAAGCTTTAGGGAAACAGTGTTAGCTTTCTTTTAGCTTCTGTTCCCTAGGGTTCAGTACAGATGTCTCTGTCTTTCATGAAAAGCGGCCACCCTTGAAATTCACAATTTCAGGGTAGTATGAATGAAAAGTGAAGCATTCCCCTGTTTCTCAGGGTTGTTAATGCTCTAGTTCTATTTTGCCCTACACAATGTGAGTCCTTTAACTCTTTTGCTGCCACAGGTTAGCACCTGTTTTCTGTAGTAGTAGGCTTTGTGCTGGCCTCCTTCAGAGCATTGTGACTAGGTTGTACTCCCCTTGCTTTTAAGGGTAAAAAAGTGTTTTCTACTGAGTATATGGCCTGTTGGAATGCATAGCTCAGGTTGAGTTTGTTTGTGAACCTCACTATTCAGTTTGGTTCTTATGTAACTCCCTTTAGAGTTTGAACACTGCAACAGATATTGATTGTGTTGTTTGGAGTAAAAGGCTTTGTTTGCGCCTCCTTCAGAGCACAATAGCTTGGTGTATCACAAGTTTGTTGGTTGATGTTTAGTCAGAGTTTTGCTCACTTAGAACTAGCACTGCCACAGGTTTATGCCTGTGATCATTTGAAGTAGTAGGCTGGTCTTTGGCCTCCTTCATAGCATGGCAGCATATATTCTTTGTCCTCCCTTCTCTGTAAGGGTAAGAAGTGTTTTTACTGAGTACATTGCCTGTTGGAATGTGTAGTTTTAAGCTCAGGTTGAGTTAAGCTAGGTAACCTCACTTGGTAGTTTGGTTCTCAAATTAGGCTCCCTTAGAGCTTAGACACTGCCACTGGCTGATGCCTGTGTCTTTCTGGAATAATAGGCCCCATTCGGGCCTCTTTCGGAGCATGTTGGCGTAGTTTGTACTCCTCTTGCTTAAACAGTTTAAGCGTTTTGCTGGGTACATTGCCTGTTGAAATGTGTGGAATAGAATCAAGCTCAGGTTGAGCTAAGTAGTTAACCTCACTACATAAGTTTGGTTCTATGTTGGCTCCCTTAGAGCTTAGATATAGCTTACGCCACATGTCTTTCTGAGTCGCAGGCCCCGTTTGGGCCTCCTTCAAGGGCCCAAAGGTTTGTACTCCTCTTGCTTAAAGAGTAAAAATTCTTTTACTGAGTACATTGCTTGGTGGTATGTTTGGTTTATTTTAACACTGCCACTGGCTGACGCCCGTGTCTTTCTGGAGTAGTAGGCCCTGTTTGGGCCTCTTTCGGAGCATGTTGGCGTAGTTTGTGCTCCTCAAAGAGTTTAAGTCTTTTACTGAGTACATTGCCTGTTGGAATGTGTTAAATAAAATCAAGCTCAGGTTGAGCTAAATAGTTAACGTCACTGGAGAGTTTGGTTCTAATTATGGCTCCCTTAGAGCTTGGAGATTGCCACTAGCTGACGCCACGTGTAGGCCCCGTTTGGGCCTCCTTCAAGAACATAATGGTGTAAGTTTGTACTCCTCTTGCTTAAAGAGTAAAAGTTCTTTTACTGAGTACATTACAAGGTAGTATGTTGGATTTTGATTCTGCCACTGGCTGACGCCACGTGTCTTTCTGAGTCGCAGGCCCCATTTGGGCCTCCTTCAAGAACATGATTGTGTAGGTTTGTACTCCTCTTGCTTTAAGAGTAAAAGGTGTTTTTATTGAGTGCATTGCCTGGTGGAATGGTAGCTCAGGTCGAGTTAAATTAATTAACCTCACCGGAGAGTTTGGTTATCATATTTAGCTCCCTAGAGCTTAGAACACTGCCACGAGCTGATGCTACGTGTCTTTCTGGAAGTCGTAGGCCCTTCTTTGGGCCTCCTGCAGAGTGTGATGGCGTATGTTTGTACTCCTCTTGCATAAAGAGTAAAAAGTGTTTTTACTGAGTACACTGCTTGTTGGATTGTGTTAAGGTTGACTGTTATGTGGGCACTCTACAGTCTTATCTGCTGGTTTGACTCGGTTTTATTCTGAATGAGTTCCATGTTTGTGGGATCTTGCTTATCAGCAAGTGAGCTGTTCTAGGTGTGTGGCTTTCACAGGCCGCCCTTTAAGCTTTCCCCCACCACATCTGGGTGTTCTTAAGGAGATTGAGCATGTAGTTCACATGTTGGCTTTTTGCAAGGCTGCTGTGATGTATTTCTACATATTGTAGAATTTGTGTCATGTTGCAGGCCCTTTTTCTGGGCCTCCATGATTTGTGCCTACAGTACGGTTAACTGTTAGGTTGAGCCCTGTACTCCCCTCGTGTACTCCTTGAGGGTTGTTCTGTATAGTACTTAGCTCCCTATGCTGGTCAGTGGTTGAAGGTCTCTCTGAGGCCTCCCTATTGAGGATCAGCCCCTAGGCTAGAAAATGTACTCCCCTGTGTTGGGTTCCTTTTAGAGTGCACAGCCTCCTCAGTGCAAATAATCAAGCGCTGAGTAGATCCTAGGATTGAGCAGAGTGTTACTCCTCTCACTGGTAATGGTAAAAGGCGCTAAGCTGAGTCCTGCTCTCCAGGATGCCCATCTCTACGCTCTGGTCTGAGTTAGTTACTGCCTTTTTGCAGTCACTCTTACTGGATATCTTCTCTGAATGTGATTTGAGACTCTGTGATCAGATCAGTTGTTGGCCAAGACTAGGTTGCTTTAGACCAGGTCAACCTCCCTGGTGGCATTCAGGATTGACTTTGTTCCCCTAACAAGTGACTGGCTAGGGTTCCTTCGGTCCCCCTGGCTACATTCCCTTAGAGATAACCTCTTTTCTGCAGAAAAGAAGTTTGGTCCCAGAAGCCTTTGAGCGGCCTTGGTAGGCCTTCTGTGGAAGGCCTCTTTGAGGCTTATAGCTTGGGCTGTTGGCTATAGGGAGTGCTGTCACTGACAGCCTATGTTTGACCTGTAGGGAGAGTGGCACTTCAGTTGAAGCTGCTAGTTCTGACGTTTGTCTAGCCATTTGTTGGCATGCACTCCCCTCAAGCATGGCGGCGTGGGTATATCATTCCCCATATGCGTTCAAACGCAGTGTAGAGTTTCCTTTCGAAAGGGAACGTCTCAGGTTACGTATGTATCCATGGTTCCCTGAGAACAGGGAACGAAACACTGTGTTTCCTGCCATGCTGAACAGTTCCTTCAGACGATAAGGTACTGACTGCTTCTCTAGGCGCTCCTTTATACTTCCGGGTCGCGTCAATAATGACATCATAGGCTGTCGCCGGCCAATAGGATTGGTGAGATTTGATAGTTGCATTCAGACCCCGGTTCACGTGATGACGTTCCCCACATGCGTTCAAACGCAGTGTCTCGTTCCCTGTTCTCAGGGAACCATGGTTACATACATAACCGGAGACGTTTTTAATAATGCACATACACAGCATTCAGCAACATGAACACTGTAATATACAGCGTGACCAAACATATAGTGAAAACTTGTTAGTTACATTTTTTTGTTTGGATGGTGGTGTGATAGTAAAAACAGAAGATGGACAGATTGATATTCAGGGCCACTCTCCTCAGGGTGTTTGTCCAACCTCTCTCATTCATGTAATTTCAGACAAGCGTGTTGATTTAATCCACTTCTTTATTAGTCTGTTTATTACCTTCATGTGGCTTATGTTACAAAGCGATCACAGATCTCACTCTGTTTATTAAAGGAACAGGAGTGCAGTTTTCTATACCTACTTGCAATACATTTTAAGAACCCTTGGGGTTGAATTGTGGTGCTCTTAAACCAGACCAATAAATGTAACTATAATATATAGTTTATATAATATGTGGTCACTGTATGAAGCTTGTTCTCCTTGAAAAAAGGTACTAGGTTTTTATATGGTTTTTTTTTTATTGTATTATTGAAATTGATTCAAGGACATTAAATTGTAAAATACAAATGACAGTAAAGACATTTATAATGTTATAGATGATTTCTGTTTCTGTTCTTTGAACTTTCTGTTCAAAGAATCTAGAAAACAGACGCGTGTGCTGTTTCCACACTTTATTATGCAGCACAACCATTTTTAACTGGGATAATAATAAGAGGGTTTCTTCAGCACAACATTTCTGGAGGATAATGTGACACTGAAGACTGTAGTAATGGCTGCTGAAAATGGAGCTTTGTCTTTACAGAAAAATAACATTGAGATCTACTACAATAGAAAACAGGTCCTTTAAATATAAATTTCACAATATTACTCTTTTTGACTGTATTTTTGGTCAAATAAACCCAGCCTTGGTGAATATAAGAATCTTATTCCAAAAAACAAAGAAACAAAACATACAATTGATGTGAGTGATGGGGCCAGCTCATGTTTCAAAAGCATCATTGCGTATATGTATGTATGTGTTGTGTGTTGAGAATAAGGTTTTCTTTTAAAAATATAGATGCTCTGTGTGGTGTTTGTAACTGAAATAGCGCTGTGACCTCCAGTCTCTTTACCTCTGTGTCCTCTTGTAACAGAATGAATATTACTGTAGGTTGGATTTCCTTTGGAAGAACAAATTCAAGAAGGAATGTGAGGAGATAGAAACCATGGAGAATCTCAATCGTGTTCTGCTGGAGAATGTTCTGCCAGCCCATGTAGCGGAGCACTTCCTGGCCAGGAACTGGAAGAATGAGGTGATAATGTAGATAGAAAGAACAATTTAAGATTTGGGCTGTACTGCAATTTGTATACTGTTTGTCACATCCAAATTCATAACATATTGAAAATAGTCTGAGATTCTGTACTTCAAAGGTACCACAATACTATGGTACATCAGGAAAACCTAGGACTTCTATGTCCTAATATGTCCTTCATACATCATGCTTAAAAGTACATACCTGACCAGTGTAAACAAACTTGTGATACGATTAAAAGCACATCCAACTAGGGTTGTCACGATATCAGATTTTGCACACCACGGTTAACGTGGCCAAAAGAATTCACAATATCGATATATTGCGATATCTGTAGAAACCTTTAAGCCAATGAATCACACCACTGCATACAACAATGACACTAAAGGGTAATCAAATACTGATAAACAACTGATAAACAAACAACTAATAAACACAAGGCACAATAATTTTTACTTTTTGCATTCTCTGTCTTTAAATTTTTATGAAGGAAGACAAGCATTTAGTTTATCTGATTTCAAGCTGGAGTAAAAAATACTGCCTGAATGTATCCCAAAGAACTGAATATAATTTCTGCCTCTAAATAAAATCACACAAGCATGTGCATCAGAAAATCTTTTATTTTATAGTATTCCATACAGTGATAAAGGCTATGGAGATTAGCATAGCATTATAAATATACATTATCCTTACGAAAATAACCAAGATGGCTTTAACACAGACAAACCATATACTGTCAAAATGGTGTGTTAATTCTCTTCATATTAAATCATTCAAAACGTCTTTATCTGCATTTTAAATATACATTTCATACGGATTACGTAATCAGAGAGAGTAGCCTATTTCTTTTAAAATGTTTCTTTTAAAAGTAGACATTTCAAGCTTCTATAGATATATTTCTCATGTCTGTGAGGCAAGTAGCCTATATGCTGAGTTTTGGTTCATTTATGAGATGAGACGTGCTCCAGTTCCTCTTCTCACGTCGGCGCCTGCATTATATTGTCTGCTATATTTGCATCTTATGTATTAAATCCAGGCAATTTGCTGATGAAACATTGATTAAAATTAAGATAACATTTATACAAGACGAAAACCACTTTAACAAAAGGCTTTCTGCAAAACAAAACTTAATGACGTGGTCAAAATCATGTCTGACCCACTCCATGTCTCCTGATATATTGCGCATCATGATGTAGCTATACTATCTTACTCATGCTGTTCACTTTTTTTTCCATTATAATATAACATTATAATATTTAAAGATAAATATGAAACTAAAACATTTTCACTCACATGCTTTGCTGCGTCTTATCACATGACACGGTTTTGCATGGCAGTAGCAGCTGCGCGCACTGCATCTCCTTCTATTTTATGTCAGATGGCAGCGTTAAGGTGAAATACTGCCACCTATTGTACTTTGGGATGTCAACCAGATATTGGCGCTGGATTACTTACGTGTCATATTAAAATGTGTATTGATCATTTTAAATATTTCCGTTATCACGATATATTGTCACACCCTTTATTAACACGATATCGATTTTTCATGTTTTGAATATCACGGTTATCATCAATATCGCAACACCCCTATGTCCAACTATAACTTGAATTTAAATGCATAGTACTTAACAACTGCCAGGAGTTGTTTTCTTCTAAAGCTTTGAAGGAAAATAGGTTGAGATTACACTCTTTAAATAATGTTTTCTTTTTGTTCAGTTTGAAAGTCAGTCTTCATACCCTGAGCTTCCTTTTCCTCTGTGAATGACAGGATCTGTATCACCAATCATATGACCTGGTGTGTGTGATGTTTGCTTCTATCCCGGACTTCAAAGAGTTCTACACAGAATCAGACGTAAACAAGGAGGGTCTTGAGTGCCTCAGACTACTCAACGAGATCATTGCAGACTTTGATGAGGTAACGTATCGCTTCATGTATTTTGTAGAAAAAAACCCTCCTTTTTTTACTCTTGAACTTTTTCCCATTGAAGTGTACTTTGAACTTACTGTCGTGTGTAAAGTCTGCTTGTTTGCTATGGAATTGCATTCGCCCATAAAATTCATCTTATTATGTCAAAAAAAGAAATGTTATTATCATGATGTAGTCCTTTTTTCTCAAAGCAGTTTTGATGGTTTGTTTGATGTTAACTCTGCTATGGTCATGTTGTCTTTCCTGTGTAGTTGCTCTCGAAGCCAAAGTTCAGTGGAGTGGAGAAGATAAAGACCATTGGAAGCACATATATGGCAGCCACTGGGCTTAATGCCAGCCCGGGGCCAGAATATACACAGGTATCAGGAATGTATGGTATCAGTCAATAAATGGTCTTGACTTTGACTTGGTCTGCTTTTACTCATCTAATATAATTTTCTTTTAATTCTTGTAAAATTTTGGAGTCCAACTATACACTGTTAATTAAGATATGCGTCCTTCATTGTTTGGTAACACTTTATTTTGATAGTCCACTTTAGACATTCTTCTAACTTTAAGTAATATTGCAACTACATGTCAGCTGCCAGTAATTAGAGTATTAGTAGACTGTCTGCTTAATATCTGCTCACACTTTTTGATGCTCCCCAACAGTCATTCTACTGACTATAAGTAACTTTGCAAGTGCATGTCATTTTAATCTATTAATCCTAACAGTCTACTAATACTTAAATGAGAGTCAGTTGACATGAAGTTGCAAAGTTACTTATAGTTAGTAGAATGTCTAAAATGTCTAAAGTGGATTATCGAAATAAAGTGTAACCCATTGTTTTTGCTGTTTGTGTTTGTAGGAGCATGACAGGCAGTACATGCACATTGGTACCATGGTGGAGTTTGCCTTTGCACTGGTGGGAAAGCTTGATGTCATCAATAAACATTCCTTCAATGACTTCAAACTCAGAGTCGGTGAGTGAAAACAAAAGATTACGATTATTGGTGTAAAAATGCTTTTAAGTGCCTTTAGGTGTCTCTTTATGCAATATATTATGTAATATTTTAAAAGAGATTAATAATATTGTCTCTTCGTTTCAATTGGACAGCATTGCATTGAGTTTTAAACAATTGTTTTCAATATCATTAGGATATATAAAAATAAATATAACATTTAATGATCTATTAGCATTTTGGAGAACGCAGATTTAGAACTCTGTTACGATGGTCTTTGGCGTCTTTTTAGACCCCAAACGACGTTTGCTAAAATAAAATAAAAATGTTCTCTTTGTCTAAATGACATGCAACTTTGTACAGTTGTTAACACTTTCTAGATCTACAAATAAAATACAAAATGTAATTTTGTAACAAAATAATTGTTTTTTTAAAAAACATGTAATTTTACTCTGTTTATTAATGTTTTTAGTTTTTGGAGGATTTATCATATCTTTTAAATTTATATAAATAAATAATATAAATAATAAATATTTCGTTGAGTAGGTTTTAATACAAAAACAGCTTTTTATGTAAAATTCACTTTATAAAAGACCCACATTTCTAACTTTCATTCATGGGGATAACATGGATAATTTGACATGGTTTAGTGTAAGATTTTTGCCCATCTTTTGGAAAATGCCATTTTAAAAGTAAAAAAAAAAAACTATCACTTTTATCAGTAGACAGCTCCAGAGCTCCACTATTTGCTATGTGCTATTTGACTAACTGACAAAAAGTAATTTTTATTGTAATGTCATATTTAGATATAAATCCAACTGAAAAATACTTGTGAAAATATGTCTTTCAATGTTTAGCATTTTCTTGTACTGAAAAAAATTAGTTTAATAATTAGTTTAAAAGAGTAAAATTATATTTGTTAAAAAAAAATATATATATACAGTGGGTACGGAAAGTATTCAGACCCCCTTAAATTTTTCACTCTTTGTTATATTGCAGCCATTTGCTAAAATCATTTAAGTTCATTTTTTTTCCTCATTAATGTACACAGAAAAACACAGAATTGTTGACATTTTTGCAGATTTATTAAAAAAGAAAAACTGAAATATCACATGGTCCTAAGTATTCAGACCCTTTGCTGTGACACTCATATATTTAACTCAGGTGCTGTCCATTTCTTCTGATCATCCTTGAGATGGTTCTATACCTTCATTTGAGTCCAGCTATGTTTGATTATACTGATTGGACTTGATTAGGAAAGCCACACACCTGTCTATCTAAGACCTTACAGCTCACAGTGCATGTCAGAGCAAATGAGAATCATGAGGTCAAAGGAACTGCCTGAAGAGCTCAGAGACAGAATTGTGGCAAGGCACAGATCTGGTCAAGGTTACAAAAAAAATTCTGCTGCACTTAAGGTTCCTAAGAGCACAGTGGCCTCCATAATCCTTAAATTGAAGACGTTTGGGACGACCAGAACCCTTCCTAGAGCTGGCGGTCCGGCCAAACTGAGCTATCGGGGTAGAAGAGCCTTGGTGAGAGAGGTAAAGAAGAACCCAAAGATCACTGTGGCTGAGCTCCAGAGATGCAGTCGGGAGATGGGAGAAAGTTGTAGAAAGTCAACCATTACTGCAGCCCTTCACCAGTCGGGGCTTTATGGCAGAGTGGCCCGATGGAAGCCTCTCCTCAGTGCAAGACACATGAAAGCCCGCATGGAGTTTGCTAAAAAACACCTGAAGGACTCCAAGATGCTAAAAAACACCTGAAGGACTCCAAGATGCTGAGAAATAAGATTCTCTGGTCTGATGAGACCAAGATAGAACCTTTTGGCCTTAATTCTAAGCGGTATGTGTGGAGAAAACCAGGCACTGCTCATCACCTGTCCAATACAGTCCCAACAGTGAAGCATGGTGGTGGCAGCATCATGCTGTGGGGGTGTTTTTCAGCTGCAGGGACAGGACGACTGGTTGCAATCGAGGGAAAGATGAATGCGGCCAAGTACAGGGATATCCTGGACGAAAACCTTCTCCAGAGTGCTCAGGACCTCAGACTGAGCCCGAAGGTTTACCTTCCAACAAGACAATGACCCTAAGCACACAGCTAAAATAACGAAGGAGTGGCTTCACAACAACTCCGTGACTGTTCTTGAATGGCCCAGCCAGAGCCCTGACTTAAACCCAATTGAGCATCTCTGGAAAGACCTAAAAATGGCTGTCCACCAACGTTTACCATCCAACCTGACAGAACTGGAGAGGATCTGCAAGGAGGAATGGCAGAGGATCCCCAAATCCAGGTGTGAAAAACTTGTTGCATCTTTCCCAAAAAGACTCATGGCTGTATTAGATCAAAAGGGTGCTTCTACTAAATACTGAGCAAAGGGTCTGAATACTTAGGACCATGTGATATTTCAGTTTTTCTTTTTTAATAAATCTGCAAAAATGTCAACAATTCTGTGTTTTTCTGTCAATATGGGGTGCTGTGTGTACATTAATGAGGAAAAAAAAATGAACTTAAATGATTTTAGCAAATGGCTGCAATATAACAAAGAGTGAACAATTTAAGGGGGTCTGAATACTTTCCGTACCCACTGTATATATATATATAGTTACAAAATTACATTTTGTTGCCTGGGGTCTGTGGAGACCCCAAAGACCCTGAGTGTACTTCCCAAACGAAGACCGCACAAGGGTTAAACTATGTGAGTTTTTATGCACTTTTTTTTAGTAGCAAGTCTATTGAACCATTTTCACAGAGACCTAAAGGGATTTTTTTTTATCCTCTGGTGGACAACATTAGTATTACAGCCTTCATCTATCATTCCTATGGATATAAATGGTTAATCTGTTAAAAAGTGCTGTTAGCTCCCTGAGCAAACAAATAGTAATTATGGGCCAAACCTTTTAATAACTTTTTGTCATCCACTAGATGGTGGATACTTAATTTTGTGCAAATGACAACAGCAGCCTATATGAGTTCAGCTGATTTTTTATTTTTATTTTATTTTTTTTAAAAAAAGAATGACGATGACAATGATCCAAATCACACATCTAAATCAACAAAAGAATGGCTTCAGCAAAGAAAGATCAATGGCCCAGTCAGAGGCCCAACAGATCTGAAATGTTTTTTGCAAAAACACCAGCTAGGTCAAGCTGTGCTTAAGTACTATATACATTTTAATCATGACAATCATTTTAGCATGTTCTTGAATATGGCAATGTGAATGTATTTGGTCTTGGCAAACTAGATCTGCTATGCTGCTGTGTATTATTGCTGCTTCTGCTGCTGCAGGTCAAGTATGGACTTGCTACTGCTAAAAGATACATAGACACGCTGCTGTGAGCATGCTGCTGCTGCATAAATAAATATACATAAATCCCATAGCAGATCTAGCTTGCAGCAAACAATGAACCAGACTGTTTAAATGTTGATCAAGCAATTTCATTAGCTGCAGGATCAGCAGAGGCCAATCAGCTTTTGCCATGTGGCAATGATGCAATTGCTTGCAGATTGCATGTAAAGGACCTATCAGCCTGTGCCCTCTAGAGTTTCATGACTGAACTAGATGTAATTTACAGTAACCTGTATATAATCATCCATCTGCAGGTATTAATCATGGACCTGTGATAGCTGGGGTGATTGGAGCACAGAAACCGCAGTATGACATCTGGGGCAACACAGTGAATGTCGCAAGCAGAATGGACAGCACAGGAGTGCTGGGAAAAATACAAGTAAGATAAGACAAGATATACACAACCTTATAGTACTTCTTGTTGATTTACAATCTTTAAAGTGCCTCAAGTCCTTTTGATAGATATTTGATTAGAGGTAAAGTAACTCTCCATGTAAAACCAGTGGGATTCTAGATAGAAAAATTGCTCATGCTTTGAACAATGTGCAGTGCAATGACTTATTAATCCATTTAATTCCTTTGTGTGTGTGTTTGCAGGTTACAGAAGAGACAAGTGTTATCTTGCACACTTTAGGCTACATGTGCACATGCAGAGGAATTATAAATGTGAAAGGGAAAGGAGAGCTCAAAACATACTTCGTCCACACTGAGATGAGCCGGTCTTTATCCCAGGGGAATGTAATGCCATGAATCATAGCAACACACAAGCAATGAACTGCAGACATCCACAAACAGGAATAAGAGACATTTGTAAATAATTGTGCCTAGTCTTTAGATGCACGAAATATTGGATGTATTGAAAGTGATACCATTTCTACCGTATCTCATAGGCAAGGTCTGAGCACAGGGTACTATAAATATGGTAGCAATTATTTTGTAAGAAAATCAAATATAACAAAAAGTGTTTTGATGTTTTATCACCATTCTTTTTCTTTTGTAAAAACTTCATTAAACTTTATATGTACTTGTCTTTCTGAGGGCATCTTTATTTTTATGATTGACATTAAGGGTTTTTGATATACTGTAGGGCAGATTACAGGAATAAGCTAGTACTTAAACTTTTCTGTGTGGCGTCACTGACATGCTGTGCATGATATGTGTGACATATTTACACCATTGGCGTATAGATGTAGCTTTGGACAGTAGCGCCATATCCCTATGAAAGTTGTGAATGTAATATAGTATTCTATGTTTGTATGTCTGTGTCATGTTTTCATTCATAATGAATATTTCCCTTTATATATTTCATTAACATAAGGTGCACTGTCTAGTTGCGCCTTCTATGTTAAATGGTGCTGGAACACTGCCGTCAAGTGTTTGTACATTTTCTCTATTGCATAATTGTCCCAAGTGGATCAAATATCAGCTGAAACAGCACCACAAGTAGTTTGTTTGAACTTTATATTTACCCCTTTAATGTATTAACTATTTCGTTGCAGTTGGATAAATGAAGGAGGTCCTAAAGTGGCCGTATCTTTGGCTCTAAACTGCGCACAATAACTTTTTCATTTTAAAAGTTAAGACAGAAAATGGATGGATCTTGTTGATCTAAGTGGGGTCGCAGGGATCTCAGACCATAAGCAGGGAAACACTCTGGAAAGATGGCAGGACAGTCCATCACAGGAATTTTGGGGGAAACTGGAGTACCCATGCCAACACAGAAAGGTCCCCTGGCTCAGCCGGGACTCAAACCAAGGACCTCGTTGCTGTGAGATGACAGGATGTTGGCTTAAAATGATTTTATGAAATCAAATTTCAATCATAAGATAAAGAGCTGTACAAGACCATTTCTTTCAAGAGTTTTTATTAAAATCAAGCTTTTAAAATGTCCATTCCAAATATTAAAGACAGCATACGCAAAAAATTTTCACATTTCTGTATTCTATTTTCCTGGGGACAGTTCCACAAAGCTTTAGTAACTGTGATCACAGTGACATCTCTGAATCATTTCCTGTCTCTGACATTTCAAATTTAAAGAGTTCAGAGAACTATGCTTTATTTTTAGTGATGGACAAAATTAGATTCTTTATAATTATGCATTCAAGAGATGTAGATTTCCACCAGGTGATGATTTAATTTGTTCCACTTTGAATTATATTTTTGTACGTTGCCTTTATCTGCTTTAGAGCTGGTGTAACTAATAATACTAATAATATTTTGCTTTAGATATACATAAAAAAATAAATAAAAAAAAAAGCATTTTCATTTTAAATGAATGCATTTTTCTTGTTGTGGACCTGTAGAAATTTACTTGCACATTGATATATTAGCTATTTGTATTTTATTTAGCTATTTTAATTACAATGATCTCATGCTGTGTAAAAGTTTAAATTCTTCATACTGTTCATAAAATTCTCTTCATCATTAGCTAAGTCGATAATGAGAAGCTCCCACGAGAAGACACTCACATTGTCTTCATGTTTCATGTGACAATGTAATTTCTTGAGAATTAATTACAAATTTATTTGAATTTGTCAACTTGCAATCAATACAATAACCCAATTATGAGTTTGTTTCGGTGACTGTGAATAAACCATATATGGACAATGGCTGCATCCAAAATCTTATACTCTCTTGAGTAGGTATTTATTTTTAAGTACTTTGTGAGTGCTAAAAAAAAGTATGCTTCATATAGTATGTGTGCAATATGAATGTAATCTGGACACACTATATTCGCCATGTTGTCATTATCACTTCGCTGGCCATTCATAAATTCTCTCCTGCTGCCTCATGGGATAGTAAAGTGCCCATTGTATGCACACTTCAGAATCTTGTCTAAACTGAAGTAGTTGGTCATTTGGGTACTTTTAGTCTACTCTTTTATGAGCACTGTGAGTTAGGACATACTTTTTTGTCACATACTGTTTTTTGCCTGAAGTAGGTGATTTTGGATGCAGCCCATGTCTCTTTAGCAGAAATGAAAAATAACTCAGAATCTTAAAATCATTTTCTGACAGTTTTACACCTGTTATACTGCATCCCAGAATAAATGGTGTTTGCTGAAGAGGTTGAAATTGGGCTTAGGTGAATCTCTTCCACAGCTCAAACCAACCTTGACTTGTACACACGAGACTGTTTACTGTAGGACAAGCATGAATACGCTTCAGCTGGGCTGTTAATCAGCAGGCTTACATTTGGCCTTTAATCCACAGGTTCATGCATTTAAAGACGAGACACAGCAGATGGTCTTGAGAGGCACTCAGAAAACCATATGACGATGTACAACTTGACAATATTTATGATGGTTTAGATCGCAAGACTCCTGCTGCGATTCTTAGAAACCTTATGTATGGTTTTATAGAGAGCTGTACATGTTTTTATTCAGGTGATCAGGGTAAACATCAGTAAAAATACAGAAAAAGATAAGAAAGCCATCAGTGGACTTTTGTATTCAGTAATTTAAAAAGATGATTATTGGTCACACTTTAGATTAGGGTCCAATTCTCACTATAAACTAACTATTAAATACGACTTTTGCCTCAATACACTCATAATTACTGCTTATTATATTAATACTGTTAGTAATTACTGTTAGTAAGTTAGTTGTTAAGTTTAGGTGTTGGGTAGGATTAAGGGATGTAGAATATGGTCTTGTAGAATAAGGCATTAATATGCTTTATAAGTAAATAAGAAGCCAATATCCTGTAATATGCATGTTAATATAAGCAGCTAGTTCATAGTAAGAATTAACCCTAAACTAAAGTTTGACCTGATTATTTGACGTCACACAGGAGGGCCACTCCTCTCAGGATCCAGTATTCTGGAAGGTGACTGGTTCTCAGGTCAACAGCTGCGATGTAGTTCAGGTCTGTTCGAAGAGGTTTCTTATATATTGGACTTGAATACAAGCGAGCATCTTTGACACCTAAGAAAAGATAACGATTAGGTATTATATACAAAATGAATGCAATGTTTTGCATGCTTTTACTACAAAAACATCAATTGAAGCTTGTTTCCACCACGGAATAAAAAGTAGGGTAACTGCTTCCTTTTCCATCTCATTCTGACTTTTATTTTTCTCAACTTTTTTTTTTGTCGCAATTCTGACTTTATAACTCGCAATTACAGAAAAAAAAGTCATAATTGTGAGTTTATATGACTAGCATACACTAGCATTCTACTATTTTAGCCAAATATAGATATAGTTAGAAGTGGCTGGTTATAGGTGGTAATCTAGGATTATTCTTTAACCAAAAACTGTATACTGGAAATGAATCCTATAGTTGATGTGACAGACTTTGAACTATAATACTGGGTCCACAAAAGGGTGCCACACAACATGCCACTTTTTTAGTTTTCATCTCTTCCTTGTTATTTATTTCTGATGGAACTTCAGAAGGTTATCCATCTGTTTTAAATGGCATTTTGTTGTTCTCCTTATTTTAAATAATTCCCTTACAGTTTTACCAAATGTTTGCTGTTTGTCTTTGCATTTTAAAGTATTGAAGGATTCGTAAAGGGATAGTTCACTGGAGCGACAGCCAGTGGACAGCATTCGACGTACGTCCAAAAAGCTTTAACTTCCGCAACATAGTACACAATGCCATGACATACTACACAATGACATGGCGTACAACGTGTAGTTGTTATTTTACTTGATAAAGTTTTAAATAAGGATACTTGTCTAACACAAACGCATCGATTTGCTTCAGGAGGCCTTTATTAACCCCCTGGAGTCATATGGATTCAGTTTTTTATGGATGGATGCATTTTTTTTGTCTTCAGAATTTGGATTACCATTCACAACCACAACCATTATAAACCTTGAGTAAATCATGGGATAATTTTCATTTTTTGATGAACTATCCCTTTAAAGCATTATTAAAGTATTCTATTTATATATAAAACTCACCATTGTTCTCTGCGTACATCCTGACCACAGGCATCATCTCAAACAGTACTTTGGGTTTGGAATCAATGAGCTTGCAGTTCCTGCGGTCCCATCCGGCCCCTTCCAGGTAAAGGCCATAGACATACACCCCCTCTGAAGGAGGCTGTGAGATGTCATCCTTCATCCATTTAGTAACTTCATTACACAGAACCATACGGTCCAACGCCCACCCCTTGTTAGCACGAGTGATCTCCTGTCAAGTTAGTGATATGATTAATGTGTAGATCTGCTTGTAACTTATTACAAAATAACTCAAAATAAATGAAATAATATAACTGAAAAGAATAAAAAAGTGTGTGTGTGTAAGCACACAAAACGTGCTGCAATTCCACTCAAACCGGATTAAACGCCTCCTTCAATTAAAGCGACAGATCCATACAGCTTGCATGAAACAAGATTCTTTTAATTAATATTGGGCACCCATCCTGTTTTCTGTTCTGTTGTGTTTCTGTATATATATACAGTGCTCTCCACAAATACTGGCAACCTTAGTAAATATGAGCAAAGGCGGCTTTGAAAATAAATCTGCATTGTTTATCCTTTTGCTTTTTCATTAAAAAAAATCACAAAATTCTAACCTTTCATCAAAGTAAAACAATTGAAAGTGGGGGGAAACTCACATTATGAAAAAAATGTTTTTCTCCAATACATGTTGGCCACAATTATTGGCACCCATAGAAATTATTATGAGTAAAATATCTCTGAAGTATATTCCCATTCATATTTACATTTTTTAGCACACCAGGGTGACTAGGTGCATGAAATTTTCCAGCCATGACTTCCTATTACACAGAAGAACAAATATGTGTAAACACAAAAGTCAAATTCCCTTAATCATTCATCACAATGAGAAAAAACAAAGAATATAGTTCTGATGTGCAGCAAAAGATTGTTGAGCTTCACAAAATAGAAAATGGCTATAAAAAAAAAACGCTAACCCATTGAAAATCCCCATTTCCATTATCAGGGCAATAATTAAGAAGTTCCAATCAACTAAAAATGTTACAAATTTGCCTGGAAGAGGACGTGTGTCTAAACCGTTCTAATGTGCGGTGAGGAGGAAAGTTTGAGTGGACAAAGACTCACAGCTGGAAAATTGCAGAGATTAGTTGAGACTTGAGTCTCAGAAAGCCTAAAAATCTGCTTCTCCTAGAAATCTTATAATGGGCAGTGATTGGATCTTCCATCGGGACAATGATCCAAAACAAACATCAAAACCAACACAAAAATGTGTCACTGAGCACAAAATGAAGCTTTTGCCATGACCATCCCAGTCTCCTGACCTGAACCCTAAAGAAAATGAGTGGAGTGAACTGAAGAGAAAAAGCACTAACATGGAGCTGGGAATCTGAAGGATCTGGAGAGATTCTGTATGAAGGGATGGTCTCTGATATCCTGTCAGGCATTTTAGAAGAAGACTTAGAGCTGTTATCTTGGGAAAAGGACGTTGCAATAATTGGGTGCCAATAATTGTGGCCAACGTGAACTAGAGAAAAACATTTATTTCATAATGAGCTTTTCCAATGGTAGGTTAGAATTTTGTGATTTTTTTTTTTAAATGAAAGATCAAAAGGATAAACAATGCAGATTTATTTTCACAGCCACCTTTGCTCATATTTACTAAGGGTGCCAATAATTGTGGAGGGCACTGCATATATATATATGGTAACACTTTAGTATAGGGAACATGTATTCACTATTAACTATGACTTTTCCCTCAATAAACTCCTAATTTACTACTTATTAATAGTTAGTAAGGTAGTTGTTAGGTTTAGGTATTGGGTAGGATTAAGAATGTAGAATAAGGTCATGCAGAATAAGGCATTAATATATGCTTAATAAGTACTAATAAACAGCTAATATTCTTGTAATACGCATGCTAATAAGCAACTAGTTAAAAAGCCCTAAAATAAAGTGTTACCATATATATATATATATATATATATATATACAGTGCCCTCCATAAGTATTGGAACAGTAAAGACAAAATTGCTGTTAGCTGTGGTGTCAAGACATCTATAAATATGATTAAAAGATTAATATGAGGCAGAAGTACAGAATGTCACATTTTGTTATTGACTGTTTCAACACAAAATTTTACCAACTAAGAAGTACAGCACTTTTAGAGTTTCATCCCTCTGCCTAATGTGAGCATAAGTATTGGGATGGTTTAATATAGCAAATGTAAAAGTTTAAAAGCTAATATTTAATTGTAAATCCCTTGCAAGCAATCACAAGACTCTTGGTTTCACACTTTAAAATGCTTTTCCAGGCTTTTAATACAAACATTTTCAACAGTTGCTTGTTTTGGGGAGTTTCTGCCTTTAGTCTATTCTTCAGCTGATGAAATGCTTGTTCAATAGGATTTAAATCTATAGACTTGGCTAATCTAAGACACAAAATTTCTTTACCATGATAATCTCCTTGATTGAGTTGGCAGTACTAGTGTTTTGGGTCATTGTCCTGTTGCCAAATGAAGCACTTTCCAGTGAGTCTGGTGGCATTTTCTTGAACACTGGTAGGCAAGATTATTTTGTACACTTCTGAATTAATTCTTCTGCTGCCATCATTGAATAAGAAATCAATAAAGATGAGTCAGACATGCATGCCCATGACATAACACTACCTCCACCATGATTTCCAGATGAGGTTGTATGCTTTGGATCATTTGCAGTTAATTTTTTTCCCCACACTTGTCTCATCTATCCATAAAACTCTGTTCTAAAATTCTACTGGCTCATCTCTGTGTTTTTGCAGATGTTTGATCTTGCTGTGTATCCTCTGTAATTCTGTTGGTAAAGTCTCCTGTGAACAGCAGAGTTTTTTTTTCATAGCCCCTGTCATTTGTCTATCATCAACTGCTGTTGATTTTCTCAACTGACCTGGTCATTGTCGGTTGCTGAAGCTTGCCAGTGGTATCTATCTTTTTCAGAACATTCCAAACTGGACATTCCAAGTCAATCTCCCGATTTAAATCCTATTTAACAAGCACTTCACCAGCTGAAGAGGAGACTAAAGGCAGAAACTCCCAAAAACAAGCAACCATTGAAAATGGCTGTATTAAAGGCCTGGAAAATCATTTTAAAGTGTGAAACCAAGATTCTGTTGATGTTTATGGGTCACAGACTCGCTCCTGTGATTGCTTGCAAGGGATTTACAATTAAATATTAGCTTTTACACATTTACATTTGCTTTAAGTTAAATCGTCCCAATACTTATGCTCACATTAGGCAGAGGGATGAAACCGTAAAAGTGCTGTACTTCGTAGTTGGAGAAACATTTTGTGTGTAAACAGCCAATAATAAAATGTGACATTCTGTACTTCTGCCTCATATTAATCTTTTAATCATGTTTATAGATGTCTTGACACCATAGCCAACAGAGCAATTTTGTCTTTACTGTCCCAATACTTACAGAGGGCACTATATATATATATATATATATATATATATATATATATATAATATAAATAATCAAGCATTTTTAGCTCTGACTGATATGAAGCATCTGGGTTATTTCCCTAAGTTTATTCTCAGAGCTGCAGGTGCTGGCACAGAAACACAGCTGAGAACAAAAAAACAGGATGTGTGCCCAAAATTAATTAAAAGAATCCTGTTTCATGCAAGCTGTTTACCCCCAAGACATTAGCTAGAATGCACCCCACTGTGCTGTTCCCTCACAGCCCAAAACACTTCTAAACTCACTATTATTGATTCCTTTAGGGATAACATGCATTTGGAGACTAATCTTCCACTCAAACATGTATGTTTAAAAACATTCAGAAGCCCAAACTGAGCAAAAAGATGCAATTAGTGCAGTTGCTGATATTTATATGACCAAAAAGTATTGAAATTCTGAGAGATGATAATCAGTTTTGGAGGTAACTTGAGTTACGTAATCATATTACTTTTTCAAGTAAATAGTAAAGCAACGCATTGCTTTTTCAATTTACAACAAAATATCGAAGTTACTTTTTTAAATAAGTAACACAAGTTACTTTTTCACATTTATTGACTGACAGCTTTCCTATCCCCATGTTGAGAGAAATAAAGTCCACAGGTGTTGTGTGCGCTGTGTAAACATAATTTGTTTTCTAGGCCCTTTTTGGTGTTGTGCTAAATATTTGTATTAAGATCTCTTGTAATAGCGTTCACATTCTTTTATTCGTGTCTCATTCATCCAGCACGTAGTTCTGCTGATAAAAGCATCGCACATGGTTTTAAATGGGATTTTCCGTGGCATGTTGCTATGCGATGGATTAATGATGCATAACAGTCACACCTGTTATCTGTTGTCCTGGATTGATTAACAAAAAATGTGTCGAAAATGTATGTGTTCTTTTGAATAAGCCATGTAATATACTTTATGTATTTAATCTTACTTTATTAACCAGTGTCTTTGCTGCTGACCTTCAATGATCTAATTCTAACACTGCAAAACAATGATAATTAAGTATGTACAAATAAACGTTCCCTTAAAATCATGATGCATCACATTTGATACACAATTTTAACATGGGTTTATTTGATTATCCATAAATCATGTTTTAGAAAAACCAAGTTGCTTCCACTAAGTGTTTATCTTGAAATATTGCTAACAGCATAAAAATTATCCTTGTGTTTTCTTTATAAAAATCAATGGTTGAATACCACTTACCATTACCATTACTTGCTAAAAAAATATAAACTCAGAGGGCAGCAGGCATGTTAGATAGTGTTGGTTGTTGCAGCAAAGTTTTGATCATGTTGATAATTTGAAGGCCTTAGAAATTTGATTATCAAATATACATACAAAGATACTCTAGGGTTAAAGTCTACCTCGTAAAGGACAAAATTAAAACTTGTTGTAGAGGAAAACAGATCAACAGATCAGGAGGGAAATGAGTACAAGTATACATTTAGCAGAAGTGTTCATGTGATAGTTACCCACCTGTCTCATAGCTGTCAGGAAGCCCTGTGGGTTGAAGAAGCCTGTCATCCAAAAACAGTTGGGTCGTCCCTCAAAAATCCAAGAGTGGAACTGCCGGTTACGCTCCAGCAACTCTGTGAACCAAAACCCCAATGTTGTAGAAGCCCAGGAGGCCTGCATACAGACACACACACACAGTGACACTTAGCAAATCCAGATCTTTCAGAGATGCTTGAGGCATATGGCTCATGGTTGAACTCCAGCCAACACACACAGATACACACAAGATAAGGTTTTCACCCTGCTCTGGGCTGTTAAGCACTAATGACTAAAAAAACACCATAAAGTAGATCAAAGAGCTCTTTATGTGAAGATTTTAATGTCAAATATGTCTTTACACAAAAAAAGATAATAATTATGACAATGACAGAGGGAAAGATTTTTAGTGAATAACAACTTAATGTCTGTTCTCAGTACAGAATGTTGTTGTATGGCTTCAGAAGACTTGGAATATAGACTACTTTTATATGATTACTTTTATGGTGCTTTTATTTTGATGTTTTTGTCTTTTTTGCCAGGAAAAAGTATAAACATTCCTCAAAATTTCCCTTTTTGTGTTCCAAGGAAAACGTTTCATACATTTAGCTTGAGACAAAAAGACCATGGATATGCTTTGAATAGACCTACACAGTGTGAAAGTACAAGATAGAGCATATACATGGACAAACAAATGCAACAGGCACTTTAAATTCACACGTAAACGCATGTGTGCACATGCAGGGTAAGTTACAGCCTGATTGCTATTCAGGAGGCATTTTCAATTAGCTCATGATTTGCTCAGCTTGAGTAGCATATGAAAAGCAGAGTTAAATAAAGCTGTTGTGCTGCAGTTGAGATGATGAGGTGTTTGAGAAACTTGAGCCCAACACCTCTGGGTTTGACGTTTCACATTCAAGATGATGCACTGGTCCTTAGATCCAGTAACCATTTCATCACAGCTCATAAAAGCTTAACAATACAGTTTACAGGACAATCATTACAATACATAATTTTATAAACTAAAGGGAACATATACGGGAACATAAGTACAAACACTGTGTTGATTTCAAAATGTAATTTATAAAACACATAAATAGCTCCAAAATCTTATGATCTATGCTAAAAAGTGTAGTTAAATAGTCCAATTGGTATATGGGTCGTTACGGGTCATTTTTTTGTCCAAAGGCCTTAATAATAATAAAAAACAAAGATATGACATCCAAAGTATGTAAGGTAGTACAACTTGATCACTTTTATTGAATCCAAAAGGTTTTAATTATATTTTGCTACACATAAAGGTATTTTAAAGATTTTGAAGTATCAAAAGGTTTAACCATCCAAAGGCCAATACAGCCAGTTCATTACTGATTAAAATATCTTAAAATGTAATAAATGTATATATTTTTTATTCTGGCATGATTTTATAACATCATATATCAACATAGTGCAAAACAGTATTAAAATTATGTGTAGAAGTCATTGCTTTTTATGAGAAAGAATGTCCAGAAAAATTTACTTCATTAATGTAATTCGGAGTAACCAGTATAGAGGGTAACTAAGGCTCTCTTAACTATATGAAAAGTTTATGTTTTCACTTGCTCATATGCATGTCTCAAAACATCAGGTCATTAGGTACAACCGCTATAAAACATGGAAAATGTTGTAATATTTTAAAAACTTGTACTAAATATAAAACGCTAACTAGCTAGCTAGCTACATATCAGCCTGTTAGCACTGTTTGAAAATATCGTCATTCGGTATAACCAAAAGTGTCGTTCGGTAAAACCGAAATTTTGGTTAAACCGAATTACTTTTTTGGTGACAAATTTTGTCCACCTTGTAAAAAATGACAAAAGCAGTGTTAATTGATTATAAAAACCACATAATCTCATCGGTAACACTTCAAAATTAATTATATCTCCATTAGGTTTTTTTTTTACTTTTAAAAACCTTATTCGTGAAATTTAAAATGTCACATAAAATTTGAACAATTTCTTTCATTTTTGGCAAGCAAAGTGCTGCACTCTTCACAGTTTAAATTAAAACATGGATGAAATATTGTGTGATAATGTGATACTTCTTAAAAACAATGTTTTAATAAACTGTATTGATATTATTGTTGTCGTTACTTTGAGAAGTACAATAGTAATATATTTCCTTCATAATTTCTTTAAATTAAACTGAAATTTTATTTTGGCAGGTTGTAGTGAAGACCTTTTTCTGTATGTATCTGGTGATTGTTTTATCAAATGAAATGGTGACAGTCTTGTGAAGTGAAGTTCTTGTGAAGTGTCCTCATATAGTGAAACGGCAGACACTGAAAGCACCTCAAGCGTCACGCGTCCTTGAATATGTGTAGTAGTCAAAACTGTGTTTCTCATTTACACATGCAGAACATATTTAAATGGCATCATATTTAAATAGCCATATCATAATTTGATTAAGTGTATGGCCATACTTAGTTCCCTGTCGAAAGGGAACTCGAGCTGCGTCAGAGCGCTAGGGGAACAGCCTCCGCGGGAACCGGTGTCTGAAACACATATCCAATCTTGGCGATATCATATTGACCAGCGACAGCCCATGACATCATAACAATGCAACCCACAAATATATAAGGGGTGGCCAGATAACATTTCATCCTCTTTTCATCTTCAGGGACTGTTTTGTGTGAAACACTATCGTGGCAATTATGAAACGCACAGAGTATCTAGTACTGTAGTGTACTGTTGTGTTTTCCTAAGTTAAGAATGCTCTGTTCTCGTCTGGCTCTCTTTTCGAGGGAAGAGAGCTCAGCATCTGGACCTGGTGGTTCGGGTCCCGCTCACGCTGAGGCAGAGCAGAGACTCAGATCATGGGGCTCTTAGATGGAGCTCGCTGAACAGTTTGAGAGGGGTGTGACCGCTCACGCAATTAGGCGGCTCGCATCCTGTCGCATGCCTACTTTATGGTGTCATCTGCATCCTCGGGTCCAGTGGCGAGTGCACTTCCAGCCATGGAGGATAGAGAGGGTGAGTTTACTGAATCCTGTCAGCCACCCTGTCTCACATATGCTGAGCTGTTGTAGATTATGGAACGCGCAGTTGCCATGGCAGCGCGTTAGGGTTCGAAAAGGCATGATGATTGGTTTCTCTCTGGCCATAATCCTACAGCTCAAGTGAGTTTTTCATTCCTTCCTGACCTGCATACTGAGGTTGATGAGGCATGGAAGAATGCCAAGAGATATTTTGAGAAAAAAAACAAAAAAACTGATATATTTCAAATGTTTATTTCTTTTAATTTTGATGATTATAACTGACAACTAAGGAAAATCCCAAATTCAGTATCTCAGAAAATTAGAATATTACGTAAGACCAATACAAAGAAAGGATTTTTAGAAATCTTGGCCAACTTTCACTTGTACCAAGTACCATTTAGGTGTTCTTAGGCGAGTGTGCTGGTTTTTGCTTATTGTATGTTCTCTGGTGAGACCACACTCTTTTGTATTTCTCTTTATTAGCGAGTAAGCTGGCCTCCTCCCACTTGAGAGTGGTTTTGAGGCCGCTGCTCTGTTGCAGGATGGCCCTCTTCAGGCCACTTGATAGCCACCTCAGGGTATAGTAGTTTGTTTCCTCTCCTATAGGTTTGGAGGGCTGTTTTTGCAGAGATGAGCACTTTGACTTCAGATAGATTAAATGTCTAGCGTCGGCCCACTGGGCCGCCTGACATTGTTACCTGGTTAGCGTCACTCATCCTAAGATTAATTTAGGATGGCTAAGGCTTTTATGGTATTTTTAGACACCTTAGCTGTGTCATTTTGAGTGAATTTGCCTCCTCTCAGCTGAGAGTTGTTCTGTAGAGGCCGCTGCTCTGAGGAGCGCCAGGTAGATCTATGCGTTATGGGCTGGCTCTCACCCGGGCTGCCCTGATAGCTGGCCTAGGCTAGTGCTAGGGATGAGGGCAGTCTGTTAAACATTCCTGCCTCTGACCCCACATTAGGTGAGTGTAGGTTCCCTTTTGTATCCCTAGTGCTGGCCTCCTCTCATTTGAGAGTCGTCTGGCCAAGGCCTGCCCTTCTTCTGCATAGTGCAGATTGGTGTAGAGGCAGAATAGATAGGTTTCCTTTTCTATTTTGTGATTAGTAAATGCCTTCGCTAGGCTCCTCTTAAGACATTCAAGCATTAGGTTGATAGTAGGTGGCTTTCCTATGAAAGGCCCCCATTCCCCTGGGGCTGAGTACAGATATCATTTCTGTCATGAGTAGAGTCTTGGTGGTTGGCCTCCTCCCTGGTACGTCTCATGGTCAGACAGATAGTGTGAGAATCTGGCAACCAGCTATTGTTTGTTTTCAGTTTGTTGGCCTTAGCAGGCCGCTCTGAGAATTAGCAGGCTTTGGACAGCTAGCTAGACTTGCAAATAGGTAGTTGGCCTTGGCAGGCCTCCCTGAGACTGCACGCTACTATGTGTTGCTGGCTTGGCTAACCTAGCTCAACTTCGTATTCTAGCCTATAGCTTGGTCGACCTAATAGGCATGCCATGGCAGCCACACATTTAGCCAGTGAACGTTTGCCATCGAGATGTTTGGCCTTAGTAGGCCCCTCTGAAGGCGAATTCCCCATAGTATGGTTACTTCTCTGCCAGTCAAGACTCAATACCAGGTAGTTGGCCACTGTTGGCCTCGCTGATGCAAGTCCCCAGCAGTTGGATATCGGTCAGCAAGGTCTTGTTGTCAGGTGGTTGGCCTTTCTGGCCTCCCTGAGACTGCACGCTACTATGTGTTGCTGGCTTGGCTAACCTAGCTCAACTTCGTATTCTAGCCTATAGCTTGGTCGACCTAATAGGTCGAGCTTGTATTCTCCTTATTCTGAGGGTAGGTTTGAGTACTTAGCTCCCTAAGTCTGGTCAGAGGTTGAAGGCTTCCCTCTAGGCCTCCCAGTTAGATCAGCTCTAGGCTGTGAGCATTCCCCTCATGAGGGTTCCTTTTTAGAGTGCACAGCCTCCTTAACACCTTGAAACATAGGTGCTTTGTAGATCCTAGGATCGAGCAGAGTAACTCCCCTCACTTGCAAGGGTCAATAGCACTTCGCAGAGTCCTGCTCTCCAGGATGCCTGTCTCTAAGATCCGGTCTAAATTGGTCTACTGCCCTTTCTGCAGTCCCTCTTTCTGGATGTCTCTTCGTAAGACTTCTGTGTCTAGAGACTCTGTTTCTGAGGAAACAGACAGGTTGTTGGCAGACCAAGTTACTAGTTCAGCTAGAAGCCAGGTCAGCCTCCCTGGTGGCATTCGGGGTTGACTTCATTCCCCTGAGAAGTGACTGGATGTGGTGCCTTTGGGCCCCCTAGCCACGCTCCCTAAAAAGGGACCCCTTCTGTTGAAGTTGTTGGTTCCAGGCCTTTGTGCGGCCTGGCAGGCCTTCATATGTAAAATATGGAGGCCGCTTTGAGGCTTATAGCTGAGGCTTTGATCGTTGGGATTGCTGTCACTGACAGCTCATTTGTGACCCATACAGTGAGTGGGTCTGGCGTTTCATTTGAAATTGCTTGATTCTGACAGTTGTCTCTGCCATACGTTGGGATGCACTCCCCTCAGCATGGCGGCGTGGGTATATCGTTTCCCTAGCGCTCTGACGCAGCTCACATTCCCTTTCGAAAGGGAACGTCTCAGGTTACACATGTAACCATGGTTACCTGTGAACAGGGAACGGGACGCTGCATCTTTTAGCCATGCCTCAGGGCCCGCCTCATTCTGAGGGTGGGTTTGAGTACTTAGCTCCCTAAGTCTGGTCAGAGGTTGAAGGCTTCTCTTGAGGCCTCCCAGTTAGATCAGCCCTAGGCTGTGAGCATTCCCCTCATGAGGGTTCCTGTTTAGAGTGCACGGCCTCCTTAGCGCCTTGAAACATAGGTGCTTTGTAGATCCTAGGATCGAGCAGAGTAACTCCCTTCGCTTGCAAGGGTCAATAGCACTTCGCTGAGTCCTGCACTCCCCTCAGCATGGCAGCGTGGGTATATCGTTCCCTTAGCACTTTGACGCAGCTCGAGTTTCCTTTCAAAAGGGAACGTCTCAGGTTACGCATGTAACCATGGTTCCCTGTGAACAGGGACTGAGACGCTGTGTCTCTTAGCCATGCCTCGGGGCCCGCCTGCTTACAGTCCTTTCCTTTTCATGACATGTTATCTGGGTGCCCCTTATATACTTGTGGGTCGCATTGTTATGATGTCATGGGCTGTCGCCGGTCAATATGATATTGCCAAGATTGGATATGTGTTTCAGACACCGGTTCCCGCAGAGGTGGTTCCCCTAGCGCCTAGAGTTTATATGTGAGTAAAAGCCTAAATTAAATCTGTTCATCATAAAAAGCGATCTAGTCTTTTCAGAAAATTTGGACTACACCACTCAATTCATATGGATTAGTTTTCCGATCACTTTATGAAACTTTTATGAAAATTTGTGTTCCGAAGATGAGCGAAAGTCTTAAACAAGGAAATAATTGCACAATAAATGAATTGGGACATTCATAGCTACACTAGCAAATTTGGCTCGTAGCTCATTATTTAAAAAAACCCCTTACCAACAGCGTTTGTGTTTTTGGTGTGTACATTGTATTTCCAATACATTTCACACATGAAAGGCAAGCAATGGCTTCTAACCTTTTTCCAGCGTGCGGGTATTCGGGCATCATACATGCAGTCCAGTGCATCTCGCAGGTTCTCGCTCATTATGATGGTTCCATCGATGGCCAGCTTCAGGTCACTTAGCGTGTTCCTGACCAGAACAATCACTCTCTGCATGCGATCAATCTCTTGCCGCAGGAAAATGTTCATGGGCTGGAGGGGACCCATGCTCATCAATCTCTCTCTGACCTGGATAAATGAAGCAATTTGAATGAATAATGAAGGACGTAGTTTTCTACAAGTGCTTAGCAGTGTAAGCCATTCACTAAGGCTGTACTGTGCCCCGGCTGTGTAATTTACTAGTTTGTGCTATCTGCATTATTTTTTATGTCAATCAGGTAACGGAGACAATAACAAATATTAGCATTGATGCAGTTTGCATAGGTGCAACTTCTCAATTTGTGTCCTAGTGCTAGGCTTTGAAGGATGCAGCAGACTACTGAAATCTGACGTACTTTACTGCTTCACCACCATGATCTACACTCCCAAATTGTCTCTTTTAAATGACAAAAGTGTTTTTTTTATACCACACATCTGGACAATATATCCAGTTGTAAAACTCTTCTCCATCAATTACATGGTTTCCTGCTGCCATGAACAACAGAAAATGTACACAAACACTCTTTTCAATGAAATTCAGTTTACTGCCAGCTTTGTGTGGTGATAGCTTAATGTAAAGTGCATCATGACATAATTGGCAACACATTTCACATCTGGTTAAACAGGACGGTAGGTGCAGAAGGCACAATGTTTTATGTAGAAAGTCGTTCTTTTTGCTATTGTTATTAATAATAGAGTTTCAAAATTGCCAGAAAGCAGGGCATGGGTTTTAAATATTTTAGAAAAAATCATGATTGAGACAAATCTGCTTCTCTGCAGTCTGCTGTGAGAGATAATGAAAACAAAAAGCCCATGTAAACCCTAAGGCACGTTTTTCCCTGCTGCTTGTTAATTGGCGGATAATCAGAGGGGAGTAGCAGCCAATTACTGCCTATATGTTTCATAAGCACCTGCAGTTGGGTTTTAGAACATTTGTAAGTTCCAAAAAAAGACAAATGCATTAGCACAGACAGTCTGTGACCTCACCACCATCCGTCAACCCTGAGAATGTCCCCTCAGGACTCGAGCTCCAGACAGCAAAGGCCATTTGCTCCCATTGGGCTCTGAGTTCTCTCTATCAACTAAAAATTTTGCTGCATCACTGTTGCCCAGTCTGAAGCTTTACCTCGAATGGTACAAAATCTGGAGGCAGTTTCTCCAGCATGTCATCTGCTAGCCGACCCACAATCGCCTCCCTGGTCTCTCCCCCTCCACTGGAGCTGTCCTTTGGTTGGATACTCAGGATAGTGTCTAGTACATCCTTGGCAAGTTTGCTTTGGTAGGTGATGTCTGCATTTGGGTGGAGGCCGAAAACCTCAGGGGTGTCATATGTTGGGAGACCCTTCAGAAGACAAAAAAGAAAATAATTCTTAGTCCTAGTTAAAGGAATGTTTTGGGTTCAGTATGAGTTATGATGCATACAAAGAGTAATTATTTTGATTTGTCCCTCAGTTAAAGCAAAGCACCTTGGTGTAAACATGAATGTAATTGTCATGACCATGTAAAGCTGGTAAACTTTTATTATTCACACAAGGATACAAGAAAAGGAATAGGAATCTAAATTTATATAGGTGAAAAATATGTTCAAAATAACTAGTAAATCCACCTAAAAAGTGTTTAAAAGGACAATTAAGCTCTATACACTTTTTTTTTTTGTTTTAAAACAAAGTGTTTTAAACATGTATAATATCCACATTTCTCCTTTTAAATCTCCAAAGTCGACAATTTACTTCTTGTATAAGAGTCAAAAAATGTCTGGTCAACAAAGTCATGCCACAAATGCGTTTGTGCGTAACTTGTATTAAATTCAAAATATTCCTTTAAAATTTATCTACAGAGACGTCTGGTCATATTCCATTGAGGACATGGACACTAAATCTGAGTTGAATTTTCTAAGACCATGTCAGTGTTTTTTTTTTTTTTTTTTTTTTTTTTTTTTCAAAAGCTCCAAAAGGATAAAATAATAATAATAATAATAATACTTTGACCCCCTGTAACCTTCCATTCTCTCTATTCTTTAATGTCTCTGCTGCAGCAAACTGCAGTCCTCACTCTGCAAACCTTTCATTTCTGTAACAGTACAAATAAACCGATTGTGTTAAATACACAATAAATACACAATAACTAGGTTCATTATCAATAAATCCAATTAGTTTAAATCGAATTCATTATAACTAACAGTATTTTGGCTTGTTTCACAGCTAGACATATTTAAACCATGTTCATACTTTTAAACAGATTAAATTAAATTCATATTTAAATGACTACAAGCTATTATAATAATTTCATTTTGAAGATATGTTTATTTAAATAAAATCAAATAGATGCAATTACTTAATAAACTATGCTAACTTTTGAGTGTATAAAGGTCCATTTTTTTTATTCTGAATTTAAATAGTCTAATAATAAAGTGATATGTGTCTTGCAATAAATAATCACATGATATCAACAACCATTATGAGAGCTCACATTAGCTAGGAAAGCATCTTGTATCAGTTTTAATAAATGGATGAATGTTTTCCCACATCTCTCTTCCTTTTTAAAGAGCAATCATCATTAAAGATGTTTATTAGTTGATTAACACATGCATACATCTTTGTGTACCAGCAATACAAGTTATCTCGCATTATACATTTATCCATCATAATCTTCATTCAACAAAAGCTTCCTGTAAACAACATGTGCTTGGAGATTTTACACTGAACAGCTGAATGTAAGCTAGCGGGACATGCATTTTTTCTCCCTTTATTCTTTTTTGAAGCAAAACAGCTTACATGTTTCTTCAGAAGCTTTTGTGTGTGGTTTCATTCACTAATGGTGATAAGCTCATTGCGTGTTATATACTGTTATATGCTGTGGCGTGTACGCTGTGAGTGCACAGACCAGCTCTTACAACCATGTCTGAGAGAATCATCCTGCTGTGAGTTGGGGCAAAAAACATCCATCACAATCAGCTCAGACAGAATAAAGATCAGCTGTACTCTGCCGGCAGCTGTACTATTTCTCTCATGAGGACATGCTTTACATGACTCACTGGCATTAATGTACAACAGGAATAAGGCTGGTTATGTTCCTCTTGGCACCAAAATGGATATTATGAGGTAGTGTATATATGTAGCTTTGATTGAACTGTACTATTTTCATGGCTGATGAATCAGCTTTATTAACTGTGTTTGTTATGTCACAGTTGATGAAAGATGGGCCATTTTTTGTTGTTCTCATTGTTTTTATTTTTAAGTATAAAAATGCATATTATTATTATTTTTTTTAACTTTTCTTTTGGTCTTCAGATAGTTTACTTTTTGTCAGCATGCACAAACTGTGCCAGATGCGACTTGGGTCATGAATATTAATTACTATGTTATGTTCACCCCAACTCATTTGCTGAAAGGAGGATGATGGTAGGTCTGTATAGTGGTACCATTTACTGTCTGCACATTTGTCAGACTTCTGAGAGAGAGGAAAATAACAACTTGCACTAAAGCTAAAATGAACACCTTTGTAAAGAAAATATACTTGAAATTTACATTAACAGCTTATAAATGTAAATGTAATTCTGCTTATACACTTCTATCGCAAAGGTAATTTGCATTATGCAAAGCTGTTGAATAATTTATCTCTTGAGGAGTTGCAGTGAATTTGTTTCTGTTTGGAGCAATTTGTTACATTACCTGGCATTATTTTAGTATTTTAATGTTGTTGTTGTTTTTTAAACTAAATATTGGTACTCAGTAACAGCCCACAGTGTTGTAATACATCAAGGTCTATCTGCCAACACAGTCTCACCTCAATTTCTCACCTCCATCTAAAGTGACAAAACCTGTAGAATAAATAGTACTGACTCCAAAGAAAGAGACTGAGAGTTTCATTGGAACATTCTATCTCACCTGAACGTATTGGAGATACTGGTCCACACTATTGCATCTAGGTATGCAGTAGCCTTTGTAGAAGTGGAAATCAGGGCTGAACATGTTCTCATTGAACCACACCTTCGCAAATGTGTTTAAGAGGCGCTTGTCATAGTCATCAGTCACCCTACCACCATACTGGATCTCACCGATCATGTATCGTACAGTGTTCCAAGACACGCCCTGTAAAAATACTCATTCAAATTAAAATGCCAGGTGCTGAATCTATTTGGCAACTTTTTGCATAGACCCTTGACAAAGATGACAGTAAATCATACACATACACTTTATGTAAAAGGACCTTCTCACAGAGGTGGAAAAGGTTATGTTCATCTCATACATCAATAATAAAGCAGTGGAAAGACATAAGAATCCAATACAAAATGACTCCCAAGTCCTAGGTTGCTTTAAGTTTATGTGGCATAATTAAAGGTGTATAATTATAGAACAGATTAGCTGAAATAAACTTTACAACACTTTTTACGAGTTTATGATGTATTTGGCTGATTTCATTTAACTAATTATTAAGATCTAGGAACACAGCTGCTCTATAATGCAACTCTGACCTTCTTGATGTCCATATCATCCAGGTGATTCTGAACAAACTGTATGGTTGCATTGAAATCTGCCTGGTTGAACTCATATGGGATGTTCCAACCCAAAGGTCCATATTTTCGCCTCTCTTGGACAGTGGAATGGAGGAATGCCACCCCGTACAACATGGGCCTCCACTGTACCATGTTACTCACATCTAGAAGATCCTGACTGATACCTGGAAGATATTATTAGGCATTACCAATTTTAGGGTTAGATATATGTTTTTTTTTTTGTTTTTGTTTTTTCATGATTTTAGAATAATGAGGCTCCTCTTTAAATAATCATCTAGTCCAGATTTCTATAGTTTCATTAATGTTTCAAATCCATTAGTAGCCTCAAGTGATGGTACAATCTTTCATCTGAAATAGGCGGAAAGAACAACAACAACAACAACAACAAAAACACCTAAGACAGCCTGAGGTTGACATGGAATCAAGTCCATATGGAAAACTGACAGCTGAATAAAGACTAAATATCCAGAGAGGCCAGGCTCACCTCCATAAGTCCTTTTAAGTCCAGCTTTCAGTCCCTGTGGAGGCTCATTGGTGAATTTGATTGACATCTGCAGGAGAGTGATAGGAAAGTGTCTGTGGACCTCAGTGGTCATCCACAGTCTGAAGGTGTCATGAACGCTGTCTGTCTCTGTGATTGTATCCATCAGTTCGTCCATAAAATCCAGACCCAAATGACAGTTCTGAAGTAAAGCCCAGCCTCCCTAACAGGAAAAAAGTATACAAAAAAGTATAAAAAAATTAAGATTTTGTAAGAATCTTTTCAGGTATATAGACTTTATTGAGCAGAAATACAGAGAGATAAGAAGGCCATCAAATGGAATTGCAAAAATGTCTTTTTTCAAACATGCGTCCCAAATTCTCCCCTCTCTGCCATTAGTGGAATAGATAAATAATGTGGCCCCAAAATCACGGCTGAGCTAATGTTAATGTATTTTGCTGTGTCAGAATACACAAACAAACAGAAAAACAAAACCATAGTGTTCACAGTTGGGGAATCAAACCATGAATGGTTTACTTATTGTTGTCTCTGCATATTAAGCTGGGATAGAAGTATTTTAACATTAACAATGGTTGAATATGAACATACATTAGCCATGGAGTGCTGCAGAAGTTTGCGTGCATGAACTTCCTGCCCCTGACCCATTGAGACATAACGAGTCTCAATTCTCTGTCGTTTGCCCAGGGCAATGATTGAGTCTGTTGGGTCTGAACCCATGGACAGGAAGCAGATGAGAGGAGTGCGGGGGTCAGACTCCTCCCAGGTCTTCTCCAGGTCCAGAATCACTCCCTCAGCATATCTCTCCCCCATTGTGTGCATGATGTACTTTCGTGCCTTTCAATTACACATGGGAAAACAAGTAATTAGCCTGATACAAAAATCAAGTCATATTTCTATAATCCTTTACACAATACAGATTGTTTCAAAGCAGCTTCACAGAAACAAACAGGAAAATAATAGTGTTACAAAACTGATCAATTACAAAATAATTTAAATTTCAGCTGTAAAATTTAAACCATAGACAGTATATACCAGCTCAATTCAGCTCAAGTTTTGTTTTCATCTGATAGTGTAAGTGCAAAATTTATATAGTTGGGTTGATTTGGGATGAAATATGCACAACATTAATTAAAAAAATCAACAATTTTATGGCTTCACTGGATGCACTAGCTTCAAAATGGGTTCATACATACCTGAGCGATGGTTCTGTCTGGACACCAGGATCGAATAAGGAGCAGCCGCCTAAAACAGTCCAGAGCCTGGTCATATGTATTTGGGATTGTTTCTTCCTCTGGTGCCTCTCGATCAAACCAGCTCTTCCACTGTTTCTCATGACGCCCAATCTGTTAATATATGTGTACACAAAAGTGATTGAATCTGGTACTTTTATTGGACAGTTGACATAAAATCATTTTGGGAAGTTCTACGGGGTGCTACAATCAATCTAAAACTATTTTAAACATCAGTTTTTATATTATTAGTTAAAAATTCAGATTGTGTTATCATTTAGCCTATTACCGTTTCTGTAAGATTTTCTACTGTGAACACAATCTTGAAGAATGTTAGTAGTCCATTTGACTTCCATTGTTTGGACCAAAAAAACAGACACTGAACTGTTTCTCAAAATATCATCTTTTATGTTCCACAGAAGAAAGTCATACAGGTTTGGAACAACATGTGAGTAATGATGACAAAATTTTAATTTTGGGTGAACTATACCTTTAATATATATATCATACGGCATCTAAAATTAAGTGGTTTGGAATTAAATTATTCGTCAAATAAAAACATTAAATGTTTTGTCTAATCAAAGACAAAGACTAAACACGAAGACACTGGAAAAGCATGGATTTCTGGTGTGTCATGACATTGTGAAATGAAATCTTGTGTGTGGATTAGTAGTATTCCTGTAGTTGCAGTGTTCTGGAAATGGTTAATTAAACAAAAGGCTTTTAATCTGGTTTCTTTCAGCCACAAGTAATTGATTTAGAGTTTGCCAAAGTGAGCTCATTTCACACTGCATCGAGCATGAAGTTCCCCTGGGCAGACATGGCCTGCCAATCAGCCGTCAGTGTGAGTGGTCGTGAATGTATTTGTGCCTGTGTGTGTGTAGACCAGATGAATCAAATATTGACATGTTTACTGCAAAGAGGGAGCAGTGAGAAGGATTTAATGAGGAAGGGGAGCTCAAAGCGACAGATACTCTCTCTGTGTGTGTGTGTGTATGTGTTCCATGTGTGGATGTGTCTGATCCTTTAAGAAACCATGTGTGTATAAGTATCTGACCACACACCTGATCTAGAATGTCAGAGAACTGCCACAGTTTGCTCAGCTCCACCAGGTTGAGCCATGTTATGTCCAGGATCCACTTTGCAGCTTTGGGTGGACAGGCTTTCAGGTCCAGCGAAGCACCTCCTGGGTGACATCAAGAAAACATATCATATGAAATGCTGCCTTGTTTTTATCATGAAAGCAGAATCATGAATTTTGCATCAGAGTGTAGGAGATTTGAGAAGTTATATTTTTGTTTCTTATTAGCTTTAATTTTTTGAAGATCTTATTGCATGTTGATGAATATGTTTAGAATTGAATACTAGCTTACTTACTACTGCTCAGTTTTTGCTGTATACAATACTTAGAAGTAACTATTAATGTTATTAAAAGTTATATTATCATTAGCTCCAGAAGGAGTTAGTCATTTAGGCAGAGGGATGGACTTGGTTTGGCCCAAGACCTTGAGTACGCTTCTAGCACTCCTGTGATTCTATATAGAATAGCAGATTTGCCTAAATGTTTTGTACAAATTCT
Organism: Elopichthys bambusa; assembly: GCA_037101425.1. Lineage (NCBI taxonomy): Eukaryota > Metazoa > Chordata > Actinopteri > Cypriniformes > Xenocyprididae > Elopichthys > Elopichthys bambusa. The sequence goes on from CM074439.1 coordinate 8,174,055, forward strand.
ACAAAAGGGAACAGTGTAAAAGCTGGCATTTGTCTGACATGAACACTGTTTTGACTTGGTTTAAAGCAGTGGTTCTCAAAGTGTGGGGCACAACCACAGGAAAAAAAAAGTTTTGCAATGGCGTTCAAGTGCAGCATGAATAGCGGTTGGCGCTCAATCACACGGAATCGTTCTTCTTCAGATTCTTGACTTGTCACTGTGCGAACAAGCCCAACATAGAAGTTGCTCGCCATAGAAAAGCACCGATTCATTCAGCTGACCGAATCACAAGCTACTATTGTGAACGGCGCACGCTCCGTAACTTACGTAACTTACAAGAAGCTGAGCTTGTGAGGCGCTGTCAAAACTGTTATATATTGTTCATCCAAATCATCACTGAAATATTTACTTTTTTTGTTTATTTAAATAAAAAATTTTGATCTATTATTTTCTCGTTATAGTTTTCAATGATTCAGTGACATTACAAAGTGAAACTAATGCAGGCGTTTTTTATTGCACATTTTTCAATTTTTTAATGAAATAATAATATATTATTACCTATACAATATTTATTTATAAAATAAGTATAATTATAAAATAAAGGGGGGGGGGGGGGGGTCGTGTCTAATTGCAAGACTTTTGTTAATGCCAAATGTAAATATTGCCCTTGTATCATCTTCTTTTCTGTGTGTAGTTGCCACAAGAATCTTGTACTTTCAGATCATGTAGATGAGCATGGTGAACGTGATGTATCAGACATTTATTCATTTGTTCAATTCAATTCAACTGTTAAATGTTACACTAAGTCAGCTGTGTCCAAATTCAGTCCACTGTCCTGCAGAGTTTAGCTCCAACCAGCTAATCAAGGTCTAATTAGGCATACTAGAAACTTTCAGCCAGGTGTGTTGAGAAAATTTGGAGCTAAACACTGCAGAACAGTGGCTCTCCAGGATGGAGCTTGGACACCCCTGCACTAAGTTGTATAAGAGTTGTGTATTGAGATTATTTTGAGAAATTTGTATTATTCACTAATTTTATTTGCATGTATTAAAAAAGTTAGATAAATAACACATTGCAACTAGCTTGATTGCAAACTACTGTGTGAACACTTACGAAAATTAACCATGGACATTAACAATGTTTTTGTTTTGTTTTGTTTTATTTGTAGTTTTATTGTAGTTTTTTTGTTTTATTTGCGTACTGCCTATGCGTACCGCCAGAGCCGGAGCATTGGCATTAGCCGTTACGCTTTTTTGGCTAAAGGTTGCAGGCTTGCCTTCCAGTAGCTTTGTAACAATGCAGTCTAATAGCTCAAAATATTTTTTACTTCCCTTATGAAAATTAAGGGAAACTACAAAAAAAAAAAAAAAACATTGTTAATGTAGTGGAGGGAAGAAGTTTTGAACTGATGTCACTGCTGATGTCACTGCCAATTACACAATAGGCTGAGAGGTGCCGCACATGATTAAATTAGCCGTTATTCTTTCTCCAATGGTAAGACATACAGACCCTCTCATCTCCCTATAATATACAATCTCTGGCTGTTATAAGCTGTTATATGCTTTGTGTACAGAGGTTACCAAGGAAACGGCTTCATTTCTGCCATTCCAGTGCCACCTACTGTCAGAGTCGATTACATTTTTAATCAATTCACTGTTTTATTGCAGACCAATGTGAATCGCTATGTTCTTTTCTGTATAGAACCTAACCAGAGTAATATTTAATTAAAGCTGTAAGAATAAAATATCAGGTAGCCTACAGCAGGGGTCAGCAATTACGCTTGGCATCGGGCCAAAACAATTTTCGCCACTTTTAACTGGTAGTGAGCTGTTACTCTGTGTTAAATCCTGTAGTAGGACAGTCATTAACAAAAAGCTACATTTGTGTGGCAGTGTCCAAGTTTTACACTGGATAAATTAATAAAGCAGAGTAGTGACACGTAACCTGGCAAGTATCTTCATTCACCATCTTATTTCCTTTTTCCATATTGTGAAAAATAAATGTGTAACATTTTAATTTGCTTGTTACACAATGGATCCTAACTTATTGTAATAATTATTTGACGTAGCCCACCTTTACACTCAGAATTATTCCTTGGCATCCTTGTACTAAACTGCATTTTTTTTTTTATTGTTTGCGTGCTGGAGGTACGCTATTACGTCGTGTGCAGAGTGATGTTAACATTGAAGCTAGCTGGTGAGAGAAAATGGCACTATCAAAGAGTCTAAAGAGGAAAGCTGACAGCGAAAATAGGACATACAAAGAAGAATGGAAAGACCACAATGCGTTTATCCTACCTAGTTTTGTGAATGCAAAGCCGGTGTGTCTTATCTACAACAAAGTTGTCGCTGTTTTCAAAGAATATAACACCGACACCGGACGCAAAAGATACAAAAGATAATAGACACAACACATTCCCGACAGTAAATGGATTCCCCGTTATATTTCTGACGTAATCTAAGTGCTTTGCAACAGTCGGTTTGTCGCGTTCAGTGTAGACAGCTTTTAGCTGTTGCAGCGTGTCTGGTGTATCCACATTGATAATATTAGACAGCACCACAAGACGAAGATCTATTTCAGAACCGGCCTCTATTAAAATAATCTGGCTGCTGGTGCGCCTATTGCTGACTACTGGCCTACAGCTTACATTCGACCCCTCTTTCTCTGCTTTTTTAATTCGTTTTTAATGCTCGAATAACAATAACATAAAGAACATTGCCAAGGGATTACATAAATAGCCTACATATTCTACATAATCAGTTAAATATAAAAAAGGGGAACAAAGAAAAAGACAACTGAAGAATGGCATTATGATGGGATAAAAGCCAATAAAAAGTTATACAAAAAACATAGCTTTGTTTATAGTAGAAATAGAAAATAATAAAGTAATCTATCGTATGAAATATGCCTACTTTAAAAGTGACTTGACTAGACTAGATGGTAGAGCTGATCAAACATCCACATCGCTATGATCAGATACTTTCGGAACTGCTGTCATTTTTGTTGTGAGCATATATTTATAGAAATATCGCTCTCAGTAGCATGCGCAACATTGGGATGTTGTATATTGCTCTAAAATTTATTTCCAACTTTGATTTACCCTAAACAAAGAAGAAAACATAACTTTGCAGTGAATATATCGGGCCTTGACACCGTTTCATTCTTTTAGTCTTTTAGTCTGATGCCTTTTTGTCTGAGTCTGTTTTGTCTGATGCCTTTTTATCTGAGTGCGTTTCGTCTGATGCCTTTTAGTCTGAGGCTGTTTCGTCCGTTGCCTAATTGTACAAGACCTGACACCTGTCGTCGTTTTTCCTGAAACCTGAAGGTTTTCGGTCCGAAGCGCAATGTTGTTTTGTCCAATAACTGAATCCTGAGGCATGACCATTTTCCTTGTATGACTGAGGTCTGAGGATGTCCTAAAATGTGCACCATGCGCTCTCCATGTTCCATGTGATTGGCCACATGTGTCACACTTTCAGGTGCATGCGCTTCACAGTTAATTGCAAATTCTGGATCAAACCTGAGTTGAAGGTGAATGTTTATACTGAAAATTGTGAGCCCTTTTGAATAAAATATCTTGCGGTGATCTCAAGAAAAGCTCATGTATTATAAGGAAAAAGCAAGACAAACTATAGGGCAGCAAAGAGAGAGAAAGTGGATCTCACAAGAGTGCATTAAAGAGCAGAATGGTATTAACTGGCTTGATGTGCACTACCAGCACAAAGAATCAAATCGACCTTCTGGGTAATGGGCCACTTCTCTGACCGCAAGGCTACCTGATATCTCAGTGATTAAATTTCGGATCTGATGCTTTTACGAAGCAAAACCACATGAACCAGCATGATAATAACATAGTAGTTCATCAATCTACAGACTCGCCAAGGACTCCTCATGAACAACATGTACAAATCACAAATTGCAAAGAGCCATTAAATATGATTTTGGAAAGCATGTTACCCAGAATAATAATAATAATAATAATAATAAATAAATAAATAAAAAAAAAATCACAAAAGCTTCTAATGGCAAAACCACAGTCTGTTCTCTTCATAGTCTCTTTTATTGTGCATTTGATTTGAGATCTCAGTGCAATATATCATTCATAAATTACCTTTGCTTGTTGCTGTATGTATGAATTTGTTCTTGACTGATAATATTAATCCATGTGTTAATGAGTGAATAAATTAGTTATTTTAAGAAATTCTTGGTCCGATACAAGTTAAATTACATCGACAGCATCTGTGGCATGTATTGTTTACCACACAGAATAATTTCTACTAATTTTCTAAGTAAAACCAAAAAGAAAAAAAGTTGTTTAAAATTACATACTTACTATGCAAGTCATTCCATAGGAAAATCAAATTGTTAAAGTACTTATAATTTTTTTTTTATTTTTTTTTTTACAAAAATATGTGCAAAGTTATCGGTTACACTTTATTTTGATGGTCTACTCTTGACATTCTACTAACTTTTAAGTAACTTTGCAACTACATGTCAACTAACTCTCATTAAACTATTAGTAGACTAGGTTAGGGTTCGGGTTAGTAGAATAAGTTGACATAGTTGCAAAGTAACTTATAGTTAGTAGAATATCTAAAGTAGACTGTCGAAATGTTAACAATTTCTCTAAACAGTCTTTTAAGTGATGGAAATTTCAAGAATTAATTTCTGGTTATTCCAAACTCCTGTGGAGATTGCTCTATGTAAACAGTACTTCCAAGTACTTCCATGTCCAGTTATAGTATTCACTCATGTCCTTCATGTCGTCATGTCCAGATTTACATGGTCACAATAGTAGTTAAAATATTTTATATAACATTTCCTAGTACGTGATTCTCACCTCAGTCTCATGTTCATGTGTAATGTTTAGGTTTTGTGGCTATACTTTTGAAATACAGTGTATTTTATATTGTATTGAACCTGGAATATTCCTTACAAAAAAATTGGCTATATTAAGGCACAGTATGTCTCAATTCATGCAAGTATGCAACACAATGTACTGCATTAGCCTTACATAATACGTACTGGCAGTCAATCTCACAGTGTGTCACAAGGCACCTCTGTGTTTCTTTCATAGCACTCTAATAGATGTAGAAGCCTGGCTCTGATGTATTCCTGCTGCTCAGTTCTGACTAAACCTGCCACTCCAACAGACTGCCTTAAAACCTGTCTGTACCCTATTAATAATGGATATATAATAATAAAAAATTAGACAAAGTGTCTGAACTTGTTATATATGTTCAAGAATGTTAGTAAGACAAACAGATTGTTTGGAGAACCTAGAAAATAAAGAAACTAAAGGTGGAGGAGAAAGATTTTGACCAGGTCAGAAAAAAAAAAGAGACTGAGTGAGACTGACTCGTGGGAGTTAGGTTGGTTTCTGACCTTTAATAAGGGTCAGGAACTCCTCATGTTTGACCCTGTTGCTCTGCATGTCGATCTTGAGAGTGAGCAGCAGGGTGAACAGGAACTTGTGTTCTTCATACAAACCCCGAGCTGCGTACTTGTGCACCTCAAAGGTCATGTACTCGATGATGTTGGCAATCCGTTTGCTTGTAATTGGACTCTTTGAGGACCTACTCCCCAAAAGAAAGACACAAGGTTGCAACTTATGTAGAAGCTTATTTACTGCACTTTCACATCTCACATGGAAAATATGATCAACAGGCATTATTTTATAACATCAATATCATGTATATTTACATTTTAACATCAACCAACCAACCAATATTTCATGGTGCGGCCAATGTAGCCACAGTATAGGCTTGAGGTATGGGCCCTTAATGGGTTTGTCCACAGGCTCCATGTCGGCCCTATTTGAATTAGACCATATGAATCTCACATACAGTCTGACTAGCGTTAATTCAGAACCGACATGGAACTCGTGGAGAAAGTTGGGGCCCATACCTTAAGCCTGTATTGGCCCCATCATGAAATGTTGGCTGAGTGATGAATACCAAAAAAAACATGCCATTTTGTCTTTAAAAAACAATTTTAAATGAGGTATAAAATGATAAATGAGGTTTTACTTTGCCAAGGACAAGTCGAACAAGCCCAGGAACTGGCGCAGGGAGCTCTGATACATCACGTTCACCATGCTCATCTCCGTGATCAGAAAGTACAAGATGCTTCCTCTTGTGGCAACTACACTCAGAAAAGAAGATGACATGATATTTACATGTGGTATTAACAGTAGTCTCAGATGCAACTAGTCATGTACTACTCATGTACCCCTTTGACATTGGACTTTAAGGGAAGAGTAATAATAATTAAAATAATAATAATTTGTTGCATTTATAAAGCGCTTTTACAGGGGAATCTCCTCAACCACCACCAATGTGCAGCATCCACCTGGATGATGCAACGCAGGACTCTGAACCGGTTCAAGGAAAGAAAACGAAAACCGGAAACGAACCAAATTTTGACCGGAACTTAACCAGAAACAGAAATCAAATTTAATCGTTCTGAACAGAAACACTCATTTGAAATGGCCATTAACCGGTTAATAACGTTATTTTATCGTTCTGTTTAATATTTTGATTTGGCAGTCAACCAATCACGAATTCAAATAGTACAGCCTATGCAAATGTTACACTGACGCATCCAACGTGAGTGAAATGCCCGCGCTCATGTTCTGAAGTGTGTGAAATGCCCGCGCTGACGCGCTCATGCTCAGCTGTCAAGTCATTATAGGTTAGGTAAGTCTCAATCAATGGCAATACCCTGGCATTAGTTTTTCCGACGATATATGTCACCAACCATCAAGCATTAGGCCTACATTTAAGTGGAAATGAATGTCAAGCAATATGCAGCTTGTTGTGCGTTTTGAAACCAGTGAAAATTGCAGGATATGTAGAACATGATTTCACAACGTCACATCACGCACATGCAGCGCTTCTGTGAACAGAGAAAACAGAATAAAACAATAGGCCTATAACACATAAAATAAAAGGGAATAGGCCTATAGGCTACGTTAAATATTTCACTTAAATAATTAGATCTATTAACAAAACGAAAGTGTTTCATTGTGGCGCACTCCAACGATCTAGTAAAGGAAACAGACATTCTGCTTGTTTTCGTTATTTGAGTGTCTTTTTTAAATGTATGAATTATGTCTTGCTTTTACCTGTATGACCATAAATTACGCATTACAGTTTACTGTTTTAGAAGGAAAAAAATTCCAGCGCCTCACGCGTGCACACACAGATTCTTGCATTGCTTACTTGATATCGCAGCTGTTAAATATTAAAATAAAATACAATCAACCAAACATATAAAACGTTACACTGCTCAATTCAATTCTGCAATAGGCTTACAATCTGCCGTTTACCACCCGTGACCACCGCCTGACTGTGCTGTTTTGTGAAGGATGATGTCCATACTGTGAGTGAAGTATAAACTTACATAATAAATAGTTTAGTATTCGTCTCGAAAATGAAAACAGTTGGATTTGTGCCGAATGAGAAAGGTAGGCTTCAGATTCACTTTAAATTAATTCATTTAGCATCTTATTTAGTTTTATTTCTAACAAATAAACCTGTTTCTTGCCTTGAATAGCAATAGAAGCTGGAATTGTGTTAAAAAAGAAAAGATAATTTTTTAAAATTCGTTTTGGCTTGACATTTATTTAGCCTGAATAGGCCATCTGTTAACTTTAGATGTTTTGTGGTAAAATAAAATAGGGCAGTTCATAATTATATATATAGGCTAGGCTATTTGTAAACATTTTACTTTATTTAGCTACCGATAAATTACATTATTTCTGAATAATAAAATGCGACGTACGCGACTTATGTTTTTCCTCTCAGGAATAGCGTAGGTATTTTTAACCATGCAATGCATTTTAAAATATCTTGAAAAAATACTTTAATTTATAACTCGTTGTTTTTCCTTTTGTTTAATAGGTTAACATTAGGAGAGAATCTTGTTATAAAGATAATTGTAGGCCTATTGGCAAAGACGCCAAATACTCTCTTTGTTTTTTAATAAATATAATGTTGTACTATTACTATTATTATTATTAATAAGTAGGCTACATGCAAACAAACAAACAAAAAAAAGTTTAAAAAAAAAATAGCGTTATTAACCGTTATTTTTTCTGATCAAACCGTTTTCGGAATGTTAATAATACAGAAGGAACACTGGAACAGAAACCTTAAAATACCGATTCTGCTCGAAGTGAATCGATTGAATTTCTTTTGCGTTTTTAAGCCCTGATGCAACGGCAGCCATATTGTGCCAGAACGCCCACCACACACCAGTTTATAGGTGGAGAGGAGACGGAGTGATGAAGCCAATCAGTATAGGGATGATTAGTAGACTATGATGATGGACAGAGGCCAATGGGCAAATTTGATTTTGGGATTTTTAATGACCACAGAAAGTCAGGACCTCATTTTAACGTCTCATCTGAAGAACGGTGCTTTTTGAGGTGACTGTCACAACGAAAATTTTTCAAATTGAACACATTTCTAAAGGATAAATTTGACAGCATCTGGATAACAATTTCAGATCAACAGTCTCAAGTGTGACATTAAAACTTGAATAAAACATTCTGTTTACCTCATAGTCATAATGTTTAAAAAATAAGCTAGAGTTTTACTTTACCACCAGTTTTACTTTAGTTTGCCCCCTGGCCTATCCGCTTGTTAAGTCTTGACATAAGGAACGATTCCGGGTCCAAGCCTCTACTTGTTTCACTTGAGAATACTATCTCAACAGCCGGTGTGAGCACAATTTTTTCATATTACATATGTAAGCTAAGCATTTAAAAAACTTGCAGTGTATATACTACAGTCTCCGTGTTCACGCTGTACCAGATTCAAATATTTTAACAATATTTAAAAGATGAATCACTGTCTGGCCATCTGGGATTTTGGTATTGAGATAAAGGGTATGATTATAATTTTTGGTAGTATTACATCACATTGTGAGTGTATATTAGCACCATTTGCTGTTTTCTTGAGGCATCTGGATAGTGTTTAGTTAAAAAAAATGTAATAAAATATGACAAGAACTCAGAGTTAAACTGTGTCAGAAAACAATCTTAATTATGTCAGATAACACTTAAGCAAAACACAGTTAGGTCAAAGTGTCTGAATAATTTTTGGTCCCAAATTTTTATCAATTTTACTGGAAGTCCACTATATGAAGAATTTTGGGGTATAATATGTCACAGTTTACTTTATTTTGCTATCCTCACTTACATAAATGAACTATAGTGTCCTGCACCCACTAGTAAAAAATATATAAAAAATTATATCTAGTGTCTAAATAATTTTTGGTTTGACTGTACGTAGGTCATCTTACATTTTATACAGTTGATTGGTGATGAACATGAAGCAGGGCAACAGCTCACTGTGTGATGTAATGCTCCTAAAAATGCAAGATATCAGGGCAAAAATGCCCCTGTATGAGTTTCTTTCTTTTTTGGAACATAAAAGAATATATTTTGAAGAATGTTTGTAACCAAACTGTTTTGTCTATAAATATATCTGTAGCCTAAAATTGTGTGTGTTAAAAAAATCTATGCTGAATTAAATAAAATATTTCTTTCTAAAGCTACTTTCTGTAATGTCTATTTTATGCTTTTCATTTAACAATAATGACTTTAAATTATCTTTTGAGAGTAATCTCTCAAATTTGATATGCAATTAATTAGATTAATTAATTGGCACATCATGTAATTAATTCGATTTTTTTTTAAATAAATGGCTTGACGGCCCTAATATTAATACTGGGTGTAAACTTTATCAAAGGTTTCTATTTACAGAAATAAATTTTACAAATTGTGGTTATTCTGATAATTTTACTGTTTACATTGTCACATCTTAAGTCTAACAAACTAGAGGAAGAAGAGATTAATCAAATTTTTCTATGCATCTTTGAAAAAAGCCTTAAAGGAAAGACAAGCTTTAAGTGCCCACCGGGTCTGTATTCCTCACGGGCCGCATTGATCTGGATCTCAGTCTCAGCAGCGATCTGGAGTTTCTGTGTGACCTCCTCTGCAGTGCGTTTGGTGTTTCCTAGCACTATGATGAGGCTCTCATCATCCACCAGTGAGCCCTGTGTGCTGGTCAGCCTAAAAAGTAGATTATCCTCCAGTTCCTTCATTTTACGTTTATTGGCCGTCACATCCTCTAGCAGGTCAGTCCGCTCCTTCTCCAATTCCTGACAATCCAAAAACATCACACAGTCATTTCTCACCACACAAACAGCTTTAAGTCAATTCACTTTATTTATTTAGTGCCTTGGTTGTTTCAAAGCAGCTTTACAGTAATAAACAGGAAATTAACGATCAATAATGTAAACATCAAACATGAGACAAATTAAAATTCTGCTGTAAAGCACCTCTACAGAAGACAATATTCAGCTCAAGTCAGGTCAATGTTGAATCAGCTCAATTTAATAACCATGTAAAGTTATTATAAAATGAGTTCAATTCAGCTATAAGCAGCTCTAGAGAAGTATTTTTCAAACAAGTTCTTTACAATATCAAATTAAATTTTTCACAGACATTATTGTGATAAACGATTTAACTGCATGTTCTGTCACTTACAGTGTAAACTTAATTACACATACACATTAAAAAGTCACCTTGCCTTTTTTCTCACATTTGGTGATTGCAAGTGCTTGCAAGACATTTGTAGTGGTGTGCAAAATCATAGTGCACATTATCGAGTGCATTCAATCCCACAATGCACAGCAATAACAAGTGTGCAACCGATGTATGCTCAATGACTACAGAATACCCATAATGAACGATGAGAGTTGCACGACGAATGAATTCCTGCGTCTCGTCAGAAGATGGCGGCCGCAGCTGAATCATCCATCCATTTTCCAAACCGCTGGTCCAATGTGGGTACAGCATAATATCATAAATTCCTTTTTAATGGATTATTAAATTGTTTATTTAAGGTTTATACATAGTTTCCATGACAGAGTTCAAGATAAAACTTTTCATCTTACTACTGGAACTGCCAGTTTGCTAAGTTTCAAATAACTATTAAACAGTAAGCACAAACTATGCAAAAGCAGCAGCCCTTCTGGTGCACTCAGTGTCCTAATGTAGGGAACCTTGAATGAGGGTATAGGGGCTGATTTCGTTCACAGCCAGGGAGAAGTAGGGAAGGAAATAAAGAGGGTAACGAAGAAAAGCAGATGGGGCAATTGAACTAATAACAAGGTAACAAGAGGGCAGGGCCAAGATGAAAGACAGACAAGACGAGCACATGGCACACAGAAACGAAGCACATAGCAAACAAATATGTGCTCACACAAACACATAGGGTAAGACTGAAGAGCACATGGCAAACAAAATGTTATCTACCATGTGCTCAAACAGAAAACAACATGATAAGACTGATAGAAGTGCACAGAGCATGGATGTCAGGACTCTGAAACTCTGACACTGAAACCGAACCAAGATCAGACCACCAGGAAACACCATTCCCTGAACACACCAAACAAAACCAAAACTGTGCGCTCACATATAAAAGATCAGGATTCTGTCACCACAGGTCCAGAAAAAAACTAGAACCTGACAGAACCCTGACATACTTGACTTAATGTTTATAATTTACATTGTTTCATCATTTCAATAAAAACATAAATATGTTATTATATTTATTATATACAAATATATTTACATAAATATGATTTATTATTTTTTCTTGAGATAGAAAAACCCTAACCCTAACCCTAACCCTAACACTTAAATACATTATTTGTTGTAGAATGTTTAATGCATTTTACAATATTTTACAACATTTTAATTGAAATTACTTTGAACCTTCAGGGTTTTAAAAAAGGTCAAAATGTGAATTTTAATGGAACCCAGCAACATCAAATGGCTTGTCAACAGCCATTTCCTGTTTCTATTCTTTAGACTAAAAAGAGTTCTCTGTCAGAAGTACTTGAGTGGAAATGTTCTTTAGTAAATATGCAGTACATAAGTCAAAGACTTATATTTTTCTCAATGCACTGAAGTAAGTCTTTGATGTAGAAACGTTGAAATAACAGACCAGTGAATGTCATTCAGGCTGCTTAGCCATGAGGCCTGAGTAAACCAAATTTTCTAGCTTCAGAATAGCATGATAATGTATTATGCAGTCAATTTTGCTCGGTTAGCTTTTTTTCTTTTTTTGTCTGCTGTCCAACTGTCCCTTTTCGATATTAATAGTCTAAAGTCTAAAACATAGTTCCCCATCAGGCAGAGATGGCTAACTAGCCTGAGGCGAGGCCATAAAGCTATTATAATTGAGATCAGTGATGGGCTGGGTGACGTGGATCTGTACTCTTATTAGGCTGAGTGTAAAAGGCGACACACATGTCAGGCCCTTATTCCTGATTGACAAATCAATGTCCAGCAGTGAATATGTTCTGAATGGCACTTTAATTTTCTCTACCTGGGAATCTGCAGGCGCTACCAAAGCTCATCTGACTGTGCTAGGCTGAAATGAGCCGAGACGATAGCGATTCTCCATAACAATGTGCAGTATTGCAAGATTCTGTGGCTTTGATTCTGGTCTTTCTTGAGCTTGACATACAGTAGCTCTGGGCTCCAATTTAAGGTGCCATGCACATTTCTTTTATACCAAACACCATAAAACGCATACAACACCAGCAGTGTTTACAATGATAAGACTTGTTTTGAATTGTTCATCTTTCATTTCATTTTGAGAATAAAATTTGTTAGGTTTAGCCTTAAACAAGAAGAAACTAACAAACAATTTATGTATTTCACATTTATTTGTATAGCTCTTTTTTTTATAATACACATTGTTTAAAAGCAGCTTTACAGAATATCATGATGTTAAAATTTATAATCTCTTCATGTCTTATAGGCACACTTGGCAGATTAGAGCTGGGCAATAATATAGTATATGTCGCTTTACATGAGTGTACTGTATGCAGATAAAGTTGAATATAAAGCTATGCGTTAATACAGTTTACATTTTTGCAACAATATTACCAATCACTCAGCTGAGATTTGCTATATATATATATATATATATATATATATATATATATAGATAGTATATAGTATAGTGTAATATAGTATATATACTATATAGTATATATTGCTTAGTGCTTTATATACTGTATGTATGCAGCTAAAGTAGGATCAACTATTAATATATCAAGCAGTTGAGATTAGCTTTTTAGTGCATATCGTTTAACGTGATTGTACAGTATGTATCTGGAAAAATTTGGATATATTTAAAGGGTTAGTTCACCCAAAAAATTATGTCATTTATTACTCATCCTTATGTCATTCCACACCCGTAAGACCTTCGTTCATCTTCGGAACACATATTAAGATATTTTTGATGAAATCCAATGGCTCAGTGAGGACTGCATTGCCAGCAAGATCATTTCCTTTTTCAATGCAGAAAGGTACTAAAAACATATTTAAAACAGTTCATGTGAGTACAGTGGTTCAACCTTAATATTATAAAGCAATGACAATACTTTTTGTGCACCAAAAAAACAAAATAACGACTTTATTCAACAATATCAAGTGATGGGTGATTTCAAAACACTGTTTCATGAAGCTTCGAAGCTTTACGAATCTTTTGTTTCGAATCAGTGGTTCAGAGCGCGTATCAAACTGCCAAAGTCACGTGAACTGTTGGAATTTCAAAATACTTATGACGTAACAAAGCCTCGTTTACTGAAATCGTGTGATTTTGGTGCTCCGAACCACTTATTCTAAACAAAAGATTCGTAAAGATTCGACAATACAAAAAGTATTGTCATTGCTTTATAATATTAAGGTTGAACCACTGTACTCACATGAACTGTTTTAAATATGTTTTTAGTACCTTTCTGCATTGAAAAAGGAAATGATCTTGCTGGCAATGCAGTCCTCACTGAGCCATTGGATTTCATCAAAAATATCTTAATTTGTGTTCTGAAGATTAACGAAGCTATTATGGGTGTGACATGAGGGTGAGTAATTAAAGTCTGAATTTTCATTTTTGGGTGAAATAACCTTTTAAATTAGTTATAAATTTTACTTCTAAAATAAATGAGTTGTATTAAGGTTTATATATATATATATATATATATATATATATATATATATATATATATATATATATATATGACTGGAAAATGACAAAAAAAAAAAAAAAAGATTAAGAATGAATAAATATTTAGCAGGGAATGATTTTTGCAGTGCTGAGGAAGAAACAGCAGAGATTTGTGAGATAAAACCCTTGAGTCTCTGTTACTATGTTGAATATTAGTGGTCTTTCAGAGTACAGAGATTTGCAATTCACGCTCTTTGTCCAATGACCCTAAAAATGACCAAAGCGCTCTCTCCCTCATGCTTGTCTGACATAGAAACATCACTGGGGTGTTCGTTTTTTTCTTCTTTTTTTCCCCATTTAGGACCGTAGGGACCTTCATGAGAAACACCAGCCTGTTACTGAATAAATCATGTCTTTGAATTCACCATCAGAAGGTTTTTTAATAGCCTTTCCTAATTAATGACTTAAAACTTTACATTGCATGTCATAGCCTGTATTATTACAGTACAATTAACCTACAAATGTGAAAAACAACATAGTCAATTTGTCTTACAAAAAAAGACTGGTCAATTAAAACAATGACTTAAACACAAGCCATTGCCCTCTGGTCATTTTGGCAGTAGACTGAACGAATGCTGAAGTGGTGAGTAGTACTTTTGGCTACTTTCAGACTAATGGGTAAACATTACATCACCTAATTTATATTCATAAGCCAAGTTATAAAAGTATAATAGTGCCCCCAACACACATTTTAGATCATTCCTACACCCATTTTTTTTTTTTTTTTTGCACATAAGAGTACAAAGGGCCCATACCTGTTTCTCAGTAAGAATAACTCTGCCTAGTAGCTGATCTTCCAGACCCCTCATAGTAACAGTGAAGTCGATAATGGATGTCCGTGCACTGATCTCAGGAGTGTATGCTGGGTTGGGCAGCTTGGTGGTCACATAGAGACGGAAACCCTTCATTACATCCACTTCTTTATCACCTACTTTCACCTGATGACATGAATGAGTCAGAGATCAGAATTAAAACTCCAATGCTCTGGCATAAAAAATAAATAAATAAATAAAACATTTGGGGAGTAAAGACACACTAGAGCAGGAGTGTCCAATCCTGCTCCCGGAGGGCCACTGCCCTGCAGAACCAGCTAATCAAGGTCTTACTAGGCACAGTAAAAGTTTAGACACCCCTGTACTAGAGGATAACAGAGCCCCAACTCAAGATGCTTCTATCAGAATACCCTTAGAGAGAAAGTACTAAAGACAGTTGTGTTAATTACCTTCCTAACATAAAAGGTGTTGGTGAAGTTGTTTAAAATAATATGCCGATTATCTCAACAGGGAGTAACTCATTTTATTTCTGTGCCAATTAGTGGTGGTCTGACATGTATAAAACAACGTCAATTTCTCCCATTCGGTCTCTGCTATAAAAAATGTGTGATCAGGTGTTTGCACCTTTGTATTTATAGAGCTAGTAGTTAAACCTGTCAGAGCTCTGCTCAAGCGCTGCTTGCTATTTCCACTTCTTTTTTGAACGTGTGAAGCAGCTGCTGTGTGTGACGGTGAAGCAGCATCACATTTTTCAAGTGACTGGAGATTTGATAATGAGATCAAGGAAAGATGCCCGAAAGATCTCGGCTGTCACTCACAATTGTGTCCTACATGAGCAGTAAACAGCTCGAGCAGCTGATGTCATCACCTTGACCAGGAACTAAAACAGCACAGAGACTCCAGACTTAATTATGAACTATTCGTTCAGACTATTTGCTATGTCCTGCTTGTTTATGATTTTGTACGCTTTTGATGTCTTTCCAAGTAAGCATAATGAAGGACAAAAAATACAGTTCCAACAGTACAGTTGTTTTCTCTATAATTTAGCTTTGAAAATAATGAGAAGGAGTGGAGGTTCTGTACAAATTTAGAGTATTTTCTCATTACGCAAAGCTATCTCGCTCATTTCTTAGTGAAAATTTAATGAAAAATATGGCAACATGTCTTTCTTTGTTTTTCTTCTTTTGAAAATCAGTGAAACTGCTGAGGACAATGATGTTCCCTTCAATGACAATGCCCCTATTTTCTTCACTATTTGTTGATTTATATATGAGAACTTCATAGTAAAAAACAGGAGAAAATACATAAAAATAATCATTATGTTTTTGGCACTTTCTATGAACAGGGTACAAAATGAAACCTGAAACTCTTTAATGTAAGTCAGTGAAAAAGGTGCATAACTTGTTTTGCTTATTGAGCTCCTCTAACAATACCTTATATGTGGACCCAGTCTTAATGAAGTTCTTCTCCAGGACATTGTCCAGGGCAGGATCCAATTCCTCCCCAACATCCTCAATCAGTAGGGGACGCCCCAGAGATAAACTGTCCTCTAGATGGTTTCTGAAGTACTTGTGATTCAGTGAGGTGATCTGTGAAAACAGCAGGACCTCATTACTGACCCAGCTCAAGTTCTGCTACTGGGGAAAGCTATTACCAGAGGAGGAGGTGATTTGTTATGTGGTCATACCATTGAAAAAATGTGTCTGTGTCTGAGGAAACCATGCATCAATGCAAGCTGTGCATATTCAATTAGATTTCTTGCGAATCATGTTTTACTTTTAATTCTGCAGATGTTTTATTTATCAAGTTATTGTACCTTTACTTCTAACAGTAACACTTAAAAAGTAAAAAAAAAAACAGTGTAGCTTCTCAGTAATTTCAGTAACAAGCTACTTTATTCATCGACCAAGTAGCATGGCAAACTGGATGTCTGTGTAGCATTTTATGTATTGTTTTTAGCAATATATGCTGCTGTTCGTCACTATGTTATTTATATACAATATACAAATGTATTTAAATTCAGTAGTTTTTATTAGTAATTGTAATACCTAACTACTTTTCAGATAGGTAGCTTGGTTGTAGTTACAGGCTACAATAAATGAAACACTGATGAACCACATTGTGCAAAGTCAAATTGTTATTAATGTACAATTCATTCATTCTGAGTGGTTACCTGAAGCTCATTCTTTGATTCTTTGTTCTTAATCCAGATCTTTCCCTGGGTCTGGGGGTCAATCAGCAAGGGAAATCTGGCAGCTTTTGTAACAATAATCCCATTCTGGATGGACAGGTCATCATTGGGCAGCCCCTGTAGGTTCCATTCGCTTACCGTGGGAGCGTCAATCAACATCTCAGTGAGATTCAGATTAGTCCTAAACGGAATTCGGCGAGACTTCATTTCTCTTTGCCAATCAGTGAGAAGGAGGTTGCGGAACTCTTGGTTAAAAGGGCCTGAGTAGGACAGGAAGGCTGTAGCCAGCAACACATCACCTGAGCATGGGAAATGTAAAATTAAATTAAAATAAAAAATTTAATTGGATTTTGATGTTTTCTGAAGTAAATATGAGTGGTACTTCAGTTACAATAATCTTGCACCTACAATTCTACAGGTTATGGGTGATTGCCAGGTCACAGCTATATGGTTCCCTTTCGAAAGGGAACTCAACAGTGCGTTTGACACGCTATGGGGAACGTCACCACGTGAACCGGTGTCTGAAAGCAATTATCCAATATCACCAATCCTATTGGCTGGCGACAGCCTATGACGTCATAATAGACGCAACCCGGAAGTATAAAAGGAGCGCCTAGAGAAGCAGTCAGTATCTTTTCGTCTTCAGGGACTGTTTTGTTTGATTGTGTTTGATCTGGTAAGAAAAATTATGTCTAACAAACATTTCAGGAAGTGTGTGGATCCGTGTCCCAGGTTTTTGACACCCGATCTGTACGTTTTCTGTCTGGGAGAAAAGCATGCACGGACACTGCTTGAGGGTGCTGCCTGTGCAAACTTTAAACATCTGTCTATCAGGATGCTCCGCTCTCGTTTGGCCTTCTTCTCGAGGGAAGAGTGGCCAGCATCTGTGCCTGGTGGTTCTGGTCCCGCCCGTGGCGACTGAAATCATGGGGCTTGCAGATGGAGCTTGCTGAGGAGTTTGAGAGAGGTGTAAATCTCTCGCAACCCCCAGCGGCTGACGAGGGTGAGCTGCTGGAAGATGATGTGCTTTCTTTGACATCATCAGATCCAGCAGCGAGTGCTCTTCTGGCTTTAAGCCCAAGAGAGCAGGAGATGGCTGTTGAAGAGGAAGAGGGCGAATCTTCTGAGACTTCAAAGCCACTCTGCCCCGCGTATGTGGAACTGCTTGAAGTTAAGAAGCGCACTTCTGGCAGGCTGCGGCTGCCATGGAAGCGCGTTAAGAAAGGGACCGCTCACGGTCGGCTCGGCGAGCGATTCCTTTCCGACCATAATCCAGCAGCCACCGTGAGCCTTCCATTCCATTCTGATCTCTTATTGTTGAGATCGAGAAGGGTCGTATTCACTGACATCAGCGAGCTAATTTCGGGGTCTGTCCCCTGAGGCGGTAGAAGAGCTGTGCCACACCACAGATTTGGCTCTCCGGGCCACTAAGCAGACTGCTGCCTCAGTTGGAAGATTGATGGCAGAAATGGTGGCCATGGAGAGGCATCTGTGGTTGAACATGGCCGACATCGGGGAGAAAGAAAAGGGCTTTCTCCTCTATGCGCCAGTTTCGCCCTCTGAACTTTCTGGCACCTCTGTCGAAGAGACAGAGAGGCGAAGGCGCGCTCGGCGGCATTTAAGACCTGCATACCGCTCAGATCCGAATCCAGGCCCAAACAGAAAGGGGGTCCTGGCCCGTCCCGATTTGAGGATCGGAGACAGGGCCAAAAGTCCAGTGTCACCTCTCGGGCACCTCCTCCTCCTAGGAGCAGGTCCCAGAGAAGGCGGGACTCCAGGAGAAAAGGGATCTGAGGGAGGTTATCAATTACAGACGCCAGCAGCGTCAGTAGTTGATTTCCTCTCTATTAGGGTAGTTTCATCTACCCTCTCCTTTCTTCCGCCTCCTGAGTAAGGGTAAAATTATACCCAGGCACTTCTTACAATCAGACTGAGGGCTGGGCCCATGATGAGTTATATTTTCTGATGGCTCGCTTTCTGGCTTGGTAGTAAAGGGGCACTTTCAGGCTTGAAAGGACCATAGATTCCATCTTTTCTATGATGGTAAGTCTCCGTCCTTCGAGTTGCAGGTTAAGCTTGGTCTATATTTATAATAAAATATATTGACCTTAGTTTCCTGTATAGTTTTTCTGGGTGTGTAAAAAAAAAAAAAAAGAGAAGGGAATCAAGGGCCCTGAAGTCCCTATTAGGTTGGCTAGAACGATTTTAATTCTTTGTGTTGGCATAATGGCTGCCTTAACAGCCACCATATGGTAGAGTAGCTTTCTCCTCTGGCTTTTAGCTAGAGTTTGAATTAGATTGTTTGGCTTAGGTTAGCACCTTGGGATTCACACCTGAGAAGACAAAAGATCTGCATAATGACCTGTAATGACCTGCATAATAATGAGCTCTTACAGTCAGGTAAGCTATGTGAAAAAACCCTCTGTGATCATGCTGATAATAGGATTAATGTCCACTCTTGACAAAAAAACACATGATTTTTGTGATCTCATGCACGTATTATTGCACATATGTGAAGAAAATTTTGTATAGGCCTATGTTAAATTACAGTACCAGTCAAAAGATTGGACGCATTGCCATTATAATGTTTTTAAAAGAAGTCTCAAGTCTCTAACCAAATAATGGTTTTCTATTTTAATATACTTTAAAATATAATGTATTTCTGTGATGCAAAGCGTATGAACATTCCTACCTCTATGGCATTTCATATAGGCTACTATATTTGTTATATTATATAGCCTAAATGTTAATGTGCAGTTGACAAACTATACATCATTAAAATGATCTAAGACTCAAGCTTCACATTTTGACTCTTAAAATCTTATATTGACCGTAATTTCTTAATATGTTTAAAAAAGCATGCACATTTGGAGAAATACTGATGGATTCTCATATGTTTATATCAATTTTCTATACAGAGGAGTAATATTTATTCAATATTTCTAGTCATCACTATGAGCGCTGGATACTGTTTTCAATTCATACTTGCAGCCGGAGGGCGCTCTGTGCTCCTTTAGTCCACAAATGTCTCAATGAAGAAAAGGCATATCATGACATTCCAGGAACTAACAGAGGCTTCCAGAGATCGCTAACCATGGCTATAACATGCAGATAGACACTTTTGAAGATAATAAATACACAATTGCAACGATGTATACATGTATTGCCTCAGAATTTGCGTCTGAATAGCGCTCGCTCCATGGGCGTGACATGTGTCTCTTTTCATTCAGATTACATAAATAGAGAATTTTTGTTTTTGATTAGACTTACACGATTTAAAACCTGCCATTTTAACGTTTCTTTAGACATAAGTCTAATTTTTTTGTGATTAGTATTCACTAAGTTATAGTTCATTTTCTGAGAACTATCAGATTGGACTTCGTTCAGAGGGAGACGAAAGATCACGCATCATGTTAGTTTTCTTTATTTTACAAAAAACATTTTGTTTTTACTATAAGTGTACACAAATACAAGATATTCCACAGATTAAAATGGTGTATAACTCTTAATTGTATGTGCAACATTGACAAAGTATTTTGAGTCTCTTTGACACTGGTAAGAAAAAAACCGAGGTGGTATCGCCGGCGTGACCGCCGACCTGAGGGAGTTAAGGGTAAAAGGTGTTTTTTCTGAGTACATTGCCTGTTGGAATGTGTGGATAAAATTAAGCTCAGGTTGAGTTAAACTAGTTAACCTCACTGGATGGTTTGGTTCTCAGATTTGGCTCCCTTAGAGCTTAGATACTGCCACTGGCTGACGCCTGTGTCATTCTGAAGTCGTAGGTCCTGTTTGGACCTCCCTCAGAGCATGATGGCGTAAGTTTGTACTCTTGCTTAGAGTAAAAAGTGTTTTACGGAGTACATTGCCTGGTGAAATGTGTGGATAAAATTTAGCTCAGGTTGTGTTAAACTAGTTAACCTCAATGGATAGTTTGGTTCATAGATTTAGCTCCCTTAGAGCTTAGACACTGCCACTAGCTGACGCCCATGTCTTTTTGGAGTCGCAGGGCCTCCTTCAGTGCATGATGGTGTAAGTTTGTACTCCTCTTGAGTTAAGTGTTTTTACTGAGTACACTGCTTGTTGGAATGTGTTGAGGTAGACTGTTATGTGGGCACTATACAGTCTTAGCTGCTAGTTAAACCCGGTTTCAATCAGAACGAGTTCCCATGTTTGTGGGCTCTTACTTTTTCAGCAATTTAGTTGTTTTTAGGTGTGTGGCCTTCACAGGCCACCCTATAAGCGAACCCCCCACATCTGGGTGTTTCTTGGCAGATTTAGCATTCTTTTTTCACATGTCTGGATTTTGCAAGGCTGCTGTGACATTGTGTAGAATTACTCCCTTTGGGAGCCTCCATGATTTTGTGGCTACAGTATGGTCTACCTGTTAGGTTGATCCCAGTCCTCCCCTCGTTTGGAGGGTTGTTCTGTATAGTACTTAGCTTCCTAAGTCTGGTCAGTGGTTGAAGGCCTCTCTGAGGCCTCCCTGTTGAGTACTGGCCCCTAGGCTGGTAGTACTTCCCTTGTTTGGGTCCCTTTAGAGTGCACAGTCTCCTCAGTGCAAATAATCAAGCGCTGAGTAGATCCTAGGATTGAGTAGAGTTTTACTCCCCTCACTAGTAAGGGTAAAAAGCGCTAAGCTGAGTCCTGCTCTCCAGGATGCCCGTCTCTACGATCTGGTCCGAGTTGGTTACTGCCTCTTTGCAGTCCCTCTTACTGGATATCTTCTCTGAAGAATATGATTTGAGACTCTGTGACCAGACAGGTCATTGGGCTACATTCCCTTAGAGGTACCCTCTTTTCTTCGGAAAGAAGTTTGGTCCCAGAAGCCTTTGAGCGGCCTTGGTAGGCCTTCTGTGGAAGGCCTCTTTGAGGCTTATAGCTTGGGCTGCTGGCCATAGGGAATGCTGTCACTGACAGCCTATGTATGACTCGTAGGGGGAGTGGTTCCGGTATTTCTGTTGAAACTGCTAGTTCTGACATTTATCTGGCCATTTTTTGGCATGCACTCCCCTCAAGCATGGCCGCGTGGGTATATCGTTTCCAATAGCGTGTCAAACGCAGTGTTGAGTTCCCTTTTGAAAGGGAACATCTCAGGTTACGTATGTAACCATGGTTCCCTGAGACCAGGGAACGAGACCTGCCATACATCGGGGTTGCCTGCTGAACAGTCCCTTCAGACGATAAGGTACTGACTGCTTCTCTAGGTGTCATGGTGACGTCATAGGCTGTCACCGGCCAATAGGATTGGTGAGATTAGATTTTTGGTTTTAGACACTGGTTCACGTGGTGACGTTCCCCATAGCATGTCAAACGCAGTGTCTCAATCTGAGACATTTTAGCACATTGCAATGCAGTTGTTAGGGTCATCTGGGTAGTTGCTACGGTGTTGCTATGGTTGTTAATTAGTGGCCGAGTCAAAGTAATCCACCCCTCTAAAATACTCTGAACCTTTTATATGGCTTGAATTCCTTCGTCAATGTAAGTCAGTGGTATTACTACACCATTTTATCATTTTCCTGGCAAAAACTGTCCTAACAGTAGTAATTGTAATAACACAACACTACTCTTTAGGGAGTTCTAGGTGGCTGCTTACCAGCCCAAATCAAAAGAGCCCAACTCCGAGTCTCTATTATATTCTGGTTCCTAGATACAGTATGGCTCAGGTCAGAGTATTATAGAGGGGTGGACTACTTTGACTTGGGCCAGTAAATAACAACCATAGCAACACCCTAGCAAATACCCAGATGACCCTAACCACTGCATTGCAATGTGATAAAACCATATACAGTAGCAGTGACCTGGCAACCACCCATAACCTGTAGAAGTTCTGTAGGTGTAAGGGATATTTTTGCCTGTTTTATCATCCACTAGGACGAAACTGTATGTTCGATCAGTTAAAAAAATAGCAAGAAGTCACATTATTTGAGATAACTTTTACGTTCATAGCACAAATGGTAGAGATCGAGTTATACACAAAGTTTATTACTTATGTTTAAGGTTTGTTCAAACCCTTAATCTTAAATTTGAGCTACAGTAGTAGTGATGTTTACCTCAATAAACAATGCTAATAAGCTCTTCTGATATAATATATTGGCTTTGCAGTTTCTATTCAAAATAATGATTTTAATACATGAAAATTCATTCTCAAAATATCTCTAAAAAATATTTTTTGGCGAATAGACATATCTTGAACTGAAAGCTTATCACTTACGAAGAAGACAACCCAATAATGTTAGGTTAAAAACTCTAAGAGGCCAAAAGGTAGGGCTGAAAATTCTGGGGGAAAAAAATGCCTGAAGATTTTATGTAAAAACCCACCAACTAGTCGTTTGGTCTGAGCAGCAAACTCTTTACTAAGCTGTGTCCAACGCTCCTTCTCTCCTGCCAGCCCACTGATCAGACTAGAGGCTGTTTGCATCTTGTGTCGACAGCGTTCTGCATCCTCTAGTAAAGTCTGAGAGAGAAAGAGAGTGAGGAGGTAAGAAAAAATATTAATTTTGTCACTGTGCAGCTGTGTGCTTGTTCACATTTATTGACTCTTATCAAGAGTGAGAGTGTCAATTCAATTGAGTGTCATTTAATGTGACCTAACAAAATTTATTTTGCCTTACACATATTTAAGTGATATAAGATAGTGTCAGGCAGTACAGAGATTGTATGCATGGTATTAAAAAACAAACAAACAAACAAAAAAAAAAACATTAAAAAACCTCGAAAAGCACCTTCAATTTGCATAAAATGTTATAAAATGTTGGGTGGTTGTATGACTATGTATCAAAGTGTTACTTTACATTTGATACTCTAAATTTAATCTGTGAGAACTAACATAACATTACCATATCTAGCCCATTTTTTTTTGTGTGGCTTTTTAATGTTGAGACTTTTATTAGATATGACCATGAAAGGTAAAATGAACTTATAGGTAGATAACGTGGAAATGGGACACAAGACTGTCCAGACTCAAACCTGCATCCAAAGATAACTATGGGTCTAACATGTCAAGGGCACATGCCTTTCTTCATTTTAATTCCCAGGGTACAGATGCCCACTTCTTTGTATAAGGAAATCAGTAAATTAGGAAAACTAATTACAGTGTTTAAAGTCAATTCGTAATTTTATTCAATGATTGGTTTAAGTAAACATCTGTTCTCTTAGGTATGATCAGGCCTGACGTAAATCAACCCCAAAGGATCAGTGAGTCACAAAAACTATTAATCACACAATTATCAACTAAATTATGAAATGTTAGGAAGGCTCGTTATACAATGTGAATTGGAACATTGATGTTTGCTTCAAACCATTTATAAAAGTTAGTATTAATTTTGTAGAGGCACACAGAGTACAAGCCTGAATGATTCATCTGCAAGATGGGTTTAGGTTGTATTTACAAAATTGCTCATTACATCCAATTTTATGCAAAAATGCAAATGAGTAATTGGGTATTTACTTCAGGCACTAAAAGACAGCTGATTCACCATTTTTCACAGAATAATTAGAGAGATAATTAAAAAATTTTGGATTGTGGTTCTTTGGGCTACAGCTGGAATATAGGACAAATAAGAAAATTAAAACCTTTTGTCAGTGATTTCTTTGGAGTTTAATTTAAGTTTGCTGATCAAACCCAATCAAAACCCCTGTTTTTAGATTATTTGTGTCATGATAATGAAGTAGCTTTAGGTGTGTTCACACCATGCCGTAATTACGGTAAACAAAAGATGTGGGAATGGGAAGTTTCTGAGAGCTCCGACTTGTACTACGCAACCGTCTTACCACCTGACTGCTTCATATTGGTTTTGATAGAGTTGCCATAGAAACATTTTCAGTCTGAGGATGTGAACAGCTCCCAGTATAACATGATGTGTTGTCATCTCGCAATTACGGTAATTACGACATGGCGTGAATGCAGCATTTGACGCTATGCCAGGGGTGTCCAATCCTGGTCCTGGAGTTTCAAGTAATCCTGAAGACCCTGATAAATTGTACCCCTGCCCTAATCTATCTAACACAGTGGTTACCTGTTTCTCCATCATGGCCTTCTCATACTCAGCCTGAACTACATCTAGCTCTGCTTGCTTAGCATCCAGTTCTGCCTGGGCTTTCTGGAGGTCCACATTAGCTATGGTCAGCCTGTTCTCCTGCACTGCCAGATTAGCCTGAGGGTGATGGAGAAAAATAGAGTTTTGAATGATCCTGCTCCTGAAAAACTGCAGTTTACAGCAAGGATTTCTAATAGGAAACAAGAAATCACTTTCCACTGAACAAAACCCCAAATGTTTTTTTTTTTTTTTTTTTTTTGCATACAGCATTTGTCAGAAATAGTCACTATGGAGCCCTGAGCCTTTTACATTTAAGAACAAGATGTTGACTTTTGCCTTAAAATCAGTTTATGAATCCAAATTGCATCTATATGTTCAAATGCATTTATTTCTGTAATGTATAAACTAAGGATTGAACTTTAAACCTGTTTTTCTTTTATAAATTTCAGTATGCATTAAGATAAACCTTTAAAACATGATCATAATTAGGGATTCTGCGTACGTGTGCACATGTACATCTGAAAAGTTTGGCATTAAGTTGATTTTTAAAGGTTACTTGCTATTATAAAAAGATACATGCACATATCTGCTAAAGGTTGTCAAGTTGAACTAGGAGTAGACTATTAAAGCTAACAAAATGAACTAGCAGCAACTAAAAGTGGGATTTCCTTTGGTCATTTAAATATAATCTATAATATATTATATCAAAAGATGACAAAATGATAAATGATGACCAAAAGCATGTAAAGAATAATCAAATAATAATAGCAATTCATAAACTAAACCATAGATTTGACAGTTTAAATTATGCCCTGTTAGTAAAAAAAATAAAAAAAACCCTGACAACTTGACAGTGTTGCATCATGTGAAAAAACATCAAGTGATCTTACCTTCAAAGGAAGCACTTCTTTATTGATAGAGAAGAAGGCAGCCATTGCTTTGGTCCAGGAGCAAAGACCTGCAACATTGCCGCACACCCTCTTGGCTGTTTCTATGTTATAGTCTAACATGTCAAAGTACGGAGAGAGAAGTTCCACCACCTCCTCATTGATGGTGTCTTTGGGGAATTGCTGCAGGACAAAACAAAAGCTGGAGTAAAACAATACTGTATAAAATACGTTACATATTCGAAACTCTTGAAAATGAAAATATTATTTGATATTTGTTGCTCAGGCTCCTGTAAAGTTGTGAGAAGATACAGATCATGCATGGAACCTTATCTTAAAATCAAACAGACAGCCTTTAAAATATGTTTTAAGATATATCAGTATACTATACTGTATGTGTGTAAGATATTGTATTGATTAGCTGTCAGAGCTGAACTTGTTTGTGCCGATATTTTTGCCCAAAGGCTTTTCTGTGGACTAAAAAACGAATTAGTTGATCTATCTGTTGGCTTTTGAAATTAGGTTTAAAGCCAAAAATCAAATACTGGTACTACTAATGTACTGCTGGTACAGTGTACTTGTAGTTTCCCACCACTATCATTATATAAACAGGTGCATCTCAATAAATTTGAATATCATGAAAAAGTTTTTTTTTTTTTCCCTGTAATTTAATTCAAAAAGTAAAACTTAAATATATTCTAGATTTATTAGACATAAAGTAAAATATTTCCAGACTTTTTTTGTTTTTATTTTGATGATTTCAGCTTGCTGCTCATCAAAATAAAAATAAAAAAATCAGTATCTTAAATTATTAGAATATTTAATTTCAAGTTCTATTAAATCACCATTCTCAGGGTATAAATACTGGGTTTAGGTCAGTAATCCCAACAGCAGTCATGGGGAAGTCTGCTGACTTGACAGTTGTCCAGAAGACGATCATCAAGACCCTCTACAATGAGGGTAAGCCACAGAGGGTCATTGCTGAAAGAGCTGGCTGTTCACAGAGTGCTGTGCCAAAGCATATTCATGGAAAGTTGACTGGAAGGAAAAAGTGTGGTAGGAAAAGGTGTACAAGTGAAAGGAATGACCGCAGGCTTAAGAAGATTGTCAGGCGTAGCCGATTTAAGAACTTAGGAGAGCTTCAAAAGGAGTGGACTGAAACTGGAGTCAAGAGCCACCGCACACAGACGTCTTCAGGAAATGGGCTACAACTGTCACATTCCACGTACCAAGCCACTTCTGAACCAAAGACAACATCAGAAGCGTCTTACCTGGGCTAAGGGGAAAAAGAACTGAACTGGTCCAAAGTCCTCTTTTCAGATGAAAGTAAATTTTGCATTTCATTTGGAAATCAAGGTCCCAGAGTCTGGAGGTAGAGTGAAGAGGCACATAAACCATGTTGCTTGAACTCCAGTGTGAAGTTTCCATAGTCAGTGATGATTTGGGCTGCCATGTCATCTGCTGGTGTTGGTCCACTGTGTTTTCTGAAGTCCACAGTCAACACAGCAATCTACTAGGAAATTTTAGAGCACTTCATGCTTCCTTCTGCTGACAAGCTTTATGGAGATGCTGATTTCATTTTCCAGCAGGATTTGGCACCTGCCCACACTGCCAAAGGTAACAAAAGCTGGTTCAATGACCATGGTGTTACTGTGCTTGACTGGCCATCAAACTCACCAGACCTGAACCCCATAGAGAATCTATGGGGTATTGTCAAGAGGAAGATGAGAGACACCAGACCAAACAATGCAGATGACCTGAAGGCCGCTATCAAAGCAACCTGGGCTTCCATTACACCTGAGCAGTGCCACAGGCTGATTGCCTCCATGCCACACCGCATTGATGCAGTAATTCATGCAAGGAGGCCCAACCAAGTATTGAGTGCATAGAAATGAACATACTTTTCAGAAGTCTTACATTTCTGTTTAAAATATCCTTTTTTTTTAATGATCTTATGAAGTATTCTAATTTATTGAGATAGTGAATTGGTGGGTTTTTGTTAAATATGAGCCAAAATCATCACAATTAAAAGAACCAAAGACTTAAAGTACTTCAGTCTGTGTGCAATGAATTTATTTAATACACGAGTTCCACAATTTTAATTACTGAAATAAATGAACTTTTCCACGACATTCTAATTTATTGAGACGCACCTGTATATATATTATATATATATATAATTTGCAGCTGGCTCTTATGTAGATAGTGTTTAAACATGAGGTATAATTACTTTGGGTATATCAAATGGGCAATCTTTGGTCTGATTAATCTATTACTTGTTCCAGAGCTGATTTGGCTTAAGAGCTATATTAAGTTTCATAACCTTATATTTACATTGAAATTAAATCCTGTACTAACTAAAGCACTGTTTTTGTACGTTTGACTGAACGTCAAACGTTCTTGTGTTTTTTCTTTTTCTTATTTTACTTCTTATACTGTTATAATGGCTATTGTTGTTAATTTAAATATTATTGTTCAATAAATAATATTTTATGTAAATGACATGCCGTATTTTTTGGTATTGAGAAAGAATCCGTTAGTGATTTCGATTTATTCGTTACATTAATACGAGATGAGATGGCAGCAAAGACTGTCTTTATGAGTGAGTGAGTCAGTCGCAAAGACTTTTATATTGAAATGAACTGAAACAAGGAAACGAGGACAGTAGCCTCTCACTGCAGAACACACGAGATCCAGGGGGCGGAGATGGGTAGGTTAAGGGATATGTAAAGTGGGAGGAGCTGGATCCAGATCCAGGGGGTGGGGATGGGTAGGTTTAGATCCAGGGGGCAGAGACGAGTAGGTTTAGGGTAGGTTAACAATTAGAAGAACTGTTATTTTAAGGCAGAGTACAAAGTAGAAAGAGCTTTAAAATATGGACCTTCTTTAATTTTTGACTAAACAATAGTCATTAAAACCAAAATACCTGTTTTTTTAGTGCAAGAAACTTTGACTTTATAATATAAGTTATATCACCTAAGGAGGAGAAGAAAAATAAAAAGACTGGTCCAGGTATCTGGTAGACTTAATACCTGTAGACTGCCCAGGAAGTTCCCAGCAGTCATGAGTTTTAATGACTCTTGCCAGGAGGGCATGGTGCAGTTTTTTTCAGGATCAATTTTCACCGTGTTCACTCTCCTTTGGAAGAGTAACAACACACAGTCCATAATACGCATGATGAGGTGGGGCGGTCTGCCCAGTGTTCGCACCGTAGCAATGTCTGATGGCTTTATGGTCTGTTTACAGATAAACAGGGAGAGAAATACAGCATCTTGTTAGCATTCTGACATATGAACTAGTATGCAGCAGTTCTGTGCATATCTGTGTATAACTTATTCATCCGAGTGGCAACTGTTATGGCTCATGGTTAACCAAGTTTAGCACACATCAGCTTGATGAGCAATACATGATGGATTTATATTTATGAATAAGTAGAAAGATAATTTGAAGCAGTGGGAAGGAGGGGGATGGAGCAGAAAGGTGTATGTTATAGTGTTGATAGCTGAGGATGCGATATACAGTAAATGGTAATATAAAGTGTAAAGGAGATAGAAAGGGAAGTGATAAAGAGAGGTGTGATGAAACACTGAAAGGGAGAAATAAGTACAGGAAAATGCAGATGACAGATGTGAAAGGTATAAAAGAGCATGGTTTGCACTTTATGGAAAATAATGGCATGTTTTATGTTTAATATTAAGGGGAGAGTGGTTAATTTAGCATGTTTACATCTGATAATGGACACAATGACATGATGGCTTTTGAAGTCGGTGAAAAATTAATATTCAGAATGGACAGAAAGCTAAACAATGCTTTTTTTTTCTGTAGTGCTCGTAAAAAGTGATAAATTATAGTCAAACACATAGGTTCTAGAAGATCTATTTAAACATTTTTACACAGTGTTCTTAAATAGAAACCAACAGTAAAAAAAAAAAAGGCAAAATTCTGTTTTTTGTAAAAATATATTTGATTAAACATACACTGCCGTTCAAAAGGTAGTGGTCAGTAAAAATGTTTAATGATTATGAAAGAAGTCACCTAAGGTGCATTTATTTGATCAAAAATATGGTAAAACAGTAATATTGTGCAATATTATTACAATTTAAAATAACTGTTTTCTATCATATTTTAAAATGTAATTTATTCCAGTCATGGCAAACCTACATTTTCAGTATCCATTAATCCAGTCTTCCATGTCACATGATCCCTCAAAAATCATTCTGATATGTTGGTTTGGATTATCAGTGTTGAAAAACACTGTGCTGAGGAAACCATGATGCTCTTTTTTTTCAGTAATCTTTATTTTATATACAAATATATTTTGTAACATTACAAACGTCTTTACTGTGAATTTTTATCAACTTAATGCATACTTGCTGAATACAAGTATTAATTTAATGGCAGTGTAGCTGTTAATATGACGTCTTAGTATTATTTTACTTTGTTAATCTTTCTAACAAACTCTACAGTGTGTTGTCAGTTTGGAAGTAAGTGAGATGTCGCTCCCTCTCTCCCTTCACACCCTCCAACCTCTCCAGAGCTTCCAAAAAGAGTGCTAAAAACAAAATGAGGTGGGGGTGGGGGGTGTTCATGACCCTTAAAAGCTTTCAGAAACTCACTGAAGACAACGTAGGACCGTGTTTCTTAACTGTGGGTGGCTGGATTAATAATTCAAAATGTATAAAATATCTGATTAGAATATTACGCCAATAAGTACAGTAATATTGTAACATATTACATATAAGCTATATTTTTATAAGCTATAGTAGTAATTTAAATGTATTGTAGCTATTATTTTAGTAACACTGCAACTACTCTAAAAATGCTCTGCACTATCGAGAACATCTAGAAATGTACACAAGAAAAAAGGAAAGAGTCCCAAGAATGATGGGATACATTATGGACAGATACATGGGAAGGACAGAGTGGGCAGGTGGTGGAGGGAAGAGGTGGGGTATGTGTTTGGGTGGTTGTATGATTGAGTGGGTGTGTGGGGTTGGTTAGAGGTGGCTGCTGTCAGACCCCTGCTTGCTACGAGACCACCTACAGCAACCCTGCCATCACACAGTCTATTTTTACACCCTCATAGGCAGCATGTAATTACGCACAAGCTGCAGGCACCAAAATGCCCCACGAACATCACACTCCTCTCATTCTCTCCTCTCCTATGCTACCGTGTAATCGCTCCATATTGTTCCTGACCTGCAGTGCTGCCTCAGCCTCTTCCAAAGCAGGCCTGGCTGCCTCCAACTTCTCTTCAGCGATGGCCTTGTCTGCAGAAATGCTGTCAACTATGGCCTGTGCTTTATCTTTGACCTTTTGAACTTCAACTTTGACCTTTTCAGCAGCCTGAGCCTTCACGGTCACCTCCTTTAACACCTGAAACAAAAATGAGAAAACGCTAATATTGTAATATCTGTAGCATTTCATGCTATAATTGCTATAATTGTCTGAGGTTATTAATTTATCATCCTAATGTTTCAAAGCTCAGTATTGATCTTTAGTTAGCCTGTTACTGGCAGGCAAGTCTTAGACTGAATGGATAGATGCAGCATGATGCATTTCATGTAGAATGCGTACAATGAAATGCATTTTTCTAGTCCTTTTAAAGGAAAATGTTTCTTGGTTTACTATAACATACATAAAGTTAAAGTATAAAATGGAGGCAACATTTATTTTGTATTGTAACATATATCTGAGTGCAACAAACTATTAAAGGGTTAGTTCACTCAAAAATGAAATTTCTGTCATTAAGTACTCACCCTCATTCCAAACCTGTAAGACCTCTTACGAGTTTGGAACAACATGGGGGTGAGTACTTAATTACAGAAATTTCATTTTTGGGTGAGCTAACCCTTCAAAAATGAAAAGAAAAAAAATGTAGGAAGGGGACTTGATTCTATGCATTGGTAGTAGCATTTTGAAATCTAGGCATTGCACTCAAAAGTGGAGGCAGATGATTGAGAGCTTGAAGGCACATGGTTTAAGCGCACTCAGTGACAGGAAAAGTCCAGCATACGTCACCAGAGAAGTCTGTTGTTTTCACCAGAAGGTCCAGCTATGATATTTTGGTTAAATATTATTATGAGGTCAAAACATTTTTTAAAAATGAAATGATGAATTTTCAGACTGATTTTATTGCGGCGGTTCACAAGACAACTAACGCGAAAACTGACTTCTTTAGCATCAATGGAAAGCATATTTACACTGTTTACACGTTCACTATCCTCTATATAGTGCACTATGTGCCAATCACCATATAGAAACTAGTAAATGTGTGAACAATGACCGATTTCAGCTGCAGTGTGTGTTGATGTCATGAAAATTTGTGATCCATTTTAGCGGAAGTGAGAGACTGCAAGTTTTGAATGCTTATATCTCCTAAATGCGAATTTTGTCATTGTTTTAGAACACACCAGCTTATTCATAACCTTAAGGCTAACATATTAATACTAAAAGCTAAAAAACGTACATTTTGATTTTAGGGGGACTTTAATGGCAGTTTGTACAAGGTGAGAAATCTTTGATTGTATCAGTTACTGCAATAATCGGTAATGGTAATGGTAATCGGTAACTGACAGAAATACTCAAATAACTGGGATTGATTAAAATTCAGTATATTGTGCCATGAGAGACATTGTTTTAAAGAGTATTTCAAATTAAAAACAGACTGACTTTTAAAAACATGTTTGGATTGGATTTTACTGCATCTAGTGGTCATTTCAACTAGAAACTGTTGTTAAATGTACAGGTGCTGGTCATATAATTAGAATATCATCAAAAAGTTAATTTATTTTACTAATTCCATTAAAAGTGAAACTTTTATTATATTCATTCATTACAAACAGACTGATATATTTCAAATGTTTATTTATTTTCATTTTGATGATTGTAACTGACAACTAAGGAAAATCCCAAATTCAGTATCTCAGAAAATTAGAATATTGTGAAAAGGTTCAATATTGAAGACACCTGGTGCCACACTCTAATCAGCTAATTAACTCAAAACACCTGCAAAGGCCTTTAAATGGTCTCTCAGTTTAGTTCTGTAGGCTACACAATCATGGGGAAGACTGCTGACTTGACAGTTGTCCAAAAGACGATTAACACCTTGCACAAGGAGGGCAAGACACAAAGGTCATTGCAAAATAGGCTGGCTGTTCACAGAGCTCTGTGTCCAAGCACATTAATAGAGAGGCGAAGGAAAGGAAAAGATGTGGTAGAAAAAAAGTGTACAAGCAATAGGGATAACCGCACCCTGGAGAGGATTGTGAAACAAAACCCATTCAAAAATGTGGGGGAGATTCACAAAGAGTGGACTGCAACTGGAGTCAGTGCTTCAAGAACCACTACGTACAGATGTATGCAAGACATGGGTTTCAGCTGTCGCAGTCCTTGTGTCAAGCCACTCTGACAGCGTCAGAAGCGCCTCGCCTGGGCTAAAGACAAAAAGGACTGGACTGCTGCTGAGTGGTCCAAAGTTATGTTCTCTGATGAAAGTAAATTTAGCATTTCCTTTGGAAATCAGGGTCCCAGAGTCTGGAGGAGAACAGAGAGGAGAGGCACACAATCCACGTTGCTTGAGGTCCAGTGTAAAGTTTCCACAGTCAGTGATGGTTTGGGGTGCCATGTCATCTGCTGATGTTGGTCCATTGTGTTTTCTGAGGTCCAAGGTCAACGCAGCCGTATACCAGGAAGTTTTAGAGCACATCATGCTTCCTGCTGCTGACCAACTTTATGGAGATGCAGATTTCATTTTCCAACAGGACTTGGCACCTGCACACAGTGCCAAAGCTACCAGTACCTGGTTTAAGGACCATGGTATCCCTGTTCTTAATTGGCCAGCAAACTCGCCTGACCTTAACCCCATAGAAAATCTATGGGGTATTGTAAAGAGGAAGATGCGATATGCCAGACCCAACAATGCAGAAGAGCTGAAGGCCACTATCAGAGCAACCTGGGCTCTTATAACACCTGAGCAGTGCCACAGACTGATCGACTCCATGCCACGCCGCATTGCTGCAGTAATTCAGGCAAAAGAAGCCCCAACTAAGTATTGAGTGCTGTACATGCTCATACTTTTCATGTTCATACTTTTCAGTTGGCCAAGATTTCTAAAAATCCTTTCTTTGTATTGGTCTTAAGTAATATTCTAATTTTCTGAGATACTGAATTTGGGATTTTCCTTAGTTGTCAGTTATAATAATCCAATTAAAAGAAATAAACATTTGAAATATATCAGTCCATGTGTAATGAATGAATATAATATACAAGTTTCAGTTTTTGAATGGAATTAGTGAAATAAATCAACTTTTTGATGATATTCTAATTATATGACCAGCACCTGTATGTACAGCATAGGTTTTGCAGACATGTACTCTCCAGAAGAGTTTGGTTAGATTTTTTAGGTGTGTTTCATTAGGGATGGAGTTAAACTCTGCAGGACAGTGGCCCTTCAGTACCGGAGTTTCCCCATCCCTGATCCAACCTGGTAGGACTTATACTCTCAAGATGAGCGTGCAGTCAATCTGCACAAGATGACCTGCACAATAGGTTAGTTGTAAATAACTACAGGCCCATTATTTCTTTTAGGGACAAATGCCCACAAGACAAAAACATGTCGATATCCGAGTAATAAACTGTTGTACTCTGTCCCTATACAACAAACCAAGAAGTGCAATATCGCCTGAAATTTTCATTTTTGGAATGATGACTCAAGCAATCAATCAAGTATAGAGTGAAGTGGACAGGGAGCTGACACAGCCCTGAGGGGCCTCTGTACAAATTGACCTTGGCTTTGAGAGAGTTTTGCTGACCTTTACCATCTAACTATGGTTAGAAATGATTAATACCGTTTTAAAATAGAATTAATTGGAAACTATATATTTGGGGAGACAGTTGTCTGGGGAGACAATTATCAACAAATACACACAGATGCTTTCTACATGCTTATTTACCATATCAGCCTTCTCATTGGCTATCTGAAGTTCTTTCTCCTTCACCTCCAGCTCTTTGCTGAGGGCAGCAACAGACTCGGAGGCCTCCTTAAGTTTCTGGAGGCCGGTGTTCATCCTAAGGAAACAATACACTTGGATATGAAAATCTATGATACATAATTCCATGATTCCAGACATCACTTTTTACAGAGAGTCATGGGGGAATCCACCATGAATGAAATTTGCCTGCTGATAATGCTGTTTATTTGCACACACTGTTTGAGTTATTTTAGCTCACGGTTCACTAAATTAATTATGCAAATCTGGAAACAATACAAAAGCACCCACAAAATCTTTCAGTAGGTTGTGGAGGATGCAGTAGATTACTGCAACATGGCGTACTTTGCAGGCATTTTACAATATCACCCCACAGCATCCAATCTGTCATCTCCTTTCCATGGTCAATGATATTACAGTAATTATGCAAGGCAAATAATGCAGATTTTTTTGAAAAAGGTAGATTTTCATAGTTTACATAGAAAGGTGCCACGTTTGGACTTAAAGGATTAACAACGACTTCATTCAAATACACAAAATGCAGCACTATTTTAACAGCAGGTTTAGCTTCAGGTTCACAAGTTCGCCTGCCCATTCAGTGAATGGTGATGGTAAAACAAACTTCGAAGGAGGCTCAAACCCGAGTTAAACCCCCCTATAACAGTACTGCATAGAGGGAGAATAAGAGAAATAGTGGAGGAGATGGGGAGGAGGAGGGATGCTGGAAGAATTGTCGCTGGGATGACGCAGTGACTGCTGCTTATATATGCTCGTAATGATGATTGACAGGACTGAATGTTTAGGCTCCTCCCGAACCTACGTTTAGAACTACATTTAAAATAACATGCACGTTTTTTTAACTGAAATACAGTGCACAAAACTGACGCAACTCTTTAGTAAATTCGACCCTGAGAGTCAGGGCATGATACAATATGTTTATAGCTTTTATATAGATCACTATATTTTATTCTCTATATATTTATTTTCCTTATTAATTTAAGCTCTTGTTTTCTAGTTTTGATGATACTGACCTTTCGGCAAGAGTCTGAACCTCTGAGTGCTTCTCTTTGTAGATGGTTTTGTAGTCGTGGATAAAGGACAGGTATGATTTGGGTGTGACATGTGTGGAACGTCGGTACCGCTGAAAATAATCTGCACACTTTTCTGCCACCCCATCCTGAAAAGAGCCCATGCACTGAACCACTTCCCCCTTTACCTCAGGAGTGCAGTCTATGTCATACATGGACAGGAAGTGTTCTGACACTGAGGAAAAAATAAACAAAAAGCCATTTTGTATTATTTCTTTGCACAATACATAAGCTGTTTATCTAGCAATGGCCACAATCACATTCATTTTGCAACGGCTGATTGCTGTGATGCTTTTCTTGATTGTCTTTCAATACATTTAAATTATTGCTTGACTCTCTGCTACATTAACCCTCCTGTTCCAACAGAGCAGAAGAGCTGTTTTCTAAAATATGTTTGACTGAAATTGTTTGTGGAACATTTTGTGCTATTCCTAAATTACTTGTTTTCTGTCTGTGTTAAAATGTAGGCACACAAATGTACTTGGACAATAAATCATGGTGGCTATTTTCAGATTATAAGCATTATAAGACCTTGGTTTAAATGTTGATTTTTACAGGTAATCTGGGGTTTAGACCTTGTTAAAAGATGCTGGGTCTTCATTGTCAGTCATTCAAAAGTAGTCATGTATTCTGATTTTTTTTTTTTTTTTTTGTTACCCCACAAGTAACATGCAAATCACAAAAAGGGCATTATTTTATAGTAAATGCTTCAATAGTACCGATTTTTAAAAGCTCTTGATGTGTGAAAGACTTTCCTTCATTTTTTTTTTTTCTATTCTAATATACCATTCACTTGTTTAATATCAGTCATTTTGAATTTACAGCAATAGGTTTAAAAAAAAAAGTCTTTGGAACTGATTACCCATGAAGCAAAGAGGTCAAATTGGGCCAAAACTATTTGGAACAGAGGGAAAATATTGGCAGTTCATCAATCTAATCCATCCATTTTCTGTA
Source organism: Elopichthys bambusa (assembly GCA_037101425.1). Lineage (NCBI taxonomy): Eukaryota > Metazoa > Chordata > Actinopteri > Cypriniformes > Xenocyprididae > Elopichthys > Elopichthys bambusa. Next base: position 8,211,049 of record CM074439.1, read on the forward strand.
TGCTCCATTGTAGTTTTTGTTTAATTAGGGCATCACCAGATTTTAGGGACCCCTTGGGTATATTGGACCTCCTTGGGTGTGACATTTCAAATTACTGACCTGCGATCAGAGCATCTTTGGGCCAGCGACTAAACCAGTCCATGGTGCATCCTGAAATAAGAGCCGGAAACTTCAAAGCTCGATTACGGAACCTCTCCCCAACTGGAGAGAAGCACAGAACCACGTGAAGGTTCTGCCTCACTCTGCTCATGAAATAATCATGTAGGTTTTCATTCGTGGGCGGTCGCCGTGGAAACTCTCGCTTCATGACTGGAATGAGGTCACTAATAATCTCGTCAATCTCATCTCGAGCAAACAGATTGGACACCTGTGGCAGAGAGAATATTTCACACCTCATTAGATTAGCCCTGGTTTCTCTGGGAATTTACGACAAATGTACAATTTTGACATAATGACACACCTGAGGGGACAAAATTACTCCTTCTAGAGAGGGTAGAAGACGTTTTAAATGTTTTAGTCGTTCTCTGAATCACTTAAGGGAGAGTTCATCCAAAAGAAAAATAAATAAATATATATATATATATATACACAATAACAATATCTTACAATAAAAGCACGTTGCATATTTTCGCTATGTCTGAATATGTTTAAGACTGAATGAGATTTGATGTTGGTTTGTTCTTCACACAAATCTACCACATGCCATCAGAAAACTTATGTAAAATTCAGCTCAGGCTCATTAGAAATACATACCCATGACAACATTTTTGCAAAATGCAAAATACGTTGTGTCGTTCACGTTTCGCGACAGTTTCAAAGTGAAAAGTCCGGTGAGTGGCGCTAAAAGCTTAATGCTCCATCACGTTTAATAACGTACACCTACACTAAGCCCTAAACCTACCCGATAGTGTTAACAAAAGCAAATGTGACATAAAAACACAATCGTAACCATGGCATTTTAGCTTGTTTTTGAACTCTTGTCTTTGAGTAATACATGGCAAGGAGCAGCCTGAACATTCTTCAAATGCCTCATTTTGTGTTCCACAGGGGAAAAAAAAAATGTATTATGGATTCAGAGAGTGAGTAAATGATCGCAGAAATTTTATTATGTAGTAAATTGTTCCTTTAAGGTGATAATATTCATTGGAAATTAATTCATTGCAATGATCAAACATAAAACATGTAACAGATTGCCTCAAATTAATTCTCTGTGAAGCATTTGGGGTACATTAGAGTTAGTATCTTCCAGGTGGTGGTAAGCATTTACTTGACTGGGATGGAAACAAGCCACGAGTGAGGACTTGTGAGGGTGACAGAGGGATGCAACAAAGCTGTCGAGGGGCGAGGGACAGCTAAATATACAGGCCTCTCTTGCACTGATTGGTTACCTGAACGTGCTCCTTTAACTTTGTTAAATTGTTAAACTAATCATACAATTACAGTGCGGTTCAAAAATCTAAAACCACTATAGAGGAATTAGCAAAATATAAAATAGGAGCACTTTAATTATTTTGCTTTTTTTTAACAAAGAAGTCAACATGTATTAAATAGTAATTAAATTAGGATTTTCTTTTTCTTTTTTTTTTCTTTGTTTTCTTTTTCTTTGTTTTATATTTTCAGAAACACTAAAACTCATTTATTTTCAGGTTTAAATTACATTTTGAATCCCAGTTCCCTTTTGAAAGGTAACTCGCTCTGCGTTTGACACGCAATGGGGAACCCGATGTCTGAAAGCCAACTATCCAACAACTCCAATCCCTATTGGCCGGCGACAGCCTATGACGTAATATTGCGTGACCAAGAAGTATAAAGGAGCGCCTGGAGAAACAGTCAGTATCTCTTCGTCTTTCGGGTCTGTTCTGTCTGATCGCGACTATGTCGACTCCGGTAAGGATTCTATAATATGCCTTACAAACGTTCAAGAAAGTGTGTTCATCCGAGGGTTTGACACTTGATATACACATTTCTGGCCTTTTCTGTCTGGAGAGGAGCACGCATAGACAATGCTTGAGGGCGCTGTCTGTGTGTTTGTCTATTGTTTACTGTGAGCGTCTGCCTATCGGGACGCTCCGTTCTCATTTGGCACTCTTTCCGAGGGAAGAGGTGTCCGCATCTGTGCCTGAGGCATAATGGTGGCTGCAATCATAGGGCTCGCAGGTGAGTTCGTTGGGAAGTTTGAGAAAGTTGTATTCTCTCTTAACTCCTTAGGGGCTGACAAGGATGAGTTGTTGGATGACGATGACATCCGTGTTTGACGTCATCGCGTCCGGCAGCAAGCGCTCCTCTGGCTGCTGTGTATGCGGAGCTGCTGGTGTTTTTGGGACGTGCTTTTCGGCAGGCTGCTGCTGCAGTGAGAGTGCATTAAGAAGGGGGCTGCTCAGGGTAGTATAGAACCACTTTTTGAGAAAAGCTGGTTTCTATTAGATCCCTTTTTGTGATCTTGTTAACAGCTATATTGTATATAACTTTGATTGTAGGCTCTTATGGTTAATTAGCCTCCTTCTAGTTAGCAGCTGTATTTCTAACAAGTGCTGTTAGCTGATCATAGTTTGCTCACATAGTTTACACTACCACAGGCTTTTTGCTACGTGTCCGTTTGAGGTAGTAGGCCATTTAGGCCTCCCTTAGACCATGTTGGCATTGTTTGGTTCCCTTTAGTCACATAATTTAGGGTACATTGCCTGTTCGAATGTGTAGCCTAGCTCAGGTTGCAGTTAGCTTCCCACAGCTATTGTAGGGTTAGAGCTGGTCCCCTGTAGCTTGGTTCCCTTTATTACACGAGCTGTAGCCACGTGTCATTGGAATGGTAGGCCCCAACAGGCCTCCTTTCTAGTTCACATGGTGGCACAGTTTGTGTTTTATTCTGCAAACAGGCTGAACGCCACTTGTTGCTGAGATTGTAGGCCCCATAAGGCCTCCTTTTTAGCTGACTTGTTGGCAGGATGCTTGTGAATCCATTACCACCATCGGCCACGCCCCACCTCTGTTGAGTAGGCCTTAAGCAGGCCTCTCGTGGAGTATGTGGCGTAATATGCATTTCCTTTTCAGTTATGTACTCCTCTCGCTTTGAGAGTAAAAAGGTGCTTTTTCTGAGTACTATTCTGAGTGGCTGACCTCTCAGTGGTGAATTCTTGTGGTAAAACCTTACTGAGGTTTGGTTTTAACTACATCAGCCTCCTTGAGTCTGGGTGGATTGTCATGTGGGCACTTTACAGTTTAACTACTGTCATTGAGTCATATGTCCTGCTCCTAGCAAGACAGGTGTTCAAGGTGGCTCTCACAGGCCACCATTGAATGTCCTTCTAATATGACAAAATGCTTTTCGTATGGGAGTCATGCTCCTTATAAAGCTATTATCATGATGTATGCCCCTTTCTGGCCTCCATGATTATGTGCCCACAGTATGGTCTACCTGTTAGCTTGAGCTTTGTACTTCCCTGCTAGGGTTGTCTGTGTAATAGTGCTTAGCTCCCTAAGCTGATCATGGGTTGTAGGCTTCCATGAGGCCTCCTCCTGAGGTTCAGCCCTGGGCTGGTTTATGCTCCCCTGTATCAGGGTTTCTAGTGCGCAGCCTCCTCAGTGCAAATAATCAAGCGCTGAGTAGATCCTAGGATGAGCGGATTATATTCTCCTCAATACGAGGGTTTATAGCACTCAGCTATAGAGTTCTGCTCTCCTGGATGTCAGTCTCATACGTGGCCACTAGACTTATGCCATATGTCTTAGAGGTTGCTAGGCCCTATGGGCCGCCTTTTGAACATACTGGTGTATGTTTGTGTATATTTCTCTCTGAGAATTATCAGTATACACTTCTGGTTGGCCAGGGGCCCAGGTGATAAATTTAACCTCCTATGGTTCGGTTATTTATCATTCTTGGTGCCTAAACAATGCCACAAGCTGATGCCACGTGTCTGTTAAGGTTATAGGCCCATCTAAGGCCTTGCTTAATACGTGTTGTCGTACATTGTACTCCTCTTGCTTGAGTAAAAAGGTGCTTTTACTGAGTATACTGCTCGTTGGATTGTGTTAGGTAGATTGTCATGCGGGCACTTTTGCAGCCACTTTATGCTGCCATTGAAGTTGTCTGTCTGCCCCCGGCAAGACAAGTGTTCAGGGTGGCTCCTCCAGGCCACTTTCTGAATATACTTCTGTTTCACATATAGCTACTATCATGCTGTAGGCCCCTATTCAGCCTCCATGATTATGTGCCTATTGCATGGTCTACCTGTTAGGTGAGCTTTGTACTTCCCTATTAGGGTTATGTTGGTAATAGTGCTTAGCTCCCTAAGCTGATCATGGTGGCAGGCCTTAATCAGGCCTCCTCCTAAGATTCAGCCCTAGGCTGGTTTGTGCTCCCCTGTATAAACAGGTGTTTAGCGCACAGCCTCCTCAGTGCGTTAATTAAGCGCTGAGTAGATCCTAGGATGAGCGGTTTATACTCCCCTCAATACGAGGATTCATAGCACTCAGCTGAGTTCTGCTCTCCAGGATGCTCATCTCTACGCGTGGGTCTGAGTTGCTCCTGCCTTTCTGCAGTCACTCTTATCTGCTCTCTGCTATGAAAAATGCGTTATGGAGATTCTGTACTCAGACAGGGTTGGCCAAGACTAAGTTTGTCCTATGACAGACCAGGTCGGCCTCCCTGGTGGCATTGGGGGTGACTTCGTTCACCTCTAGTGACTGGCCGGGGTTCCTTTCGGTTCTCTGGCCACATTCCCTTAAAGGGACCACTTTCTCTTTGGAAAAGATGCCTTTAGCGGCCTTGATAGACCTTCTGCGGAAGGCCTTCTTGAGGCTCAGCTTGGGCTGTTGGCCATAGGGAATGCTGTCACTGACAGCCTTGTGTGACCCGAGGGTGAGTTGCTAAGCGTTTCCTTCGAAACTGCTTGACATTTGTCAGCCATATTATTTGGCATGCACTCTCCTGGCGGTGTGGGTATATCGTTCCCCATTGTGTGTCAAACGCAGAGTGAGTTTTCTTTCGAAAGAGAACTTCTCAGGTTATGTACCATAGTTCCCTGAGAACCAGGGAACGAGACTGCTTGCCTGCAGAACAGTCCCTCAAGACAATAGATACTGACTGTTTCTCCAGGCGCTCCTTTATACTTCCGGGTCGCGCCATATTACGTCATAGGCTGTCGCCGGCCAATAGGGATTGGAGTTGTTGGATAGTTGGCTTTCAGACATCAGGTCACGTGTGACATTCCCCATTGTGTGTCAAACGCAAAGTCTCATTCCCTGGTTCTCATGGAACTATGGTTACATAAGTAACCTGAGACGATTTGCAATGTGGTCTGAAACGCCTCCACTGTATAAGACAATGTTATTTTATTAGAACAGTCTACAACAGTTTGTCAGGAGATAAAAAGCTCTCAGAAGGACTACAAATGGATTAGAGCATGACTGGAACCAGGCAATATTTCACTTAAGTTTGGCAACACAGTCCTCCTGCTGCATGACAGAGTACCACACTCTCAGTCTCACGGAAATACAGCAATTACCATGACATAAAAAAGCTGGAGTCTGCCTAGTCATGTCTCTTAAAGACTTATCTTGCTGTTCTGCTCCCTTTTCAGAATCTTGGATAATAACTTGAACTAAAATCCATTTGTTATTGCATCTGTCATCGGCATTGACATCCCAGTCTCGCCTCATCAGTTTCCCAACTAAACCCAGAGATCCTCAGTATAACTGAGGGCTTGTGTGTTTCATTAATATTCTTGAGCAGGGCCATCTCTCCCCGGGTCCTTGAGTGCTCTTCTCCTCTGCACTCAATTCTCTTTATGTACTTAACTGCCTGATTAATGAAATAACAACCTTCACCAAATCTGACTGACCAAAAACCTTTCTAAGACTTTATGACAGTTTTAAAGACCCCAAGAGGTGCACCCTGCGGTTGAATTATAGCCAATTATTCTCATAGCCCTTTATTTATTCAGTGATGGTAAGAAAGACACATTGGAGCATACTGTTAATTAAACACATTTAGTCATTTGTAAAGCTCTTTATTCTTCCTAGTGCTTATTCTCTTACTGTCTTCCCTGTGGCTACCTACTTTTCTCTCTCTTTCGTATAGGTCCATATGGAATCTTTTCCCACAGATCTCTGCAAAATGTTCTGCAGATTTCCACAGAATTTTTTTCAGTACATTCTACACATTTCCTACCCCTTGCGTTTTTGTATATGAAATATTATGCAAATTTGATTATGCTTTTGGCTACAATAAAAACACATCATTAAATTAAACACATATTAACCATTTTTTAATCCATTCCGAAGAGTTATTACGCACATATCCCATCCTAAATCAGCACAGACAACACACTCTGCATGACAACCTGTAATAATGCATACGAGATGGCAAAATATGAAATACGAAACCATATGAAAACGTACAACTTTTATAAGTTTTTTTCCCTATAAATAATTAGCTAGGTTTAGGACTTTGGTTACGTTTAGGTTTACTGTAGGCCAACCCATTTTTTTTTTTTTTTGCCTATGACTTCTCATCAGCGACTGTAAAAAATTATCGTGATTTTAACAGTAAAAGACTAAAAATGCTACGGTGAAAAACAGTTAATTGGTTTACAGAAAGTTTCCGTACTATATATGGTAAATAACTGTAATAGATCTAACCATTCATTTATTGTAATTTTACAGTAAAATACCATTAAATTTACAGCTTTTTTGGAAAGTGAAAAATGACAAGTCATTGTATAATTTACAGTGGCTGCTTGCGAAATCACGTACTGTTGCATAGGTACCACATTTGAATTTAAATTTACTTCACGACCATTGAAAAAGTACATTCTATATAGTACGAATGCATGTAGTATGAATGAATTCGGATGTACTACATCCTCTATGATTATACTGACACATGACCTACCAGCATCAGTTACGTCCAGTGTTGGATAAGTTACTTCAAAAAAAGTAATTAATTACTAATTACTAATTACATCATCAATGTTGTAATTAAAATACTTTTTCTAATTACTCTGTCTGAAAAGTAATTTAATTACTCAATAAGTAACTTACTAATTACTTCTGAAAATCCCTATAAACCTTGACCGGATAGACAATAGAAAGGAAACTCTTTTAATAATTTAGTCAAACATGGAATAGTTTAGCCTTTTATAGCTTTTTAAAACATTTTAACTTTATTAAAACATATACTATAATACTTTTATTTACTTTATAATACTTACTTTTTTTTTTTTTTTTTAGTAACAAATAGGGATGTCACTATACCAAAAATCTAGTAGTCGGTACCAATACCACCAAGTTCACAATACTCGACACCATGTTAAAAATATATAAAAATACAAATAAAACAACGCTATATTTTTTAATAGTAGTAAGTAAAAATACCACAAAAATTGAATAATCAAATATAAAATAACTCTGCATAGTTATAACTGTATAAATTAAATATAGATTAATAGGCGGCTTTGTGTGTGTGCGCTTTGGTTGAGAGCGCACTGACTGAAGACTGTCTCTCAGAGAGCGCGTGCAGTTTTTTCTCCCTAGGACATAGCTTACATTTTACCGTAATGTTCTTGCCTACCTGTGTCAAAAAAGTGAAGTAATTAGTGAAGGAATATTTCCTTTCTGCAAAACAGCCACTCGCTTCTGCCGACATCTTCAGACAGTGACCACGCAGCCAACTGGTGCGAAGTTGCGAACTCACGTGCAACTGCACTACAGCTAACGTTCACTTTTACCTTTAGACGACAAATTTAGATTTTAAATTCAATATTGATTTAAACAGAACTGTTGAACTAATTTACAGTATGTAATGCAAGTTCATTATAAGTAACTGTAATTAAATGACTTAAAAATGAACAGTAATCCCTTACTTTACTTTTTCAGTGGATAAGTAATTTAATTACAGTAACGCGTCATGCGTTACACCCAATACTGGTTACATCCTTTCATCCCGTGGCCTCATGGGATAGTAAAGTGTCCAACTTATGTGCACTTCAGAATCTCATAAGTCTATTCTATAAAGCAGTAAGTCTATACTATATAGTAGTACTATATAGTAGAGTAGTATTCATGCACAGCGAGTGAAAAGCCGTAAACTGACATTCCCACATTTCCCTGTGTGACACTTCACATTTGATGTATTTTCGTTGAAATAACTGTTTCTTCTTAGATTTTCTAATCAGTTATGTACATTAGGGTTTTATGTTACATCTAATATTGTTAAATTAATTTTTGTTGCATTTTTAAAATTTCATTTGTGGTACCATGATGGTGTTTAGTGTCAGTGTGTGAATGACACTGTGTGCACCTTCTATGTATTAGTATTGTCCTTCTTAGCTTTTGGAAAAGCTGCTTCTGACTCTTATCACCACTGTGTTTGGTGGTTGTCAGTGTATTACAAAGGTACAAAACAGATATTAGTACTTCAATATTATAATTAACATTTTATCAGTTAATGAAATATGTTTTTTTTTTTTTTTTACCGTAAATTTAAGCTAAATCTGTAAAACCTAAAATGTTGCTACCATATTTTTTACAGTAAATTTTTGGCAACCACAGATGCTGTTTTTTTTGTTTGTTTGTTTGTTTTTACTGTAAATTTAACGGAATTAGTATTTTTTTACAGTGTGTAAAATACACAGTTATGAACCGTAATTATTACAATATAAACATTTAAATGACATGGTTTTGAACAGTAAAATAGACAGTAAACTAAGTGCTGTCCCGTAAAAACTAAAATGTACTACAATATTTTTTTATGGTACAGTTCTGGCAACCACAGCATTTTTTACCGTAAATTTTACGGGGATTTTTTTTTACATTGTGTCAGTTTGACCTGTGACATATTTTTGAGTTGTCGATAACCTAGATTGTTTTTCTTGAAATTATGTGACTATTTCTCATTCAGGGTCATGAACACACCTGCAAAATGTTGATACTCTGAGGTGTTGTGGCATGTGCATATGAAATTTCTATTATGATTGTGATGTTAGGGGGTCAATTTGACTCACAAACTACATGGTTAGGCAGGTGCACAGACCTAAAATTGTGATCAGAAAACATCATGCCTAGTTTCACAGACATTGCTAAGATTAAGCCAGAAGTAAGCTTTGAGTAGCTTTTATAAATGTTCCTTAGAGGGAAAAAAAAAAAAAAAAAAAACTTTACTAGTATGCATCTTGAGACAAAACAGTGGAACTGACATATTTCAAAATCAAGACAGTTAAGACAGCTTAAACATCAATTTTAGTCTAGGACTAGGCTTAAATCTTGTCTGTGAAACCGGGCACATATGTTCTCAAGTTTACTTTGTAATGCACAAGAAATATTAATTTTAAATGTTTCTGTTTTTACATGATTTTTCATAGTGTGGTTTTGGTGAATTGAATCCAAATAAGGTCAAATTGACCTGGAAATTAATGATCGTACCCAGAATTTTACCCAGTGCCCAGTTTTGGCACAAGAAACCTCAACATGATCAAGTAAGCAGATTTAAAATAAAATGCTGAAAAGTATATGGCCTCAGCAACTGAAAGGGATAGTTCACCCAAAAATGAAAATTCTGCCATCATTTACTCACCCTCATGTCGTTCCAAACCCACAAGACTTTGGTTAAACTTCAAAGATATTAAGATTAAGATATTTTTAATGAAACCTGAGAGGGTTCTGTCCCTACACTGAAAGTACAGGTAACCAAAACATAAAAGATCCAAAAGGTTATAAAAATGAATCTATATGAACCGAGTGGTTTAATCCAAGTCTTGTGAAGAGATACGATTGCTTTATATGATAAAGAGATTTAATTTATAGTTTTATTTACATCTAAACAATTATCGACACATACATATAGCACATCATATATGGTAAACATGGAAGCTCAAACATGTATCTTGTGGGTTTGGAACAACATGGCAGTGAGTAAATGAAGACAGAAATATTCTCTTGAAACATTTTATTGAAGTGCCCTGTCTTTTTCAATAAATGTAATCTAAATAAACAGTTTGTCTATCCAACTCGTCCCTCTGTCCACCTTCAGCTCTGCAGAAGTGCAGTGCTTTCCCCTGAGGTGCGGTTATGTTAACGCAACACCTCCTCAATGCTGCTCTGTTTGTTTCAGTGTGATGGATGGTTTCCACAACAAGTGAGTGCAGCCAATGCTCTCTGGCAGGTGTCACATTGCAGGCTGCAGAGCTGCCATTTTTTCCTTTCTTTGACAAACCCATCTGTCTCTCTAATATGAAGCAATGCATCCCGTGCTTCACAGATCCCATTTATTTGTGTGTCATTACCACACAGAATGAGCTCTGTAATTTGTCAGCAGACCGGGCAACATGATCCCTATTTTCATTATACCATCTCAGGAAATCTGACTTATTTGCAGTGACATAAAGGTTGAGTTATAGGGGGCATACGTTGTAACCTTGGGAACACATGTAGCTTGGCTAATTTTACAGTGCGTTCTAAAAACAAAATGGAACGGCTCAGAATGGATGCTGTGGGGCTTGTGGGGAAGGGTGTTTCTATAAGCATGATGTCAGAATGTTTCTCTGACCTCTCCTGATGAAAGGACGTTGTTCATGTACTCCAGGAAGGATTCATCCTTGATCTCGTTGTCAGTGAAAATAAAGCTGACGCCTTTGCCCTGTTGTCCAGCAGTTCTGTACAAGCCCTTCAGGTCCTCCATCAGGTTGGGGGTGTTGTAAGAACTACAGAAAAACACAAGTTTAGGCATGCAAATCAGCAGTCTTTATTCCTCTGGTATCCTAAACTGAGATTTTGCAAACCCCATGATAAAAATCTAAAATAGAACACTTAGTAAAAATATACTATTTGTTTGCCTGCATATCAACATCAAAGAATCATGAACATACAAATGTGTTGTTAAATCTTTGTATGATTTGAAAGTTTTTATAAACTCAAACTGAGTTAATCATATATCCTTTAATTTTGCTACAAAGCCTAGCTCATCCTCAATTTTAGATTTGACTTCCCTTTTCTTCTTGCCATTCTTCCTAGCCTATAACTGTGTTCATTTTTCTGAACACTTGAAAAAAATATCTTTATATTTATGAATAAATACCATTTTTATTACAATTAGTATATTACACAGCATATGCTGTCAATGTCCTTAAGAATGTCCTTAAATGTCCTTTTAATTACAACATTTTTTTCAACAAGTGTTTTCTGTATAACAAGAAAATGAACTGATATGTTGCCATTTCACAACACCGTACAAAAGAGAGTTAAGAAATTGGGTGTGAAAAGACTGCCTCGATACAGAGAATTGCGAGCAGCTTGTGTTTTGAAGGCAATAAGGTGAAATCCATCTGTTTTCTCTGGAGACTCTCACACATAGTTTGAGATCAACACCAGATTCATTCATATTATTATCAAATTTAAGCTGCAATGAAAATCTCCAAATACGAAACTGCCAAAGGCTTGCTGCTATCATCACACAGCAAACGAAGAAGAGCACTGTGGAATTACAGGTGGCTACAGGCAAAACATTCCATTCCTCAGAAAACGATTCCTTCCAAACCCCCAGAGTCAGAGATAAGCCTATATATATATATATATATATATATATATATATATATAAAGAAATCACTTGACAGATGGCTCCCTGCCTTTCTACAGACCTTAATGATTAGCAGATATTCCCACTTTAAATTTTAGTACTGAATTATCAATTGCATTGGAAGACAGAGGTCTGAATTGAAAATGTCTAGTCTCATTGTCTGAATTAGACTGAACGGTTGATTGGATGTGGGATCTTTCCTCTTTATAGTCTGCAACAGCAGCTAAATTGGAAAGGGGAGGCCAGAACACTCTTATACAAAGATACCATCTACTGGAGTACAACTAAACTGCATTACACAAGAAAATGTGCTTAATGTGCTTTATGACTTTTGACATTTACATAAAGGAAAACAAAAGCACTGCTATTACAGTGATGCATGTTTATTACTTTACTATAAATGTGTTATTAACTAAGTTATTACTGTGTAATTTAAAAAAGTTCCATTCTAGTGAAGACAGGCTTTCTACCTGTGATGATGTGGAAATTAAAGTTTAATGCAAATTTTGCATTATCTAGTACTCAAACAACAGGACACAGATGAAATTTCATCTGTCTCCCTGAAGGGGAAAAGTGAATTTGAATAAAGAGCCTATAAATGATTGAGTATGTGAAGGTGACTCACCGAGTGAGTGTAATCTGGAAAGTCTTGTAGCCAGCGATAAAAGACGCAAGTCTTGTCAGACTCTGTTTTCCAGAACCCCCTACACCGACTAAGAGGGCATTTCCCCGAGGGGTCCTAATGATCCGAGAAATCTGTGGAAAGAGTGTGTAAGACAGAGAAGGAGAGAAAGACAGATGCCACCTCATTACCATGCAAAACATTTATACACACACTTTACATAAAGAAACTCAGAGCACTTGTTTGTACTCTAAAGTAGAACATGTCTGGTTCCTGTAATAGATACAGAAAGTCATAAATAAATTTAAAATAAATTTTTTATGAGTGCTACATTTCTCTTTGTCTTTCATGCTAGAAGGATGCTAATAGCATATAGCATTTATTCTTTTCAGCAGACACAGATGAATTGTTAAAATCATTCTGTTTTTGAGCCCTGAAAACATTCTTATGATAACAAGGGCAGGATTACCAAACTGGCTAGGGTTCGGCCCTGATGATTACATGTTGTGAATGCAGAGATACAAGATTTGTAAAATTTGTAAGTACCTTAACCAGATGAATCATGGCATCCCTGAAGAAAACCAAATCCATGCCTGCTCCTCTGATGCTCTCATTGTAATGACTCAAAAACATGTTCAGCCTCTCCTTTAGACTATCAAAAGATTTGATAGGCTCGTATACTTTTGGCATGTCGAAATCAGTTTCCTCTGGCTCCTCACCTGTTCAGACATAAAACGACACATAAATCCTAGATTTAATTCCAATTCAAAAGAGAAACTGCCAATCAACTCTTTATTACACAATATGTGTGCGGGTCTTTTTTAGGTATGTTCAAAGTAACTTTAAGGACGGTCAGTTAACTTGGTAACCATCTTGGTTATGGCCGAGGGATGAATTAAAAAAAAAAATTAAAAACAGTAAAGAACAATGCTATTATATGTCTGGCACTTTATTAGGTACACCTGTTCAACTGCTCGTTAATGCAAGTATCAGCCAATCATGGCAGCAACATGTGCAACTCAGTGCATTTAGGCATGTAGAAATTGTCAAGACGATCTGCTGAAGTTCAAACTCAGCATCAAAATGGAGAAGAAAGCTGATTTAAGTGACTTTGAATGTGGCATGGTTGTTGGTGCAAGATGGTTGGTGCAGACCGAGGTCTGCAGAACAGCATCTCTGAATGCACAACACATTGAACCTTGAAGGCTACAGCAGCAGAAGACCACACCTGCCACTCCTGTCAGCTAAGAACAGGAACCTGAGGCTACAATTCGCATGGGCTCACCAAAACTGGACAATAGAAGATTGGAAAAACGCTACTATGAACGCATGGATCTGTCCTGCCTTGTATCAACAGATCAGTCTGGTGGTGGTAATGTAATGGTGTGGGGGATATTTTTTGGCACACTTTGGGAACCTTAATACTAATTAAGCATCGTTTAAACCCCACAGACTACCTGAGTACTGTTGCTGACCATGTTCATCTCCTTATGACCACAGTGTACCCATCCTTCTGATGGCTACTTCCAGCAGGATAACGCACCATGTCACAAAGCTCAAATCATTTCACACTGGTTTCTTGAACATGATAATGAGTTCACTATACTCAAATGGCCTCCACAGTCACCAGATCTTAATCCAATAGAGCACACTTTTGGGATGTGGTGGAACAGGAGATTTGCATCATGAATGTGCAGCCAACAAATCTGCAGCAACTGCATGTTGCTATCATGTCAAAATGAACCAAAATCTTTGAGGAATGTTTTTTCAGCACCTTGTTGAATCTGTGCCACAAAGGATTAAGGCAGTTCTGAAGGCAAAAGGGGGTCCAACCTGGAACTACAAAGGTGGACCTAATAAAGTGGCCAGTGAGTGTGCATATATAATTAACTGCCTTAATTCTTCATGGCACAGACTCAACAAGGTGCTAGAAACATTTGCTCTGTTAAATTAAGGTTTTTAGTTAATAATAATAATAATAATAATAATAATAATATTATATATATATATATATATATATATATATATATATATATATAAAAGATTGTGTCATTATTTATTTATTTTTATTTTTTTGTTTGTTTGTTTTTTGTATCTATCTGATCATTACCTGTGGCCTCAGGTGCATCTCTGAGAAAGTCCACAAAGTAGGAATCCACCCCAAGATCCACCACCACTCGTTCTTCTTCCCCAAGCTCTTCTTCCACCAGCTTGGCCAGTGTGTAGTCAAACCAGGCCACATCCTCTGGGGCGGTAAACCGGTCAGCGATAACACGTTTGCATTCATGCTTCCACAGCTGTAGTAATACCTAGGCCAATATTTCAAACACAATTGTGAGCAATGTATGTAGGGTTTGGTAGGGTTTTATTAAAATAATGCTGGAAACAAAATGTTTTTTCTTGACGTTTGTTTCCATTGACAGTTCTAAAATGTCTATATTCTTACTGTATTCATACTAAAGTACTCTGACAATGTTTCTGCTACTGACTTTTTAAAAGAACAATGTTTTGGCCAAGGTACACTTCCGTTTAAAAGTTTGGGATCGGTAAGATGTTGAATGTTTTTAAAAGAAGTCTCTTATGCTCACCAAGGCTGCATTTATTTGATTAAAAAAAAAAAAATAAATAAAAAATAAAAAATTGTGAAATATTATTACAATTTAAAACAACTGTTTTCTATTTTAATATATTTCAAAATGTAATTTAGTCCTATGATTAAAGTTTATTTTTCAGCATCATTACTCCAGTCTTCAATGTTACATGATCCTTTGCTCAAGAAACATTTATTATTGTCAATGTTGAAAACAATTGTGTATTTTTTTTTAGAAAGTATAGAAAGAATAGAAAGTTCAAAAGAACAGCATTTATTTGATATATAATCTTTTGTAACATTATACATGTCTTTAATGTCAATTTAATGCACCCTTGCTGAATAAAAGTATTAATGTCTTTAATTTATTTCCAGAAAATATATATCATACTGACCCCAAACTTTTGAACTGTAGTGTATAATGTTACAAAATCTTTCTATTGCAGATAAGTGCTGTTCTTCTGAACATAAAAAATAAAAATTATATATGGTATAAATTAATGTTATCAACACTCTTAAAAATAAAAGTTCTTTATTGGCATCTGTGGTTTATCTCACTGAGTGTCTAAATAAGAACAGAAATGCCGTTTCACTCACATCAGGCAAGTTGATGACCTCTGCAGTCACGCCGAGCATTCCCTGCCAAATGCGGGAGAGGTCACGCAGGTTAAAAATGTAGTGGAAGTTGGCGGGAGTGGGCAGCATTTTAACCTTTGTCATTTGCCATAGTCTTCGGGTCAGTGGAACCAGCCTGACCACTGTGTTGCGTACTTCCTCTGAAAATCCCCGTCGGGAACAGTAATGACCTGTGCCTATCACCCCTGCAGCAGAAAATGATACATATATTGCATATGAAAGTGAATGAGAAAGGGTTGAACTATAACAGACAGGAAACTCACAAAGGTGAAGGACAGAATGAGCAAATGTGACCTTCATGAATGATAGAATTCTGAGCTGAATAAGAATCACAATTGTCACGAATGTCAATATTACACATATATTGAGATGTGTAGGCTAACCTGCATATGAGCATGAAATATAACATCAATAGAAAAAAAAAAAAAAAAAAAAAAAAACTGTCAATATAAAGATCCAGACCTTCAGCCAAGCAGGGAACCACTAACAACAGTCCATAGTCAGAATCAATATGCATTTACAGAATCGGTTCTGCTTAAGCAAAGCTGTTGACAACCTTGACCAAATTAAATGAGATGTGATAAATCCTTTCTCCGATCCAAGAAGCATGGTCCAGATACTTCCTTTGTGTTTCTGCCTTTCATAACATATTATAATGCATGTCTAAATGCATCATTTGGCAGATTATTTTAAAATATTTCCATGCCATCTCATTGGATAATTACAACACTTGCAAAAGGAATATTTGGAAATGTGATATTAGTGATATTAGCGATATTAGTGATATTAGCCACTGGCAAACAAAATGTGCAAAAAAGGTCTATTGTTCTTTGTCAATACTGTAGTAATGTATGAAGCACAGCTTACACAGAAGTCCTTTTCAAACAAGTCAGCTTTCTGTTGTCATTGCTGTGAATTTGTGTGACCAATTTAAACCCAATGCGAAATCTGTGTGGGGGAAATCTTTCACCCTTATGCAAAATTCCTAATCTTGTGAATTTCTATTGAAATGGCTAGATTTCATTGTCAAAATTTGCCAATCAACAGTAAATGTGACCGCACCTTAAAGCAAAAGATATAAAAGACTATTTGGAATAGGATTTCAAATTGGACTGAAATTTTGCAGTGTACTGAATATTGATAAATAAAGACTCTCTGTGATTGCTTCAAATCGGTTTTGAATCTATGGTAGTAAAGCAATGGATTTTTACTGTTTTGCAAATGGCCAATACACAATACTAACCAAAGATCTTGTCTATAGAGGCATTGGAAGGAAGAGTACAGTTGAAAATAGAAAACTGCCTCTTCAGTCTCTGGGGGATGTCATTTCGTCCCCCTCCAGGGTGGATCATAGCCGCCAAGAACTGGATATCCACAATGTTGGTGAACTCTCCTGGTTTCTCCAGGTTAAAAAAGCCATTTTGCTCCATCAACTGCCGAACTATTTCATTGGTGACCTTTGAAGAGAGGAAATGGATTCTGTGAACATATTTCTTTGTTCAGACTTTGCAAACGAAGTCCACATAGAGAGAGTAGATGTGTTAGCACTCAGTGTACTAAAGGAATTATGCAAATAAAGCATCTTGATATATGATCACAGTTTATTAGATCATAATTAATTTTGTGTGCATAATTGATTGGTGGTGGTTAGTGAAAAGGATGCAGGTGTTTGCCCTGAAACTGTTTAATGAATGCACCTGTGCGTCTTGGGTCTGAAACTTCATAAAATGAAATGTACAAACATATAAATAGTGATTCTTAAGTCATGGAGCAGCATTTATTCAGCATCATTGTATGCAATATCTTACCTGGTCGCCCCACTCATTGATCACAGGCATGTTGATGTCGTCAATAAAGATGGACATTTTCTTCCCTGCCGGAGGGCCATAAGTGGTTCCCATTCGTTTATCAACATAACTCTCCACAGAGCGCTAAAAAGTCACAGACACCAAAACATCCATATACTGTACATGCTGATTACTCACAAAAACATCCAGCAGCTCATAAATTAAGAAGCACTGACAAGATTTGGATCAATAACTAAGTCAATAACGAAGCAGGGAATGTGATGAAACATTAGCCAGGCTAAATAACCTTTAACACCTGAGCCTGGGGATTGTAAAGCACGCTGATGCATTCAGTCCATCATGGGTTTCTTGGTCTAACATTTACCCAAACACTTTATGAAACATGTAAATACAATACAATGGTCTGTGTATACGAATGTATTTAACACTACTATTCAAAGGTTTGGGGTTGGGTAAGACCCCAAACGAGCAGCCATTACTGACACTAGTCTTTAGTGCCACATGATCCTTCAGAAATCATTCTAATATGTTGATTGGGTGCTTAAGTGCCATTTGTAATTATTATCACAGTTTAAAATTAGTGTATTATAGTTAAAATTATACTTACAATTATAATTATAATTAATATTTTTGTGGAAACTTTTGGATACTTTTTCTGGATTAATTGAACAGAAAGTAAAAAAACTGCATTTATTTGAAACAGCATTATTTGTAACAATATAAATGTTCTAAAGTCACTTATGATCAATTTAATGCATCCTTGCTGAATAAAAGTATTCATTTTCTACCATTTTCTTCTATACATAGTAATATGTTATAAAACTTTTAATAGTATCATAGAACACACTGCACACAAAGATCTAAACATAGTAGTGAATAGCAGCAGCAAATAACTAAATACTGCAGCGCAGGGACTGACTGATTATTATTTTAGCCTAAATGAATTGGACTTCAGTGAAAGAATGATACATATGAGACAGATGACCTTTTAAGAGGGTTTTTTATACATTTACATACTACATTTATTTATTTTTTATAATAGTGTAGCTTTTTTAGTAATGGGCTTTTTTCAATAAATAATGGTGTAACAAAAAATATTTTACATCGCTGTTTTTTTAAAAAAATTAAAAATATGTCACATAGTATTGCACACAAAACATACATACACATATTTATTGAGCAAAAAAAGCCCATTAGTAAAAAAGCTACACTAATATAAAAAAATAAGTAAATGTAGTCAGTTAATGTTAAAAAATTTTTAGTTCCTCCCCAACAGTCATATTGTATTCAATTTATATTTCATTATAAATGCATTACAACACAGTAATAAAATATGTGCAGATTTTATAGAAAGTAGTAGTAAGTTTATCACAGATACCCCAATATTAGACATGTTTTGGGGGGAAACACTGTCTTTGTGTACCTGAAACATTAGAGGTGTGGTGGCAGAGGAGAAATTGAGACTCTTGGCAGTGTGGGATTCTGGGTCATATTTGGACATGTAGCCTTTGATGATGACAGTTTTGGCAGTGCCCTGTTCTCCTATCAAAAGCACAGCCTGAAACACATGAAGAAAACACGAGTAGACTCCAGAGAGGGCGACCATCTGTCCATCTGTGCACAGCTAATCATAATGCTGGCAGCACAGGAAAAGTCTTGATGACAAACAAAGTAGCTGTCCATTTAAACAAGCCTCACTCAGAGAAATCAATAATGCAGCACTGCATGGTGTCATTGTCAAGAACCTACACTAGAAAATACAATATACAATCTACTGAGTGTTTTGTATCCATAGAGTTTTATAATATGAACTACAATTGCATTCCAATTCACAAAGACACAGATAACATCAAAATGGTGCTTGTTCTTGTCGCAGAGCCAGTGCTCGATAGGTGTTCAGTCAGGTTTCTGTGGAAGCTTTGTGTTTACACTGTCTAGGGAATTGAATAATTGAATCATTTCCCCCCCCAGAATTGTGATATAAACTCACAATTGCGAGTTATAAATTCAGAACTGGGAGATGTAAACACACAAATGCAAGAAGACAGTCAGAACTGTGAGATAAAAAATGTTATATGTTTAAAAGTTATCTATGTAAAATGTTAATAGGTTTAAATATTATTTCATGCTGTGACTGTATGGCTATGTATGTCCCTATGAACTGCATATGTGAATATCATGTAGACTTATTGTTTACATCAAATTCATGCTTTAATAGTAGACTAATCATTGCAGGTTTCAGAAAGTTTGAAGTAGATTTAAGTCAGAAGATTTCAAATTTGAAGTAACTTTAAATAGATAGATAGATGGCTTAATAGCTTCATGATGATCCTGAGAGACTGATTGATTGTCTGAGTAAAATGACCCCCCATGTCTCTAAGATATTGTAATCCAGTTATGTTCAATACAAAATTTTATGCAATTTACCATAGTAGGAAAAACATGTATGCGCAATCCCTGTTTCATGGGCCGACCCTTCACCATAGTGTCTATGGGGCAATTTTGGGCCCATTGCAAACTATGTTCTTACAAAGCCTGTCAGCCTCTTCAAATGTGGTTAAACCACATGTTTCTACAAAATCCTCGCACAGGCTATGACTTCAAAAGTCTGTCACACTGTTAAGTCTATGGGATTTTTATGGTATTTGATAATAATGTTTAGGAAAACCTTTCTCAAGCCAACTTAATAATGTAAAAGGCAGATAAATGTATTTCCTGATCATTAAACAAAACTTTTTACTTAAAAGTCAAATAAGAGTGAAAAGGCTCTCACCTTGCCCTGCTTTGCAATGGTCTGGATGAGGAAGTCAGTGCGAACATTGTCTACATTGGGAACCAATATGGAGCCATATTCCGGTGTAGAGTCAGGTGGGTAAATATATTCTTCCACTCTGGTATTCCAGTGAACCCAATGGCCTGCAAAATGTCAGCACTGTTAATAGAGCATCTTGCATGAACCTTCATTAAAATTCCATAATGAACAGCCAATATGTTCTATAATTAAATAGGGTTATTAACGCTGGTTCTGACTAACAAGTGGAGTTTCTGCCATGAAAATGTAAGGGCTGGGAAGGGTTTACTGCCAATTAGGCATCTATTTGAATTGCAAAGTGTACAATATTTTGCGACAACATTTCTAATGGAACTTATAAACCAGAGACATTTGGGCCTAAGCTATTTTGTTTCAAGCTTCAGCTGTGAAAATAACATGTCAACCCGGAATATATTCATATTGTTGTCCACCAAAAAAATGCTGAACAAAGCGATCAAAGACAGAATTGGTTTTAAACAGAACAATCTTGAGTGTCAGATTTGTCTGGAGGCAGACTACAGACTTCAGATTCACTATTCTCCATAAACCTGCAAATTTTACTCTCTATAGGAAAAATGTCACAGAAAATGCTCTCAGCATACTTCCTTCAGCCAGTCTTACTAAACCAGCTTTCCTTGTAAAATACCAATTGGAAAAGTTGACTATTTAAAAATGTACTTGATTATTTGAATATAAGAGTTATATATAACTAGAACCATAATTGACAAAGACAGGTAAAAATGAAGCAAATAAAACACAGAATGAGCCGTGTGACTGTGTTAGATACCATCATTAGTGACGTAAAAGTCGAACATAGTGTCCTCGCTGTGGGGAGGGATGTTGGGAAGGTCCAGGCGGATGTTGTCATGGTGACGGAGCCATTGCTCCATCTTCATTCGATCATCCAGTTCCAATAGGGCTCCCACACTCCACATCAGAGCGAAGACATACAGACGTTCCATGTGCTCACGAGACAGCTCCCCTCCCTGCTCCTGATGGGTTACATCATCAAAGACATCATCAAAAGGTTTGTCAAGGCATGAAGGCCTGTTCATTTTTTTTTGCACTTATGAAACCAGAGAATAGATATTATGCATCATCAGATATATCAAAACCAAAAAAAAAAAGGACAAAAAAAAGGAAAGGACATGTCTGCACCAATGATAAGAGTATACTGCGTTTGGAAACAAATGCATTCAGGGCCAGTCAGTTAAGACATGAATGTTTCCTTTAAACTACAGCCATCTTCAAGATTCAATTCAAACCAATGTTTTGACTTTGTCTGTGTTATGGTCCTTCACACAAATGCTTCAATTACATAATCATTTGCAGGTTGCATTGTTGGTGCTCTATACACACTGTGTATGAAAGAATTACATTAAGGCCAAAGTGCTTTTGAAGGTTATAGTTTTTTTTTTTAAATTAATTTTTTTTTATTTTTTATTAGAGCCAGTGGGTGTAATGCATATTCAGCTCATGTTTAATTCTCATAGAATGATGACAATAGGTGTGGTGACAATGTGGCTGTATAATGTGTATCTCATAGCTAAATGATTTACAAATGACAATGCAAGTGATAATGTGTGACATTCATTGGGGACAGCTCATCAAAATAATTGTCATGACTTTCAGATAAGGCTAAAATCTGCATGGGTTGAATGTCAAAAATACATGTATTGAGTGAAACTGGTCAGGACTTCAGTATATTTATATTCATAGATTGATTTAAGCTTATTCTGCTTATATTGTATCACATAATAATAGGCTTACATATTTGATTTTCTTCAGCCGATCAATGATCATTCAATATTTCAGTTTAGTGATGGCCGCTGTCAAGATAAATCAAATCTCATGCACTGCATGAAATGTAGCAAAATGGTATTATTTTGCTATAATAACACTTCTTTACCAAGCCGTGCCCAAAAACATTCCCTATGCCTTGGTCACTGTTTCAGGTGTCGGACATTTTATAGTGCTGTCAGAAACCATGGTTAATTCATATAATATAATGCACTGTAATAAGATTAGAAAATATCCATAATGCACTGATGAATCTTATCAAATGAATTTGTGTATGTGGTGAAATTCTTTATGCAACATCACCACCGCCCTCTTCGTGCACAATATTTACATTCAAAATTTGTGAATTCGCTCGTTTTTGTTTGTTCCTTTCTTAGGTAGTGGACTACATGGCATCCACTATATAGGAATAGTTTATAAGGGGAGAGGGAAAATGTTTCTACATGCATAATGGACTGTTATTTACACAAGGGGTAGTTTAAGTTAAGTTCCAAAAAAAAAAGGCTTCTAGGTATCTAGGCCCAGACACTAAAAAGAGTGTCTGGGCCTAGATAAAAGAATTTGAGGATATAGTGCTGAAAGATCATAGACATAAATGACCCTGAATGCTTGTGGTATGTACATCTCTGTTGTTTTGACATGCTGCTCACTCTGTACATATACACTGCACTACTCTGTTCTTTAATGACAGAAGCTGAAGATAAAATCCTTATTTTTGGATTGACAAGTTAGTAGGCAGTCTTTCATTGTTGCAAAATCTGGGTTAATGAGGACTAGAGCTTTTGACAACCTTGGGCTGAATGAGTCCTTGCAGCATGTTTATGCACTGCATGATGATGAAGGCCTCCAGCATCTCCATTTTATATTGCAAAGATTGAATGCAGAATCGATAGAGCTCAGGGAAGGAGGACGAAAAGAGATCCCTCAGGACGACCCCTTCCTGAGGGGAGCGATTCTTCAGCCAGCCCTGAAGGCACACACACAAACACACAAATGAAAAACCTGCTAGGAAGGACACAAACAGAGTGGGAGATAGACATCTGCACATAGAAATTAAATGAACTATCCTTTAGAGCTCAAAAATAGTTTGTCCTTCTTCTCTGTCTTTCTCTGGCTCACCTCCTCATTTACTCTTCATGCATTGAACAGTTGAACACTTTGAAGTCTGTTATAAAGACAGAGAGAAATGTCTTGGGGATTTTAGACTTCATTAATTCAGAGTGGAGTAAAAGGAATAACTGGCAGAGCCACTGGTTTCTACATTCATGGTTCTGTGGATGTCTTTTTTTTTTTTTTTTCTTCCAGTTTTATTATGCAAATGTGAAGGGAAATATTGTAGATTCTGGTTGTTCTCTTCAAACTTGGTTAATGTACCTAATTTGTGTAACACAAAAACGAAAATGTTTTCATAATTTACTCACCCTCATGCTGTTCCAACCACAGTATTAAGAATCACTGGTTCACATACTTATGAATGGGGTTATTTTAATAAATTCAGCTATTTTTTTTGTCTTGTGGATTATATGTAAACATCTTTTATGTAAAATATCTTACTCAGGAGAGTACTAAATAAAAAATAACATGCATTTTGTATTATCTCCTTTATTTTGTTTAAATTATTCACATTTTCACAGATTCTGCAAGTGGTTCACATACTTTTTCTTATTGGGAATTATAAGCTTCTATGGCTAAATTAATCTGCAGTGGTGCTGAACACAAAATAAGATATTTTGAATGTCAGTAACCAAACAGTTGATGGGCCCCATTGACTTCCATATTATGGGGGAAAATAAAATAAAATACTATGAAAGTCATTGGGACCCATCAACTGTTTGCTTACTGACATTCTTTAAAATATCTTCTTTTGTATTCAGCAGAGGAAAGAAATCCATACAGGTTTGGAACAAACTTGAGAGTGAGTAAATGATGACAGACTTTTCATTTTTGGGTGAACTACACCTTTAATGAATATTACCTGGTCATTTAAAATGATTTGAAATTAAATCAATATTCAGGGATTGAACTGTCAAGTAGTATTTTATAAGAAACAATTCAGTTGCAAATGAGAAAAACCAGAAAGCTCCATAAATGCAAATTCGTACAGACAGACCACAAAGAAAGACATTTGTCATATTTCTTTCTTTCTTTCTCTCTTTCTCTGTTTCATCTTTGAAATGAATAAACACTGCAAACAAATGGCGGCTAAGTAGTTTCCAACTGCTTTACATTATGAAAACTGGTAAAACCTTAAGAAGCTTCTCTCAAAAGCTAAAATGTGAAAAAGTGAAATTCTTAATGTTAATTCCAATAATTCTAAATTAAGTCACATTTTTACTTTGTATTGTAGCACAGGAGGTTGCATGTACCACGTTTTCAACAAACATGATCGCAAAAAGTATGATCAAGAATCATGTTTGGGTTTATTACAGTTCATCACAGAGAACTATATGACGAACTGACTACAAGTAACTTTGCAACTTATTCTACTAACCCTACCCCTAACCTAACAGTCTACTAATACTCTAATAGAGTTATTGACATGTCGGTGCAAATTAATGAGAATTAGTTGACATATAGTTACAAAATTACTTACTGTTGATGTCTAAAGTGGACTATTTAGGACTATTAAATTATCCAAATATATAATACCTAAAAATAGTATCATTCAGTACTAGTTTGTCATCACCCACCTCCAAAATAGGGCTCCAATTAAGGACAGAAGAGCTCATAAACACCATTCCATTACGGGACACTGTGGCCGGGGAGGCATTATCGATGTTGTGTGGCTCAAACACAATCTTACAATTGGGAGCCATGGGGATGCGGTCACCATTGGCCAATGTCAGTGTGCGGTTATCATCCAGGACTGAGTTTAGGTTTTCAATCCATATAGCATCAACTGGCCCATCAAGAACAATCCATATGTGTTCCCCTGATCACAAACCATGAAGTACAAATGAGAAATGAAATAAGATACAGATACAAAAGCATAATGGTGTAGCTTCCATCAATCATTATGATCAATGATTGACATTTGACATCTTATGGCTAACAGCTTTGCTCATTAGTGTCTAAAGCTCTGTTTAATGTCTGTTCATTGATTTAAAAAGCCCAGTCGATAGGTTTCAGCATGTTGTTTCCATTTAAATGAAACATTCTCTTTCATGTGTTATAGATCTCACTGCCTGTTTTGTAAAGGGTGGGGATAGTACACTCTTGCCTGTTTGAGAGGTTTTTCCAACCACTTTGGAAACCATCAGCTTTCTTACTCAACTGACCAGACAAAAAAAGCCTGAGGGGCTCTACTGACATATATTAAGACATTTGCTCCCTCAAAAGTGAGTGTTTTTCAGACGAGACATGCTAAATATGCTTAATAGTTTTAATGTTTGATGCTTTAGTTACTTTGATATATGTAATAATCCAGACTGTCCTCCAAAAAAAAAAAAAACAAAAAAAAAAACAACAATCCTATAGGTCATTTTCAAGCACCTTATTACGACCTATATTTACGTTTTAAAGTCTAGCTGGCGTAAAAATAATGTAATAAAAATAAAATAACAGTGTTGTGTTACGTCTGTCGTCATGAAATGATGTATGACCGCTGTTACCAATCAAAATGCGTGTTCATTTTAATGCAATGTGTGGACTTTTTACACCATTTGTCATTTGACTTTTTACATCCATTTAGCAAAACTCATTTTTTTATTAACGACTACAACCACCCCACCCCTAAACCTACTTTATGAGCACATGTGTTCCCTGGGATCGAACCCACGATTGCATGATTGCATATTGTTATATACACGAAACCCGAAATATGACGCAGATAAAAGGGAACAATGCATTAAAATGAAAGTGTCCTGTTGTCGATAGGGGCGCAACTTTAGTAAATGCTCCTATGGGTCGTATTTCAGGGAAGTGACAAACGACCTATATAGGCGTATTGGTTGGAGAACATGTTGCAATAATCACAGGAAAAAAGCTCGGTAACAGTTTATTTTACAGTATCCTTGTTACATGCATTTATTATAATAAAAACAGTACATTATACTTAATTACATGCAACTAACTCTAAACCAAACCCTAATCCTAATTACTTAATTGAATAATTACACTGTAACAAGGACACCTTAAAATAAAGTGGAATCAATGCTTTCACTGCTTATGCATATTACATTTTTTTCAGCAGGTGATCTACCTTTCTTTGCTCTGAGTGTTTTCCTCCAGAGAGTGGAAAAGATTCCATCAGTCCAGTCGTTGGTTGCCACATCAAGTCGACCAAACATTTGAGGGGCAGTTATAGCTTTAGGGTTCATACGCATCTCTCTGTGAGGTTGGCCACAATCTAAACATGCATTTACAGTAAAAAAAAAATCACACATTAATTAAAAACGTTTACAATTTACATCACCAATGAAATGGTGATGGTGCCCTTGTCCACTGTAACATAATGGCCTACTTTTTGTGGCTAATGTCTAATCCTCACCAGTCATGGCCTTCATTAGGGTATGGATGCAGGTTGTTTTTCCTGCTCCACTGGGTCCTAGTGCCATCATCCCATGACGAACTCTTTGAGTCTCATATAGCTGAATGACCTTTAGCCTCCATGGTGGGTGATTGATAAGACCAGCCTCAGTTACCTAGTAGAATAATAAAGATATAAATCTCCCATTTGATTCCCAGTGCTCAACCAAATAAATGTTTAGATTCATATATGATCATTTTTTTCCAACCTGTTTGTCTATGGCTGATTCCAGATGAGGGTATCCAGCTTTATCCAACTGAATTCCAGGAAAAAGATCTTCGATCAAACTCAGGAACAATGGCTCATCCTCATCAATCTTCAAGGACAAGTGTCATTTCATTGTTATGACAGATGCTTTTGTAGATGCAGATGCAGTCATGTGAGAAAACTGTCTGTATGTGCGCTGACACCCTTACCAGTTTGGACAGGTTCATGTCTCGCAGAACTCTCATGACAATAGTAGACTCTGTGTCATTAGGATTAGCCCGTTTTGCGGCACCAAGAGTGCGCAGAACAGACAGAATATTGCGCAGGCCGAAGTCATAGTGGACCTAGAAGAGAAAAGGAAACCCAGCTCAGCAAGACAAAAAAAAAAAAAAAAAGGTTACAAAGGTTAAAAATCACTATAGATCTACAAACCCAATTCCAAAAAAGTTGGGACACTGTACAAATTGTGAATAACAAAGGAATGCAATCATTTACAAATCTCATAAACTTATATTTTATTTACAATAGAATATAGATAACATAACAAATGTTGAAAGTGAGACATTTTGAAATGTCATGCCAAATACTGGCTCATTTTGGATTGGAGCATGAGAACTACACATTCCAAAAAAGTTAAATGTACATATAAGGAACAGCTGGAGGACCAATTTGCAACTTATTAGGTCAATTGGCAACATGATTGGGTATAAAAAGAGCCTCTCAGAGTGGCAGTGTCTCTCAGAAGTCAAGATGGGCAGAGGATCACCAATTCCCCCAATGCTGCGGTGAAAAATAGTGGAGCAATATCAGAAAGGAGTTTCTCAGAGAAAAAGTGCAAAGAATTTGAAGTTATCATCATCTACAGTGCATATCATCATCCAAAGATTCAGAGAATCTGGAACAATCTCTGTGCGTAAGGGTCAAGGCCGGAAAACCATACTGTATGCCCGTAATCTTCGGGCCCTGTACTACGGCACTGCATCACATACAGGAATGCTACTGTAATGGAAATCACAACATGGGCTCAGGAATACTTCCAGAAAACATTGTCGGTGAACACAATCCACTGTGCCATTCGTCGTTGCCGTCTAAAACTCTATAGGTCAAAAAAGAAGCCACATCTAAACATGATCCAGAAGCGCAGGCGTTTTCTCTGGGCCAAGGCTCATTGAAAAATGCACTGTGGCAAAGTGGAAAGCTGTTCTGTGGTCAGAACTTCAAAATTTGACTGGGAACACTGGGACGCCATGCCATCCGGACTAAAGAGGACAAGGACAACCCAAGTTGTTATCAGCGCTCAGTTCAGAAGCCTGCATCTCTGATGGTATGGGGTTGCATGAGTGCGTGTGGCATGGGCAGCTTACACATCTAGAAAGGCACTATCAATGCTGAAAGGTATATCCAAGTTCTAGAACAACATATGCTCCCATCCAGACGTTGTCTCTTTCAGGGAAGACCTTGTATTTTCCAACATGACAATGCCAGACCACATACTGCATCAATTACAACATCATGGCTGCGTAGAAGAAGGATTCGGGTACTGAAATGGCCAGCCTGCACTCCAGATCTTTCACCCATAGAAAACATTTAGCGCATAAAGAGGAAGATGCGACAAAGAAGACCTAAGACAGTAAGAGCAACTAGAAGCCTGTATTAGACAAGAATGGGACAACATTCCTATTCCTAAACTTGAGCAACTTGTCTCCTCAGTCCCCAGACATTTGCAGACTGTTATAAAAAGAAGAGGGGATGCCACACAGTGGTAAACATGGCCTTGTCCCAACTTTTTTGAGATGCGTTGATGCCATGAAAATTATTTTTCCCTTAAAATGATACATTTTCACAGTTTAAACATCTATGTTGTATTCTGAATAAAATATTGAAATTTGAAACTTCCACATCATTATTCACAATTTGTGGTAAATAATACAGTGTCCCAACTTTTTTGGAATCAGGTTTGTATGTTAAGTCTCCTGAAATTGCTGAAAATGTTCTTTCATCCCTGATTTAAGTCAAGTCACCTTTATTTACAGTATATAGCAATGCAGATTGTATACAGGCTTTACAGGGATAAACAGAAAATATAATGATTAAATGATACAAACAGAGTTCAATTCTCCTGTAAAGCAGCTCTTAAAAGAAAATAGTAGTTTATAGGCTTGCTAAATAAGTAAGGAACAATTGACAATGTGAATACTTGCGGTCACGACACAGTGGCTGTTACACCTTGGGTGTGCATTATTTTTCTAATACTGTAAATGCCCCAGAGTCAATCATTCTTCTTATACTACACTGTAAGAACTGACAGTTAAATGTACAAAATAAAGTTTGAGTGTTATTTACTCATTTATTCCTGAAAATATTGTATTACTGAAGAAGTTATAGCAAATTTCTAGTTCCCAGCATGATAATTGGATAATAATTGTATAATTAGGTGATTAATTAAGTGATGATTGAGCATTTGTGATGAAAACCTGCTATTAAAAAGCAGAATCACTGAAGGGAAGAGGAACAACAAGAACAGAAAAGAGAAACACAACAACTACAAAAGAGATGGTATTCATCCCTCTCGGGATGGTGCTGCTCTTCTCTCTAGTAATATGGCACATAGTCTTAAAGCTGAAACATGACAAACTGGGGCACAGGTCAGGAAGCAGACAGACCGGCTAAACAGACCATCTGCTAGCTGCCTCACGTTACAGAAGTCAGATAATTCCCAACACATAGAAACTCTTACACCTAGATATTATCACATAGAGACTGTGTCTGTACCCCGAATTAGTAAAAACAAAAAACTTCCAAACCCATTTAATGGTAAAAATTTAATTGATGTTCAACAAATAAAAAATAGAGATAATAATGATAAACAAATGATAAAGCTTGGGTTGTTAAATATTAGATCCCTTTCTTCAAAATCACTTATTGTAAATTATATTATCACAGACAATAATCTAGATGTGCTGTGTTTGACAGAAACTTGGCTAAAACCGGACGATTACATTACTTTAAATGAGTCTAGCCCTCAAAGTTATGATTATTGACACAATCCTCGTCAGAAAGGCAAAGGGGGAGGTGTTGCTGTAATTTATAGTAATATTTACAGTATTAGTCAAAAGTCTCTCAAATATAATTCCTTCGAAGTGATGGTACTTTACGTAACATTATGTAAGTTGACATTTGTGTTAGCTACTGTATACAGGCCACCAGGACACCATACAGACTTTATCAAAGAATTTGCTGATTTTCTATCGGAGTTAGTACTAGCTGCAGATAAAGTCCTTGTTGTTGGTGACTTTAATATCCATGTAGATAATGAAAAAGACTCATTGGGATTGGCATTTGCAGACATTCTAAACTCTATTGGTGTTAGACAACACGTGTCAGGACCCACTCATTGTCGTAACCATACCTTAGATCTAATATTGTCACATGAAATTGATATTTACGCCATTGAAATTCTGCAGCAAAGTGACGTCATCTCAGATCATTATCTAGTCTCGTGTATACTACATTTAGTCAAAACAGCTAAACTGCCTCCCTGCCAAAAATTTGGTAGAACCATCACTTCTACCACTAAAGAACGCTTTATAAATAATCTTCCTGATCGGTTTCATCGCCTTAGCATACCAGACAGCTTAGAAGACCTCGATGTTGCAACAGAAACTATTGCCTCTGTCTTTTCCAGCACATTAGACTCTGTTGCTCCTTTGCATTTAAAAAAGATTAAGGAAATTAATCCAACGCCATTGTACAATGAGCACACTCGAGCCCTAAAGGTAGCAGCCAGAAAAATGGAGCGCAGCTGGAAGAAAACAAAACTAGAAGTATTTCGCATTTCGTGGAGAGAGAGAATGATTGAGTACAGAAAGGCCTTAAAATCTGCTAGATCTGCCTATGTATTTATTTGATACAGTGACTAAATTAACAAGAAATAAAGCTTCAACTTCTGATGTTTCCAAAGAGCACAGCAGTAATGACTTTATGAACTTCTTTACTTGCAAGATTGATAATATTAGAAAAAAAATTATAACCATGCAACCGTCTAATACAGTCAGACAGTGCATTGTAGTGTCCCTGAGGAACAACTCAGTTCATTTACTGCTTTAAGAGAGGAAGAATTGTCAAAACTTGTTAAATCGTCAAAATCAACAACATGTATGTTAGACACTATACCGACTAAGGTATTGAAAGAGATGCTTCCAGAGGTCATATATTCTCTTCTTAATATCGTAAATTCATCTTTATCACTAGGATACGTACCAAAAACTTTTAAGCTGGCTATTATTAAACCTCTTATTAAAAAAACACAACTTGATCCTAGAGAATTAGTCAATTACAGGCCGATCTCAAATCTCACTTTTCTGTCAAAAACACTTGAAAAGGCAGTATCATCACAACTATATTCCTTTTTAGAAAGAAATAGTATCTATGAGGATTTCCAGTCAGGATTTAGACCGTACCATAGTACTGAGACTGCTCTCATTAGAGTTACTAATGATTTGCTCTTATCATCAGATCGGGGTTGTATCTCTCTATTAGTGTTACTGGATCTTAGTGCTGCATTTGACACTATTGATCACAATATTCTTTTAAAAAGACTCGAAAATTATGTTGGCATTAGTGGAATTGCATTGTCATGGTTCAAATCATACTTATCTGACCATTATCAGTTTGTAGTAGTAAATGAAGAGAGGTCATATCGATCACAAGTTGAATATGGAGCAAGGCTTAGTACTAGGATCATTGCTTTTCACTCTGTACATGCTACCCTTGGGAGATATCATTAGGAAGCATGGCATTAGTTTTTACTGTTACGCTGATGATACTCAGCTCTATATTTCTTCGCGCCCTGACGAAACTTACCAATTCACAAAATTAACGGAATGCATAGCTGATATAAAAAATTGGATGACCAGTAATTTCCTACTACTAAATTCAGAAAAAACAGATATTCTAATCTTTGGACCAAAAACTTCTTCAAGTAATAACCTATAATATTGTCTAACACTTGATGGCTGCTCTGTTAAGTCTTTGTCGTCAGTTAGGAACCAGGGTGTGCTCTTTGATACCAATCTTTCATTTGAAGGCCATGTTTCTAGCATCTGTAAAACCGCATTCTTCCATCTTAAAAATATATCTAAATTACGACATATGCTCTCGCTGACAAATGCGGAACAGTTAGTTCATGCGTTCATGACCTCAAGGCTAGATTACTGTAACACTTTACTGGGTGGTTGTTCTGCTCGCCTGATAAATAAACTACAGCTCGTACAAAATGCAGCAGCTAGAGTTCTTACTAGAACTAGGAAGTATGACCATATTAGCCCAGTTTTGTCAACACTGCATTGGCTTCCTATTAAACATCGTATAGATTTTAAAATCTTGCTAATTACTTACAAAGCACTAAAGGGTTTAGCTCCCCAGTACCTGAGCGAGCTATTAATGCATTATAGTCCTTCGCGTCTATTGCGATCTCAGAATTCAGGCCAGTTGATAATACCTAGAATATCAAAATCAACTGCAGGTGGTAGATCCTTCTCCTATTTGGCACCTAAACTCTGGAACAATCTTCCTAGCATTGTTCAGGAAGCAGACACACTCTGTCAGTTTAAATCTAAACTAAAAACGCATCTCTTTAACCTGGCATACACATAACACATTATCAATTTATTTTTTCAAATCCGTTAAAGGATTATTAGGCTGCATAAATTAGGTCAGCCGGAACCGGGAACACTTCCTATAACACCAGATGTACTTGTTACATCAGAAGAAGAATGGCATCTACGCTAATATTAGTCTTTCTGTTTATCCCGAGGTTTACCGTAGTCAACTGGATCCGGGCCGCATCCAGGTGAGACCAAGGACCTGCGCCTTGACACGACCACAACGCAGCCCTGAAGTATCAGCAGAGATTGAGTCAACTAGATCATCCACTGTGAAGGCCTCATTAACATGACAACCAGTGGCGCATCTCCTCAACAACCGTCCATACCGGTGTGATGAATACGATCCTCAGCTGGATGGAACTGAATTAAATACTTTGAATGTTGCGATCCTATCTGACTTATGATAGCAACCTGAGTCATAACAAAGCACTGTTTGCCAGAGGAGAATTGGCCCCCTGACTAAGCCTGGTTTCTCCCAAGGTTTTCTCCCAAAAACAACATTACCAGCTTCACTTATTACTAACCAGTCATATGTCTACAGAATTTCTTATTGAGAATTAACAGATGTTTAGATGTTGATGTTTAATGTAATGTTTCATTTGAAGTCACCATTATGGAGATCAGTAGCAGCATCTCTACTAATAGCAGAGCTGTAAGGTTAATTACCTTGATTCTGAGAAATGTCTTAGTTTTGCAGATTCAAAACTATTTTATTTTCTGAACTGTAGCCTATGTGCGTGCGTTTGAATGGGAGAGAGAATGGAAGAAAGAGAGTGTGCTTTCCATAGATAATAAACCGTAATTTTATAACATAAAAAAAAACATAAAAAAAAAAATATATATATATATATATATATATATATATATCCTATTGTTCATTATATTTATTTGCCTGGTGTCTTTGTGGGTTTTGGTTCATTTGCTGTTGTAAGCTGTAAGTACTTTTGAAATAACTGAAATTATTTGGCGAAGTTGTAGGGAACTATAATGCGTCCAAGACCTGCCTGGAAATACCTTAGCTGTGTATTTACTGGAAAATAATTGCACACCTCGTCAACCAACCAGAATCAAGCTTTCAACAGCCCATAGTATAATACATAATATCTTTTTACACATGCACTTGAAGTGTTTGAACCCAAATAATCACACAATTTTGGTTTGAAACTGACCCTTTGTTAAGCTTGGATACCACTGTTTCTGTTACACATACTTTAATTCACAGTATACACTTCTCAAGATTTATATAAAAATTTGTAATCAAGAAAAAAATATGTATATGTGTATCCTCTGAGTACCTTGTGCTATTATCAGCAAAGTTCCTCAGCAACACTTTACTGTATTTTCTAGTCTTTTCTGTAAATCTAGTTCACAATAAGCAGGGAAGAACTGACTGGAAAATCAGAATATCTGATTATAAGTCATGTAGTACATTGTTACTAATGATAGTCACCTGTTTAGAGAGCTGCTCCTCACACAGTTTATACAGAGTGAAGAATTTCCTGGCCAGCTCGATATTGTCAATGAAGCCACAGCTTGCCAGTTTCACTCTGATAATGATCTGTCTGTCAGGAACCATCATCGCCACTGATCGGAAGTTAATTTTCAGATTCTCTGGAAGTTCCTGTCTTCCCGCGTATCCAGGATTCTGTACAATAAAAAAAGAGAGAAAATAACAACCTACTGTATATTAGGGGTTGCACCAACTAGTCAACTAGTCGACTTTAATGCTCTGCCATGACACTTTAAGCTTGACATCAACTAGTCGCTGGTCCTTTAGAGTGTGCAACAGCATAAGGAATCTTTGAAGTCCACATTTACGCTCCATTTCCAAAATGACAAATAAATGCATACTTTGCAAGCACTCCACAAGACGTGTGATTATACCATCTGGATGCTCGAAATTGAATGGGAGAATGCATGTTTTAAACAGCTTATTTAAACAGCGTGGAAATGCATTGTCAACACTGTTCTGTTATTTCTTAATAAAGTAGCTTAGAAACTGAAAAGTTCTAGCATATATTTCTTAGTAACTAAAACCCACAGCTTCACTATTAGTAGAGAGATGCTGCCAGGTAGAATTAATTCACACACGCAATCGGTCTCTCACTAATGCATTCATATAAATGTAATCCTTACTGTGTTACTTTGTCTGTATCTGATTTAGAACGAGCAGAAATCTGTGGAAAAATACAACGACCCAAAGACAAAAGAACTGATAAAAATTAGCTGTTATGTAGGATGTACATAACAGCTGTACATGTAGCCATGTGGGCAGCACCGTTCCAAATTAACGGAATGCATAGCTGATATAAAAAATTGGATGACCAGTAATTTCCTACTACTAAATTCAGAAAAAACAGATATTCTAATTTTTGGACCAAAAACTTCCTCACGTAATAACCTAGAATACTGTCTAACACTTGATGGCTGCTCTGTTAAGTCTTCGTCGTCAGTTAGGAACCTGGGTGTGCTCTTTGATACCAATCTTTCATTTGAAGGCCATGTTTCTAGCATCTGTAAAACCGCATTCTTCCATCTTAAAAATATATCTAAATTACGACATATGCTCTCGATGACAAATGCAGAACAGTTAGTTCATGCGTTCATGACCTCAAGGCTAGATTACTGTAACGCTCTACTAGGTGGTTGTTCTGCTCGCCTGATAAATAAACTACAGCTCGTACAAAATGCAGCAGCTAGAGTTCTTACTAGAACTAGGAAATATGACCATATCAGCCCGGTTCTGTCAACACTGCATTGGCTTCCTGTTAAACATCGTATAGATTTTAAAATCTTGCTAATTACCTACAAAGCACTAAATGGTTTAGCTCCCCAGTACCTGAGCGAGCTCTTAATGCATTATAGTCCTTCGCGTCTATTACGATCTCAAAATTCAGGCCAGCTAATAATACCTAGAATATCAAAATCAACTGCAGGTGGTAGATCCTTCTCCTATTTGGCACCTAAACTCTGGAACAATCTTCCTAGCATTGTTCGGGAAGCAGACACACTCTGTCAGTTTAAATCTAAACTAAAAACACATCTCTTTAACCTGGCATACACATAACACATTATCAATTTATTTTTTCAAATCCGTTAAAGGATTATTAGGCTGCATAAATTAGGTCAGCCGGAACCGGGAACACTTCCAATAAGACCAGATGTACTCGTTACATCAGAAGAAGAATGGCATCTACGCTAATATTAGTCTTTCTGTTTATCCCGAGGTTTACCGTACTCAGCCGGATCCGGGCCGTATCCGGGTGAGACCGAGGACCTGCGCCATGACACAACCACAACACAGCCCTGAAGTATCAGCAGAGACTGAGTCAACTAGATCATCCACTATGAAGGCCTCATCAACATGACAACCAGTGGCACATCTCCTCAACAACCGTCCATACCGGTGTGATGAATACGATCCTCAACTGGATGGAACTGAATTAAACACTTTGAATGTTGCGATCATATCTGACTTATGATAGCAACCTGAGTCGTAACAAAGCACTGTTCGCCAGAGGAGAACTGGCCCCCCGACTAAGCCTGGTTTCTCCCAAGGTTTTTTCTCCATTTTAACACCTGTTTGCCACCTGATGTCACCTGTTGGAGTTTGGGTTCCTTGCCGCTGTCGCCTTTGGCTTGCTTAGTTGGGGACACTTGACAATTGACATTTGATATTCAACAGTGCTTTGATCTGCCTGCATTGACACTATTCCTTACGAGCTGCTGTGCAGCCAAAATAATGTACCAGTTATCACTGTAAAGCTGCTTTGACACAATCTACATTGTAAAAAGCGCTATATATAAATAATGGTGACACTGTGTCATATGCCATAGTTGTGCCATAGCAAGGCAACATGTTCGTGTGTTATGGTGAGGCTGAAACTGAAACCTTTCATTTCATTGGGTCTTGTCTCATGTAAGTCAGATTTCCACATAGTCTTTCAGATTTATCTATAAATAACTGTATTCGCAATATGTTCCATGTGCTCTATATATCATGAAAAATAAGCAAACTTTATTAAGAGTAAATGGTGTCACATTGTACTGTATCTAATCTGCCCTTTTTAATGGTAAAATGCATGGTAACACACGGCTTTAGTGGTTTATTGCTTTTATAAAGTGAAACATTGTATTGCTGGAAACAGCAGTATGTTAAGAAAATCACAAATAAAACACTGCAACTTGGCACTATACTAATATAAAATACAGCTATACAGATGTGAGGTCACAGGTTCAGTGTTACTGTAAAAGAATGTGCAAAATACTGCAGTACATTTCATGTCTACCTTCTATGAGTTCCTAGTTCCTAAGTGTTAAACTGTAAAATCCTGTGAGATGTGTGATATTTCAAAGAAGATATAAATGCACCAGCTCACCATCGTGAGGAAGATGCCAAACTCAGGGTTCATCTCTACGTTATCTCCATCAGTAAAGATGAAGTTCTTGCGCCGTTCTTTCTTGCAGGTAAGCACAATAGCAATTTGTTGAGCCGCCACTGAGAGCACCGGCAGGTCGATACGGTTAAACTCATCAAAACATCCCCAGGAGCCAGACTGAGCAAGACCTAAAGATGGAAAAAATAAATAAAAATAAATAAAATCATCCCCAAGTATGCCAAAAGCAAAACATGAACACTTTGATGAAATTACTAAATCAAAGCAATGGGTTTCTCATGTTTAATTTCACACATCATATCATCCAAATATTGCTTGTGTATGGGTAATGAATTAGGGATGATTGCTTACGTAGTTCACATATTGTAACGCATATATTCTGTTTTGGCTTCTTTTCACTCTGTTTGCTCTGTTCCTGTTGACCTGAGTTCCTAGTCTGTTTCCCTGGTTGTTAATTAGTTTCCACGCGCCTGTTTCAGTTCTCCTTGATTATGTTCCCTATGTATTTAAGCCTTAAATTCTTTCTGTCCATTGTCCAGTATCGTCTATGTTATGTGGTTGTGTTCACGATTAGCTTCTGCGATCTCCTGAGCGTTCCGTTGTTCCCTTTAATAAGATCATTTTTGTTTCACTACTCCTTCTGCGTGTATATCATTACAGCCACCGTGACAGAATACCAGACCCAGAAAAGATTTTTCTTTCTTTTTTGCTCCCTCCTCAGAAATTAACCTACCTGCCATCCAACTGCTCTGCCTCAAGCAGAAGGACCATTTGCTGGAGGACTACACTAGAGATTATTTGGATTTGGCATGCCTAACTCACTATCCGGACAGTTTGCTCTGCATTTTTGCACCACCAGCCTCAGCAAGGAGTCCTGGTAAATAATGATTCGGCTTTCACCATCTGCCCAGCGGAGGACATCACCAGCCCTACTCCGGACACAGAGCCAAGCCAGCCATCACCCTGCAGCACGGATATAATGCCAGAGCCCACCGCAGACAGAGAGCCAGAGCCTGCCGCGATACACAGGCCAGCGCCAGAGAAAAGGACAGAGCTAACCACTGCCCCGGAACCTGAGCCCCACGTTGAGTCTGACCAGGTGTGTGAACCGGTAACATCATGTGCCGCCGTGAGAGTACTAGTGAAGTCTGAGGGAATGAAGGAAGACCCTGCCTACACTCCCACCACTGGGGGTGGGCTGCTGATGACCTGTGCAGTTTATTATTAAATGGAAGAAGTTGTGTTACTAGTTCTCCCGTCCCCACTGGTCCCATCCAGCACAAAGTCTCCTGTGCTCCTGTTGGTTCCACCCAGATCAAAGTTTCCTGTGCCCCTGCTGGTTCCACATAGCTCAAAGTCTCCTGTGCCCCGGCTGGTTCCCGCTCAGCTTAAAGTCTCCTGTGCCTTTGCTGGTTCCACCCAGCTCAAAGTCTCCTGTGCCCCTGCTGGTTCCGCCCAGCATGAAGTTTTCTGTGCCCACGCTGGTTCCGCCCAGCTCAAAGTCTCTTGTGTATACAGAGTTCCCACCCAGCCTCACCTCTCCTGCATCCTCTTCCAAAATTAGCCAGTTACTCGCCCCACCCCTGCTAGTTCCTTTCAGCCCCTCAATTTCTCCTCTGACACCAATCGATTGTGTAGATTTGCCTTGGGTCTTCCGGTCTCCAGCTCCGCCCAGTCAAGAGGATGCCCTGGCTCTGCCTCCAGCTGTCAAACCCATCACTCCACCTTGGCCTGTCAACCTGTCAGCTCCTCCTTGGCTCCTCGCTCCCTCGGATACACCTGCCTCCACAGGACTCCCTCTTCCTTTTGGCTCCGCCTTTGCCAGACGTCACCCTGTCTGCGCCATGGACATACAGGCCTTCAGCTACGGTTCGTCCCTCCACCCTTTTGGTTCCATCGGCTTCTGCCTTCCCTCCGGCTTCGCCTTGGTCCTCAGTCCCACCAGCTCTGCCTCAGTCCTCTGACACCATGGCTCCAACTCGGACACTTATCATTGCAGCTTCACCTCGGCCTCCAGGGTCATCGGTGTTGCCCGGACTTTTCATCTGCATCAGACGTCAATCGTCTCCCTGGAGTCTTCAGACAAGTCTCCACCATGGCTCTTCCCTCCCTCGACTCTGCTGTGGGCCATCATCCTGGCTGCGCTCTGGGTTCCTTCCTGGCTACTTCTGCTCCTGGGTTCTCCCACCATCAGCACCACCCTGGTTTCTCCTGCCACCATCTCCTCGTTTCCCGCCCTTCGCCAGCCCCTCATCCTCCTCCAGAGTGTACTTAGTGCATACAGTAACGTGTATATTCTGTTATGTTCTGTTTTAGTTTCATTTTCACTCTGTTCCTTTGCTCTGTTTCTGTTTGTCTGAGTTCCTAGTTAGTTTCCCTGGCTGTTAATTAGCATCATTACAGCCATCATGACATGTATTGTCATTATAATTATATAACATGGATATGCTTTCATTTAACTTGCAAGAATAAAGCAACATTTGTTTTTATAATGTGCATTGAGCACATATGTATGGCACCTTTGAATATTCTGCCCAAGCCTCTGAAGTCCATTTGGTCAGAGCAGTTAAATACCACCACATATTTTCCCAGGCAGCGGCCCATGTCCTTAGTAGTTTCCGTCTTTCCTGTTCCCGCTGGCCCAGCTGGGGCTCCACCCATGCTCATTCCCAGAGCTTGAGCTAAAGTAATGTAGCATCTGGGAAATACATTGAAAATTACTTTAAAATCATGCAGTTATGATTTTAGGAAAGAAAAAGTAACATTTGCACTGCAAATAAATATATTTAAATTGAAAAAAGAAAAAAGAATAGTATTACAACATGTTTTAGTAATGATAATCTGTTTGCTGCTTTGAAACAATATGTATTGTGAAAAGCACTGTATAAATGAAGATAATCTAAAGTTATTCACCATTGTGAATAATTTCAATTATGAAAAACATCCAAACACATTACAGTAATAACAATTTTGGGGAATATATGCTTAATTATCATGAAAGCAATAAATAAATAATAATAATAATAATAATAAATAAAAACACAATGGTCCTATTCTTCATTTTCCTTATGCATAATATAATTTCTTATGTTTATTCTTTTGTTGGGCTTTTGTATTATTTTGTTCTGGTCAGAATTTATAATTGTTGGATTTATGAGAAATCACTTCTGCTTTGTAATTATACATAAATAGCCCCACAGTAAGAAAATAGAGGCAAAAAAGCTTGTAATTGCTAGCAGCACCTGTCAGTGAGAGGAGTGATGACCAGCCTGTCGGTGCAGCCTAGAAACTCATTCTGATACACGAAAGCCACATCAGTGATGTTGATCATCATCTTATCCGAGTCCTCATTGAAGTAAAAGCGACATTGCTTCAGCCATTCAAAGTCTGTAGGGCTTTTGATGTGCAAACGACACTGTGTGACAAGAACAGAAATTAGTTTTTGCTGGGTTTTTTTTTTTGTTTTTTTTTTGGAGTTGTCCCAAAGGGATGTACATGAATGCTTAAAACCGTCTGTGGGCTGTGACATACTCAGTAATTTGGCATTCAGTCTTGAGATATTAAAACATCCATCCTTGCCAGTTGACTTATCCAAATTATAAGAAAGCTGATTTAAGTTTAAAACATTAAGAAACAAACCATATTAAACCCAAAAGTGACTGCAAGGGTAATTTGGGTGCCTGTCATTAGCTAAAACTGCCTTAGGCTATTTTAGAACTTTAAAAAATTAGGTTTGTTTACCAAAGGATAATAAAGTTCTAAAATCCTAAAATACAGAACTCAAATGAGCAACTACCAACAATGTTGAGACTGAGAGTTTATTAGAATAATAATGAGGCAGGATTTTCAATGTTTAAGTTTTTACTGAGCAACTATATAGCATATATTATATAAACTGGATGAACAAATTCTGGCACTCACCAAGTCATCAAAGATATCCCTCTGGTGTACATGAATGGTGATTAGTGTTTCATACTTGGTCCGTTCAACAGCTCCAAGGTCCTTTGTGGTCATGTCAATTAAATTGTTGAGGAGCTCAAGAAAAAAATTGTTGGTTTTAGCCATGATCTTACGGTCATATCTGGCATTGCTCAAAGCATCCTCAGAATCCTTTGTCCAGATCATCTGAATTCCTAGTAAACCAACCTAAACCACAGAATCCAGTAGTCTGGTTTATATACTATACTTTTTTGATTTGCTACAAATTGTATCGCTGTCATTATTTTGAATACCTGAGCAGGAAAGGAGTCCAAAAATTCGATCAACTCAAAACCAGAGTCTTGAATGGCAAGTGCAGCCTGACGGATGACAAGGTGCAAAGACCTCTGGGATTCTTTCAGTAGCGCATTAAGCCAGACCTCCACATTGCCCTCCGCTACGACAGGCCTGTCCAGCTCAAGTGTCTCACCCTCTCGTGATGATATTGCCAGAATCTTATCATACATCTAAAAGCAAATCCAGTATTGTTTATTTTTGAAAAGCAGATATTTTCAAGCAAATGTTTAAAAAATAATTATCTTGATATATCAAATTATAGCTCATATAGCATGAAAAAGGAGAACATAGAGCTCATACTCAAGGAGGAAACAAACACCTCAAATTTATTCAGCGGCCCAAATTAAGCAAAAATATGGTGCAGCTCCTGATATTTATGTTGCCCAAAAGTAAGAAATTCTAATAGCCTGATGGATTATATTTGATACTCACATTTTAACATGATGTTTCTCAAAAATTATGTATGGATAATCAAGTAAGCATAAGGTACTTCAGTCCAGTGTTTATCTTGAAATATTACAATATAACAATATAAAAGTTATTCTTTTTTACTTCATAAAAATGTATATAGATTTCACAGCAAAAAGAGACATATACCATGACATGAAGAGGGACTTTGTTAAAATGATATTAAAAGGCCTTTTATTGGCTAAAAAGTACAAACTATCAATCAGACGACAGTAGGCATGTAGTAGATTGTGTGCATCAGCAAAGTTTTGATCATGTTGATAATTTACAGGCCTAAGAAATGTGCATATCAAATATGAAAGTAGGCTTTATAGGTTAAAGTAGTGATCACCTTTTCATGGAAGCGGACACATTTGATGTTGTCAAAGATGTTGAGCAGGTGAGCCTGGATGGTATGCGAGTCAGATGCTTGGCCCAAAATCTCCAGCAGTGCAGGATCTGATACAAAGAAGAAACGTGGAAACAGCAAACGCTTTTTCTCCAGATACCTGTAAAGCAGAAGACAAGCTTAAAATTAGCTGCACTATAAAGAGCAGTCAAAAACTCTGGCAAACTTGTTTATCACAGAGATTTTTTTTTTCTCAACTCAACCTAGTTGTGTCACCTGTGACAACAGAACTGCAAAGTTCACAGGTGCATCTTGCCAAAGAAACTAGCTATAAAATGGCTGAATCCTGATATAAGGACTTGACTGATAAACAGATGTGTGATGTACCCTGTGAGAGATTTTTGACACATCTCTAGCTGTTCCAGTAGGTGAGGCAGCAACTGACCCATAGTCTCATCTCCCACACACGACTGGACTACATTGGGCATCTCATGAGCTCGAGTCATGATTTTCACCCAGGATTTATCAATGTTGGAGAAGCGCTTTGCCTCCTAAAAGAGAAGGTTTCACTTAAATTTGTTAAGATTTCACAGTAAATATTTAACTCCAGGAAAATTGTGGTATCTGTAATTTCACAAAACAAAACATCTGTGCTATCTGTGGTATGTAACAAAGGAAAACAAAAGACAAGTTATAAAATGGAGATTCTAAAAAAATTAAATTCATATGATCTTAAAGCAAAAATTATGTATTTAATTATAATGACATTATTTCCAATGTAAAGTACATTTATAAAGTACAATTTTAAGTATATAATTATAAGAAATTTCTTGCGTTTTTCTGTTTTGGCGAGAAATATGATGGACATATCATTGTAAGATTCATCTAAAAAATGTCTTGTAACATTTTTATAAATATATAATATATAACAATATTAATAAATGTCCAACACAACCAAGACAAATGTTTCATTAAGCAGAAAACTAAACAATATTATTCATAAAAATAAACATATTTACTGTATATTGGGTAGTTAGTAAATATGTTCCAATACATTGAGCTATAATGCTCATAAAATCAAAATGTGTCATGAGCATGCCCTGTTCACCGACTCTTTTCCCGATTGTTTCTTCAATTTAAACAAAATGGCCAAAAACTAAGTGTCAGTGTATCGGGGTGAGTCTGAATTACTGATATTATTACTTTTGGCAGCTGTTTGGCTATGTCTCCACCAACAAAAACAGCCTCAAGGTAAATCCAGAGGTTTTGTACAGTCATCCAGTTCTCAATGATATCTGTTGTGTTGGAGAGGTTCTGAACCCACTTCTGGATCTGGGCTTTGAATGGTGTGTTGTATCTACAGAGATATAAGACACAAGGTCGGGTGAATTAGAGGATATGCTAAATAACTGTCCTGATTCATTCCATTTGATTTGCCTGTTCTTTATTAAGTGTACTTCATTAAGTTACAACATGTACATTTAAATGTAACAATCAGTTTGCAAAATTCATGAGTGAATATTTTTTTATCAATTCATGATTAAATCATTCATGTTCACAGAAATAAGTAAATAACACTTGGATATCTTCACAGCCATACTAAAAATAAACTACAATACAACAAGTTACAATGGATAGTAGCATTTTGTAAAGAAATGAATTGTTGATCTAACGGCTCACCTGTTGCTCATAAGGGAACCAAGCACCATCAGGCTGTCCTCCATGTTAGTAATGATCTCAGATGTACTGTCTCCTCTCAGAAGGAGCTCGCCTCTGGTTTTAAAGTGAGCAAAGGTAAAGGTCTTGTTGTCCCATTCCGAAATTACTTGCTTGAGTTTCTGCTCGATGTCACGCTCCTTCACAGCACTGATACAGATA
Organism: Elopichthys bambusa; assembly: GCA_037101425.1. Lineage (NCBI taxonomy): Eukaryota > Metazoa > Chordata > Actinopteri > Cypriniformes > Xenocyprididae > Elopichthys > Elopichthys bambusa. The sequence goes on from CM074439.1 coordinate 8,254,630, forward strand.
TCCTGCTCAAATGGATTGTTACAGTTATGATTTGAATTCTTTACTAATTCTTTGAAAAATGGAGAACTTTAAGGCCAAAACTACAATCTAATCTATCTATATCTATTGAATTAAAAACTAATTCTGACCTCGATTTCTTCTTTGTACTTCAGCAGTGGGGCTTCCATGATGTTACGGAGCTTGAAGTTATCAGTTTCAACCTCAAAGGTGTGACCTGTAACCTCAGTAATCCTCTTCCAGTGGCGTGTCATCATTGCTTTGTTAGTCATTAGATCCAGCAGGGGGCAGCACTCACTAAATTCATCAATAGTTTTTTTCAAATCCAGAAATGCCTGCCACTCTTTCAGGGCCCGTGGCAGCTTACGACACCTACAAAAAAATAAAATAAAATAAAAAAATAAAAAAAACCCAAAGACAACAAAAACTATATAAAATGTATGTGATTTAAAGTTCACTGTGTCTGATTTCATATTTAAAGATTTACTATTAAAAGATTTATTATTAAAATTTAATTTATATTAGCTTTGTAAAATGTTGTCCACTATTACTGTCAATTAACATCTTGCTGACTGCAAATGACTTTGTTGTAAACTATAAAGATGTTTATACCTACTCTACTATTGAAATCAAGTATACTTTAAATTGTATCAGACAGAAAACTCTCCCTCCATTCATCTTATTATTCTGAAATTATTATTGCATTACACTGGTACTTGCTCCAGCTGACTTTAATTTAAGTCCTTGACAGGCATGGAGAATGAATCTATTCTCTGAGAAGCTTCTGCGATTACCCAGAACAGCCCAGCACAATTGAAATCCCCTGGTGCCTTCATGCTTTTCAATGTAACTTATTACATGACTGCCAGAGAGAGGTCTTCAGAAATGTAGTTTGACTTCTGTAACCTTCTCACCTCGTCTGAAACTCAAGAAGTTCATTGTTGATTCTGTCAATGTGGATGTCGGCCCATGAGATGTCATAGTAGCCATTCACTGTATCGATGACACTGTTGTAGAGTCCATAGAGCTTTTGGAGAAGAGTCAACTGTTTCCTGATCTCAAGCAGCTGAGGATGTTGGGTAACAGGTAGGCCAAAGAGTTCCTCCCCACCTGTGTATGTGATGTACTTGCGGAACAGGTTGTCAAAGCGATTCTGTGAAATGCCAGATAATTTTAAAAACAAATCATCAAACCAATGATTAATTTATATGTAGGGTACAATGTGGCTAAAGTGACACCGGGGTAAAAGGCACATTTGATTTTATTTTCCTCTAAACCACTAGATAGCACAAAAACTTGCCGTAGCACTTTCCAAAACATTCACTTTTCATGATGCACATGGAAATTTGGCTGATACTTGACGTGATCGTGGGCAGCAGATCTGTGGTAGTTTGATCTAATTTGATTTGATGTTTTTTTAAAATGTAAATTTAAGTAGCAAAGGAGAATTGCTAAAATTATTGAACATATTTTATTGACTTTACCTTGACAACACTATTTGACATTAGTGTGTGCCAAACATTTTTCTCTCGCAGACCACATCCGCCTATTGAGGAACCCTGAGCTACAGTTTGTCTTGGCGAAAGGGGCCATAGAACCGTACTTTTTGGATATACAAGTTCAAGATACTCACCCTGTAGTTTGAGGACTGGTTTGTGACAATAGAACTGAGATTTTGCCTGATTTGACATAGACGATTGGCTGATATTGTCTCAATTGAAATAGAGCTCACTCACATGAAAAAGTTGGGGTTGAGACTAAACGCCAAGAAGAGTGAGCTTTCTTCAGCTCAGAGAACCATTTTTCTTGTGGTGGTTTGGCTCAACCACAATGCAGGCACGGCTGTTTCCTGCACATGTAGAATCAATCCTAAATTATATGAAATATATCAAGCTAGGTCAGGAGCTCTCAGTTCTTCAAATTCAGAGGCTGTTAGGTCTCATGGCGGCAGCCCCCAACGTCAAGTCAAGTCAAGTCACCATTATTTATATAGCGCTTTTTACAATGTAGATTGTGTCAAAGCAGCTTTACAGTGATAACTGGTACATTATTTTGGCTGCACAGCAGCTTGTAAGGAATAGTGTCAATGCAGGCAGATCAAAGCACTGTTGAATATCAAATGTCAATTGTCAAGTGTCCCCAACTAAGCAAGCCAAAGGCGACAGCGTCATTCCACTAGGCCTACTGCACATGAGACCATTCCAGTTCTGGCTCAAGGGCAGGAGTTTCAATCCTCTGAACCATCCCCTCCAGGGTCGTAAGGGTCACGTGCCACAGACTCCGTGCTCTGCAACTTTTGAAGGAGCCATGTTTCCTGAACAAGCATTCTCTGGGTGCCTTGCCATTACAAGACTCTAACGAAGGACGCCATCCTCATGTGATGGGGTGCAATTCTCGATGGCCTTCCAGCCAGTGGGCTTTGGGGGAACCTTCATCTTCACTGGCACATAAATTGCCTAGAAATGAGGCTGGTCCACGTGTTGGTCCACATTGTTAGTCTCCTATATAAATCATCAGGGCGGTCTGTGTTCGAGTCCCCTGTTCAGGCAAATGCAGCAGCAGATTCTGCCCTGGGCAGAAAAGACATATAAAGACATACGGCAGTAAAGTGGACTTGTTTGCCTTCGAGGAGATGACCCACTGTCCCCTCTGGTTCGCCCTCACACCTCCAGCTCATTCCCTGGGAGATTCCAGTTTGTGGAAAGATCTTCTGTCTGAAATGCCAGGGACAATCTACCACCCCAAGCTGGAGATCTGGAAACTTTGGGCATTGACTTCACTAAAGAGAGTAGGAGATTTGCAGGCCCAGTCAGTTGCCTCTTCCTGCCTAACCTTTGCTCCAGGTGATGTTAAAGCTATACTGCACCCTAGACCTGACTGTATCCCGAAAGTTCCATCTATAGCTGGTCGGCCAGTTGTTTTTCAGGCTTTCTTCCCTCCCTGCAGCTTGCCGTGGGAGCGTGTGAGGAGAGAGCCCGTTCGCGGCAGGTTAGATGAACGTTTTCTTTCTGACCACAACCCCGTAACTCCAGTGAGCCTTCCATTCCTTCCAGATCTTCATGTTGAGATCAAGAAGGCATGGAAGAAACCATACTCGGCTAGAATTCATCCACATCAGCGGAGGAATTTCTCTGATGTGGAGCGATTGGGCCAGCGTGGGTATGTGTCGCTGCCGCCCATTGACGAGACGTTTGCCAACTATCTCGTCACAGGCAGGGCACCGAAACTAAAAGCTCTGGCGAAGGCGTGCTCAGCAGCATACAAGAATTGCATACCGCTCAGCTACGATCCTGGGCCCAGACAGCCGGGAGGCCCTGGCCCGTCTCGAGTTGAGGCTCTGAGGCTAGGCCAGAAGTCTAGTGTCGCCGCTCAAGCGCCTCCTCCACCTCGGAGCAAGTCGCAGAAGCGGCGGGATACGAGGAAGAGGAAGATGGACTTGAGGGAGGTGATTGATCACCGGCGCCAGCAATGCCGCTGATCGGTCCCCTCTCTTGGCGAAGGTAATTCTACATTTGCCCTCGCTCCTCTTCCTCAGCCTCCCGGGGCGTTTTTTAATCACTGTGCATGTTCAGGTTGACACCTTTGAACAGTCAGGCTGACGGCCGGGCCCATGATGAAATTTTTCTGAAGGCCCGCCTTCTGGCTTGATAGTGAAAGGGTTCTTTGGGCTTCTAGAACCATGGATTTTTCCTTCCCATTTTAAATAAGTGAAGGAGGAATCTTTGGTCTTCGAGCCACGGGAATGTAAGACAAGGTCGGATTTAATTATTTAAATGTTTGACCTTGTGTTGTTCCTGTGTATTTCCTGAACATGTAACAGTAAAATGTAGCTATTTAGGGTTTTTTTGGGCAAAACTGGAGTGTTGAGACTGACTGAGCAGGCCACAAAATGGCTGCTGCTTAGTTTTTACTCTATATATGAGTAGCCTCTCGGCTGTTTTTCAGTATAGTTTGAGTTGGCACTCATTACTTCAGTTTATGTCTACGGTGGCCCTAACCGGCCGCCTGACATTTTAGCTTTGAGCTTGGCTTTATTTCTCTCATCATGATATTTAGTGGAGATCAGGCTTTTGTTATGGTGCCTGTTGTAGTATATAGGCCTATAGCTTAGCGGCCAGGCTAGAGCTAGGTGATGTGTGGTATATGAAGTAACCCCATATGTATTTACTATCCTTTCAGGATGTGTAGTTCCTAGTTCTGGCTTCCTCCTGAGGGAGTTGTTTAGGCTGTACGCCCAATTATCCCCTTGCTTGTGTAGGTGCAATTATGAGTTTAACAGCTAGGTTGTAGGCTGTTTTTGACTCCCTGATGCGGTTTCTCAGGTGGTAGGCCCTTATCTTTGCGCAGATAAGTTATGCAGGTGTGTGCTAGGCCCCACTTTCTAGAACTTTCATGCTAAAGGAATGACTTTCTTCTGAGCCACTTGATGTTTTGTATTTATCAAGTTTGAGTTGACGTTGCTAGTTTTTAGCTCCTGTCCTCTAGGGCTTAGATCAGATTTGAGAATCTGTACAGAGAGTGTTTTTCCTTTCAAAAACAGCATGTACATCAAAGTTTGTGTTACTTTGAGTTCTAGACCTTTGCCCTACATTTGTATGTGAGCTTTTTTATGCTGCCACAGGTTAGCACCTGCTCTCATAACAGTAGGCTGTAAAATGGCCTCTATTTGACTATATGGTGATTTATATTCCCCAGTTAAGAGGTTTATTTGTGTCACTGAGTGCATCACCTATTGGATTGCATACTCAGGGTAGTTAGAACCACTTTTTTGAGTAAAGTTGGTATCTATTAGCTCCCTTTTTAGTGATCTTGTTAACAGCTATATTGCGTATAACTCGGATTGTAGGCCTTATGATATGCGGCCTCCTTCTAGTTAGCAGTTGTTTTTACAATACTGTTTAACTGATCATAATATGCTCACATATTCTCACAGGTTTACGCTGCCACAGGCCCTGCCACGTGTCTGTTTGAGGTAGTAGGCTTGTAATAGCCTCCCTTAGACCATGTTGGCTTTGTTTAGTTCCCTTTAGTCACAAATATTTAGAGTACATGGCCTGTTGGAATGTGTAGCCTAGCGCAGGTTGCAGTTAGCTTCCCATAGCTTTTTGGGTTAGAGCTGGTTCCCTGTAGCTTGGTTCCCTTAAATTCACGAGCTGAACCCATGTGTTATTGAATTGGCAGGCCCCTTCAGGCTTCCTTTTTAGTTTACATGATGGCACAGTTTGTGTTTTTTAATCTGTGAGCAGGCTGATCGCCACCTGATACTGGAATGGAGGCCCCTTAAGGCCTTCTTTTTCTAGTCGACTTGTTGGCAGGATGCCTGGAAAACCATGCCACCATCGGCCACGCCTCATCGCTGACGGATAGGCCCTAACAGGCCTGTTCACGATATTTGGCAGCGTTTTTCATAAAACTTCTAATACATGGCCTTTGGGTGGTATGGTTATAGTAGCCACTTGCTGATGCCACGTGTTTACTAAGGCAGGCCTACTTCGGCCTCCGGTGTAATAAGTGGAGTTCAGTCATGTACTCCTCTCGCTGTGAGGGTAACAAGGTGCTTTTTATTCCGAGTGGCTAGTCCCTCAGGTTGATTTGGTAGTGAAACCTTACTGAAGGTTGGTTTAACCTACATCTGCCTTCCTGAGTCTGATTCTAATCTAGTTGAGCTAAGAGCCACCTAGCGCCTAGGGTGGATCTTTTGTGCTCCATAAAGTGATAAATCCAACCTCCTTTTGTCTGGTTGTTTATCGTCCTTGGGGCCTAAACACTGCCACGAGCTGATGCCACGTGTCCGTTGAGGTTATAGGCCCCTCCAGGCCTTCCTTAATACGTGTTGGCGTATGCTGTACTCCTCTTGCTAAAAGGTAAAAGGTGTTTTTTACTGAGTACACTGCTCGTTGGATTGTGTTAGGTGGATTGTCATGCGGGCACTTTGCAGCCTCTTATGCTGCCATTGAAGTCGTCTGTCTACCCCAGAAAGACAAGACAGGTGTTCAGGGTGGCCCCTAAAACCAGGCCACTTTCTGTATAAGACTTCTGTTTTTCACATAACTACCATCATGCTGTAGGCCCCTCCTCGGCCTCCATGAGTATGTGCCCATTGCATGGTCTACCTGTTAGGTGAGCTTCGTACTTCCCTCTTAGGGTTACGTTTGTAATAGTGCTTAATTCCTTAAGCTGATCATGGTGGTAGGCCTTAATCAGGCCTCCTCTTTCCCTTCGGTTCCTTGGCCACATTCTCTTAAAGGGACCGCTTTTTCTTCGGAAAAGCTGGTTCCAGACGCCTTAGCAGCTTCTGTAGGACCTCTAAGGAAGGCCTTCTTGAAATGCAGCTTGGGCTGTTGGCCGAAGGGAATGCTGTCACTGACAGCCTGGTGTGACCTGAGGGGGAGTTGCCATTTTTCTTGGCAGGCACTCTCCTCAAGCATGGCGGCGTGGGTATATCGTTCCCCATAGCGTTTGCAACACAGAGTAGAAGTTCCCTTTCGAAAGGGAACGTCTCAGGTTACGTATGTAACCATGGTTCCCTGAGAACAGGGAACGAGACTCTGCGTTTCCTTGCCATGCTTCGGGCTGCCTGCTGAACAGTCCCTCAAGACGATGGATAATGACTGCTTCCCTAGGCGCCCCTTTTATACTTCTGGGTCGCGCTGTATGACGTCATAGGCTGTCGCCGGCCAATAGGCATTGGAGTTGTTGGATAGTTGGCTTTCAGACACCAAGTCACGTGACGTTCCCCATAGCGTTTGCAACGCAGAGTCTCATTCCCTGTTCTCAGGGAACCATGGTTACATACGTAACCTGAGACGCTTTAGACAAACTGAACAAAACAGGTTTAAACCAGAAACCATGATTTTTGAGTAGACCAATATAAATATGCATGTTAAATAAATTACACTTTTTTTTCAGTGCAGTTCAGCAGTTATTTTACTAATATTTTTCCCTAATTGGCCAATTAGCCAAACAATTATCCAATATAATGAAGTTTTATCATGATCGTACTTAAGTAAATTTAAGTCATGTTTATGTTTATGCAAACAGGCATTGTAATTTACAGGATACTGTACCTGGAACATAATAAGCCTATCACTGGCATCCTGGGGAGCCAATCCAACCACCATGGGACCATCCTAAGGATTTGATGTGCACAAAACCAGAGATCACATATGAACATATTGTTAATTTAAGATAAACAACCAATTGTTTTTCCTGTACAGTGAAAACATCAGTTGTTTCAAAGATTCACTCTGATATTTGTGTGGCTTGATTTATGGCATTTTATGTTACAGAACACCCACATGAATATAAATGCATGAAAACAATTGTGTTTGGGCTTGAAAGCATAATTGCCTGAGGGATTGTCTCAAAGCAAGAGAAGTGGATGGATAGATTTTACCTGTCCCTCAGGACTCACCCTGTCATAGTCATGGTAGAAGTACTGGCAGTCTTCCACAAAGGTCTCAACGTTTTTGATGAGTTCTCCTCTGAAGTTTGGTTGGAGAGACACCAGCTCATTCTGCACCTCTGTGCTACGGGAAAGCAGTTTCTCCCAGGTGTACCGAAGTGTGTCCACTTTCTCTGCTTCCTCTTTGGCAATCAATAATCCATACTTATGTAGCATGGCATACGATTCCTGCAGGCCAACACCAGGGAAAGAGACACTGCAGTAATATCATAGGATAATACATAAATGTTTTATGTTTTGTACCCATTATTAACCAAAATTATTAATGTACCCAAAATTAATAAACTATTTATGTATTATTTACCCACTCTGATCTCTATAGGCATGTATGTATGTATGTATATATATTTATTTAATTGGAACATAAGAGAATTTTTGAAGGAAAAAAACCCCCACAAAAGTCTTTTCAACAATGCCTACATGTTATACATACTTATATTCCAGGTCTTCTGTAATCAAGTTGTATGGAATTATTTTTAGGATTTGGGCACCTGTGGTCACCATGAATTATAATTACATGAAAAAGAGCTGTGGAAATATTTTTCAAAATTGTATTTTTTTTTTTTTTAAGTGGAATTTTTGTTTATTTGTATGTACCTCAATTGGACCAACTTGAAAGTCTATGGAGATCTGGTGTTCTCTGATCTCTTTGAGCGTTGCCATAGCGATACGAATATCATCCAAGTCCTTAATTTGCCTGTTGAGTTTCTTGCTCGCCTCATCTATAAAAGCGAAGATCTGTTCCATTTCCATGTGATACTTCCTGTTGCAATGGTGACCAAAATCCACCATCCAGCTCTTTGTCTCAGCAGTAAGGGCCAACTTCAAATCCGCTGTGGGTAAGTTCAGCAGCACACAAAGAAAAAAGAGGCTTTTTGTAGCTTGATAAACATAATAATAATAAAAGGTAATTCACACACTGCTACTTAAAGTCCAAAATTCTCATCCGGAATTTTCGCATGTTAAAAAATAAGTACTATCTCACATTGTGTCAATCACGTTTACACACTGCTTCCAAAACTTTCGTCCGTCATTAGAAAATTCAGATCGGGTTAAATGTTCTGCATTTTCTTACATCTGTAGCAAGCATTTTAAGAGGTAATTTGACAATTCAGAGCCAACGTAGTGTGCAAGGTCCTTAGAATATAATAATATAATTAGAATAAAGAATAATAATTAAAGGTACACTATGAACTTTTGGCCCACTAGTAATTAAATAAAACAAAACTGCATGCATTTTATGTAAGAACATTGTTTTGGTTGTGCTTTGGCTCTAAGTGACTGTGCAGATGAATATGGCTCTTTCTCATAACTAAGAAAAAAAGTGAGATACAGTTTGCATTTGCTGCCTCAGTTTGCATTGGCTGCCAATAGCTGCTCGCATCCAATTCAAGGCTTTGATGTTTGCCTACAGAACAACCACTGGCTCTGCACTACTATACCTAAACTCATTACCTCAGACTTACGCGCCCTCCAGAAGCTTGCGTTCCGCAAGTGAACGGTGTCTTATGGTGCCATCCCAAAGGGACACAAAATCACTCTCACGGACCTTCTCCTGGTCTGTTCCTGGTTGGTGGAATGACCTACCACGTCTGAGCAGCTGAGTCTTTAGCCATTTTCAAAAAACTGCTAAAGACATATCTTTAACACTTGACCCAGTAATATAGCACTTTTTATTTATATTTTACTCTCTCTCCATCTATTTGCGTACATATTTAAAAAAAATAAAAATAAAAAAAAACCTTGCTACGAGCACTTTACTGATGAAACTGTGACTTGACACGGCACTTACATACTGTTTTTGTATTGTACTCATGTTGATTCGACTGCTTCTACTATTCTCATTTGTAGGTCACTTTGGATAAAAGCATCGGCTAAATGACTAAATGTAAATGTCTAAATGTAAATGTAGATACATTATCCTACTGCTCATAAAACATTCACTACAAGGCTTAAGAGATATAACCAGTTTAGATGGAAAGGATCTCAAGCTGACCAACTGAGCTATACCCATTAATAAAAATTACTTCCTTGAAAATAAATTCCAGCACAGCGCTTCAACAACCATGAAATGACCCTTTATAATAGACAATGCTTTACAATTAACTCTGTTAAAGAGCTACATACAGTATACTTATGTAATACTTTTATACAATAAAATAATAGCTGTTAGTCATTTTAGTTAATTTGTCTGTGTATATTAGTTCAGTTCAGTTGGTGTGTCTTTGTCGGGTCTCGTATATCTTGAGTGTTGTGTTATTTCCTTGCCTGGATCTGTATTTTCCCCATTGGATTATCAAGTAAAGACTTATTTGAGAGTATTCTTCTTCGTTGTGTGTTTATATGCAACCAGCACGTTACACTGTGACTGCCGTGTTGGCTTTGTGAATGCCTCTTGGCTTTCTGGTAACCTCTCTTTCACTATTAGAACTTAGTTTTGGCTGATTCAGAGTCTGTTTACCTGTATATAATGCCAGAGCTCCTACTGAGATAGACTCAGGCTCTGCATTAATCTCTAGCTCCAGGTCTCTGTAGTACAGGATCTGCGACTCAAATTCAGAAAGAAGAGGGTTCCCCTGGATGAATTTCTGGATGGTTTCCTCTCTATCTTTCTTCCAGATGTGGTGATAGAGGCTAAAGCGATCCAAAGCATTCATTATGTCCTGTGTAACAGTACATGACAAGTATCACACATTACACATCATACAATATCACACTGTCACATTATAAACAACCGCATGAAGCAAACATATTCAGCAAAGGCTATATAACTAAGCTATAACTATAAGCTATAACTAATTAGTGTTTACAGTAATAAACTTACAATAGAAGTCTATGGGTCAAGGTGTTCCAGGGGGTTTAAATGCAGAAATGCGCAGCTCATATGTTTTGTAAAAGTGTAATATTGATTCTACACTACATTTTTATTTTATGAGATTGTTATTTTTGAGGTACAGTGCTATATAGGTCAGATGATTCTGGTTGTACCTTAATTGACACAGTAATTCCTGCAGATAAAGTTTATTATATTCAATCTAGAATTTTAGATTCAGTGGGATTAATCTTATTTGATTACTTTTCAGATAAATAAATAATATTTTAATCATTTTAGTCTGTGGGAAAATTTCTGGTAAATTGATTTATAATAGTCTAGGACAAAAATTCTAAAATAAACAGACCTTCTTGGTGGAGTTGATGGACGTACTAAGCACAGAAACCAGCTTGACAATCTCTTTGTTCTCAGAAATGCTTTTGTGGTAGTTCTTGATTTGGATGGGAATGACCTGGTTTTCAGATGCCGATATATCTGAGGTACTGCCTTCAGAGGCAAAAAAAAATATATACACAAAGAAGAGTAATTAAAGACAAGAGCAGAGACGAGCTGTAAGAGAAGAATACCTCTGAAAAACTGAAATATTATCTTTTTGTCTCAAATCAGTTCTATGAAGGACCCTTTATCTCTAATCTATTTTAAGGGCTGAAAGATTTACAGGCAGAGCTGCTTTATTACAGTTGGCAGAGACTCAGTTTCCCTATTCTGAGAGTGAGCGACAGAGAGAGAATAAATAATGTGGATAAGATTGTTATCGTTACACTAGGGACATGTCACCACTTCATAAAATCACATCCACTGTCTGCATTCATTATCTTTATCCCCCAGTTTAATTTATCAAATGGTTAGAGATCAGCTTATCCATCCAGAGCTTCAATTTTCAGCCATTATAAAGACAAATTTTAAACTGACCAGGGACCTGTTAGTTCTTGATTTGCTCTGCTGAGCTGTGTAATTATAGAGGGTGAGGAAAAATCGTACCGCCGAAGCTGCGATAGGTTGATTCACCGTCTTCTGATTCACTCTCTTGGCTGTTCTGTTTCAGAGCGGCCATGCGTCGCTCACTCATTTTCCTCTGTGACAACAAAAATACTCAAGTCTGACATTTTGCATACATTGCACTCAAATAGGAACAGCATAGATTTGGTACTGCTACTTATAAGTTCACACCAGTTCAAGAAAACTAAATAGTTACATAGTATGAGAATAAAAGGTGAATAAAATACTAGGTAAGGTAACAATAGGCTACTTAAAGTCAGCATAAAATAGCATTTGAAACCGATTTTACTTCTATAATGTGACATTTTCAAGTGAAACAGGGTTTTTAACAAAAACAAATGCAAGGTTGAACTTTTTAATCAAGGGTTGAAAAATAAGAGACCTTGGTGACATCAGCAAAAAATGAAATGTATTTCAGGGCACTGCATTTTAATGATAGACTATGAAAAGCATGAGCAACATTTATATGTCAGGAAAAACATGATTAACATGGGATGCTTAAACAAACACTTTTCAAAGTGACTGCAAAGGACTTAATGTTAATTCTGCATATTAGCTGAATAGAAGATAGTAGTATAATGAAACCAGAAAGAACGGGACATACATAAAGGAAACATACATAGAATGCTACATGCATGACATCACATCCCGGAAGATAAATCCACCACTGGTTTCCTCAAGACATCAAAAATGCAAATTTTGAACCTGTTTTGGTTTATTTTATAAATGTATGTTTCTAATAAGTAACTAGATAAAAAAGTTTGGGGTGCAGTTTATGTTGTAGAACAAATTTTCATGTATCGTTTCCATGTATTTCCATGTATAGTTATATTTACCACAGGCTTTATTTTACTCATAAATTGAAAAACCCCATTATAAAACCCCATAGGAAAATAGGGGAACCAGTGGTGAATTAATCTTCCAGGTTTTGATGTCATCCCTGCACCACTCATAGTCAATGGATTTTAGTTATGTCACAGCCATGGAGTATCATTTGCTAGCTGGTGGTACTGCATAAAGGGGGAGGAATATTCTTATTGCATAGAGCATTTAATTAGACAATCATTTGAATATACCGCTGAACGCAATATGAGTGTTTCATGTTGTTTCATTCTCCTGAATGGCTATTTAGGGTAAATAGTGTTTGCACCAAGTATAAATATCAACAAACAGCATATTGTTTAAGTGCAAATAATGATAGATGTTATCCAAGAAAATGAAGAAATATGGTATTTGTACTAATCAAGGTTGGTTATTTGCACTCAGTATAAATGAATTTTTAAATGTGTATTTGTCTTAAAAGTTAATTTAGTCAGGTGGCCTTAACGCAAACACACATGGACTGTAATCCACAAAAGTCTACTTTGATTTTTTTTTTGAGGTCTTTAAGAAAATAAGTTAATTTTGATTTGAAATTGGAAAAAAAGGGGGGGGGACAAGTGTATAAACAGTGACTCATCTCTGTATACTATAGTGAAAAAACAAAAAAACAAAACAAACAAAAAAATACACCTTGGAAATTCTCTCCTTGCTCCACTGTCCAACTCCTTTACTGACACTGACCACACAGTCCACAGCTCTGTTCAAGGCTTGCTGAACCTCATCTAGCCCTGGAACCATGATGATGTTTGGGATGGCTAAACACACTCCCGCCTTAAAGATAGGCTGCAGCCCACTTCCCTTCAGCCGACTAGGGGAATCTGCTTCTGCTGCATGGGAAGTGAAATGTATTAGCAATGAGTTAGAATTGACCATCCAACTGATTGTATTAAGATTCATGCTTGGAAAAAAGAATAAATGTGCAATCACATTTTCCGATGCTTGCCGAAATTAGTCATTCAGATATGAATCGCACAATCATATTTCCATAAGAGTGTGAAAACGTTCCCCACTGGGTCCGTGTTCTATTTTCATCATATGGACTCCATTTCCCACAAAAAACTGTTTGCTGGTGTTTGACCTACTGCCTGTATGACTACACTCTCCTGTAAATAAAGCTTGCATGTGGATCTCCAACTCCGTTGTCCCACTCCCATCCGTTACACCCACACAGACTACTCATTTTCATGTTGTTAATTTGTTGCACTGATCAACATAAAGCTGCTTCTTTTAAAAGTGCTTCTGCATGAGCTGCACTACGCTACTGACAATAGACATTTTTTGTCTGTGAAAATTTTTATAATTCATTCATTTATTTATAATTTATAATCAATCATTTATAATTTATAATTCATAATTCATAATTCAAACAATTTTTTGGAATATTAAAAATGTATTTACTAAAGAATTATTAGAAAAACAACAAACCCAGAAATTGCATCAGTGATGTTGCGTGGATGCGCTTGCGTAGAGTCTCCAGGGTGTTACGCGTCAGGCGCAGTAATGCATCCACATTCCGATGGTTAAAATGAGAAAGCAGCTCCTTTGCCTCCTCCTCCATTACCTTCACCAGATCCCTCTTTTTCTTCTTTCTCACCAGTGGGGAAGAGGGGCCAATGCTAGGGGCCATGGTGCTACGTGACAAAAGACGCCCCTCGGATTTACATTCCTCCTCTCCTTTGATTAAATAAAACAGAACATGGTGTATTCAGTATTACACAAAATTACTTAATGATATCAATCAATCTCTCTTTTTTTTGTGGTAGCTATATTGTTGAATGATAAAGCTTTTAATATCTGTTACGGACAGAAGGGTCGGAGACGACAGGAATACAAGTAGGTGGTGTTTTATTGACAGACAGCAGTTAATGACAATGAAGCAGGTGAGTGAATAGCAGATATAGTCCTTGATCTGTGATAGGAAGACTGATACTGTCCTTTGCTTTGCAGGATTGTGAATTGTGGATGGTTGCTGGTTGAGGTGCTGGATGAAGGAATGACGATGATCGGTAAACTCACACACAGACAAAGCCACAGGAGGAAAAGGGAAACACGCTGGAGTGGAGACGGTAAGGATCATGGAAGCTTTGGAGATAAGCAAAAGGAGTCCTTTGTGTAAACAAGACCAGACAACAAACTGAGGTGAGTTGTGTGTTTAAGTACTGCTGTGGTGATGAGTAGATGGCTTGCAGGTGCGGGTGATAACTGAGTGGTGGAGTGAGTGCAGGTGAGGGCCAGGGAGGATGATGGGAGATGGAGTCCAGAAATGACGGGAACTGTGACAATATCTTTATATCAATATTTTTTATCCAGAAATTTCATAGATGTTTATTGGATTTATATTTTTAAAGCTATTTTTTTTTTTTTATAAATGGTAAATTAAGTCTATGAATAACACCTGCACAAGAGCGTCACCAGATTCACTTGTCTGGAGAAGCTGGGCAGGCATACTTGAAGTATGGCACCGCAAGGCATCGTCTCATTCCCCATCTCAGGGAACCGGGTTATATACATAACCCTGAGATGTTCCCTTCCAAGGGATAGCTTTGTTTTGAATCTCTTACTTTAACTTCATTCATTGTTTCTTATATTATCATTACCTTATATCTAATATATCTAATATTGCCTACCACATTAATCTGACGTCGCTAGCTTTTAATCAAAATCGCTATTACAACGTGCCTGCATCTCACTAGCTTGTTAACTTGTCATCAGTCTCTCGCGCGTGCTTCTTTTCTTTTTCTATGCGTTCATCAAACAGCTGTAGTAAGTCGGATCAGTCTACAAACACGGTGAGTCATGTCATCCTCTCCGACACTTGTCACATGTTCAGTATAGCTTTCTCTGTCAGCAACGAGGGATTTACATGTCATAAATGTAGGGAAATAAACAGGCTGTAAGGGAAAATCTCAGAATTAGAGACATGCAAACCTTAATCGAGGACAGTAAGAATGCAAGGGCTTCAGATACTGTTTTGGATCCGACTAGCTTAGTGAACTCTGTACATTGTTCGGTTCTGGCTGTAGAGCCCGTGCAGCAGGGCAATTGGGTAAAAGTGAGGCGGCCTAGCCGCGGAAAACACCACTCTTCCATTCCAATAAGAATATCAAACAGGTTCTCCCCACTCAGTAACGCACCCACTGAGAATCCTGTTGAAAGTGCCCTAGTTATTGGCGATTCTATTACACGTAAAAATAGAGACACCAGCCACCATAGTCACAAGTTTGCCGGGAGCCAGAGCACCTGACATCAAAGCAAATTTAAAAGTGCTGGCTAATGCTAATCGTAAATACTCTAAAATTATTATTCACGTCGGCACTAATGATGTTCGACTTCGCCAGTCAGAGATCACTAAAATTAACATTAAAGAGGTGTGTGAACTCGCAAGTACAATGTCAGAAAAAGTCATTTTCTCTGGCCCTCTTCCTGTTTGTTGGAGTGATGATATAGCTAGCAGATTATCATCACTCAGTGGCTGGCTGTCTAAGTGGTGTCCGCAAAATAATATAGGTTTCATAGACAATTGGTTTTTGTTAATCTAGATTTGCTGTGTTTGACAGAAACCTGGCTAAAACCGAATGATTACATTACTTTAAATGAGTCTAGCCCTTAAGGTTATGATTATCGACACAATCCTCGTCAGAAAGGCAAAGGGGGAGGTGTTGCTGTAATTTATAGTAATATCTACAGTATTAGTCAAAAGTCTTTCAAATATAATTCCTTCGAAGTGATGTACTTTATGTAACATTATGTAAGTTGACATTTGTGCTGGCTACTGTATACAGGCCACTAGGAAACCATACAGACTTTATCAAAAAATTTGCTGATTTTCTATCTGAGTTAGTACTAGCTGCAGATAAAGTCCTTGTTGTTGGTGATTTTAATATCCATGTAGATAATGAAAAAGACGCATTGGGATTGGCATGTACAGACATTCTAAACTCTATTGGATTTAAACAACACGTGTCAGGACCCACTCATTGTCGTAATCATACTTTAGATCTAATATTGTCACATGGAATCGATATTGATGCCGTTGAAATTCTGCAGCAGAGTGATGACATCTCAGATCATTATCTAGTCTCATGTATACTACATTTAGTCAAGGCTGCAAAACTGCCTCCCTGCCATAAATATGGTAGAACCATCACTTCTACCACTAAAGATCGCTTTATAAATAATCTTCCTAATCAGTTTAATCGCCTTAGCATACCAGACAGCTTAGAAGACCTCAATGTTGCAACAGAAACTATTGCCTCTGTCTTTTCCAGCACATTAGACTCAGTTGCTCCTTTGCGCTTAAAAAAGATTAAGGAAATTAATCCAATGCCGTGGTACAATGAGTACACTCGGGCCCTAAAGGGAGCTGCCAGAAAAATGGAGCGCAGCTGGAAGAAAACAAAACTAGAAGTTTTTCGCATTTCGTGGAGAAAGAGAATGATTGAGTACAGAAAGGCCTTAAAAACTGCTAGATCTGACTATTTTTCAAATCTTTTAGAAGAAAATAAAAACAACCCTAGGTATTTATTTGATACAGTGGCTAAATTAAAAAGAAATAAAGCTTCAGCTTCTGATGTTTCCAAAGAGCACAGCAGTAATGACTTAATGAACTTCTTTACTTGCAAGATTGACAATATTAGAGAGTACTCATCAACACGACAGCCAGTGGCACAGTTTCTCAACAAACCGCCCATACCGGCGTGATGAATACGATCCTCAGCTGGATGGAACTTGAATAAATACTTTGAATGTTGCGATCCCATCGGACTTATGACAGCTACCTGAATCGTAACAAAGGAGGAGAACTGGCCCCCCGACTAAGCCTGGTTTCTTCCAAGGTTTTTTTTTTTTTTTCTCCATTTTAATACCTGTTTGCCACCTGATGTCACCTGTTGGAGTTTGGGTTCCTTGCAGCTATCGCCTTTGGCTTGCTTAGTGTGGGACACTTGACATTTGATATTCAACAGTGCCTTGCATCTGCCTGCGTTTTCTTTAAGAGCTACTGTGCAGCCAAAAGTATATACCAGTTATCACTGTAAAGCTGCTTTGACAAAGTCTGCATTGTAAAAAGTGCTATATAAATAAAGATGACTTGACTTGACTTGAGTATGGAAATGACAATACCCGCGGCACCATACTGAGAAGATGCCTGCATCACTGGTTGTGAAGAGTTTGCACAAGCACAAAACTGTAAATACAGGAAGGACTCAAACTGAGAGGACCTGAGACCCTGGGGTTGAGCCCATATCCACATTATAAAACCTGATGAATGTGTGTGGAGAGGACCAGAAATATCTTGTAAAGAAGCTAATCTTGCTAGAGCCTTAGAAGCAGCCACACTTCGGGTGGAATGGGCCCTGACATCTTGAGGCAAAGCAACACTAAGCGCCTCATAGGCAAGGGAAACCGCATCCGAAACCCAGTGAGATATAGTCTGCTTGTCAGCGGCAGAACCTCAGATGCACCCCCCAAAGCAGACAAAGAGTTGATCAGATTTACACCACTGGCCTGAGCGGTGGACATAAATCCTGAGAGCCTGGACTGCACATAAATTCCAGGAAATTTTTCCCCACTGACACCCCTCCATTCTGGTTGTGGCAAACCAAAATAGCAGCCACATACACTTTGAGGGTAGCGGGACCAGTCCAACTGAAAGATGCTTTTGTTAAAACTTCATTACTGAACCAACTGGGCAGAATGGGGCTACTAATATTAGCCGTAACCCCTCCTGACAGACTCTCACCAGAACTCAGAGGAGCAGAGCGATCAGGGGGAAAGGCGTACAGATGCAGCCTCAGCCACGTCTGTACCATGGCATCCAGCCTCAGAGGAGCTGTGAACCAGAGGGAACTCAGCCTTGCCTCGACAGGATGTCTGCTCCCATATTGAGGTGTCCTGGGATGTAAACTGCCCTCAGGGAGAGCAGTTTGTCATCAACCCAGAGCAAGATCTGTTGCGCCAGCCTGAATAGGGGGTGCAAACTCAGCCGGTCCTGGTGATTTATGTAAGCGACCAACGAAGTGTTCCATCCGCACTAACACATGGTAGCCCCTGAGATCTGGGAGGAATTGTCTTAGTGCTAGAAACACAGCCCTCATCTCGAGCACAATTATTTTTTTTTTCCTCGAGACACATCGTGGCTTGCGAACAAGCAAAGCAAATCAGAGCAACATGAAAAGCCAACAATGTAGGCTAGCATTAGTTATATGATAATAACTGTAACAGCATACATAAACAAACCAACTAAAGTACCGTATCCAGACACAATATTTTAAACTAACCATTCGGAGACGTCCTGCTGTAGCCGCTGAGTTGCAACTTCTTCATCCGGTGCTTCTCCATTCGGATCAGATTCTGGGTCAAACTGAAAAGCTTGAACGACTGCATGTCTACGAGCCATTACGATACATCCACTGTCAACATTAGTGAATGGTACCGTGGCCGCAAGCTGGTTAAGGCCACACACCCACCCTCCACATTGCCCCGCCTCTCTCCTCCTCATTAGCATTTAAAGCTACAGACACAGAAATGGCATGTCCTAAGGAAAGCTCATTGTGGGACTGGCTCGTAGTGGCTGAAATTCTGCACCAAGGCTGAATTTCGGGAAAGAGACTTCAGATACAGTACTAGGGACCACTTAGGCCTATATAAAAGCATCCAAAAAGCAGCATGTCATGGGACCATTAAGAGTTATACTCCATTTTAATCCATTTAAAGAATATTTTATTTGTGTACACTCGGAGTAAAAACTAAATGTTGTGCTTTTTGCAAAATAAAGAAAACTAACATGATGCGTGATCTGCCGTCTCCCTCTGAAGTCCAATCTCAGAAAATGAAATGTAACTTAGTAAATACACAAAAAAATGAGACTTATGTCTAAAGAAATGTCAGGTTTTAAATCGTGTAAGTCAAATCGAAAACAAATATTCTCTGTTTATGTAATCTGAATGAAAAGAGAGACATGTCAGACGTCCGTGAGTCAGCTCATCATCCACTAATTCGGCCACGCTCACGGAGAGAGCGCTATTCAGATGCAAATTCTGAGGCAATAGATGTATACATCGCCGCAATCGTGTATTTATTATCTTCAAAAGTGTCTGTCTGTATGTTATAGCCATGGTTAGCGATCTATGGAAACCTCAGTTAGTTCCTGGAATGTCACATGGTATGCCTGTTCTTCTAACGAGTCATTTGTGGACTAAATGTGCCCTCCGGCGCCCGCCAGCTGCAAGTTTGAATTGAAAACACATTATGCGGGTCTTCGTCTTCTCAGGTGTGAATCACAGCATTTTTCATGGAGATTCATGCCTCCATGCATACTGTGTTTCTTGACAAAAAGTGTCTTACAAAGTTTAAATCAATATATTGTTTTATATGAATGAGTAGGCAAGATAATTTTTATATCATTTTGAAGCAAAAACTCTAGTCTACAACCTCCAATACCCAGAAGTCTTTTGAACACATATTTTGTATTTATTTTGTGGCCTTATTTCAGTGACTTAAGTTTTTTGTTTTTTCAATAACCACGCATAAACAATATTCCTTCAAAAATACAAACATGTACATATATGTTCCTCACATATTATGGTAGCCTAGTTCGTGCTGAATACAGTATAATGACACCTTATCCATTAATATGTTTACGAACAATTGAACAAAGCACAAATGTCAGGGCATGTCAGAACTTCTCCAGGGCCCCAAAAATCCTCAGACCCCAGAGGGTTAACCACCATCTCTTGTGACAGGGCTAGAATGAGCCAGTCGTTGATGACGATTTAGTACACGGATGCCCTGGAGTCACAGAGGAGCCAGAGCCGCATCCACCCACTTGGTGAAAGTTTGAAGAGACAAGGCTAGTCTGAATGGAAGAACCCAATATTGATAAGTTTCCACCCCCAAAGGCGAACCTCAGATACTTCATGTGTATAGAATGAAGTATGCGTCTTTCATGTCTATCAAAACAAACCAATCCTAGAATTGAATTTGTGACATGTTAAGCTTGTGTGTCAACATCTTGAACCTGTAAATCTGCAGAGTATGATTCAAGAGATGAAGATCGAGAATAGGACGCAACCCCCCATCTTTTTTGGGTACCAGAAAAGTACTGACTGTAAAATCCTGAGTCTCCTTCTGGGAGGGGAACATGCTCAATGGCCCCTTTCCCCAGAAGAGACTCCAATCTCTGCAAAAAAAAGAGAGAACCTGCTCTGGCTTCATCGTAGTAGGGAGCATGCCGTTAAAACACGGAGGATGATATTTGAATTGAACTGAATAGGTTGAGCCACAGGTTCCTCTCCGTAACCACCAAAGCAGCCATAGAATGGCAGATGGCGAGACAAATCTGTGGCCCTGTGGAGCTCTTTCAAAGCGTCAGGGCTTAAGCCCTCAACAGTGTCCAGTTCTTCTTCAGGATTGGGAACATGGGCAGAATACTAGACTCTCCACGATCTTGAGATCTCAGGAGGGATGTCAGGAAAGAAGGGAAGGTTTCTTTTCAGTGACTAGGCCAACCGCTAGTGAGGAAGCGCTCATCCAGCTTACTATGCTGCGCTTCCCTTATATGAGTGGGCCACTCGGAAGAAATTGCAGAGCGAGCTGTGTATCCAGAACAGGACCTTCGGAGTCTGTCAAGAGAGCAAGAGAAAGAGCAGGGCCCGTCTCAGACTACACTAACAGCTTTGTCTGCAAGCCCTATGATTTCAGTCTATGAAAGATTCCTTCATCATCGAAGAAGGTGAAGCAAGGGCAAAGCTTCCTCACTGTAAAACACTAGCAGTGAGGACAATCGGTTTCCCTGAGAGCTGATCGAGCATGCTCCTCTCCCTAACAAAGAACACAAAACTTCTGTCCATCATACCCAGGGATAGAATGGGGACACGGCGAAACACATCTCCTAAACTTAGACATTTTCTTCTCATTTTAACTCCTGCTCTAAACAGACAAAGACAGACAGTTTTGCACATACAGTGACAAACAAAGCGGCTTCTGAAGACAAGAAGCTGGTGACGCTGGTGTTATTTAAAGACTTGATCAAGCATGATGTTGCATCACCTGACTGCATCCTTGGCCAATAGCTTGGTGCGTACTACACGTGACTCACACACAGCGGCTCATGCTGAAGGTGTTCTCAACACCATGACATGGCATCAATGTTCCCTCAAAAGGGAACTATATCTATTGAAAAAAATATCATTATGGAAAGCCAATTTTGTCTATGTACATTATGCTAGAAAAAAAATGAAAACTAAACTAGACCTTTGAAGACCTGTAACTCTCAAATATCTGTATTCTCAGAGGCAACTACATTTTTTGTTTTGTGCATTTTCACAGCTACTCAAATTTATGGATAACATACCTAATTCCTCAAATTGAGTATTTTTGTTAAATGTATGTATTTGGCATAAATTGATGACATTCTGTGTGTGTTTTTTTTAATATGGTTAGGAAAAAATCCAGGTAAGTTCTAGAGCAAACTGCAAGGATGATCGACAGCAGATCTTACCGTCACTGTCCATCTGTTCCACTTTACTCTCTGTCCTGCTTTCATCACGGTTTCTCTCTTCTTCCTCTTTCTGCTCAAACTCCAGTAACATATTAATCAGCTCATTGGCTGCCTCCTCCACCAATGAGCTTTTGGTATGCAGCATTTGGGCTCCTTTGATGCAAAGCTCCTAAAATGAAAAATAAATTGGATGAGCATGATCAGATTAATTATTTTATCAGTCAGAAAACTTTGCCGGTCTAGTCAAGGCATGAAATTAGGTTTAACAGAGATGTAATAGCAAATGGTAGCAGTAACAAGACACCAAAAAAGACAATAGAGCAGGGTTGTCAAAAGAACTGGTACTTTGGTACCATTTCAGTACTAAAATGTAATGAAAAATTGTAAAAAGGCTATGTAGATTATCAGGAGTACTGAGTCAATTGACACTTCGCAAAGACCCGCCCCCCTTAGTTACTGTTGCTTTGTCCGACAAGCCATGGCGCTGTCACGCCACACAGAGTGAAAAATACATCGCAGAGCAAAGAGGACACTGACAACACGTCGACAGACAAGACAGAACAGGTTACTTACGATATTAAACAAAGTCCCAGCTTTCAAATTGTGTAGTTTTTTTAAAGAAATTCAAACAATAAAAAACGTTTTGTGGCTCTTTAATGTGTCGTGACAGATTGCTGTAGCGCCTCAGATCAAGTGGCTCATAAACTCTTCCTCATCTCTTCCTACTAGTTAATTTATAGCATCAAATAAACACGAATGAACATGAGAAGGAATGTTGTTACAAACGCGGAAAGACGTCAGTACACATCATTTTTCAAGTTTAAGTCCACCGAGGTTAATCTTCTAACTCCTGACTGCTTTGTCGGATAAAATGGCGGATTCGGCGTTCTGATTGGTTAGATTGTTTGTCAATCAAGCTCCGGGTGAAGGCTCAATACAGTTTCATGAGCAGGTTTCCCTATAAATTAGCTGTGCATTCTTACTTAATAAAAAGTTATGCACTTCTGACAACAGCCCTGAGGTTACTTTTTGCTGTCATATTGAAATTGGGATTAAGAGCCCAACACACTCTTAGGGGAATTCACAACTATGTTTTTGGCGAATTGGTGTCTAATTAGTATGAATTTGTACAATCACTTATAATCTGTTTATGCCCCAGTAACAGTTATGTTTAGGGATGGACCTTCATGCTTACAAAAAAAAAAAAAAACATACATAAAGTTTCCATATGAGTCACATTGTACAAATTCATGTAAAATCACTATCTCCTAAAAAAGTTACGTTTTCTGATGAGATAAGTTTGTGAGACTCCTATATTTTCACTGATATGCTTATATACACTACCAGTCAAAAGTTTGGAAACAGTAAGATTTTTAATCTTTTTAAAATAAGTTTTGTCTGCTCACCAAGGCTGCATTTATTTAATTAAAAATACAGTAAAAACAGTAATATTGTAAAATATTATTACAATTTAAAATAACTGTTTTCTGTTTGAATATATTTTATAAAGTAATTTATTCCTGTGATGGCAAAGCTGAATTTTCAGCATCATTACTCCAGTCTTCAGTGCCACATGATCCTTCAGAAATCATTCTGATAAGCTGATTTGATGCTTAAGAAACATTTATGATTATTATCAATGTTGAAAACAGTTGTGTACTTTTTTTTCAGGATTCCTTGACGAATAGAAAGTTCAAAAGAACAGCATTTATCTGAAATACAAAGCTTTTTAACATGATACACTACCGTTCAAAAGTTTGGGGTCAGTAAGAATTTTTATTTTTTTGAAAAGAAATTAAATAAATTAATACTTTTATTCAGAAAGGATGCATTAAATTGATCAAAAGTGACATTTATAATGTTACAAAAGATTATATTTGAAAATAAATGCTGTTCTTTTGAACTTTCTATTCATCAAAGAATCCTGAAAATAAAAAAAAAAATTACACAAATATTTTGTACAATTGTACACAATTAAATGTTTCAGAAAATCAGCATATTAGAATGATTTCTGAAGGATCATGTGACACTGAAGACTGGTGTAATGAAGCTGAAAATTCAGCTTTGCATCACAGAAATAAATTACTTAATAAAATATATTCAAGCAGAAAACAGTTATTTTAAATTGTAACAATATTTCACAATATTACTGTTTTTACTGTATTTTTAATTAAATAAATGCAGCCTTGGTGAGCAGACGAAACTTATTTCAAAAACATTAAAAATCTTACCGTTTCCATACTTTTGACTGGTAATGTCAAGGGGAAATAATTTAGCCTCACTATCCTATGAAAAATAATCACATGTTGCTAAGAATACATTTGCTTTATGTATATGTATGTCTGTGCACCTTAGTGGTCCGAACAAACTCCTCGCAGGTGCATGGCTCATCTTCAGGTAACACACACAGTGTAGCAGTGCTCATTTCCTGCAAAACAGCGTTGATTCTAAACTCCACAAGGTCATTCACTCTGTGCAGCAGAAGTTCAAGGTTTTCTGTGAACCAGGAGAAAGAACCCTTTCATTTCATATATCTAATCATACTAGGCACATTTACAAGCATTTTATGTACACTACAAGGACAAAAGTATGTGGACATCCCTTTTTTCACACTGATGCTTATGTCTACATGGGACCAAATCCTGAAACGCATGTTTCCAAGTAATGTAGGAAGCTTTCCGTGAAGAGTGGAAGCTGTTATAGCGGCACTGGAAGGACCAGCTTCCTTTTCTTTCTTCTGTTGAACACAAAAGAAGATATTTTAAAGAATGTTGGTATCCAGACCTTTGATGGCCCCCACTGACTTCCTTAGTTTTTTTTTTTCTACTATGGAAGTCAATGGATGCCGTAAACTGTCTGGTTTCCAACATTCTTTAAAATATCTACTTTTGTGTTCAACAGAAGCAAAAAACTCATACAGGATTGGAACAACATTTTCATTTTTGGGTGAACTATTCCTTTAATGCAAGTGGACTTGAAATTAAATGTTCATCAAGTATTGGGGTATCCACATAGTTGTGGCCCTTTACTGTAGTGCAGTGATTCTCAACTCCAGTCTTCAGGACCCACTGCTCTGCACATTTTGTGTGTCTGGAGTTGAGAACCACTGCTGTAGTGTATGTAAAGTGGAGTCTCTCACCGAGTGCAGCAGTGATCCGATTAAGATATTTCTCTATGTTTAGGGAGGTCCAATTGAGGGAGGTCAGTCCGGGCAGGATGGCCTCATCTACTTTAGCGACATGTGGCATGAGCAGTTGTTCAAAGGCTGGCTGGATCTTAGACCTAACCCTGGAGTTTTCTGACACCATCAACTGAGACAAGGGAACATATAAGGCAAAAGCACACAAAAATGATCTTGTCAGTAAAGCTACACATGCCAGAGCACAGTACCATGCCACTTACCTGATGGACTTACTTGAAAATTTTATTTCAGCTACTTATTACATGTTCATTGGTTTTGTGTTCCTTTCCTGTTTTTTTTTTTTTTATATTTATTTTTTTATGAAATTTGATTTTGAAGTGCATTTTTTGTTACCCTTGTTCTAATGTTTCCTATTTCCTTTTTGCTTTAGTTACCCTTGTTAGTCACCAAAGATAATCTCTATTAGTCTCACCTGTTCCTTGTTAGCGTCTTGTGTATATACCCCTGTGTTTCAGTCTTAGTTTGTCAGTCATTGTCTTTACACCAATTTGTAAAGCTGTTGTGTCTCCTATGAAGGGGGTGGATACAGTCCCTCTTCTTGAATTTAATTTGCGTAAAAAAACAGAATACCATGATCTCTTAAGGCTTTTTAAGACCTGAAGACATACAAATGAATACTGTACATTAGGGGTGTGCAATATTGACCAAGAAAAAAAAAAAACTCTTTATATCTCAATATTTTCAAAGTTTGTTGATAACAATAATTAGATGATATTTTGACTGTGTTTTTGTGTTGGTTTAGGCCTGTTGTGGACAGCTGACTCACGAAGACATTTACAATGGTTTTCACAGTTTTCACGGTGCATTGTGGGACATTTTAGGTAGCTGAATCCCAAATGGCACACTTCTATGCACTTTCGGTCTTGTGGACTTACAATGGCTGCCGCGTGTGTGTGTTCGTTAAGTCAATGAGACCGCAGGTGTCCTATTCATCATTTTAGATTTCAGAAGGGTGCTCACAAGCACCTCCTTTGCGGCCGCTATGCGCCCTCAATGCGCACTTCAGCTGAGCCTGCAAGTTTGCGAACTACGTACGCAGAGGACTTTACCCGCCAGTCAAAGCGGCTTTACGTTACGAAAGTGCAGACTCAGAGGAAGACCGTAAGGGTTTAGGGTGCCATTTGGGATTCAGCCTTTCAGTGCCCTGGAAGGATTCTGCGATTGAGACAGCCCTTAAAATGGCTGACTCCCTGATCAGTGCCCTGACTACTGAACTAGAGAGCTGATTGAGACACACCCACAGAAACACTTATTCGTTCAAAATGCGGATTCAGTCAGTAAAAAAAAATAAATCAAAATAAAATAGAAATCACTGCTGTCCATTGCACGGAGAATCTGTTCTGCAGTGTTTCATTTTGAAATTTTCATTGGTGAAATAAAGAAAAAAACAAACAATATTGACAATGTGACTAAATGTAACTCACAATGTTAACATTGTTCATTTAATTGTTGTATAAAATAAGTATCACATTTGCAATCGGGCTGATATTTAGCACTCTTGCTTGTGTGATATTGTAATATAACTACATCATTGATAAATATAAGACAAAAACTCATCGGGGCAAAAATGCCTGTGTATCATGAAATTTGAGGGCATATAACTGCATACATCACACAGTGAAAGCGTGAGTGACAAACGTCTCGGTTATGACTGTAACCTTAGTTCCCTGAAGAGGGAACGAGACGTTGCGTCGAGAAATTGACGCTTTGGGAACGCCCCGGGGGAGCTGAGGTCAAGTTGGTAAAACCTGACGAATGTGTGCGGTGAGGACCAGCCTGCCGCATCACAGACGTCGTGTAGAGAGGCTCCCGAAAGGAGGGCTTTGGAGGCCGCCATACTCCTGGTAGAGTGGGCTCGGACTGCTAGAGGTGTAGGCAGTCCGGCCAACTCGTAAGCAAGTGAGATAGCCTCGACTAACCACTTACTCATCCTCTGCTTAGACACCAGGACCCCTTTATTGGGGGACCCGAAGAGAATGAACAATTGCTCAGTCTTACGCCACAGGGCAGCTCTGTGGACGTAAGCGTCTAGGGCCCGAACAGGGCAAAGCAAATTAAGGCGTTCCTGGTCTGACGTCCTGAAGGGAGGAGGACAGAAGGCCTGCAGTACAATGGGCCTAGCCACATTAGTGGGAACTTTAGGAATGTAACCAGGTCTGGGATGAAGGAAGGCTTTCACCATACCAGGTGCAAATTCCAGGCACGAGGGGGCAACCGAAAGGGCCTGTAGATCTCCTATTCTTTTCAAGGAAGATATGGCGAGGAGAAACAGTGTTTTTAGGGTCAAAAACTTAACTGGACGCCGGAACCCTCGTGCGTACCGCGGGCCTCAGCCTCAGGGTGCCATGGAGGAAGCGAGTAATAAGTGGGTCTCTACCCAGAGAAGAACCAGCCAAGGGTATGTGGTAAGCCGCAATGGCCGCCACATAAACCTTTAGCATGGAGGGAGATAACCCTGCAGTGAACCGTTCCTGCAGAAATTCCAAAACCGTACCAACGGGACAGGAAACTGGATCAAACTGACGACTACCGACGAGCATCCGTCTAGGATCGCTCCCCAGCCTGTGAGGGAAGCATCTTTTGTTAGCATTTTGCGACGACAAGGAGCTCCCAGCACGGGCCCTTGGGATAGGAACCAGGGCTTCTTCCAAATGGCCAGGGCACGTAAGCAACGCTGCGTGACCTTGATCATGCGAAAAGGATTTCCCCTCGGGGAGAATCCCCTGGTTCTGAGCCACCACTGCAGGGGTCTCATGTGCAACAGACCAAAAGGTATCACGTTGGATGCCGCTGCCATCAGCCCCAACAGCCTCTGAAACTGTTTTACAGTGAGTGACTGGCCTAGCTTTAACCGGCTTACGGTAGAAAGGATTGATTCGATGCGAGCAGGAGAAAGACGCGCCTGCATCGCAACAGAGTCCCAAACCACGCCCAGAAAAGTGGTTCTCTGAACTGGAGAAAGCATACTCTTCTTGGCGTTGAGCCTCAACCCCAGGCTCTTCATGTGAGCGAGGACGACATCTCGATGCCGAGCCGCTAACTGTTGTGAATGAGCCAGAATCAACCAATCGTCTATATAATTGAGGACGCGAATGCCCTGAAGACGTAGAGGTGCGAGAGCTGCATCCATACATTTGGTGAATGTGCGGGGTGATAACGCTAGGCCGAATGGAAGAACCCGATATTGATAAGCTTTGCCCCCGAAAGCAAACCTCAGGAACTTCCTGTGATGTGGAAGGATGGAGATATGGAAGTATGCGTCCTTGAGGTCGATCGTAACAAACCAGTCCTCGGACCTGATCTGAGATACGATCTGCCTCAGTGTCAACATCTTGAACTTGAGTTTCATAACAGACTGGTTCAGTTGACGTAGATCTAGAATGGGACGCAACCCGCCATCCTTCTTTGGAACAATAAAGTAACGGCTGTAGAAGCCGTTCTCTGCATTGGAGGGAAGTACATAATCTATGGCTCCCTTCTCCAATAGAGTTTTTACTTCTTGTTCCAGAACCAGAGCCTGCTCGGGGCCCACCACGGTGGGTAGGACCCCCATAAACCTGGGTGGGCGAGACCCGAACTGAATGGCATAACCTTTTTCGATTGTACGCAGGACCCATTGAGAAATATTTGGCAGTAGCTTCCACGCTGTCAGATATTCTACTAAGGGAACCAGTCTCTCGAGACTGGCCTCTGGTATATCTTGAATAACCAGCTCGGTGCCCCGATGCGGCGCACCGGCTGGGGGCAACCGAACTGATCACTCTGAGACCCTCCTTGGAGGGAGCGAACACCCCAGCACCGCTACGCTTACGGGCGGCTGCTTGAGTGAATGTTCGCTGGGGGCCACTGCGCCCTGGAACACCCGAGATGGCAGGGTTGGCAAAACGGTCCCCTGAGGGCACCGAAGAGAAGTGAGCGCTGTGCGCTGAGGTGTTGTTGAGCAGCCCCGGGGGTATGAGAGCGGCGGGGGAGGAGCTTCTGGAACGCCGCCGCTTGTTTACTAGCCTCCTGGAACCTCTCAACGACCGTATTGACAGCGTCGCCGAAGATAAATCAGCTGCCCGACGTAGCTCGTCGACTACGTCGGGAGTAATTCCCCCGCCCTCATCAATATCCCCCAGAAGTTCAGCCTGGTAGGCCTGCAGCACGCCCATGGTGTGAAGGCATGCCGCAGCCTGACCCGAGGCCTGATAAGCTTTGTCTCTTTAGAATACTTGGATTAAAACGCTTTATTCATATGGATTATTTTCACATACTCTAATGAGAGTTTGTTGACATGTAGGTGCAATGTTGCTTACAGTCAACAGAATATCTAAAGGGGACCATCAAAATAAATTTCTACTGATTTCTTCACTAATACATAGCAACAAAAGTACTAAAGAGTGGACATAGTGCATTGTGTTGTACAACAAATAGATAGGCTATAAAAAAAAATAGATATACCTGAAGTTTATTGTAGTTCTTTTTGAAAACATCCTTTTTCTGCTGCAAGATGGTTGCAAAGGGTGGAATCTCAAGTCCCATTCCTAGCATGCAGTCTGTCTCTCGAATCTGGGTCAGGATCTGGGGGTCAAAGTTCACATGCAGATCCCCAGTTTCTAGACTCTTGACCAGCAAAGAGGCTTGCAGCCCCACTTTAACTGCCTCAGTCTATAAGAAGACAGATAAATATGAATAGCCGTTATGTTAAAACAAAAAAAATAAATAAAAATAAAATAATCTTAAATTCAATCATATAGTTAATGTACTTCTTAAAAGGTAATTAGTATTAGTTTCTATCTATAAAATATTTATATAAAAAAAAATGTATATCTAAAAAGGGAAGAAAAGTAATGAAATGAACAGTTACAGGGTAAGAAAAGTGGCACATGAGCAAAGAGCCAAACAAGTCCCTTATAGGGTACCTTATAGGGTGCAGCAGTCGAGTTTGGGAAGTAAAAACTCAGTTAATTTTCTCCATAGGGAAATTCCGAACGATAACTTATAAACCTTTAAAGACAGCCCTACTGTGAGCTACGAGGTTATTAATAAAATGGTATTTGCTTCTGCTGAAGCCGTCAGCCTGCATTATTTGAGCTTATTTTTAAAATGATCATGTTTAACAGTGGAATATCTGGTGAAAAACTACAATACCAATGATTCCTTACAGAAAATTCCACCAATCAGAGAGTTAATAAGCAACACGTGCCAAAATAATGGCGAATACCAAAGGACTGCAAATGACATAATCAAGTTGATCTCTCTATGCTCTCAATGTTTGTATATATATTTATATTTTGCAATAAACTAAAAACATATGGTGTTTTATTCATATAATCAACATTTGTAAATGAATAGTTGGTAACACTTTATTTTAGGTTTACTTTAACTAGTTGCTTATTAGCATGCAAATTACTAGAATATTGGCTGTTTATTAGTAATTATAGTGCACATATTAATTCCTTATTCTGCATGACCTTATTCTACATTCTTAATCCTACCCAATACCTAAACTTAACAACAAACTTACTAATTATTAATAAGCAGTAAATTAGGAGTTTATTGAGGGAAAAGTCCTAGTTGATAGTGAATATGTGCTCCCTATACTAAAGTGTTACCGAGCAGTTTTATATTTCTCCATCGTTTTTATTTTGATTCTGCTGTTCATGATTCATGGGATTGTAGTTCTTTCCATCACTAAAGCTGTTAAAGGATTAGTTCACTTTAAAATGAAAATTACCCCAAGCTTAACTCACCCTCAAGCCATCCTAGGTGTAAATCTTCTTTCAGACGTACACAATCAGAGATATATTTAAAAATATCCTTAGTCCTCCAAGGTTTATAATGGTTGTGAATGGGGGGCCATGTTTAAAAAAACAAAAAGTGCATCCATCCATAATCAAAGTAATCCATATGGCTCCAGAGGGTTAATAAAGGCATTCTGAAGCGAAGGGATGCGTTTTTTTAATTAACTAGCTTCCGGCGAATGACCGTATGCATACTGCGCAATTCGACTTGCGCCAAATGAGCAACCCACTAACATGATGTATGACACAGGATGTAAGAGTAGCGTAAGCTTAGATGCCTCTCACAATTCAAACAAATAGGGCTGTGCAACAAACTCATGCTCCTCTTCTCCTATATATCGAAATCCTCTGACATTTCTCTTTAAAATTTCTTGTTTTAGACTTATAATTTGTGATAGGTGTCCACTAGAAACTAGTTGTTTAAATTTATAAAGTGTTTAAAAATTGATATTTTTCTTACAAAAACACATCCCTTCGCTTCAAAAGGCCTTTATTAACCCTCTCGAGCCGTATGGATTACTTTGATTATGGATGGATGCATTATTTTTGGCTTCAGAACGCAGCCCCCCATTCACAACCATTATAAACCTTGGAGGACTAAGGATATTTTTAAATATATCTCTGATTGTGTTCATCTGAAAGAAGATAGTCATATACACCTAGGATTGCTTGAGGGTAAGTAAATCATGGTATAATTTTCATTACCTTTCGAAAGGGAACTCAACACTGCGTTTGAACATGCTATTGGGGAACGTCACCACGTGAACCGTTGTCTGAAAACAATTATCAAATCTCACCAATCCTATTGGCAGGCGACAGCCTATGAGGTCATAATAGACGCGACCCGGAAGTATAAAAGGAGCGCCTAGAGAAGCAGTCAGTATCTTTTTCGTCTAAAGGGACTGCTTTGTTTGATCGCGATTCTTCAAATCTGGTAAGACATTATGTCTAACAAACGTTTCAGGAAGTGTGTGGATCCGTGTCCCAGGTTTTTGACACCTGATGACACACACAATTTGTGCGTTTTCGGTTTGGGAGAGGAGAATGCACGGACAGTGCATAACACTGTGAGCGTCTGCCTATTAGGACGCTCTGCTCTTGTTTGGCCCTCTTCTCTAGGAAAGAGGGTCCGACATCTGTGCCTGGTGGTTCTGGTCCCGCCCGTGCTGGGGCTCACAGATGGAGCTTGCTGAGGAGTTTGAGAGAAGTGTAAATCTCTCGCAACCCCCAGCAGCTGATGCGGGTGAGCTGCTGGATGATGCTGATGTTCTTTCTTTAACATCATCAGATCCGGCAGCAAGTGCTCTTCTGGCTTCAAGCTCAAGAGAGCAGGAGATGGCTGTTGAAGAAGAAGAAGGTGAGTCTTCTGAAACTTCAAGACCTCCCTACCCCACATATGTGGAGCTGCTTGAGGTTATGAAGCACGCTTCTGGCAGGCTGCAGCTGCCATGGGAGCGCGTGAAGAAAGGGACTGTTCGCGGTTGGCTCGATGAATGGTCCCTTTCCGACCATAATCCGGTAGCCCCCGTGAGCCTTCCACTCCTTCCCGATCTACATGTTGAGATCGAAAAGGCATGGAAGAACCCATACTCGGCTCGTATTCACTGACATCAGTGAGCTAATTTCGCTGATGTTGAGGGAATGAGCCAGCATGGGTATGTGTCGATGCCCCCTATTGACGAGACGTTTGCAAACTATCTTGTCACAGAGCAGGCACCGACATTGAAAGCTCCGGTCCTGCCTTCTAAGCCCCTTAAAAATGACATCCCACTTGAATGGCAGGGCATACGCGGCAACAGGTCAGGCTGGTGCTGCTTTACACACGATGGCAGTGTTACAAGTTTACCAGGCTGATCTGCTGAAGGATCTGGATCAGGGGCAGGGTCTGTTCCCTGAGGCGGTAGAAGAGCTGCGCCACACTACGGATCTTGCTCTCCGGGCCACTAAAAAAACTGCTGCCTCGGTGGGAAGATCGATGCTTGGTTCATATATATATTTCTCCCTTAGAGTTTAGACACTGCCACTGGCTGACGCCACGTCTCTTTCTGGAGTTACAGGCCCTGTTTGGGCCTCCCTCAGAGCATGATGGCGTAAGTTTGTACTCCTCTTGCTTAAATAGTAAAAAGGGTTTTTACTGAGTACATTGCCTGTTGGAATGTGTTGAGGTAGACTGTTATGTGGCACTCTACAGTCTTATCTGCTAGTTAAACTCGGTTTCTGTCAGAACGAGTTCCCATGTTTTGTGGGCTCTTGCTTCTTCAGCAATTGAGCTGCTTTTAGGTGTGTGGCCTTCACAGGCTGCCCTGTAGGTGAATCTGGGTGTCTTTAGCAGATTAAGCATGTGTTTTTCACATGGCTGGCCTTTGCAAGGCTGCAGTGATATATTCTACATTGTGTAGAATTAGTTCATGTTGTAGGCTCTCTGGGAGCCTCCATGATTTTGTGCCTACAGTATAGATTATCTGTTAGGTTGAGCCTAGTACTCCCCTCGTTTAGAGGGTTGTTCTGTAGATAGTACTTAGCTCCCTAAGTCTGGTCAGTGGTTGAAGGCCTCTCTGAGGCCTCCCTGTTGAGGATCAGCCCCTAGGCTGGTTGTACTCCCCTGTGTTGGGTTCCTTTAGAGTGCACAGTCTCCTCAGTGCAAATAATCAAGTGCTGAGTAGATCCTAGGATTGATTTTTTTACTCCCCTCACTGGTAAATGTAAAAAGCGCTGCTAAGCTGAGTCCTGCTCTCCAGGATGTCCTGCTCTCTACGATCTGGTCTGAGTTGGTTACTGCCTCTTTGCAGTCCCTCTTACTGGATATCTTCTCTGAAGAATGTGAATTGAGACTCTGTGTACAGACAGGTTGTTGGCCAAGACTAGGTTGCTTTAACTTGACCAGGTCAGCCTCCCTGGTGGCAATCAGGGTTGACTTTATTCCCCTGATAAATGACTGGCTAGGGTTCCTTCGGGCCCCCTGACTACATTCCTTTAGAGGTACCCTCTTTCTTTGGAAGGAAGTTTGGTCCCAGAAGCCTTTGAGCGGCCTTGGTAGGCCTTCTTTGGAAGGCCTCTTTGAGGCTTATAGCTTGGGCTGTTGGCAATAGGGAATGCTGTCACTGACAGCCTATGTATGACCCATATGGGGAGTGGTTAAGGCATTTCAGTTGAAACTGCTAGTTCGTTTGTCTAGCCATTTGTTGGCATGCACTCCCCTCAAGCATGGGTATATCATTCCCTATAGTGTTCAAACGCAGTGTTGAGTTCCCTTTCGAAAGGGAACGTCTCAGGTTGTAACCATGTACGTATGTAACCATGGTTCCCTGAGAACAGGGAATGAGACACTGCGTTACCTGCCTGCTGAGCAATCCATTCAGACGAATTAGATACTGACTGCTTCTCTAGGTGCTCCTTTTATACTTCCGCGTCACGTCTATTATGATGTCATAGGCTGTTGCCGGCCAATAGGATTGGTAAGATTTGATAATTGTTTTCAGACACCGGTTCACACGGTGACGTTCCCCATAGCGTGTTCAAATGCAGTGTCTCGTTCCCATTTTCTAAGGGAACCATGGTTACATACGTAACCTGAGACGTTTTTGGATAAACTCTTTGCATACCCCTATCCCAGTCTTTGTACCATTGTCTTTTTGTCCAATTTTTAGAACTTCTTTGCTTCATATCAAAGTTTGTAGTGTTATGATTCATCTCATACCTGGTTGGCTTGATTCATGGCTTATACCGCTTTAATGAAGACTTTTTAAAAATCCCTATGGGAAAAATGAATGGAAAAAATACTTCCGGAACCAGCGCCACTGAAAAAGGTGGTGGGCACTGTTGCACTCTATTTTGAATTGATAAGATAACTGACCTGTGCCATCCAGCTCTGATGATAAAGCACTTCAAACTCCAGCAAAACCTTGGCCACCCGATTGTAATTTCGAATGATGGGCTTGGCATCTGGGGTGCTAAGTATCCCGGGAAGCTGCTGGAAAAGATCCATGGGCTCCTGGATGCGGCTGTACAGCTGCCGAGCCCACACGATCTTCCCAGCGATTGGAGGAAGGTCTGGAGCGATGGGGGGGTCTGTTTTCTGTTTAGTGTAAATTCGAGAGATCATCTCAATGTCCCTGCCATAGTTTTGCAGAATCTTCTGGTACTTCTCACTGATGCCCAAGTCTGGGATGCCAAGCCTTGTGAATATGAAAAAAAAAAGAAGAAAAAAAGAAGAGGTCAGCAAGTTTTGTTTTTGAAAAATTAATGAGTTCATTAAGCAAAGATGTATTAATGTATCATACTGTAAGTGACAGTAAAGACTTTTGACATTTCTCAAAAAAATTATATTCCAAATAAATTATTTGAAAGAACTTAATTCATCAAAGAAATCTGAAAAAAATAATGTCATCATGTTTTCCACAAAAAAAATATTACACAACCGTTTTCAACTAATAATAAGAACTGTTTCTTATGAGTATTAGAATGTGTGAAGGATCATGTGACTCCTTTGCAATCATAGGAATAAGTTACAATTTAAAATATATTAAATAGAAAACAGTTATTTAAAATAACAATATTACTGTCATTTTGATGAAATAGATGCAGCAACAACATTTAAAAAACCACACAGACCCCAAACTTATGAATGATATATAACCCTTATATATATCATTATAGTTTTGTAAACTAAACTAGGTAAAAAAAAATCAGATATTACCTTTCAAATTTCTTGAGCACATGTAAAGCCCGCTCAGTATTTTGAATTTTGTCAAAGGTGTTGTCCATGAAAGTTTTTAGTTGGATCTAGAAAGAATTTTTAAGAATATTTAAAGTATAAGAAATTGTTTTAAATAAAATAAAAGTAACAAAAATAAAAACTACAAAACTAAAAAGATACTTACATGTAGTTCACTAGTTTGTTTACAAAATTCATCATAGTCCTGATCAAAGTCAGTCCTTCTTTGGTCCAGGAAACTGTACTGTTTTTTCTTCATAGTCAACACAATGGCCTGGACATACAGAGGACAACATAATTAGTAATATTAAAGAAACGAACAGCTGTCAGATTGTAAGATTAGAATAGAAATGGTTCACCTCAAAATGAAAATCTATTATTCTGTCATCCTTTATTCACCCATGTGTAATAAAAAAAAAAGAAAAGAAATGTGTTTACACTGCTCTTTTTTTACATTAAAAAAAAAAAAAAAACAGTAACCAGTGGCTATCAAGCTTTTAAAAGAATAAAAAGGACTACAAGATTAGTCCATACAGATTGTGTGCTAAATTCCATGTCTTCTGAAGCCATATGTGATAGTGTGAGACATATTTATGTATGACATATTTAGAGGGCAAGGTTTTCAATAAAGACTTACAGACTACTTTTATGGTGCCGTTTTGGAAATTTACAGTCCATGGAATATGCTTTCTTTGCCAAGTAAAGAGCAGCATGAGTAACACATTAGAATACTGTTCCATCATTAATGAATAACTACACAGGAACAAATGAGTAATGCATTATTAACACTCTGGTCAATACTATTAACTAACAAGAAACTCTGATTAACAATTTAGTAATAG
This sequence comes from Elopichthys bambusa, assembly GCA_037101425.1. Lineage (NCBI taxonomy): Eukaryota > Metazoa > Chordata > Actinopteri > Cypriniformes > Xenocyprididae > Elopichthys > Elopichthys bambusa. The sequence continues at coordinate 8,290,849 of CM074439.1, forward strand.
TGCTCAGATGAATGTGGTTGTTCACTATTAGCTAATCAGTAACTACTATATTTTTTCATACCTCCCAGAGAACTACTAAGAACTACTATATACAGGCTCATAATTAATATGAATAATGTATAATTAATTCTAAAGTGAAGATCATGGTAACCCACTAGTAACCCAAGTACTACCAAATCCTTCCAAAGTAATTACTACTTTGGATTATATGCATTATTCATGTTAATTATGAACCTGTATATAGTGGTTCTTAGTAGTCCCTTTGGGAGGTATAAAAAAATATAGTAGTTATTGATAGTGAAAATACCACATTCAACTGAGCACTATTACTTACTAATTCATCAATCAGAGTTTCTTGTTAGTTAATAGTAGTGTTAATAGTGTGTTTCTCATTTGTTCATGTGTAGTTATTCATTAATGATGGAACAGTATTCTAAAGCATTACTGCAGCATGAATCTTCTTGAAAATATCTTTTGTGTACCTTTTGCAAAGTTGTATGGGCTTGGAATAATATAAGAATAAGATACTGCCTAATATAGGCTACTTATAATTTATGCCGCGTGGCGATTTTCAATAGCACGTATCAGAGGATTATTACGAAGGCATCTGACGTTAATGGAGAAATTTGCAGCTTTACTCGCAAACTACAATTCCTGTTCATCAATAAGGTGAGAATCAGACCCGTTATAAACTCAGACACACTCAAATGAATTGCATGAATTGATAAGTGTACTATCAAAGTAGTAATAAAGATGTTTGCCGTCATAATGATGACAGTAGCGCACACAAAAGTAGTTCCATGCTCTGGCATGGTTAGCGCTCACACTGCATGTGAACCGCGCTCGAGCCAAACCAAACTGCGCTCTGGCTCACCTCTTCCAAGCGGGCCAGGGCCGGCTAAATGAACCGCGCCCGGGCACGGAACGGAGCGATCACACTTGTCAAACAAAGTGGGCTTTGGGAGTCAAACGCTCGGACGCGGTTCAGAGTGCCTAATGTGAGTACACCCTATGTGTGATGACAGACTATTCATTTTTGAGTGAAGTATTCCTGTAAAACAACCATGAGCTTGTACTGAAAACATTCCAGTTTGCTACAACAGCGCTTAGCTGTGTGCACCAGAACACCTTAAATGCCCAAAGGAGCAGTTTGTTGTAAAATATTAATTGACTCCTACAGACTGTCAACTTTCACAAAGAACAGGAGTTAGCAGTAGATCTTTATCAGCTTTTGTTCAATTATTCAGTACTCCTGGAGCATGGAGTCCTCTGGGTCTGAACTTTGTTTCCATGGACACAAAAATGAATAAACAAACTTGTGACTGGAATAAAGAGATGCGATGAATGTTAATGGACTCACAGTACAACAATACTAGGTTAAAGCTACAGGTAACATTTGCCCTTTCATGCAAATCCAGGACCAGCCTGCCAGCCAAAATCACGTAATTCATCATTATAAAAATAACCATAATACTGATGTCAGATCAGCGTGAAAGGTCAGATTCTACTTTTAAGTTAAAGTTATGTTCTCAACCCATGCAGGTTAACAATTCATAATGAGACATGCACTATATTAAAAACAAGTTATTCCTTCACAGTTACCTCCCATTTCGCTTGCATATCTGCAGTCTGTCCATAGGAGGCAGCAAAGAGAACAAATACCACTTATGTTAACAATGCTAATTACAGTCAGAAAATGCTTACATATTGAATCAAACGTTATCACAATTTTACTCATTTGGAATGAGAAGCAGTTATTTATCCTTGTGTGTATATTCTTCCCTTACTGGACATCTGGATTATGTTCAACTATTATGGAATTACATAGATGTAATGTACATAGATGTACATAGAGAACTACAACAATTGCAAACTATTCAAAAGTGTCTCACTTTAACGGTATTCACGCTATGAGACTTATTACACATCACCATTATGAACAGTACATTACAATTATCTTAATAAATTCTAATTATACCCCCTGTTGTGTATAATATAGCTCTTGTGAATATCTTACAATGACTGCACAGACTGAGGTGTTTGACTACCTTTCATTAAATCTCAGGTTATACAGTTCATTTAGTTCACTGACAAATGGCTCATCCAAATTAAACATTTATATGTCATTAAAGAAGACAACCTATCCTTACTTCAGTAATTACAGTATTTTCAGGGTATTCTGAGGATATGTTCTTTTGTCTTCTGTGCAAATCTAAAAATAGACCACACTGACGTCATTGCCATGATACCTGAAATCTGGTTGCCATGGTTTCCAGTCCCTCAATTTTGGAGTCCTGAAGGGCATTGTAGGTGGTAATGGTGCTAAACATGTTTAGGATTTTGTTTAGCCGTCGCTGAAACGTGTCAAACTTGCCAAAGATGTACATCTCGCTAAAGTCAAACTGACGCTCCGACGGATTCTCCTCTAGCTTCTGCTTGGTTTTTTGGAAATACTTCTGGTATTCCTGAAATATTGAACACAAATATTTATATTTATAACATAAATATTTATTCATGCAGTAGACACTTTTTTTCTAAAGCAACAATCAATAAATTCAATATATCAATATTTTCAACTACTATTCCACTACTCATCCCAAAAGAAATACACAGAAGTATATGCGGAAGTATAATCTGTAGTTTTTGAGCTTTAAAAGTAGCTTTACCAGCTTGCGCTTCGGTTGCTTAACAACAACAAAGCTAGAGAATCTCACACAGCCAAAATGACGATTGTCAGTAACGTTTCTGAATGGTTAGTGGATAAATTTATGTGGAGTTGATTCAACTGTGCCATCATGTTAATCTTTTGTGCAAATCCAGTGTGGAACTGACCCTTATTTGTGAAGCAGTCCAGCATAAAATGAAGGCATGACAACAACACTCTACTACAACAACACTTCCTCTTCTCTAAAGCAGCCCAACATGGCCTCACCCCCTGTGTTGCGTGTTCCCCGGGACAGGGTTTATGTAAATATTGGGGTTTGTGATGTCACCAAACCGGGAAGAAGCTTGTTGTAGTCCCTACCAGCCATTTGTTGTAGTCCTTAAAAAGTAATTTTTGTAAAAGAAAATATCTCCCTTTGCACTGAAATTTAAGCGTTGTATCTTTGCAGATGTTGCTCTAACAGCAATATTACATACTAACTAATGTTAAAAAAGTGAAATCATAATCAACCACCCCTTTAAGATTTGTTTTGCTCGATCGGATCACAAGAAGACGAGGCACACACATCCCCGTTTACACCTGGCATTTTAATCCGTCTCTTTTGTCCACTTTCAACCACTTCTGTCCTGATTTCTTCGAGGGGAGTGTCTATGGGCGGGTAAATGTATGGGTTTTATTCAGATCTTTCGATCTAATGGACAAAATAAACTCACGCAATTTGCAAATGAGCATGCACAGAGATGACGGAAAACATACGGAGAACATCAGCTTTCGTTTCTGCTCTGACAGCCACAAGACCACACCCACGTTGTGAGAGTGTGATAGAAATCAGGAATGGCGAGAGAACATTATGCTTGGTTTGTTTTTCATCTTCAAACCAAACTTGGGTCTTCAGCCAACAGAGTCTAAATCCCATCTAGCTAGTGCGCTTCCCATGATGTTTACGCATTATGTCAGTAGGCAGAGAGTAGGCATCTTTTGTGGCTGTTTGAAAGCATCCGACCACATGAGCATCTACACTACAAAAGCAATCCGGTCAAATGCGTTTTTGACTACCTCAGGAAGTGGTGGAAAGTGGACAAGCTCAAATTGTTTTAGACCCTGTTTACACCTGTACTTAGCATCGTCCACTTGTGATCTGATCGTCCAAAACGCATCTTAATACCAGGTGTAAACAGAGCTTTAAAGTGTTGTGTTCAAAGGCAGTGTTCAGCAGATTTGCTTTTTAGTGTAACTAAATCAAATCACACTAGTCCTATATTAGCATATATAGAGGCCTGGTTTCAGAGACAGGGCTTAGATTAAGCCAGGATTAGGCCTTAGTTCAATTAGAATATTTAAGTAGCTTTTACAAACATGCCTTAGAAAAAAAAAAACATTACTGGTGTGTATCCTAATTCAAAACAATGGCATTGACATATTTTAAGATATGTCAGTGCATGTTGTTTTCTATTAAAACAGCTCAAACATGCATTTTAGTCTGGGACTAGGCTTAAGAAGCCTTGTCTTGTGAAACCGGGGGAAAGTGTTTAAGTCTTCTGGCTATGTGTTCTTCTTGTGTTTATCTTTCCCTACAAGGGATGAACATCAGAGCTTTAAAGCTTAGCAAAATCTGTCTCCTGGTAAAATGGGATAGACAGATATAGGAGAAGTAGCTGTGGATGAAGGTTAAGTGTTGTGTTCAAAGGCAGGTGTGTTTAGCAGATGTGCTCCTAGTTTTTTTTTGTGTGTGTGTGTGTGTGTGTGTTTGTGTCATTTGTCATCTTTTTACTCCTTACATTAAAGGCCAAGGAAAATGTGACACATTTTGCCTTTTAAAAATGCTGTGGTATCTGGACCTTAATCACTTTATATAAGCACATCCTCCAGCTAAATGTCACATTGTACCTGATTCAAGCGAATGGCAGCTTTGAGTTTCTCAGATACCACTTCCTGCGGCTGATCCCATATGGTTGCCGAGCCATTATTTGTGATATAGGCTTTACAGGCGGTGATCATTTGATTTGTAACCTAAGGAGACAGATAATATTTCCAGTTTAAAGTATTAAGTCTGAAATTAAATTTAGTTATCTTGGGTGTCAGCTCAATCTTACCTTGACAAAAAGGGAGGTGATCTTCTCTGAAGTGTTGTAGTAACGAGAGATGCTATGGATCATACGGATTGCATTTATGAGCCCAGGAATAGCTTCTACCATGGACACCTATATAAAGATGCACCAAGAACACAGCTAAAATCACAAGGTGTAAAAAAAAAAAAAAAAAAAACTCTTTATCATAAACTCTTTATAAACTAAATAATGTATCAGACACATAAATACAACCTTGGTTGGCCCATTTTTGCTTGTTGATGTGCTGAACGTACTGTTAGCTTTACTGATTGCAGAATTAATTATGGGTTTTGTTCATTTTTCTAGTGGATTTTTTTTGTTACAGAACATGTTTTAAAAAGACATCTCAATAAACATTAAGGTCTTTTGAAGTTCTCTTTATTTATAGTATGTAAACTGTTTTGTATGTAATTTTTTATTATTATTATCTTAAATCAAAATTCTACTTTCATATTATAGCTCATTTTTGCTTCCCTCTTATGGGAACTTCGAGCTGCGTCGAGACGCATTGGGAATGCTCAAGCTCAAGTTCAAGATGCTTACACTCAAACAGATCATCCCACAGATCAGGTCCGAGGACTGGTTTGTGACAATAGATCTGAAAGACGTTTACTTTAATGTATCCATCCATCCTCAGCACAGGAAGTTCCTCAGATTTGCTTTCGGGACGAAGCTTATCAATACCGGGTTCTTCCTTTCGGCCTAGCACTTTCACCCCACACCTTTACAAAATGCGTGGATGCAGCTCTGGCTCCTTTGAGACTCCAGGGCCAACTCCAGGCGTATTAAATTACATCGACTATTGGTTGATTTTAGCTCAATCCGAGCACATGGCAGTTCAACATCAAGATGTCGTTCTGTCTCACATGAGAAGGTTAGGGCTGAGACTCAGTGCCAAGAAGAGTGTGATTCTTCTAGCTCAAACTACCAGCTATCTAGGGGTAGTCTGGGATTCAACTACGATGCAGGCACATCTATCTCCTGCTCATATGAATTCCATTCTCTCAGCCGTGAATAGGGTGAAACTAGGCCCGTAACTCACTGTAAAACAGTTTCAGAGACTGTTGGGAGCTGTGTCCAACATGATACCTTTTGGCCTGCTGCACATGAGACCCTTACAGTGGTGGCTCAGGACCAAGGGGTTTTCCCTTAAGGGGAAATCCGTTTTGCATGATCAAGGTCACGCAGTGATGCCTTCGTGCCTTCGTCATGTGGAAAAATCCTTGGTTCCTGTCCCAAGGGCCTGTGTTGGGAGCTCCTTGTCGTCGCGTAATGCTAACGACGGATGCATCCCTCACAGGTTGGGGGGCAATCATGAGTGGTCGCTCAGCTCAGGGTCTCTGGGAGGACCATCTACTTTCCTGGCACATAAATCGGCTAGAAATGATGGCGGTATTTCGAGCTCTCAAGTACTTCCTCCCAGACCTGAGGGGCCATCATGTGTTGGTCCGCATGGACAACATGTCGGTGTTTTCCTACATCAACCATCAGGGGGATCTGAGGTCTCGCCACCTGTGCAATTTGGCCCATCGAATCTTCCTGTGGGCCCAGAGGAAGCTCCTCTCCTTGAGAGCGGCTTACATCCCGGGGTGTCAAAATGTGGGGGCAAACATCCTGTCGAGGCAAGGGCCGAGGCCCGGGGAATGGAGACTCCACCCCAAGGTGGTGGAGCTCCTATGGAAGAACTTCGGTCAAGCAGAAGTCGACCTATTTGCTTCGAAAGAAACGACTCATTGCCCAATGTGGTTCTCTCTCACACATTCAGCCCCTCTGGGTCTGGACGCCATGGTACAGACATGGCCGAGGCTACGTCTGTACGCATTTCCCCCGATTGCTCTGCTCCCAGGAATTTTGGAGAGGGTTCGCCGTTTGGTTTGCAGACCTTGTGTCTCTTCTCGACGGCTCTCCTCTGGAGATCCCTGTCAGACAGGACCTCCTGTCTCAAGCAGGCAGCACAATACTTCACCCCCGCCCGGAGTCATGGTAACTGTGGGCCTGGCCTCTGAGGGGGCTAGGCTCATAGAATCCGGTCTCTCAACCGAGGTTGTGAGAACAGTCTCTGAAACTGTTCTTCAAGAGAAGTTCTCGGAAGGTTTGTCTCCTTCCACCTTAAAAGTTTATGTAGCGGCTATATCCGCCTATCATGCTCCTTTGGGTGATTCTTCTGTGGGAGAAGACCCCATAGTCATACGCTTTCTTCGTGGTACTCTGAGGCTTAGACCTTCTCTACGTACAAGGACTGAGACTTTGGCCTGGGACCTGACTATTGTTTTGGAGGGTTTAGCATCAGCTCCCTTTGAACCTCTAGAGGAAAAGTTCCTTACTTTAAAAACTATCTTCCTGCTAGCTATTTCATCTCTCAAAAGAATTGGAGATCTTTAAGCACTTTCAGTTGCTCCTTTATGTTTGGAATTTGCGCCTGGTATGGTTAAGGCTTTTCTTCATCCTAGACCTGGTTACTTAATCTGCTTTGCCCGGTTAGGGCACTAGACACATATGTCCACAGAGCTGCCCTGTGGCATAAGACTGAACAACTTTTTGTTTGTTGCGGGTCTCCTAAGAAGGGAGGCCCTGCGTCCAAGCAGAGAATGAGCAAGTGGGTGGTCGAGGCTATCTCACTTGCTTATGAATCTACCGGACAGCCTTCTCCTTTGGCTGTCCGGGCACACTCTACTAGGAGTATGGCTGCCTCAAAGGCTCTAATCTCAGGGGTCCCCCTCCATGATATATGTGATGTGGCTGGGTGGTCCTCTCAGCATATGTTCATCAGGTTTTATAACCTTGACTTAGGCTCCACTCCGGGGTCTGCTGTGCTCTCATCATAAGTTAACAGACAGGCACTTGGCATTATGGCGTAGTTGGGATAGGGTTTTTTTTTACTTTGTATGACTGTTTTTGGGAAAACAAATATTTGATTAATATTAACACTATTAATATTGATTAATATTAAATCAAAATTTAAGGTTTGAACCAAACCATGAATATAATTTAGGAAAAACTAATGGATGGAACTAATGGATGGAATAAATTATTTTCTCATATAGACACATTTTCTAAATTCTCTACACATGACTGTAATCAGTATGATTACAGATAATAATGCTGGGTACAATCTGTAACCAGAAATTGCAATAATAACATTTTAAAATAAAATAACAGTTTATATCTGACGCAAACAAGCCTTACAGGGTTGCTGTTGTACAGCGGGTCACAGAACTTCTCAAGAGTGTACAGGTACTTCACATTGTCTTTGGCCTCATTTGCTGCATCAGTGATCCTGATGTCTAGTTCTCGCCAAACCTGCAGAGGCAAATAATTTATGGGTGAAAATTAGACCTCAAACTGACTGGTAAAAACAGATCAATCAAAGGGTTGAAAATTTAAAAAATAATTGTGACTTTTTCAGTGATATTGAAAAAAACAACAAAAAAAAACTAAACGAACATTTACCTCATAATTTCACAAAAATGCAATTATAAAACACAAATTTACCTCCACATTTAGCATACAGTAAATGTTCCAGTAACTGTCTCTTTTACCCAGAAGCAAATGACTATTTTAACTGATAATATAAACCATCAACTAACCTTAATGAGTTTGGACTTGGCTACAATAAGAACCCCCAGCACAGCTTTGACCTCGGGGCTCTTCAACTGGTCCAGCAGGTAGTTAAAACGGGACATGCGTTTCTTCCAGTGGTCAAGCTCTGCACGGGGGCCCAGGTCATCTGCCTCTTTTCTTAGCTGGTCACTCTCTGCAAGGACCTTAAGAGCACAAGACAGTGTGGTTGAAAAGTGAATACAGCATATAAAACACATCACAAAGTTAAAACTTTGAGAAAGCTCTAACGTTTCATAATTACAAGAACACATCGCATATAATAAGTTATATAAAACAAATTAAAATGCATGTTCAAAGTAAGAGATTTGAAACCTGTTCGATCTGTTTGGTCCAGGTTTTCATGCAGGCTTCAATTTTCTCCAGAGCCTCTGTGCTGTTAGCCACGGCTGTGTAATCTGAAGGCCCTTTCAATGTCTTCAAGTCAAAAGTTTCACATTCTTGGAGGATTACCTGGAATATCAAACAGTTTTCACAGATGTTACTTTGGACTTGAGATGTTTCAGGACGTGAGATGTTAATTGAATGTCTGAATAATTTCTAATGACACTGTAACACTGAAGACTATAATAATGGCTGCTGAATAATATAATATAATATAATATAATATTTCACAATATTACTGTTTTACTGTGTTTTTGATAAAATGATGCAGCCTTGGTTAGCATAGGAACTTCGGCCACACTTTAGATTAGAGTCCAATCCTCACTATTAACTAACTATTAAAGGGTTAGTTCACCCAAAAATGAAAATTCTGTCATAAATTACTCAGTAAGACCTTTGTTTATCTTCGGAACACAAATTAAGATATTTTTGATAAAATCCGATGGCTCGGGGCCTCCAATCCGAGGTCTCCATTGACAGCAAGATAATTAACACTTTCAAATGCCCAGAAAGGTACTAAAGACATATTTAAAACAGTTAATGCGACTACAGTGGTTCAACCTTAATGTTATGAAGTGACGAGAATACTTTTTGTGTATCAAAAAAACAAAATAACGACTTTATTTAACAATATCTAGTGGTGGGCGATTTCAAAACACTGCTATCAAAGTCATGTGTACCATTAAAATTTTGAAACGTTTCGAAACACTTGACACAATGAAGCCTCATTTACTGAAATCGTGACTTTGGCAGTTTGATACACGCTCCGAACCACTGATTCGAAACAAAAGATTTGTAAAGCTTCGAAGCTTCATGAAGCAGTGTTTTGAAATTGCCTATCACTAGATATTGTTGAATAAAGTTGTTATTTTGTTTTTTTGGCACACAAAAAGTATTCTCGTCGCTTTATAACATTAAGGTTATGTAGTCCACTGTACCACTGTAGTCATATGAACTGTTTTAAATATGTTTTTAGTACCTTTCTGGGCATTAGAAAGTGTTAATTATCTTGCTGTCAATGGAGGCCCTAACTGAGCCATCGAATTTTATCAAAAATATCTTAATTTGTGTTCCGAAGCTGAATGAAGGTCTTACAGGTGTGGAACAACATGAGGGTGAGTACTTAATGACATAATTTTCATTTTTTGGTGAACTAACCCTTTAACCCTAGGACTTTTGTCTCCTAATTACTACTTATTAATAGTTAGTAAGGTAGTTGTTAAGTTTGGGTATTGAGTAGGATTAAGGGATGTAGAATATGGTCATGCAATTAATATGTGCTTTACAAGTACTAATAAACAGCCAACATCCTAGAAATATGCATGCTAATAAGCAACTAGTTAATAGTGAGAATTAAACCCTAAACTAAAGTGTTCTTTCAAAAACATTATCAAATCAAAATTACTCCTTTTGACTGGGAGTGTGCACTTTACAAAAGAAGTAAATGAAACAATCCACTTTAATGTGGGTTTTTTGTGGAATTTTTGTTAAAATCTCTCTATAATAAACATAAAAATACATTTATATTCAGGCTGCCAAGTTTTCTAAATAGCTTTTTGAGGTAGGGCTAGCTTTTTCTAAACATAACGTCTGATTTCTGGCAACCTTGCAGATATCAGTAGTTTATCTGCATTACAAGGTCATAACATTGAAGTTAAAAGCTAAAACTAAAGTAAAAACTATAAGACAAAAAGGTCACAGTGATTTTGCCAAGGAATGCATGCTCCTAGATCAATATATTTTACTGATCCTGGAACAACATTCCTGTCTGAAAATTTTGACCTAACCTTATCCCTACCCCTAGACCTAACACTACCCATAATCTATTCCTAAAATCAGAGGGAAATGATAGGCGAATAACACTGACGTAGAAGCACCTAACCCCGGTTATAAGCCTAAACTTGACAAACTGTTAACTTCCCTCAAATATGAATGGTTGATTGGAATGTTGTTCCAGGATCAACAAAGATGATGATCCAGGAACATGTCGTACTTGGTGAAATCATGTTCATCAAGACAAAAGATAGCGACAACTAACTAGTCTTATGTTAGCACAAATATTGTTTCCTAGCTATGCTTTTGAAAGAATGTTTAAATGTTTACTGCCTGACCCTGTTGTGTACATCCGTTGTAAGTAAGTGTTTTTTATTTTTTTCTGGCTTCAAATAGCTTCAGATTTCCAATATTTAATCTGCCTGACCAAATCCACCATCCAATTCATTTTTGAGAGTCCATGGATCAATATAAAACTAGAATGGAGTGTTTGCAATCCATGAGTGTGTTTATGTTATTGTAAAAGTGTGCCTCTCTCTTTGTCCTTTTGTATTTGTGAGACCTTTTCCTGCAGGCTCTCCTGTGCCCCAGCTAACACAGAGACAAAGCTGTCCAGGGAGCTAATAAAGTCTTGTTTGACAGCCTGAGACTGCGGGCTTGCTAGCTCTCCCCAGCCGTGGTTCATCTTCCTCAGAGTGGGGATGAAGATCTCTGACAGCAGCTGCTCCACACTCTTCAGCAGACCAACACCCGTGGTGTCCAACATGTTGAAGTTCACATCCTATAAGAGCAAAGAGAGGGGAAAGGATAAACACATACACAAGAGACTTGTGTTGTTGTTGTTTTGATGACATATAAGGCTCTAGCTGAAGGAAAATATTACACACAGCAAATAGTAATAAAAAAAGGAGGCTTAACCTTAACTTAAAAAGTTCAGATTAAATATTATATAATCCATTTTATATGAGATTTGTCATGCAAATCTCTTACCAAACGTCAGTCATGGTTTTGTAATTTACTAGCAAATTTAGTATAAATTAAGCTATAAAACAGTATAGCTACTCATATGGAATTTACTAAATAATACTATATGATGGTTTAAGCAAGAAATATGTACAGAGGAAAAAAAGATATGATCTCGTTATTGACATGGTTAACAGATGGTGAGATTTTTCTGGGAAAACCTTAGGGGCTGCTTTTCACACATTTTCTCTTGTTTCTGTTTACCCTGTGGATATTCTCTGATGTGATAGGCTTGGAGGTGTTTGCCCGGGTGAAAAATACACAAATGCCAGTGAGGGCCACATCTGTGCCTTCCGTCACAAAGACCTTGGCTTTCTTACCACGACTCACTGAGGAGGATGCAGCTACCAAACAGAGACACAAAGACAAATTAATTATTGCTGAAATCTTATTGCATGTCTGATTAGGGTACAGTGTTACAGACTCTATTTCACACTTTCAAAGTGAAATATCTAGTACATAGCCTTAAAATGGAGTTCAGTTAGATCCAGAACAGTTGAATGGGAATCTGGCCACTAGTGTTCATTTAAAATGCAGTGATCCAGTGATATGTATAGGTATGTTTTTGGAGATCTGCAAAAATGTAGGTAGATGCACGTTTTTCCAATGAACCGTTAGGTTGATTTAATTTTTGAGGTGAATTATGACATGGACATTATTGTGAGATTCACAGGCTTTACTAACCTGCATCCACAGGCTCTGTGTCTTGGTAGTATAACACGAGGTGAGAAAGGCCATCAACAGCAAAGAATTGCTCCATCCGCTCAATCTGAAAGATCAGACAGAACATTGTTCAAATTAAACTTGTGTAGTCACTATATTAACAAATGCTAGCAGTCTGCGACTTCATGACTATGAAATATAAAGAACATGATCTTCAAAACCAAATTAAGACTGTTTGAAGTATGTATGTGGAATATTGTTAACCTGTGTGCCCTCCAGTATCGCATCTTCAACTTCAGCCTTCTCCAGACCCACACAAGAGGACACAATGCTGAGAACATAGTCATGTCTGCTGTCCAGCTGTGCTCTCTTGGCCTCACGTTCTTCTTTCAGCTTTTGCTGTGTGATAAGAAGATGTACCCACTTTAGAATAGATGAGGAGTGTTATAGTCACAATTTGACCATTTATTATATCCTTTTATATGTGGTCTATTAATATCCAACAGATGTAGTCGGACACTGTAGTACTGTAGGAGTAATTTTGATTTATTCCAGAAATCTTGCAAAATGAAACTTTAAACTACACTCAAAAAACATTTTTTTTTTTTTTTAGGGAATAGACCATTTATTTTATGTTATTCATATTCATAAATGTAAACATATTTTAACTTATAAATACAAATCACCTAAACTGAAGTGGTCCATGTAATGGATAGTAATGACAGCAATATTTGGGATAGTGATTCTTTGTTCACAAAAAAATCAAAAATTAATAATAAAAAAAATGTTTAAGAAATAATGCAAAGTAGAACTTTTATGATATTGATTTTGACTCTTATATTGGAGCTGAAAATTTTAAATAAAGGACATAAATTTACCCTTTAGGATTCATAGTAACTATAATTTATGTATAATTACATGCAACTAACCTTAAAACAAACCCTAACTCTATAGTAAGTACATGTAGTTAATTAAAATGACACAGTACTTAAATGTATAATTAAGGACACCTTATAATTAAGTGTAACCAAATTTCCTTAAAAACGGAAAACAATTAAAGGAATATATATATATATATATCCTTTAAACTATAATGAAGCTCTTTTTGTTTATATATTCTACAGGACAGAAAAGAACCGAAGAACCACAAATAATGAATTCAATAACATCAGCATACACACATAAATAAGATGATTCTTATTTAAGTCACATAATTTTTAAACGTACATATATCAATGCAGTTTCACTGCTTAGGAGACTAACTGAGATCTTAACTGAGATCTCTCAACATTGTTTTAAATCTAAGCACAGACAATTGTTACAAACTGTAACATGATACAAATTTACATACATAGAAAGCAAATGAAGCAGCATCAGAACATGGAATTATACATACTTTAAAAGCAGTGATCTGACTGTTTGAGATTATTGATGACTGCACTTCTGGCTTACATCCTCCAGACTTCTGTTCATGTATGTTATCCATGAGATCTTACATGTAAAGTTTGTCAGACTATTGTTTAGCTTTATCTTCATCCAAGCAGACAATGAGTATCAGTCACAACCCAGTGGATATCGTTATATGTACATCCAAGTGTAGAAAAAATACAAAAAAGCAAAAATTTTAATTGGAGAGTCTCCAAGTTAGAAAATCGTCATCCAGACTGGACTGACCTTCACAGTATTGTCGTTGTATCCAAACTTTTCTCATGACAGTAAAAGCTGAAATGTTTAGGATCCTTTGTACAGAATACAAGAAAGACAAGTTAACAAAGCCTTAAATAGGCAGAGCAGACTGGGCCCCTCGTCAAAGCTGTGAGACAGTAAAAGTCACTTGGCTAGGGTGCTAGGTAACACTGTAAAAAACAAAAATGAGCCAATAAACTAAACAACATTTTGTGGGCCGGATACAGAAGCTCAAGTTAGTTTGTGTTTTGGTCTTTCTGAGGATTTGAAAGACACTTCATTCTAAGAGCCACTTTCTTGAAAAATCATTTACTGTTCTGATACAATGTAAATGTCTAATTTCTACTTTACAACAAAAGTGTAACCCAGCATTGGAATCACACCAAATGTACATTGTGATAACATTGAAAATCTATTTCAATCATCAAAAGCCTTTAAAGGATTAATTCACTTTAAAATGAAAATTACCTTAAGCTTTACTCACCCTCAAGCCATCCTAGGTGTATTGTATATGACTTTCTTCTTTCTGATGAACACAACTGGAGTTATATTAATAAATATCCTGACACATCCAAGCTTTATAATGGCAGTGAACGGGACCAACGAGTATGAAGCTCAAGAAAATGCATCCATCCATCATAAACATACTCTTCACGGCTTCGGGGGGGTGAATAAATGCCTTCTGAAGTGAAGCGATACGTTTATGTAGTTATGTGCCTTGTCTATGTGCTGACACATATACACCTATAATGGCTTGAGGGTCTTAATTTTAAACTGAAATCTTAATTTTAAACTGAACTAATCCTTTAACATGATTAAGCACTTTTAAAAGCACTCACCTGCCAAAAAGGTTCTATATAATATGAAAAGTCTCAAATTATTGCATAATACTTTCATATTTAATGGGTTATTTCATTTTCTAGTGATAAAGTATGTTTATGGGCTGTTTAATTCATAAAATTTAATGAACATTTAAAATGAATTAAAAGATAGTAATCAAAACTAAATCTATTAAATTCCATGATGGGAACCCCATGAAAGGCTCTATATATGAAGTGCTTGACAGAACCCTTTAAGGTTCTATAGAGAACCTTTTCTTGAATATTATCATAATTGTTGTTTTAACGATGTGCATCCAAGCATGTCACTCATAAACAAAACAAAAACATGCCTTGAGTGTCCATGCATTCATTCTGTGATGTAGCTAATTAGAATGCAGTTGGAATGACTCCAGAATTCAAGATGTAGGGGCAAAAAATTTCCCTGTATGAGTTTTTGTCTTATATTTATATCATATGATATAGTTAAACAAATGTGACATTGATTTTATATAACAGTTCAATAAATTATAAGTTAATATCATGAATTACACTTCAGACAAAATATTGTAAATATTATCTGTTTTTGCTCTATTTCGCCAATGAAAATAGTTCAAAACAAAGCCACGGCAGAACCGTTGCCTGTGCTGCTTTTTTGTTCCGTGCATCTTGAAATAAACTGGTGAATCCGACATAAAGACAGTCACAGTTAATTCCTGAATGAAATCAGCAGTTTGAATGAACAAGTTCCCTCGATTATTCACTCATGAAGAGACATTAAGAAAACATTAATCTCATAGTATTACTTATTTGTAAAAAATAAGTAAAAGTGCATTCATGACACCTCTGAGCTGCATTAATGCCACTTCAGATGCAGCTTCTGTGACACCTCTTTTTATGTCACATAAAATGTGATTGTAAACAGTCCTATAGTGTCTCGTTATTCTAAATAAATGCATTGATTAATTGTAAGTATTTGACATA
The DNA here is from genome assembly GCA_037101425.1 of Elopichthys bambusa. Taxonomy (NCBI): domain Eukaryota; kingdom Metazoa; phylum Chordata; class Actinopteri; order Cypriniformes; family Xenocyprididae; genus Elopichthys; species Elopichthys bambusa. The sequence continues at coordinate 8,306,571 of CM074439.1, forward strand.
AAAGATGAATTATTTCCCATTATTGACAAATGATACAATATCTAATTAATATGCCCTTAATTAAATTTCTTAATATATCTTATGCCTTCTCACTCCTTGATCACCTCAGGTTTCCTATTGGTATCACAAAGTTGTTCCTTTTACAACATTGTTTAAGAGACTGCAGGTGAGATAGGTGCCTTGGAGACATAAATAACCATCTGGAAGACAGATACCAGCATTCAGCCCATTTAATCTCCTTGACATCGTACTGTCCCCATGCTTTTCTCCTCTACCACAACTCTTCTACTGTAGAGATGGCTGGTAGGAGCTCAGCTTAGCGCTAAATTTTTCATGCATTTTATCTTGGTAATGGTGAGCTTGCTTTGAATACCAATTACAAGCCTAACCACTACATTATTTATAGGTCTCCCTTACTGGACACAATTAGCATTTCAGGTATAGTAGCCATAGATATGAAATGCATATATTAGCAACTGTTGCTTATTATTATGAGATATGTCAGTATGATACGAACATAATCACATGCAAATTAAATGACAGATGCAGCCTGCAACAAGCAGCATGTCTTTATCAGCATTCTCATATGTGCAAACCCATCACTTTTTGTCGTATAAGCTTTTGCAGTCTTTGCATTTCATATCGCTGGAGATCTTGTTATGGCATTTGTGTTGGTATAATGACAGCACGACGGCTGATGGAGGCCCATATAAGTTAGGAGAAAAAATGTGTAAAATATGTACAAAAAATATTACAATATGGAATAAAATAAATTGTAAAAGTCATAATTTATAGAATTTAACATTATTACTGCATTTTAAAGACTGGTCAGAAATCAAAACATTAATCACAATTATTTTATTTTATTGACAGCCATAGATTTACTGTTTACTTTTGTGTCAATGGAAATAAAATATTTTCCTTATAATATTTACATATATTAATAACATTTTCAGCCAGGGGCCTGTACCATGATGGTAGTTGAACAAACTACCAGGATTAGTTTCAAGGTGACAAAACCAACCCAATCAGGATTTGTTGGTACCATGACACTTATCAACTTTCTTTGTCAACTCAGGCTTTAATCCTGACTTCATGGAGCACATGCACATGAAAGTGTGACATCAGTAGCGAACAGCCAATCACATGCCTTTGTCCATGAAAGAGGACAACTACAAGAAAACATTTTGCTATATCAGTGCAAGTAAAAGTTAGCTTATAGTTAGAGGCTACACAGAGACTCAAACATGTAAGCTCGCCTCACATAATCAGTTTGAAAGTTTTATCTATCAATTCTAAAGCGTATATTTATATTACATATTATCTGTATATAATCTGTATAAAATGTTTGAACTAAATGCTTATATATATATTACTTATTAAACTAAAATTAAACTAAAAAATTGCTAAAAGGGTATAAACATTATACAAAAATAAATATAATTATAAATAATTATAATAATAATTAAATAATTATAGTAGGTTAGCCTTGAAGCATAAGTTACTATGGCGATGAACACCGTTACAAGCAAAAAACCAAGGTGCCTAAAACCCTCATGGTGCCTAAAACCCAGGGTTGGCACAAACTATACTGAAATATAGGCTGTACACCTAAACCGGCCTCATGGTGTGCTTTTTTTTTTTTTTTCTTCTTCAATTTAGGAAGGTGGTTCCTCACAAAGGTATCATTATATTTGGGAATCTGTGGCATCAAAACATTTTAAACTACAGGGTATGAAACTAATAAAGTCGTAAGACTCATGAAGCGATTCAATGACATTAAGCCTATAATGTGATTGTTTTATGAGGCATACATGATCCAAGTTGACTGTTACACTTTCTCCAATGTTAAAGCCACAGAAGTTGGCATCTCCTCATCACCTCAAAAAGATCTCTGCTATAGCATTGACACTAATAAACCCTTGTTACCGACACCGGTGGCCGTTATATCGTTAGTTCACCCAAAAATGAAAATTCTGTCATTAATTATTCACCCTCATGTTGTTCCACACCCATAAGACCTTTGTTCATCCTCGGACTGCAAATTAAGATATTTTTGATTAAAAATCCGAGAGGTATATGATTCGCCCATAGACAGCAATTTAACTACCACTTTCAAGATCCGGAAAACAGTCAACATGCCTGCAGTGGTTTAACTTCAACCTTAATTTTATGAAGCGACGAGAATACATTTTGTGCCAAAAACAAAAATAATGACTTTATTCAACAATATCTTCTCTTCTGTGTCATTCTCATACGTTGTTTACAATCAGAGCTTCCAGGTTCTTTGTCAGAACGCAGGCTCAGTATTGGCAGAGGCTGTTCACATGAGCAGCAGGACTCATTCGTGTGATACTGATGCAGGAGCTGGCCAATAATGAGTCAGCGTTCTAAAGTAGAACCTGGAAGCGCTGAACATAAATAGCGTATGCGAATGACACAGAAGAGAAGATATTGTTGAATAAATCATTATATTTGTTTTGTTTTTGCACACAAAAAGTATTCTCGTTGCTTCATAAAATTAAGGTTGAACCACTGTAGTCACGTTTCCTTTTTTAACTATGTTTTTAGTTCCTTTTTGGACCTTGAAAGTGGTGGTTAAATTGCTGTCTATGGACAAATCATAAACCCCTCGGATTTCATCACAAATACCTTAATTTGTGTTCCAAAGATGAACGAATGTGTTACGGGTGTGGAACAATGGGTGAGTAATTTTTTTAATTAATTTTTGGGTGAACTAACCCTTTAAGTGAACTGCACCCAGAAACTTATTGCTTATGCTCAAACATCCATGCTGCTGAGAGCAACTAGAGAATGAATATGTATTGTTTCAACAGATGAGGTAATTAAAATTACCATTTAATATTTGATTATAAAGTATATGGCTATGTGGGACTATAGTTTGAATTCATTTGCCCTTTTCTTTGCATGACATATTTACATTACAATAAAGAATAGCTTTTTCGACATTATCCTTAGCATTGTATAAGTATTCATTTCATGTGTCATTGAACAGAAGAGAGGCTCTCAGGAGCATGCATAACTGTCACATCCTTTTGAAATGTCCTGACTCCCGAGTCCTTTACATAAAAATTATTCTACAGGCTTTCATAGTCAACCTATAGGAAGTCAGGGAAGGTCACTTTTTTATGTTTTCTTACAAGCTGTTCACACATTGGCAATAAAAAAAAAAGCGATTAATACATGAAATGTCTTACATATAGCCGCCTTAACCTCTTGTTGCTACAAGAGATCTATGTCTCTAAAGTGTGCTGTTGCTTTGGACAAAACTGTGAGATAAATTACTTCTTTCGTACTTAACCAATCACCTTTGACTTACCACTGCCAAAGAAACTTATTTAAGTCTTAAGTGTCACAGGTAACAGACTCTGAATTCCAGTGAAGCCATCTGGATGACAGTAGATGAAAAGGATGAAGATTTATAGTGCAGCAAACAGGGGCCAACAAGCCCGGGCAAAAAGATGCATACATTGCAATTGACGTGTAGAGCTAATGGGAGCAGTCAGCTAGCGTGGGAATGACAGACCAGTGCTACCTTAACCATGACTGCCAAAACAACTGGAAATAAATGATAAGGCCTGAACGCCAGCCGTCACCTAGCAACGCAACACACAAGACAAATAAAAAGATAGAGAAGGAAGGTTTTCCAGATTAGCAAAGAGCATCAATCTGCAAACGATTGTGACAGTTCATGCCAACACAGAGTGGTGTGCTACTCATGTTCAAGTGATTTCAGAGCAAACAGAACATAATCATTCAACGTCTTCTGAGATCTTATGAATTCTGAATGTTCTGAATTGTGTGATCATGAAGTGCCACAATGGAAGAAAAGTTAAAACAAAAAACAAAGAACCCTAAATGCACTTTACATGCACTGCTTTGCAGTTGATTTTCAATTGAATTGTATTGCTGCTTTTTAAACAGCCAAAAAATAAAACCGACTAAATATGAAATGAACCTTTTCACTCAATACTTTAAAAAAAAAAGTGATTATAGAAAATAAACAACTGAATGATTAATCTCATCATGAATTTGGCACAGAATATCAGATGAATAAAGATAAATTTACCATTATGAAAGACAAGAAAACCATGACAACTTTTCCAAATAAGGAATTCTTATTGAGAAGTTGAATGCCTTCAGTGTAATTTGTTTCTGCTTGGTTTGTTACCATTAATTAATAAGTTCATAAATTGGAAGGAGAAAATTGTTAAACATATATATATTTATATCATGCCATTTATAAGTCATGCCACATTTAACTATGGATGTTGTTCTGTTGTGATATTTGAAAGACACTGCAAACCTGAGAAGCAAAGTTTCATCTTACCTTGTTTTGCAAGTCGGGTGTATGAGGCAGCATTTTTACCTTGAGTTCAGCCAAGTGCTGAAATAATTTCCAGTTTAACGCTGCATGAGAGCTGTGTGGTATGTTAAAGAACTAAAATATTGTTGTACCATTCATTGGCTCTTTATCTAGTCTGTTGGGTGATCACCTGTCCTCTGTTTGGTTAACAGAGGAGGTCTTGGACCTTCTCAGATGTCAACTATGAGGCTAAATAGGCCATTGTTGTTAAGTCTACAGTTACAGACAGAACTTCAGCCCTTGGAAGGATGAGAGGCAATATTTACACCTCCACACAATACAACACTTTATTCATCAGTGAGAATGACAATACAAGTCAGCTATTCATTCGTATTGTGAAGGGGCATCTATGGATTGCCCCAGTAACACTTGACCATTCACATCTTGTTGAACTGACCCACAGGCTCATGAATGTGAATGAACTGTATTCTAATCAGATAGAAACTAGGACTTTATTATTTAAAAGCTACAGGAAATAAGTACGATTTACATAACTGACAATTGTAAAAACATTAACTTTAGGTTACTATCATAGATATCTAAGCATTGCTTTATATCAATGAAAAAAAAAACTATAAGCGTTCTTACATTATCTATAGAAAATGTGAATAACTGTCTATGCAAAACTTTCATAATCTGTTAACTTTGCAACACTGACAATTTTGCAAAAAAACTACTTTTATTGTTCTAGATGCTTTGTGCGATTTTCATGAAAATCAAATCAGATCATCTTCAAACCATGCTGGCAAAAAGTTACTAAAAGCTTTGTGATTAACCCAACCATTCTTGATAAACATGCAAATTAATTTAATGCAGAGCACCCCAAATTGGACTAAAGGCTGTATCTCCGCAACGCTTTATCATATTCGGACCAAACTTGGTACATGTCATCATAAGCATGACCAGAGGCAACATGCAGCGTTTTGGCGCAGCGTCACCTACTGGTCCGGAGATATAAAAAAATTCTATTTTTGCTTATAACTTCTGATAGGTTTGTCCAAAAATCATGTGGTCTCATTAGATTCGGGGCGTCATGCCGAATCAAATGATATCCAATTTTTCCATATCGACCATTTTGAATTTTGTACGAAAATGCTGTATTTTATGAACGCATTTCAGTGTATCGTTACGAAACTTGGTTTGGGTCATCAGCACAATGCCCTGAAGACACCTGAGAAGTTTCGGACCAGCACCACCTAGTGGAGAAACTATGAAAGTGTTTGACTTATTTTCACGGGAGTCATCTCCTTAGACTCCTGAATCCTTGCCGAGTCCAACAATACCAAACATGCTAGATTTCACCTTATGGTTTGTGCGACGTGGTGATTCAGAGCTTAAAAAACTTTCGTGAATATCTTCAAAACCGTTAGTCCGACCGAGACAAAACCAGCACAGGAAACACGGAACCTTAGTTTATTTACAATATGTAAAAGACCACTTGTCAAAATTTTGATAGGAAGTGGCAAAAAAATCAAAACAAAGTCATCCATAGGTCATTTTTTATGTTCTCATACATATAAATGTCTATAACTCCGAAACAAAATGAGATATTTTTACCAAATTTGACACACATATGTATGGGCTCACTCTGAGGAGAGATTGTGCCTCTTGGTGCCGTTATAACTGAACAAAACATGAAATTGCCATTAATTACAATACAGTATTATGATATAAAATGCTATATTTTATGAATGCATTGGTGTACCATTACGAAACTCGGTATGCGCCATCGGCACCATGCTCTAAAGGTACTCAAAAGGCTTTGAGACAGCCTCCTTGTGGTCAAATGTTGTAATGAAATTTTTTTAAAAAAATGCTAATAGCTTTATATAAATGTGACCTATTGTAATGAGACTGGTCTTAATAGATTCCGTGTGTCATGCTGAGCACATTGATGCCAATTTTGCCAAAGTCAGCAAAACTTCCTCTCCACTACTTTGATTTTCTTTAAAAATCTCCTCCTAGACCGTTGGTTCAATTCTCACCAAAATCGAATCGTATCATCTTCAGACCATGCTGGCAAAAAGTTATGGAATTCGTGTGGATAGACAAAACTATTTTCATATACCACAGCAACGAATAAGAGGTTTGATGCCAAAATGACTGTTGAGTCTGTATCTCTGCAATGCTTTGACATGTTGACACTAAACTTTGCCATTGTCCTTGTCACCTCACTCTGACCATACCGCATGAATTTGGTCACAGCGCGACCTATTGTTCGAAAGTGCTAAACCAGTAAATCTTTATTATTAACTGTATTTATGATTTTTCAGCTCTTTTGCCTAAAATGATCCTAATAGGTATTTAATTGCTCAATGTTGCAGTTGTTCTGATGCTCACAGCCTGTTAGCTGGCTTGTTGTGCCTTTTTTGTGCTTGGCCCCGTAATTGCTGCTTGCAGCTATATTTATTATTATTATTATTTTAGTTTGGTTTACATCAGTTTTGATGTGATTTTATTATTCGTCATGTGGTGGGTTATTATTACGTCATGTGTTGTGGCAAAAAAAGAACAACAGCATATGCTTTTGTCAACAGGTATGAAATGTTCTATTTCTGAAGAAGGCAAGTGCTTGCGCTACTTCTGACACAAAGAACAAATGTGCTGCGTCCGAAATCGTGCACGGTCTGAGTAGGTACTATTTGAATTTACTTTGCAACTGTTAAAAAATACTTTCTATTTCTATATAGTATGAATATAGGTGATATGAATTAAATTTGACATACTACATCCGTCATGTTGTTACTGTTACATGTCCTACCAGCCTCAGTTGCATCCCTTCACTTCTGTCATCATTTACTCACCCTTATGTCATTCCAAACGACTTTCGTTCATCTTTTGAACACAAATGAAAACATTTTTAATAAAATCTGAGTGATTTCTGTCCCTCCACTGACAGCTACGCAACTGACACTTTGACGCTTAAAAATATTAATAAAAAGATCGTAAAACTAATCCATATGAATCAAGTGGTTTAGTCCAAATTTTCTGAAGGGACATGATCACTTTATATGATGAACATACTGAATTGAATGGAAGGACAAAAATCGCTCAGATTTCATTAAAAATGTCTTAATTTGTATTCAGAAGATGAACGAAAGTGTTACGGGTTTGGAATAACATGAGGGTGAGTAATTAATTCCTTTAAGCCACCCTTTTTTATTAAGAATATGAAATTATGGTCTCTAGATACGGCTTAGGTCTTTCCTTCAGTGTACATTCTTTGCCCTTAAGTCTGATCGCACTGAAAAATAATGTAACCCATCTCCTCAACAAGCCACATTATCTGAAGCATTATACATCATATTCATAACACAAATGGTGTGGGGTGACTTATTTGCCTAAATGTAATATTTTATAGTTTGTTCAAATCTCTACGAACATGTAGAAGCAATAGTAATAGTGATGCATAACTACTCTATCAAACTTCAGATCTATGTTTTTCTTTACAATCATCACAGGTTGATTATATGTTGCATGTGCAGTAGCACAAGACATCAACTTAAAGACCGTTAAAAAGCTTTTTCAGCAAGGGTTCAAAAGATTTCGGTGAACACTAAGTCGGTAATTATTCATTGCTTTCTGAACCCAGTGCCTGCCATTCCACATACAACGACCAATTGAGAGCCATCAAACTCATACGGTACTATCCATTCATGATCACAGAAGACTGTGTGCCCACATGGGGAGTCTGAGCGTTTGATACCAGGAAAATGATTGCGAAGGTTTGCATTTAAAAGCAGTTAGGTCATCAATATTTCACAGTGGCTATGACTGATTTTTTTTTTTTTTTTTTTTTTTAACAGGATCTTCCTATTACTAGGGGCTTGTGTAAGAAGAGCCTCCTGCTGAATTATGCAGAGGATCTGCAAGCTGGCTCTCCAAGTAGAGAACACACATATGAACCCCATCACACACACTTTTACTCACACACACACAGGCAGTCCACTTATTATCCAAAAGTACTGACTCAGGCTCTAGATCTCATTAAAGGCCACTCTTAGACCTTCTCTTAAAGAAAAACTTTTGTGCAAGTGCAAAAACCAATAATGCTTCCCATTAGCACAAACAAGAACAAGGGTACAGAACATTTACATCAAAATTGATCTTTCTAAGATACCGCTAACTGCACAACTGTAAGAAATCACAGGTGATTTGTCATTTAGGAGAACTCGCTTTCTGAATACAAAGCTTCTATACCAGAAATCCCATTATGCATTTGGGCTGATGCTTGGGCATTCGTATTGGCAACATATTGGTGTTGTACCTAAAATTAACAGGTACATCACATAAAATAAATAAATAAAATAAAAAGATGATTGAGTGAGCTTGCTATGTAATTTTGATCAGTAACTGTCTGCTCTCATTCTGTCTGTCACTGAGGCTACAGTAATAAACAATGGGTTAAAGATTAAATAAACACGCACAGTAAACACTGGGTCCACTTCACTCTAGTTTCATGGAGGAGGAGCTAAGCCTACATTAACATAATATTTCAATGAATATTTTTAATAATAACCCACAAAAAACATAACTATTTTATTTTATTTTTAATGAATTTCTACAATTTGTCAAAAAAAAAAAAAAAGATTGGACAAATTCACCACCAATTTGCCAAAATGTAAAATAGTTATGAATTGCAAAATGTGTTGGCTCTTCCGGTAATTCCAGTGAAAACATATCTTAATGTTACATCATACAATGACATTCCAGATAAAACAGTAGTGTGCTGCAGTACACTTTTGGCCATACTGTAGTGTATGAATATTCATTCTTCTAAAATCAGATTATTTTAGCTATATGCTGTCCCCATTGATTTTACAGCTCTGTACTGTCAATTGTCTCTATTGTGTCATTTTTTTCTTCAGTGGCCAAGAGAGAGAGAGAGAGCTCTGTGCACTGCAACTGAAGAATATATCTATATATATATATATATATATATATATATATATATATATATATATATATATATATATATATATTTATATATATATAAAACACCAGCAAATTAAGAAAATATCAGTTTGACAACACATGTACTGCAAATACTCACAATGCAACCAAATACAGAAACGGGCTGCAAATACAATGTGACAGTGACAATGTGAAAGGTATTATATTGAACATTGTACAATATAGTCCATTATTGAGTGACTATCATATTGCATGTAGGCCTATTACACACAGTACTTGCACGTTTGGACATTCATACATAATTATGTGTGTCACTGTCTGAAGACGTACCAATATTTGTCCACCAGACCAAAAATAGCAATAAAGATTCTATTCAGTTCAATTCTAAATTTTGCCACGGAGTTTTGCTGCCATCTAGTGATTTGTAAAACATTGCAATAAAAATGTAGTTCACTTATTTGGAGCCTGAAAGGTTCTTCAATATGCGTTGTTTTTTGCCCCTTTCTCATTCAAACTTCATTAATCAGCATTTTAAAAACATAGCACGTTCTTCCTGAGCACGTTTTTTTTTTTGAATTATTATTATTTAGATGATTACACACACAACAACAATAATAATAACAACAACAACCTATATGTGTGAGGTGATAAGAGTTAACTGAAATCAAGCAGACCTGCATCTCCTTAATGTTGTCCACTGGAGCAGAGGGCTGATGAGTTCCTCTGGATCTGACGTTCGACTTCACTGTCCGGTAACTCAAAGCCATGATCTTTCTACTGACCTTTTAAGAATTGTATAGGTTTGTAAATCTCATCATAAAGCTATGTTTTTTTTCCACGCTGTAGTATCGGTGTCCAGAAGGATTTTAGTGTTTACCATGCTGTGACCAAGCTATAAATTGTTGTTGGCAGTTGCTATAGAGACGCCGACGTCAGGGGTAAGGTTTTTAGGGGTAAAATGAAAGTGTCCCGGCCCAGTGAGTCCAGAGAAAAGGCCTCACTTCCATTGCATTGATACATTGCATTGCATTGATCCCCCCTCCCCCCATTTATACGGCTTTAAACTTTATTAGTAATGTTTATAGACCACGATATTTTCGCAATGTTAACATTGTTATGTTCAGGAATGTGAGGGGCGAATCATCAAAACGCAGCACATTTTTATAACACAAACGTAAGTCATCAGATTTAAAGTTTTAAATAAATCCGATTTTAGAAATGTGCCATCAACGACTGAAAGCTGTGCGGGTGCTGTGATTGTGAATCGTCTCGAGCTCGTGTCTTAGTGCAGTTTTTCATTAAACAAGAGGGCGCTATTGTACCACTGTAATTCCTCAGCACTTTCACTAGAGGGCCCGATTGTTTCAGTTCTCACACTATTTCATGCATGTTACATCGTAACATTGGGTAAGTGAACAGATGGGTGAATGTTGAAACAGTGTTGCAGTGCTGTTTTATGTATGTATATATATATATATATATACAGCTTTTTAATAATAAAATAGATTTGTTCTCTGTGAATTACACATCAATAATAGATACACACAACTTGTGGGTTTCAGAAGCAGATTATGTTAATAATCAATGCTTAAAATGGTACAGAAGTGTGTGATTTTGTGGCAAAATTAAAATATGTTATTTTGTTGACACTATTGAACTTTTGTTTAGAAAGTTTAGAAAAATATACCAGTGAATATAAAGGCATAATTTGTGTGTGTTTTGTCTCAAAACTTGTGTTGAGATAATGACATTTCTCTGTTGAGTTTGTATTTACTAGATCAGTGTGGTTTGATCAAACATTTTGTTATATGACAAGAAAATATACAGAGACTGCTCCATTGGAACCTCACGAGTCACGACTGTGCACAAGTTTGAAACTATATGTTAACCTTTTTAGGAAAATTACATAGCAAAAGGCCCTAATAGGCCTATGCAAGACTCAAAAAACAACAACAAAAAAAAAACAATCATATCTGTAAAAATGTAGCCTATATTTCATTTTTTTTATAAGATAAAAGTTCAATGACATATAGCCTAGTCAAGTTCCAAGAAAAGCATTTTACTATCTTTACTTGACATTTTTATTAAATCAAACGTTTTTTGTAAATAAAAGAGAGGTAGGCTATAATGTATTTTTTTGTAAGGAATGTATGGAACCAGCATCCTAAAAACGGCATTTTTTAAGCTACAGCTGGTGATATAGCTGAGGTGACCTGTGGGGGGTGTATGGGGAAGTAGGGGATTCCAGGAGACCCCCTTCCTGAAGAAGACCTCCCCTCTCCCTCCCCTCATCCTCCTCCTCTCTCCCAGCTGAAACTCAGGAGCGCCGCCGATCGGTACCGACACCTCTCCAGTGAGCTAAAGCCAAGATGGAGGGTCCGTGCTCAGCGAGTACAGGAACGAATCCCGACACGCCACTCTTTGCTTTTCAATGAAGAGGATTTATTTCCGATCAGTAACTTTATCTCGGAAAACCGACGCTGATCCGTTTGTTTGCGGAGTTTTGTTGAGGGAGAATCATTGATCCAAGGATGAGTTCAGGGGAGGGAGAGGACACATCTAAGGAGGCGGCCGACATAGCGGCGTTTTTTAAATCCGGTAAGTGGAGAAGAAGAGAGGGGCGCGCGCCTCGGTGTTTTCGTGATGATGACCCGCTGATCCGGATCCCGGTTCACGCTAATGATGCGTGACCGAACTGATCGTAGTACCATAGATCAGAACATTTTTCATTATTATTATTATTATTATTTTTTTTTTTTTTTGAGATGATGATGATGTGAATCAGCAGACGTGGTTTTATTGCCAGATAGAGTTGGCAGGTTAAGATATATGACTGCTTTTATATCACATTTATTTGGGATATGACGTTACATTTCAGTGTGCGCGAGCCTATTCATAAAACAAGTCAGTTAACAGATTTGTTTCTTAAAAACTGTTGTCATGCGTCACTGTTTATAAGCGTGATGTTTGAGTTCAGAGTGAGGTGACGTCATAAAGCTTGGCTGAAGCAGCTATGTATTTGTAACGGTGCTGCCATGTCAGTGCTGTCATGCATCTCAATGATGTCATGCATCACCAGCCCACTGCATTCAACATCACGTTAATACACCATTACCTTACATTTCACTAACTGCACATTTCACCATGATGGTGTGAATTTTGAGCTCATTTATGCACCACTTTGGTTGGGTTGTTGCAGTCAGCTGTTGCTGTGATTTGTGTCAGCTGTCTCTGCAGTACCAGGTGCATCCAAGGAGGGACTCTGTAATGGGCAATGGATACCCTAAGTGACAGCAGGAGCCTTACAATATCACAATCTCTCTTTTCTCTCTGTTTCAGCCTGCTATCCAACTTTATTGTGAGCAGTAATGAAGCACAATGTTTTAGTGCAGGTGCTACAAAGGAATAATGTATAGAGAATAATGTATATTCCCAGTGGTCATTGAAGGTAGAGTATACACTAAAGTATGAATGCCCTGGGGCTCTCAAGAACATCGAAATAGTCAACGGTCAGAGTGAAATTTAGTCAGAGTACAGTAGACTGAAGCAAACATGATTTGATAACAACTGTGTAAAAATGAAGTAAAATTTAGCATGACATTAAATTCCATTATAGAATGGCTAAATAACACAACTATATGTGACCCTGGACCACAAAATCAGTCATAATGTTTTTTTTTTTTATTAAGCTGAATAAATAAGCTTTTCATTGATGTATGGTTTGTTAGGATAGGACAATATTTAGCCGAGATACAACTATTTGAAAATCTGGAATCTGAGGGTGCAAAAAATTCAAAATATTGAGAAAATTGCTTTTAAAGTTGTCCAAATGAAGTCCTTGGCAATGCATATCCACTCACAAAAATACATTTTTGATATATTTAAGGTAGGAAATTTACAAAATATCTTCATGGAACATGATCTTTACTTAATATCCTAATGATTTTTGACATAAAAGCAATGTATTGTTGGCTATTGCTACAAATATACCTGTGCGATTTATAACTGGTTTTGTGGTCTAGGGTCACATATCTTCTTGTGTCACTATTGGTTGTTCTATAGAGGTTTGACTGATAATAGGTTTCATTGTTACCGATAGCTAAGGCGAGAAGAGTAACTTATGTCTGATAAAATGGCTGACTGAATTTACCTGTTGAATTAAATTGTTAGTTCACCCAAAAATGAAAAATCAGTCATTAATTACTCACCCTCATGTCGTTCCACACCCGTAAGACCTTCGTTCATCTTTGGGACACAAATTAAGATATTTTTGATGAAATCCGATGGCTCAGTGAGGCTTCCATTGCCAGCAAGATAATTAACACTTTCAGATGCCTTAAAAGCTACTAAAGACATATTTAAAACAGTTAATGTGACTACAGTGGTTCAACCTTAATGTTAAGAATACTTTTTGTGCGCTAAAAAAACCCCAAAATAACACTGCTTCATGGCTTCGAAGCTTTACAAATCTTTTGTTTCGAATCAGTGGTTCGGAGTGTGTATCAAACTGCCAAAGTCACGCCCCCCAGTGGTGAACCATTGAAATTTTGAAAAACTTATGACGTGACGAAGCCTTGTTTACTGAAATCATGTGACTTTGGCAGTTTGATACGCGCTCCGAACCACTGATTTGAAACAAAAGATACGGGTGAGTAATTAATGACAGAATTTTCATTTTTGGATGAACGAACCTTTTTAAGGAATATGGATGGTATGGCCAAAATATGGATAAGTTATACAAATACACAACGTAGTTATTTTTGTTTGCAATTTCATGAATTAAGTATTACATAACCATGTAGTAATGCCTATTCATTTGAATGAATACTTTATAAATTAAAGATTGGACTCGATTGTTTAGGAGCGTTCACGCCACCTCGAATTTCCTGTAATTACGAGATTCTAGCTTGTAAAAAGCGTTCATGTCCTTGTAGAGTTCGTAATTACAGCATGTAAGCTGGGAGTTTTCTGAAAGCTCCCAGGTGTACCATGTGGCTTGCTATTACCACCTGACCGCTATAGATTCATTTAGGCATTGATAGTGGTGCCATAGAAACGTATAATTCCTAGCTCAGAATATAACGTCACGTGTTATCATCTCAAGATTCCGGTAAATACGAGGTGGCGTGAACACAGCATAAAAAAACTAAATAACTGACATGGGAAAATTACGTCGGTTAGAGGTTCTGAATTTCGGTTTGATTACTTTTCGATTAATCGTCCAGCCCTATTCTGAAATGTCAGTCTCTGTGCTGAGTCACATGTTACAAACAGACCCTCATGAGGAGTCAGTGAAGGCTGGGTGTTCGTTTTTTACCAATATAGAATACTTCCAGAAGCTATTATCTATGTTGATTAATAAATGAATTTGCTTCTATACAGACTGTATAGCAATCATTTGTGGGTGGTTGTCTTTTTTGTGGCAGTTTGTTGTGATTAACACAACCCTAATAAGTTGATTTATTTGCTTACAATACAGTGTTTGGTTATATCACTTCATGGTTCATGTAATTAATGAAAACTGCTTATTTGTGCTTAAACAGTATGTAAATTGCTGGCTTTTTCATTTTGTATTATGATCTGAATGTCAAGAACCAAGTGTAAGATTCACATTTCCCATAAAGCAGAGCAAAGTCTTTGTATCCGGGTGTCTATTTTATAGCACTGCAGCATCCTAGAGCAATGTTTCAGAACGTAGGCCTCTCTCTCTGACTCCTCCAGTCGGTCTGTTAATTGCCCCACGCCTGCTCAACACTCAAGTTTTGGCACGACAAGCTTTCTCTCTGGCAGTCTTTGCGTTAAACACATTTTGTGTTTCCAGAACATTGGATGTCTCAGCAGTGCCCTACTTAGTCACTGAGCATTGAATGCAGTCTCTCTGGGGCAAGACGCCCACCTAAAGAGCTTTTGTTCGGTTTTAAGGACTGTAGCAGATCTTGCACACCAACTTTGGCCTGCATTCTGAACTACCTTTTGATGCTGAGCAAAGAAAATGGCTCAGTGTTTGCTAGAACCAGCACGGAATAGTGATGGTGGTCTGTTCAGGTGGTTAGAGGCATCCTAGAGTGGAGTGTGTGGCAGATGTGTTTCAGAATATTGGCTTACCCTGTGTTGCAGGGGATAAGATATAAACAATGCGAGTATAAAATTAAAAAATAATATATGTGTACATCAATAATGATTATTTTAGTGGCTTTGCAATGACAAAATATGCTAACACATTAATATGTTGTTCTCCACCAAGAACTGAAGCCTAACAACATGATCTCACAGGATAATGTAACTATTTTATGAGGTGGTGAGGTGTGAATTTGTATGATGGAAACTGTATAAAAATGTTTGATCCTTACAAAAAAGTTGGCATAAAGGTCCACCATTAACCCCACCCCTAAACACAACCGCCAATGAGGCATAGGCATTTGTGCGAAAATGTACACACTGTAAAAAATGAATGTGATTTTAACTGTAAAATACTGTAAAAACGCTACTGAAAAAAATGGTAAAAACCTACAGTAAGTTCCCCTATTATATACAGGGAGAAACTGTAAAAGCTCTTACCAGACATTTTATGTCATTTTCACAGTAAAATGCTGTACATTTTACAACTTTTATAAGTAAAAAAGAAAAATTAATGTATAATTTACAGTCAAAAACTGTAAACTGATATTCCCACAATTCCCTGTGTGACACTCCACATTTGAAAGTATTTTGTTTAAATAATCATGTTTCTTAATAGTTTTTGTTATCAGTTATGTACATTAGGGTTTTATGTTACATCTTCTGTTGTTTAATGAATGTTTATTGCATTATGTAAGTGTTGTGGGTTACCATGATGGTGTTTTGCATTTGCGTGAATTACTCCGTGCTCTTTATATTAGTATACTTCAGCTCGTGGAAAAGCTACTTGTAATGGACTCTGATTCTTCTTGTGGCTTTCTCTTTTACCACCTGCATTATTATGATGGTTGTCAGTATATGTTAAAGGTACAAAACAGATTTTAGTAGTAGTGTGCATTGTTGAATTTATTGGATTACATTCAAATTTTCTTGTTTGTAAATTACAGTTTTATACTGTAAAATGTACAGTTTGTTCTGTAAATGTGTTTACAGTTTTTCTGTATTTTTTACAAAATTAAATTTGGCAACCACAGCTGCCAAAATTATTTTGTAAAAACTACGGATTTTTTTTTACAGTGCACTCTAAAAAATGCTGGGTTAAAAATAACCCACGTTGGGCTGAAATAGGACAAACCTAGCAATTGGGTTGTTTTAACCCAGTGAATGGGTTGTTTTAACCCAACAGTTGGGTTAAATGTTTAACATTTAAACAATAAACATTTATTAAATTGCTTATTAATAAATGTTTACCTTTTGATTATTATTGTTGCTTCTAGTAATTATGTGTCTGATTTTTAATTTTCAACCTATTTTGGGTTAATTCTAAGCCAGCTATAGTAATTATTTAACAATAGTTGTGTTAAATAAAATTGCCCAGCACATTGGGCAAACATTTAACCCAACTGCTGGGTTAGGACACCCAATCGCTGGGTTTGTCCATTTTCAACCCAACTTGGGTTGTTTTTAACCCAGTATTTTTAGCATGCTTATGCCTCATTGGTGGTTGTGTTTAGGGGTGGGGTTAATGGCGGACCTTTATGTTCCCATTCCCATCATACAAATTCACACCTCGCCACCTCAGTGTACAAATAACATTGTACGAATTCATACAAATCAACCACCAATTTGCCAAAATTTTAGATTGTGTTGGGCTTGACAACCTTTGAAGACCCTAATCCAGATGATTAAACTCTGTAGGGTATTTTTATATTATCAGTAATAAATTAGTAATAACTGTATTATTACTATATACAGTAACTATGTGACTTATTACAATTTTCTCCCATTAGTCATGTTTTTTAAACTTGTTTGTTTCTTATAAGTTTTAAGGTTTTGCATCCTCAACATTCATTCACTTCTTTTTCTATGGTCAGTTTTCTTTTTTCCCAGTTAACTACTAGAGTTTTAGAAAAATTGTAAAACTGTGACCATTCATTGGTAATTTCTTCCTCTTTACGACTAGCTATGGTACAAAATAAGCATGAATGAACATCAGAAGGAATGTTGAAAGAAACAGTACAACTTACTGAAATATGTAGCTAATATCACATTAGCAAAATTTTGTTTCGGTGTTTCAGTAAAAAATTTGGTCACACTTTAGTTTGGGGAACAAATATTCACTATTAACTACAACTTTTGCCTCAACAAACTCCTAATTTACTGCCTATTAATAGCAAGGTAGTTGTTGTAGTGGTTAAGTTTAGGTATGGTGTAGGATTAAGGGATGTAGAATATGGTCATGCAGAATAAGGATAGGGTATAGGTCATTTTTTCAAGCACCTAATTACGACATATATTTATGTTTTAAAGTCATGCGCGTAAAAATAATGACAGTGTTGTGTTATGTCTGTCGTCATAAAATGATGTATGACCGCCATTACCAATCGAAATGCGCGTTCATTTAAACGCAATGTGTGGACTTTTTACATGGTCCCTTACCCACCATTTGTCCCATTTCCATTTAGCAAAACTCATTTTTTTATTAATGACTACACCAACCCCAACCCTAAACCTACCCTTAGTGATTTATAATGCATATACACTTTATGAGCACATGCGTTCCCTGGGATCGAACCCACGATCTCATTAATTGCATTTTGTTGTATTTTGCAATGCTCCACCAATTGAGCTACACAAAACCCAAAATATGACGCAGATTTAAGGGTACAATGCATTCAAATGTCCTGTTGTCGATAGGGGCACAACTTTAGTAAACACTCCTATGGTTCGTATTTCATGCATTAAAATGAAAGTGTCCTGTTGTTGTGAGGCAACAACTTTAGTAAACGCTCCTATGGGTTGTATTTCAGGGAAGTGACAACCGACCTATTAATATGTGCTTTATAAGTACTAATAAACAGACAAAATGCAAGCTAATAAGCAACTAGTTAATAGTGAAAATTTGTCCACAAACTAAAGTGTTACCAAAAATTAATTTCAGTGCATCACTAATAAACAGTTTTATCCATCTTTATTGCTAACAATGTATGACATTTAGAAGCCATTAAGATCTACAGATGAATTCACACCCTATTAAGGGCAACTGTACCTATGTACAATGTGTACTATGTAACTTGACACATACATAAATAGCAAGTGTTGCGTTAGATTTTGAACCATGTTATATCCGTATCTTCTGACTTGAAGATACAGCTCTATTCACACACTTGTAGGATGATTGAGGTTGTCATGACATATTCAGCCCACTTCACAATGTGGCAGAACAGCTGAAGACTGGATCACACAAAACCTGAGCCCTCCCTCAGAGTCTACCAGCAGCAGACCACTTCCATAGAAAATGTTCCCGTCTGAGCTGAGTTACTCTTTTCAACCCTTTGCTGTTGTGTCTCATAATTGGCACACCCAAACCTCCTTTGAAGTCTGTTGCAATATAGAGTGAGAAATTTTGACTTACGAACCCTTGATTCTCTGTTGTGGTGGCACTGTGCCTTTTATGCGAAACATCTCAGGGGGTTGTTGCACCATCTTTCCAAATTTGTAATCACTCAACACCCTGTTTTTTAAATTAAAGATTCAAATGAGGTGTGAATAGCTGCTGTGGCCTCGTTCTGTAAAGGAAAGGATGTTATTAAGCTAACGGATGCCAAACATTAAGATATTATTTCGCTACCTCCGATACTGAAGTGACTTTTTGACTTCAGATAAAATGATTGCCATATGAAAGCTATAGTTTTCTCAATAATTGTGCCACTTTGCCAAATGCAGACTAATGAAATTGCTCATTTCCTGTACTGGCAATGTTTTACTTGAAGAGATCTGTCATTTCTAAAATCATTCTCAACTTATGTCTTTGTATGTGTAATTAGAGGTTAGCTAAAAGTGAAGGGAGGATTGTGGTTTGGGATATTTCCTAACATTGCCTCACTTTGATCAACTATAAAACATAATTACATTGGAGAGAAACATGCTATTTGAGACAATTACACATCTGACTATCACGATATGAAAAATGAGATCAAAATTTCCCCTCTCATGGTCACTTTATGTTGGTTTGTGGATAGTGTTAATGTTATGGATCATAGCTGCTTGTCTAAAGTAATCACTCCACTATAAATCCACTCAGAGAGTGCATAAGATAATTTAATGCCAAAGTGTGTAATTTCTGTGCCACTGTGTCACCAAGTGGAATTGCAAAAAAAATATTGTTTTCAAAACACTTCCCTCATCTGCCAGTGGTTTGAAAAACAGATAGTTCCAATGAAACACTATTGGTTGAGCCAATAGTGGATGTTCAAACAAACATAGTTTGGTTAATGAACACACAAATGGCAAAGTTGCAGAATTAACAGAAAGCTGTCTCACATCAAGAATTCAGTCACATGACTGATGCGGAGACCTGTAGGGCAAAATGTCCATAAAAACTGCAGCACATGCCTGTCAATTTTCCATTTGTTCCAAGCCACAAATATTTAGATCTCCTCTCAAAAGAATAAAAAGTTATGTGAACAAACTGCAAGTTTTGAGCACTAGAAAGATATTAGATATCAGCCGTGGCTCGTCTGTAAGGGCAGAAAATATTCATTCAAAACATAGACCTCTATATAATCAGAATCAATAATAAATTGTAAATGTGTTCAGCATTCTGCAACAAATATTCTTTGGAGTTTCTAGATTAATTTAAATCGTAAAGTGGCAGGCGTGTATCATGATACTAAGCCCTACCTGCCTCTACAGCATGAAAAAATGGAATTCCAGCACACTCTAATTTAGAGCTGTAGACCTTATTCACATTAGCATCATCTTTTATTTTTAATGGGACTGAAAGCGAGGCTGTGAGAGATAGACATACATCACTTCAGTGGGCTGAACTGATTGGGTTGGGTTGAATTGTTCTACTGATGAAACACTGCAAAAATATCTTTCAAAGAAGTTTTAGTAGACAAAAAACTCCAGACAACATGAGCTGTGGAAAATTATAAGTGATCTATGAGCTTTATACACTGTTCTTCCTCTGTGGAGTAGCATATCAAATTAATGAAAGTATAAATCCTTTAGTTTAAACGCAATAGCCTTTTTGTGAATAGCCTTTATGTAGTTCTGTTTTGTGCTTGTTTTATGTTTCTTCTGAGAAAAGAATTTATTTTCGTCAACAGAATTCCTCTACAACCCGTAATATTCTAAAAGGCAATAAATAGTACATTAAAAGATTAGTCCACTTTCAAGTGAACACCAAGCTTTACTCACCCTCAAGCCATCCTAGGTGACTTTATTCTTTCTGATGAACACAATCGGAGATATATTAATAAAGATCCTGACGCATCTGAGCTTTATAATGGCAGTGAGCGATACCAACGAGTATGAGCTGAAGAAAGTGCTTCCATCCACATCCATCCATCATAAACATACGCCACACGGCTCTGGAGGGTTAATAAAGTCCTTCTGAAGTAAAGCGATGCGTTAAAAAACGGAACTGGCATCGCGTCAGTTAAGCTTTTTCCGTAAGTTGAATAGGGAAGGTGTAGGACGTAGCGTAAGCTTTTTGAACTGCAAGAGGCGTTGCACTTTCTTCCTAAGTTGAATACGGAAGGCAGTCTGGCAGAAGCTAGATATTTTACTTCAGAAGGCCTTAATTAACCCCCCGGAGCTGTGTGAAGTTAACGTTTATGATGGATGGATGTGGATCAAATTACTTTCTTCAGCTCATACTCGTTGGTATCGCTCACTGCCATTATAAAGTTCGGATGTGGATATTTATTAATATATCTCCGATTGTGTTCATCAGAAAGAAGAAAGTCATATACACCTAGGATGGCTTGAGGATGAGTAAAGCTTGGGGTAATTTTCATTTGAAAGTGAACTAATCTTTTAAGGCAATTCTAATATAGCATTTCTATGTGTGTCTTGTGTACTTAAAGCATGTCAATCAAAATTAGAGCGACACCCTCAGGCTGAATAATGCAAGGACACTAGACCTCTGCCAAAAGTGTGTCTGCATGTTCAGTGATTAGAATATAAAACTTACAAAATGTTTAACATAAATAGCGCTAAGACCCAGAATCTGCCCTACCTAAATTTTACGGTCAGGGCAGGAGCCGCTACTGGCCCATTTATAGCACCCGCCACAATACTTATTTCACTAAAAACAGTGGGACATTCTAAAACACTTAATGTGGCTTAATGTACTATGACAGTGATAATAATAGATCAAAATGAAGTTGCAGTCACATTAGTAAAATTAGACAAAATCTTGTTAACAAAAAATGTTTGTCAATAGTGTGATGCAGAACTTATTTTCAAACCAAGCAAATTTCTGTTGGTCAGCGCGTCAAATTCTCATAACCAACTTGTTTGGTTACCGACATTCTTCAAAATATCTTATTTTCTGTTCAGCAGAACAAATAAATTCATACAGGTCTGGAACTACTGGAGGGTGAGTAAATAATGATAGAATTTAAATTTTTGGGAGAACTATCCCTTTAAGAGTTAGATAATGGTTTTCTACAGGAAAATAACACAAAACTATATGTTCATAATTCTTGATTCATCTGCTTGCCTGTACATAGTATGTTTTATTGATGTGGTGTATACTGAATTTGAGTATTTTGAAATAACTGGCAGGCAGCAAAGAAAAGCCTTGTTTTGCCCTCCAGGTGGGCGTTCCTATAAGTTTGTGATGTCCCGTGAAAACTATGAATACCCAAGCATCCTGGAGCAGATCAGGCACAGTGCCCAGAGTCCAATTTATTTAATCTGAATTGCAAGCTTGTATACCATAGCCCGTGTTGTTGAGCATAGCCATTATGGCTTGTGAAGTAGAAAGCCTTGCATTATGTAATATAATGAAGCCCTAATGAGCAAACATTATCTGATTATCCTCTATGCTGTAATGTGGTCACTGCAGATCCAGGATTGATTCGACCGGGAAAAGAACTTTTAACACTAAGGGAAGCAGTGAACTTAGATATTGGGTGCTATTCATGTGATAATCCAAAAAATGTACTGTGTGGCAGCACCACATCAGATGGTAATACCATGGTACTCAGTGTTGTAGCTGAGACTAGCTCATTTGAGTCCGAGTCAAGACCGAGACCAGAGAGGGTCGAGTCTGAGTCGAGACCGAGACCAGAGAGTCCAAGACAAGTTCAAGTTCACATAAGGTTGGGTCTGAGACAAGACCTAAAGAAAATCTTCAAGAATATGTAAATGTTTGGTGGAAACAATAAAATTGGCACCGTACTCATCAAATATACGGCATGTACACTGTATTTTATTTACTTGGAGTGATATTGGTTTAAAAAATATTATCAGTTAAGGGTAAAAAGGCCACATAGTAGGTGGTGTAAAGGTAAGTTGTTAAAAAAGATTTCTATTTTGAATAAATGCTGTTATTTTTTAAAATTTTTAAATCAAAGATTTTAAATCAATTGACTGAAAAAAGGATCACAGCATGTTTTAAAAAATATTAAGCAGCACAATTGTTTCCACTTTCCAACTTTGAAAATTAATCAGCATATTAGAATGATTGCTGAAGGATCATGTGACACTGAATACTGCAGTAATTATACTGAAAATTCAGCTTTGCATCACAGAAATAAATTATATTTTAAAGTGTATTCAAATAGAAAACCATTATTTTAAATTGTAATAATATTTTTTAAAATATACATTGCTGTTTTTGATTAGATAAATGCAGGCTTGATGAGCATAAGAGATTTATTTTATAATGCCACATAAGCTAATAATTATCAAAAATGGTAATATAATAAAGTCCTTTCACGTCACCATTTCGCCAGCCTACACTTTACATAATTGGCCTGTAGGTGGCACTTTGGCTTCATTAACTATGATAGTTTCATCAAATAGTAAACGGTGTATCAACACTAAATGAATTGAACACTACTTACCATTAATGCGACTTTTGGCTTTGTAGTCAGATGCATCCATTTTGTCAGCGATGCAGTTTGATTTATAAAATAAGGCAAACTGCAGAAATCGCTCGTCTGTCCATGTAATTTCCACTTCACGTTGTCCAATGAAATTTGAACTTGTTGTGCCAGATCACGATTGGTTGGGGTGTTATACATGACAAACCGGCATTGATGAATTATGTAAAATTTTTAAATATATAGATTTTTAATTAAGTCGACACACTAGCTTTGATTATTGATGGAGGAAAAAACTGTAACAATTTAAAAAAATTGTTTGCTTTATTTTTTTCTTCCGTCGAGCCATAGGCACTCAGAGAAAGAACCATATGGCTCGAGAGCCTAAGTTTTGAACAGACTGTGGAAAATGTCTCAGGTTACGTATGTAACCATGGTTCCCTGAGAACAGGGAACGAGACACTGCGTTTGAAACACATTTAGGGAACGTCATCATGTGAACCAGTATCTGAATGCAACTATCAAATCTCACCAATCCTATTGGCCGGCGACAGCCTATGACGTCATTATAGACGTGACCCGGAAGTATAAAGGAGCACCTAGAGAAGCAGTCAGTACCTTATCGTCTGAAGGGACTGTTCAGCAGGCAGCCCTGATGCATGGCAGGTAACGCAGTGTCTCGTTCCCTGTTCTCAGGGAACCATGGTTACATACATAACCTGAGATGTTCCCTTTCGAAAGGGAACTCTACACTGCGTTTGAAATGCATATGGGGAACGATATACCCACGCCGCCATGCTTGAGGGGAGTGCATGCCAAAATGGCTAGACAAATGTCAGAACTAGCAGCTTCAACTGAAGTGCCACCCTCCCTACGGGTCAACATAGGCTGTCGGTGACAGCATTCCCTATGGCCAGCAGCCCAAGCTATAAGCCTCAAAGAGGCCTTCCACAGAAGGCCTACCAAGGCCGCTCAAAGGCTTCTGGGACCAAACTTCTTTTCTGCAGAAAAGAGGGTACCTCTAAGGGAATGTGGCCAGGGGGCCCAAAGGAACCCTAGCCAGTCACTTGTCAGGGGAACAAAGTTAACCCTGTATGCCACCAAGGAGGCTGACCTGGTTAGTTAAAGCACCTAGTCTTGGCCAAAAACCTGTCTGATCACAGAGTCTCAAAGCACATTCTTCAGAGAAGATATCCAGTAAGAGTGACTGCAAAAAGGCAGTAACTAACTCAGACCAGAGCGTAGAGACGGGCATCCTGGAGAACAGGACTTTTTACCCTCAAAAGTAACACTCTGGTCAATCCTAGGATCTACTCAGCGCCTGATTATTTGCACTGAGGAGGCTGTGCACTCTAACGGAACCCAACACAGGGGAGTATATATACAAGCCCAGGGGCTGATCCTCAATAGGGAGGCCTCAGAGAGGCCTTCAACTATTGACCAGCTTAGGGAGCTGATTACTATTACAGGATAACCCTCAATGAGGGGAGCAACAGTTAACCGTACTGTAGGCACTAATCATGTAGGCCCAGAAAAAGGGCCTGCAACATGACACAAATTCTACAAAAAAGGTAGAAATACATCACAGCAGCCTTGCAAAAGGCCAACATGTGAACTACATGCTAAATCACAACCAGAAGTGGTAAGGGAAAGCTTCAAGGGCGGCCAATAAAGGCCACACACCTAGAACAGCTCACTTGCTGATAAGCAAGATCCCACAAACATGGAACTCGTTAGAATGAACGAGTCAAACAGCAGATAAGACTGTAGAGTGCCCACATAACAGTTAACCTTAACACAATCCGACAAGCAGTGTACTCAGTAAAAACACTTTTTACTCTTTAAGCAAGAGGAGTACAAACATACGCCATCACGCTCTGCAGGAGGCCCAAAGAAGGGCCTACAACTTCCAGAAAGACACATAGCGTCAGCTTGTGGCAGTGTTTCAAGCTCTAGGGAGCTAAACATAACTAAACCCTCTGGTGAGGTTAAAAATTTAACTCAACCTAAGCCACCATTCCACCAGGCAATTAACTCAGTAAAACCCCTTTTACTTATACCATCATGTTCTTGAAGGAGGCCCAAATGGGGCCTACAGCGGAATACCAACATACCACCCTGTAATGTACTCAGTAAAATAACTTTTACTCTTAAAGCAAGAGGAGTACAAACGTACACCACCATGTTCCAAAAAGGAGGCCCAAACGGAGCCTGCGACTTTAGAAGACACGTGGCGTCAGTTAGTAGCAGACTGCAAGCTCTAAGGGAGCGATAATAGAACCAAACTATCCAGTGAGGTTAAACCTACAGCTCGACCTGAGCTCGATTGTATTCAACACATTCCAACAGGCAATGTACTTAGTGAAACACAAAAAACCTCCTAGTAAGATGAGTACAATTACGCCGATATGCTCTGAAAAAGGTCCAAACAGGACCTAACATTCCAGAAAAACACGGGCGCCAGCCAGTGGCAGTGTCAAACAACCCAAACATACCATCCAGCAATGTACTCAGTAAAATAACTTTTACTTTTTAAGCAAGAGGAGTACAAAACTACACCATCATTCTCTAGAAGGAGGCCGAAACGGGGCAAAAAGACACGTGGCGTCAGCTAGTGGCAGTTTCCCAGCTCCAAGGGAGCCATAACTAGAACCCAACTATCAGAGAGGTTAACACTCAGGGGTCGGCTGGTCACGCCGGCGATACCACCTTGCTTTTTTCTTATCAGTATGAAAGAGACTCAAAATACTCTGTCAATTCTGCACATACAATTAAGATTTATACACCATTTATTCTGTGAAATATCTTCTTTTATTTGTGTACACTCAGAGTAAAAACAAAATGTTGTGCTTTTTGCAAAATAAAGAAAACTAACATGATGTGTGATCTTTCGTCTCCCTCTGAACGAAGTCCAATCTGATGAAAATGAACTGTAACTTGGTGAACACTAATCACAAAAAAATTACTTATGACTTATGTCTAAAAAAACCATTGAAATGTCAGGTTTTAAATCGTGTAAGTTAAATTGAAAACAAAAATTCTCTGTTTATGTAATCTGTATGAAAAGAGAGACATGTCAGACGTCCGTGAGTCGAAAGAGGAAGAGAGGAAAAGGGTAGAAGAAACTACCCTTACAGAGAGGGAATCAACTAGCGACGCTGCTGGCGTCTGTAATTGATCACCTCCCTAAGATCCTGCTTCTTCTTCCTAGAGTCCCGTCTTCTCTGGGACCTTCTCCGAGGAAGAGGAGGTGCCCGAGAAGCAACACTGGACCTCTGGCCCTGTCTCTGATCCTCGAATCGGGATGGGCCAGGACCTCCTGTCTATCTGGGCCCAGGATCAGATCTGAGCGGTATGCAGGTTTTAAATGCTGCCGAGCACGCCTTCGCCTCTCTGAACTTCCCACCACCTTGATGGAGGTACCGAAAAGTTGAGAGGGCGAAACCGGCGCATCGAGGAGAAAGCCCTTTTCTTTCTCCCTGATGTCAGCCATGTTCAACCACAGGTGCCTCTCCGTGGCCACCATTGCTGCCATCGATCTTCCCACCGATGCAGCAGTTTGCTTGGTGGCCCAGAGAGCCAGATCTGTAGTGCGGCGCAGCTCTTCTACCGCCTCAGGGGACAAACCCTGCCCCTCATCTAGATCCTTCAGCAAATCAGCCTGGTAGGCCTGTAATACCACCATGGTGTGTAAGGCCGCACCAGCCTGACCCGCTGCCGCGTATGCCCTGCCATTCAAGCGAGAGGTCACTTTAAGAGGCTTGGAAGGCAGGAGCAGAGCTTTCAATGTCGGGGTCGCCCTGTGATGAGATAGTTTTCAAACGTCTCATCAATAGGGGGCATTGACACATACCCATGCTGGCTTAATCCCTCAACATCACCAAAATTCAGCAAAATTCATCAGCAGGATCAGCTGCTTCCTCTTCAGCCACCATCTCCTGCTCTCTTGGGCTTAACGCCAGAAGAGCACTCGCTGCTGGATCCGATGATGTCAAAGACAGCACATCATTATCATCCAGCAGCTCACCCTAGTCAGCTCTTTTAGGCATAAAAGTACCATGAATTCCATCCCTTTCGTGATGAGAGTCTCTGGTCTTCCAGCCGCAGCAAGGTAAGCTTGGTCTATATTTATGTTATATAATATTGTGACCGTAGTTTCCTGTATAGCTTTTTCTGAGTGTGTAAAAGTATTAGTTATAGGGTTTTTTTTGGGCCCTGAAGTTCCCATTAGGTTGGGTTTGAGAGAGATTTACACCTCTCTCAGACTCCTCAGCGAGCTGCACCTGCAAGCCCCATGATTTCAACCGCAGCTGTGCCTCAGTACGAGCTGGACCAGAACCACCAGGGACAGATGCCGGCCCTTCTCCCCTCGAGAAGAGGGCCAAATGAGAGTGGAGCGTCCTGATAAGTAGACACTCACAATTTGCACAGACAGCGCCCTCAAGCACTGTCCGTGCATGCTCTTCTCCCAGACAAAAAAAAGCACATATCCTGTGTCACCAGGTGCCAAAAACCTGGGGCATGGATCCACACACTTTCTAAAACGTTTGTCAGACAAAGTAAATTCTTACCAGATTTGAAGTAATCGCAAACAGACAAAACAGTCCCTGAAGACGATGAGATACTGACTGCTTCTCTAGGCACTCCTTTATCACGTCTATAATGACGTCATAGGCTGTCGCCGGCCAATAGGATTGGTGAGATTTGATAGTTGCATTCAGACACCCTTTCACGTGATGACGTTCCCCAAATGTGTTTCAAATGCAGTGTAGGGAATTAGTCAGTCGCACACGCACGCAACCCATAGCACCACGTTATGGCAATGCCTCACACTGACGGATATGTAAAAATAATAGGAATTTTCCGACTTTTGAGCGATTCGTTACTATATTATCATTGCTATTTGACCCCAAACGTTAACATACAGTAATAGTCATGAAATATTTTGAATGGGACTCGAGTGGTCTCGGGAATGAGTCCGATTCCTAATATGTTCAAGTACGAGTCAATTCCGAGTCAATATGCACACGAGTCCATGACAAGACCAAGACCGTTACAATATGGTCTGGAGACAGAGACAGAGTCAGAGTCTCGAGTACTACAACACTGATGGTACTGTATGATCGTGACATGCTAATATCATCTTATTAACATGGTATTCCTAGGTACTTCAAAGAATACAACTGTGCTTTTGTCCAAAAATTGGACATATAGGGTTTAAATCTCTTCATTTGCTGTTCACTTGAGTGTTATTTTCAGTCAGTTGTGATTGAATGTAAATGCAGGAAAACAATATGGTCCATGAATAGACAATGCTGCTTTGTCATCTTTTATAATTGGAAGAAGATTACTTCAGTTTACATCTCTCGCTTTCCATTTCTTGAAAGAGTTTAGAGTACATTGTTTTTACAATGAGGAACAGATGTTTTAGTGGAGGATGTTGTGGATGTGTTTATCTCAAAGTTGCGTTTTGAAATGAAGGCAGATGAAGCCAGTGGGCTGCCCAGGAGAGGAAGTGATGTACACACAGATGCTAAAAAGTTTCCTGGTTTCCTTTAAAAGTCAAAATCACAGTCATTCAAACACTGTGTCCTGTGTGGGCCAATTAGATAAATCTTAAAGGGTTAGTTCACCCAAAAATGAAATTTCTGTCATTAAGTACTCACCCTCATGTCGTTCCACACCCGTAATACCTTCGTTCATCTCCAGAACACAAATTAAGATATTTTTGATGAGATCCGAGGGTATCCGATCCACACATAGACAACAACATCATTGCACCTTTTGATGTCCAGAAAGGTTGTTGAAAACATGGTTAAAATAGTCAACATGATTCAACAGTTGTTCAACCTAAATGTTATGAAGCAACAAGAATTCTTTTTGTGTGCAAAAAGAAAACAAAAATAACGACTTTATTCAACAATTTAAACCATTGTCATATGTAGTGAACTCGGTGCAGGCTTCCTTGTTTACGTCCAAACGCCAGCTCAGTATTGGACAAAGCTGAACACGTGAGCAGCACGACGCATGCATGTGATGCTGACACAGAATCCGGCCTTTAAAGGGTTAGTTCACACCAAAATGAAAGATATGTCATTATTTACTCACCCTCATGTCATTCCAAACCTGTAAGAACACAAATGAAGCTATTTTTAATGAAATCTGAGATATTTCTGTCCCTATGCAACTTCCACTTTGACGCTTCAAAAATAGATTGTAAAACTAATCCATATGAATCGGTTAGTGTAGTCAAAATTATTTTGAAGAGACTTGGATCACTTTATATGATGAACAGTTTGAATTTAGGGCTTTTATTCACATTTAAACATTGAACAATGAACATAAACAGAAGCAGAACCGTACTTGCTTGACGTGCAAGAACAAACCTCATTGGTTCTTGCAGAAGATCAAACCTGCTGCATAACACGTGAGAATGATCCCAATTGGTTCTTACACATCAAGCAAACATGCTTGAGCGTTCATTTACCATAACTGATGTGTGCGATGAAGAAAGGGTAAGTAAACGATGACAGAATTTGAATTTTTGGGTGAACTAACCCCTTAAATGAAGATTAGTTGAAGACTTTGTCTGAAAAAAATGAAGAATACAAAAAATATCCCACTAAATTTTCTAAATTAAAACAACTGGCAGCTGTGATTCCCAGATATTCATTGTAAAAAAATACTCTGCCAGTGTTTCCAGTATATTATAGATGCCTGTTACTTATGAACGTATATTTCATTAAGTGATTTTATTTTAATATATCTGTCTACACTGTATGCTGCTTTACCATACACAGTAAAAAAATATTAAATGGTGTTCATAATTTTACTATAATATATAAATTATATTACAATATAATTTACTGTGAAAAACAGGAAAAGGACCCAGAAGTCTCTGTGTGACATGTGGTCACAAATGTTTATTTTGTATAAATAATTTTGGTTCTTCTTATTTTTGTTATCAGTAATGTACATTAGGGTGTTTTGTGAAACATTATGTTATTTAGTTATTACAATATTTAAGTGTTATGTTTGTTACCTTGATGGTGCTTGACCGTGCACACCATCTTTATGTGAATATTGGCCATGTTTTATGTGTCACCTCTATAGTGGCTATTAGTACATTTTAAGAAAGAAAGAAGACAAAGTCATACAGGTAAGTAAATATTGACAGAGCTCTTATTTTTTAATTCAATTCATTTTATATTAAAAGAAATAATGTGTGAAAAGGTTTTGTCTCATTGTGTGTGTGTTTGCACAAGCTATACAACAACAAATACTACCGCAGGTGCATTCACCTAAAAACCTGTTGGGGTAAATCAGTCATTCCTACCTTGGGGTCTTTGCCCTTGAGAAGAGACCACTGGGGCCTGAAATTAGCTACGTTTACATGGACACCTTGTGTTCCCTTTCAAGGGAACTCGCGCTGTGTCAAGCGCTTTGGGAACGCCTCTGCGTAATTGCGTCGTGAAGCACATGTGAAATCTGTCCAATGGCGTGACGGAACGTCATAGGCGGGTGACATCATGACCAGGAAACTATAAAGCACACCTGACCCAAACAGAGTTAGCTTCTGTGTCTTCAGTAAGCGCTATGTGTGATACTGTCTGTCTTATTTACTGTTGTTTGTCTACCAGTCATTCAAGCACACACATATAAGACATTATGGCGACTAAGCAGAAAGTGCAGCAATTCAGACCGTGCGCACCTCCTTGTCCTCGCTATATCACGGTGGGAGATGCACACAAGCTTTGTGTTGTTTGCCTGGGAGTGGAGCATGCACAGTCAGCTCTCGAGGGAGCTGGCTGCGTGCACTGCGAGCAAATGTCTATGAAGACGCTCCGTTCTCGCCAGGTGCTTTTCGAGGACAGCGGTTCGGTTCGTGCTCCCCGCGGCTCGGGTCCCGCTGCTGCCGAGGCACAGCAAAGGCTCGCGTCGTGGGGCTCGCAAATGGATCTCGCAGAGGGGTTAGAGACAGGCTCCGCCCTTTCTCTGCCTTTACCTGCGGGACCCAGTGCTTCATTTCAGGAGGCAGAAGCACACTCTGCGGTTTCTTCTGCCCCTGATGAGGCGCCGATGCTGCAATGCTCCAGTTCCGAGGAACTGGATGTTGTTAGTATTGGTCAAAGTGAAAGTAATGAGTCGCCACCACACACACAAGCATATGAGGAGCTAGTGGAGGTTGTTACTAGAGCGGTGGCCAGATTGAACATAAGCTGGCCGGCCGAGAAACAGGAAGCCTGTCAAGCGAGTTTATTAGACGAGCGCTTTCTACCTTCTCGCGCACAACCTCCGCGCCGGGGCTTGCCTTTTTTTCCGACACCGAGGTGTCGAGGTCATGGAATAGACTCGCGTCCTATCGGGTCTTTAGTCCTCAAACATCTAATTATAGCAATATAATAGGACTAAAAAAGCACGGTTATGGGGAGATGCCGCGGGTGGAAGAGACGCTCGCGAGCTATCTCTCCCCCGATTCGGCAGCCTCCCTAAAAGCCCCGAAATTACCCACTAAGCCACTACGTACATCTTCAGCCTTAGTGGGTAAAGCGTACTCAGCAGCAGGTCAGGCGGCAGCCTGTTTACATACTATGGCTGTCCTCCAAGCTTATCAAGCAGACCTGCTCAAAGACCTAGATGAGGGTGGGGAAGTCAGTCGCGAGGCATTTACTGAGCTTAGAAAAGCTACAGATCTTTCTCTCCGTGCTACCAAGGAGACCGCCAGATCTATTGGGCGGTCTATGGCAGCCCTGGTGGCCATGGAAAGACATATTTGGCTCAACCTCGCTGACATGAAAGGCAGAGATCGGTCTTTTCTTCTGGATGCTCCCCTTACACCGCCTGGCCTCTTCGGCGACTCCATCAACACAGTCGTCGAGAGGTTTCAAGAAGCAAAAAAACAGGCGGCTGCTTTTTCTAAATTTCTTCCCCGCCGATCTCAGGTCTCTGGGACAGCTAGTCAAAAGGTGCAGTCCCAGCCGAGTACGAGCTCCTCATACCGGCCGCAACAGAAAGTGAGCGTTGCTTCCCGCACCCCCCCACAGAAGGACTGGGGGTCAGGTCAGCGCTCACAACCGAGGCCGACCAGGGATAAGACGGATCTGAGGACCATCATTATCCAACGGAAGGCTTCGGGAAAAAAGTCCTGACGCCAGTGGTGTCAGGCTTTTGAGGGCTGTCCCCTCCGGGGTGAGTCGGTGTCCACCTCAGTGCACGGTGCCCGTCTCCCCTCTTCTGCCAACCCTGCCACCTCGTATGCTTCAGGGCGCAGCGGCTCTCAGCGAACATGTATCCCAGTGTCCACCCGGCAACGTAGTGGCGCTGGGGTGTTCGCTCCCTCCAAGGAGGGATCCAAAATGACCAGTTCAGTTGCTTCCTGCCGGTTCGCTGCTTCAGGACACCGTACTGGTCATACATCAAACACCAGAGGTCAGTCTCAAGAGACTGATTCCCTTAGTAGATTTTTTGGCAGCGTGGAAACTTCTGCTAAACGTATCTCAATGGGTCCTGCACACAGTAGAATTTGGGTACAGAATTCAGTTCGGGTTGCGACCGCCCAGGTTCAATGGGGTGCTTTTCACCAAGGTGAGTCCCGAGCAGGCTCTGGTTATGGAACAATAAGTTCAGACTCTTCTGCGAAAAGAAGCTATAGAAAGGGTTCCTTCTCCCAGCAGGGAGTCAGGGTTTTACAGCCGGTACTTCATAGTTCCAAAAAAGGATGGAGGGCTGCATCCCATTCTAGATCTGCGCCTATTGAATCGCTCCGTCAAGAAGCTCAAGTTCAGAATGCTAACTCTGAAACAAATCGGGTCACAAGAGGCCATTCTCATAGCCATGAACAAGCTGAAGCTAGGTCAGTCACACACTGTGAAACAGTTTCAGAGACTGTTAGGTCTGATGGCAGCTGCGTCCCAACGTGATACCTTTTGGCCTGCTGTACATGAGACCTTTACAGTGGTGGCTCAAAACTAAGGGGTTTTCCCCCAAGGGAAATCCATTTCGCTTGATCAAGATCACGCGGCGATGCCTTCGTACTTGTGTCATGTGGAAAAAAACATTTTTTCATGGTTAAAACCATGGTTTCTTTCCCAAGGCCCAGTGTTGGGGGCTCCTTGTCGTTGTGTAACGCTAACGACGGATGCATCCCTCACCGGCTGGGGGGGGGCGGTCATGAGTGGCCGCTCGACTCAAGGTCTGTGGAGGGGTCATTATCTTTCTTGGCACATAAACCAGTTGGAGATGATGGCTGTGTTCCTGGCACTCAAACATTTCCTCCCAGATCTCAGGGGCCATTATGTGTTGGTCCGCTCGGACAACATGGCGGTGGTTTCCTACACAAACCATCAGGGGGGTCTGCGGTCGCGCCCCTTATGCAGATTGGCACACCAGATCCTTCTGTGGTCCCAGGGGAGGTTGCTGTCAGTCAGGGCAGTATACATCCCAGGGCATCTGAATCAGGAAGCAGACATCCTGTCGAGGCAGGGGCTGAGGCCCGGGGAGTGGAGACTCAACCCGAGGTGGTGGAGCTCCTTTGGGAGTGCTTCGGGAAAGCAGATGTGGACCTGTTTGCGTCTCTGGAAACGACCCAGTGTCCTCTTTATTTCTCCCTCACACATCCAGCCCCTCTGGGGTTGGACACCATGGTGCAGACGTAGCTGAGGCTTCATCTGTACGCCTTTCCCCCGATTGCTCTGCTTCCGGGAGTTTTGGAGAGAGTGTGTCAGGACAGGGTCCAGTTGCTATTAGTAGCCCCGTTTTGGCCAGGCCGAGTTTGGTTTTCGGACCTTATGTCTCTCCTCGACGGCTCTCCCCTGGAGATTCCGATCAGGAGGGACCCTCTCTCTCAGGCGGGGGGCTCAATCCTTCACCCCCACCTGGAGTTGTGGAAGTTGTGGGCATGGTCTCTGAGGAGGCACAGCTCATAAAATTCTGGTCTCCCTACTGAGGTAGTGGAGACCATGCTCCATTCCAGAGCTCCCTCCACAAGGAGGCTTTATTCCTTGAAATGGAACGTTTTCTCTTCTTGGTGTAGAGAACATAATTTTGATCCTGTTAACTGCCCAGCCGGTACAGTTCTGGAGTTCCTTCAAGAAAAGTTTTCTTCTGGTTTATCTCCTTCTACACTAAAAGTCTATGTGGCGGCCATTGCGGCTTACCACGTGCCTTTAGAGGGTGCTTCTCTTGACAGACACCCATGGGTTACTCGCTTCCTTCGTGGTACTCTGAGGTTAAGGCCTGCGGCACGTCGGAGAGTTCCGACCTGGTGTTGGAGGGCCTATCTATTGCTCCATTTGAGCCTATTGAAGAGGTTCATGTAAAGTTCCTCACTCTAAAGACCCTTTTTCTCCTCGCTATCTCGTCTTTAAAGAGAATTGGTGACCTACAAGCCCTTTCGGTCTCTCCTTCTTGCTTGGGCTTCGCGCCAGGCATGGTCAAAGCCTTGCTCTTTCCTCGGGAAGGTTATGTTCCTAAGGTCCCCACTAATGTGGTGGGCCCTATTATGTTGCAGGCCTTTTGTCCTCCTCCATTTCTGAATCCAGACCAGGAAAGACTTAATTTGCTGTGCCCTGTCAGGGCTTTGGATGCTTACGTCCACAGAGCTGCCTTGTGGCGTAAAACAGATCAACTGTTCGTGTTTTTTGGGGCCCCACGTAAGGGGCACCCAGCATCCAAGCAAACGTTAAGTAAGTGGGTAGTTGAGGCTATCTCGCTTGTGTATGAGTCTGCCGGACATCCTTCTCCTCTTAAGGTCCGTGCTCACTTTACACGGGGTATGGCGGCCTCTTTGGCCTTATTTTCTGGAGTGTCCCTCCATGAAGTTTGTGATGCCGGGGGTTGGTCCTCGCTGCACACCTTTGTTAGGTTTTATAACCTAGATGTGGCCTCGACCCCGGGGTCAAGAGTGCTGCTGTCTTAGTTTGCGTGAAACTGTCCAGCGCAAACTAAGACAGCAGCACTTTTTTTTTTTTTTGACATGCACATACCACGAATATACAAAGTTTCCTGCTGTTTGCTTATTCTCATATATTAGCTTCCTTTCTTTGTTTTAAAAGAGCAGGCTTAATATTTATCTATTATGGGTTCTAATTAGGAGACGACAAGCACATGTAGCTTTGTGTCATGCTGTTTTATTTATCAAGCAGTAAAAAGGCCCTTTCCCGTGCCCAAAAACTAAATGAAAGTCTGAAGCAAGGACTGGTGAGACATTGTCCTGCACCACTTAACAGACGATGAGTGGAAGGAGAATTTTAGAATGACACGACAGTCATTTCTGACATTTTATTCAACAATAATGACATCTCGTTTCGTGCATCATACATCATTATACCATTTCTGTCATTGCACATGCGCAGTACTTTCCAGTTTCAGTTTTCAGTCCGATCAAGTGTTTACATATCCTGTTGAATGGATTATAAAAGGTTTAAACCACACCTTACAATCCGAATTAAATTTTAATCGGATTTGGCCAATTCATTTCCATTGACATGGTTACTTTGACATTGACATGGACTTTTCTATTCCGACTACGCTACTAGTCTGATTACAATCAGATTATTAGGGTCCATGTAAATGCAGCTATTGCTATATAACCCTTATTTGACCAAGAATTTGTACATTTTCCAGCAGGTGATTCCAGATCAGCACTGACATTTGCCATGTAATATTGAGGTTAGGGTAAAGGCCAAGAGTTCTGATGCAGTATCAGTGAGGAAGAGCAGCGATTGAGGTCTTATCAGTGCCCTCAGTCCTCAGTGTGTAATAAGGGAGGATTTAGGCTTAGCTGTATCAGGGGGTTGACTCTTTACAATCAGATCATATCACACGGTTTTAGTGAGATACTCAATAGGCAAGAGACCATACTAAATGCAAGCCACAGACTGAAGCACACACATGCTTGGGTGTTTTATCTGGGCAAACTCTTGCAATGGTTAAACCTCATTCGTGTGAATGCTTAACTTTACATTTTAAGGTGTTTAAGAAAACATAATTATCAACTTGTTCACAAAATGCCAATAAAAACAACAGGATAGAAATACAGAGATTAACAGGATGGAACATAGCAGGATGGAAATAAAGAGTAATTGCCATTGCTCAGTGAGGGATTGAGAGTTAGCCTGAAGGTGTCAACTTGAGGTTTATTCTGATAATATTTGATAATAATCATATTATCAAATCATTTGTTTGATAATAATAATACATATTTCTTCATCTGTATCAGACAGGGCGTGGAATGTTTTTAATGTGAGACAAACTAGTAGAAATCATCACGTAATTATCAAATTGTTAATACTTTC
This sequence comes from Elopichthys bambusa, assembly GCA_037101425.1. NCBI lineage: Eukaryota > Metazoa > Chordata > Actinopteri > Cypriniformes > Xenocyprididae > Elopichthys > Elopichthys bambusa. The sequence goes on from CM074439.1 coordinate 8,343,128, forward strand.
ACATGTTTGCATAGTTTTTTTTTTTTTTCTTCACCAAAATGGAATAGAATATGAAATATTTCTTAATGAATTGCTAGTTGTTGTTGTTTTTTTTTTTTAAGTTTACTTCAGGACATGCCAAATCTGCTCAAGCAAATTCAAATTTTTCTAATTCACCCTTATTTTCACTTTAATCTAATATTGTGATTAAAGAAAAAGAAGTCATATAATTTCCATTTTTATAAATTGTTTTATCCAATTTATTAAAATATGATGAGGACGTGACAATGCATAACAGAAATGACTTCATACTTAAGATAGTTTCAGTCAGATTATTCAAATCAAAACAGATTTAAAGCAAACTTTGAATATTAAATTTAGCTATGCTTTATGGTTGTCTAACCTCTGATCATCCCTCTTCCTCTGTCACACTTATGTAATGTGAATTGTTCTTCAACTCTGTGTTAGACCATACTGTATGTTTCATGATGTAAAAAGTCTTTAAAGTCTAAAACTTCACAGTGTCTAGGAAAAGATTGAGGGTGCACTTTATCTAACCCCTTTCTCTTTCTGTCTGTCTCTGTATTTTCAGAATGCTCTCTTCCAAAATGCGAACCCAAGCTTGAGTTACCCAGTCACACAGGTAAAACAATGTTATTGCTGGAATTTATTTGGTTGAAAGCTATATTCTATACTTTTTTTTTTCTTTTCTTTTTTCTTCTGTTATTGTGCCATAAGTTTTATGGGTGCTTAAATTGTTTTGGTTGTTTGTGTCAGAGCTATGTTTCACTTATTCAAGATTGGCCTATAATGTTTTTGAAGTGTCCAAATCATTTTAGCTATTAGCAGTGGTTAACTTTTTGGATTTTGTAATTAATGTGTCATTTATATTAGGTTGCTGCACATCATGTTTGGTTTCAAGTTTGGTTTGTTTAGTTTCAAAGTCTTGAAATCAAGGTTTACCTGCAAGAATACAAAATATATATACATATATTTTTTAATCTGTGAGGTTGATTTGGTTAAGAGCGTTTTCAACACTAATGAGCTGATTCCACATTTGTCTTTTAGCTGGTTTAATCTATTGATTTATCTAAATATGTTTATTTCACTAGGTCATGTCACATTTGGTTCCTGCAGGGTGAAACTAGTACTTTTTTTTTTTAGCGTTTGCATTATGCATTTTTAAAGCGTACATAACACACACAGTTTCTGCCAATCTCATGTTAATCTTGAGTACCTATAGAGTAGTATAGCATCCTTCATATCTCCGAACAGTCTTTAGTTTTATCAGATTTATAAAAGACACACTTCTTTGATGACATTGTTGATTTCATAGTCTAAAAACAAAGTGACAAATCTTTCTTGAGCAAGTCCTGTGCAGGGCTGCTGACGAACAAAGTGTGTTGATGGGCATGCTCTTGCTCTCTCGCTTTGGTCGATGTGTGATTACGTTATAAAGGGCCATACTCGAAAAAAACTGTCTGAAATCTGTGAAAAATCTGAAGAGTATTTTTGGCACAGAATTTTTGGCGTCATACGTCCAACTCGTTTTTTGAAACTTTGGCCATGTTTAGCATGAAAATCCAACTCTTTAACAGTGAAGATAAGTCATAATGCATGAAATAGCATTAGGACCCCCCCCCCCCCCAAAAGATGATTGATCTAGATTAATATCTTTAAACTAGATTATTTTACTGTACTAAAAATCACATATATGTGCTACGTCTGCAAAAGACTGAACTCTTTCTAGGAAATCAGATCTTTATATTAGGAAATAGATTTTTTTTTTTTTTTGTAATCAGGTAGTCAGGAGGTTCTAGGACACATTTGGGAAGTAACTATACTTGACCCAGTTATATCTAATATTAGTTGAACGTTTGCTTGTCCCAAGATAATATCTTCCGCAGCCAGCCGACACAGTTAATATCTGGTTCTCTGTCTTTATTGTGCTCTGGAGCCTTATTTTATTTATTTTTATTTTTTGCTTTCTAGCATGACATTATTTTCTTGCCATGTTGTGGGTCACTTCCGAATGTAATACAAAACAAAATACAAAACTTCTAATATTTCAATAATAAATTGCTGAGGTTAGTGTAGAATTTGCCATGTTGGTTATATAAGCTATGCTGTTTATCTCATTGACAGTCAAGGTGCATGGAAAATTTTTGTGAGCGGCATGATCTAAATCAGTTCAATAAGTGTGTCTAAAAATAACTGGGGGTGTTTGACATTTCTTTGTTTCTCACGTTCATCCCCTACGTGCCGTTTCATATGGGACCCTAGCTTGTTATTCATTTCAAGCTGTGTCTTTCCTAATCAGCTCTCTAATAACTACTGAACCTCAAAACTACAGTAATAACCACAAGACAAATCCAAATCAATGTAGCCAAGTCTTCAAAAATATTGTTTCTGCTAATTACATTAACTAAATAACATACAACTCATAACAACAAAGGAAACATTTTTAAATCTAAAACCTAGCAAATAAAGTTTTAGGAAAGTGAGCTCTGCCCTGTTCCCAGCAGTAGATTGCTCTTTCTCTAATTGGAGATTGAAGTGTATTAGACCCATGCCGAGATGTGCCGGAATCTGGTACGTTCTCAGATCCGGAGGGAGTCACTCGCACAATGGACATCTCCAGGGGAGGTCTTTGTGCTGTCTGCCAAAGTCCTCGACATGCTCATCACTGCCAATCAGTCCCACCATAGCTGCTGGCCAGTAGAGTAAACTTGAAGGCTCCAAGGGTTCTTTAGTATCCAAAACCTTAAAACACCTCTTTCAGATGGATACACACATACACATCCAAACATTCTGTCAGGCTTCTTTCAAGCAGGTTTAAGTCCTATACAATGATGTGTTGATGTTTTAAAAGAACTTTGTAGTTCACTTAGTTTTACATATAAAGCAATTTGAAAGATACAGGAAGTTAGTGCAAAATACTTTCGTGGTTATCCGAGGTTAGAACATTTCTGAATGGCCGAATGTTCCAAAAGCAAGGTACTTGCTGTTTATGCGAGGGCAACTGTTCAGTTAATGGTAAAATGTGCAGGTTTTGCTGTTAGCTAGAAGCACAGTGAAGAGCAGGAAGGAAATATAAAAAACAAGAACTGACCAGAACACTTGGCCACACCGGCTAGAGACATCTTCTTCTCAACAGCATTTATAAATAGCTGACCTAGTCCAAGTGGACTATTTTCCAGGTTGCCTCTAAAATAGGGCTTGCATATAACCAATAGGTAGCATAGTTTTCAGATGATGTTTAATAGAAACAATTATTGGACCACAAAGCTTTCAGTTTATTAAAGACAAACTCTTGTCCAATGACTAAATAAAAAAAATTGACAAGATCTGTAAGATTTGGAAAGAGTTGAAAGGAATTAATTAACAGTGTATGAAACTGGTAAGATCATGGGAATTACCAGAGTCTAAAGCAGAAAATAATGGTTTCTTCAGTTCATTCTTCCTCCCTGGGTGGTTCAGGTGAGGAGAGTCCATGGTACTTTCACATTTAATCGGTACTCAACTCTGTTGCAGAGTATTTAGATAAAGGGTGTGTGTGATGTACCATTTTTTCATATTGTCAATCAATTAAATAGATTTTTACTTGTTGTCAAAATGAGAGAGTTCACTGTGGTAACATATGCATTAAATTTCACGTTTATGTTTTTGGCAGTTTTTGGCAGATATCAGTGGTGGTGCTCAAACAGATTAAAGATCAAGATTCAATAAAAAGCTGTGAGAGTCAAGAGATGCTGTGCATTACATTGATTTTACTATGGTTAAGGATTCATAAGCCTGATTGTACAATGTTCACAGTTGTAGAACTGTGTAAACCCAAGTGTGAACAAGCAAATTAAAAAACAAACAAACAAATAAATAAATAGATAGATAAAAACCAAATCGTTTCCGCCCTAAAATGAGGGTTCATACTAAGCCCCCTTCCCCCCACCCAAAAAAAAAAAAAAAAAAAAATTCAGATGTAAAATAAATAAACAAACAAAGTCTACACACCCCTGCTAGAACAGTTGGTTTTTGTGATGTAAAAAGATACATTTTATCAGACCTTTGGCACCATTAATGTAATAAAAGAAAAAAATAATAATAAAATTTTGGAATAACTAACTGCATAATGGTGCACACCCCAGAACTAATACTTAGTTAAAGCACCCTTTGATTTTATTACAACATTCAGTGTTTTACAGTTATACTAGTTTTGGTTTAATTTTCATTGCATTAAGTACCTGTTATGTCTGCCTTTAGTTATTTCAACATGAAAATCAAAAAATGAAAATATGTAGAATTCATTTATTTTGTAACAATAATTTTGTTCCTAATCAAATATGAGTTTGTCATAATAAATTACAAAAAAAAAAAAAATAAATACTCCCCCTCTATTGGACCGATTGGTAACGCCCAACCAATGCGTCACACTTTCACCAAAACAACGCGAGTGGTGCTGTACTGTTTGAATGGGAGAGCACTGGTAGCACCAAAAATGAAAAGAACCGCTGCCCAGTCAACTATATTAAACTGCTGGTCAAAGGGACGTTAAAAAGAATAAAGCATGTTCTGAGAAGGAGGTATGAGAATATTGTGTAATAGCTAAGTACACTCCACATATATTTTAGCTAGCTAATCCATTGCAATTTAGCTATAACTATAAGTGTAACTGTAACCAGTTACCAAAACAGCCGTCTGTTTTGTTAGTTCATTTTTCAATAGTGTCTGTAATTATCAATGGCAAAAGTATTCACATAGGTGTTTGTTTTCTTTTTAAATTAATCTGACTTTTAAACAAATTGGCTGAATGAATGATTTAAGTGGCTCACTCATTAAAACAGTGAATCGCTGCCGCCTACTGGCGGTTTCAATTTTTAACAGTTTCTTTCTTTTTTAGAATCACTGAGTTATGTTAGATTTTGATGATTATACATACATTTAATGAAGTTATGAAGTATAGATAGACAAATAGATAGAGAAGAAATAAATTATCCAATAATGCTACACATAAAACAGATTATTATTATTATTTTTTAATTAAAAAATAATAACAGGCAGCATACCAACGTTCAACCCCCCAGTGTTGAAACCAAATCTACACACTTGTGCATATTACATGTTTAGACTATTGACCTTATTTTTCAACTCAGAAGTAAGGTGTTTTTTGTGAATGTGCGAGACTTCCGATTTGTTAGCCGCTATAGGGAAATAACGAGAATATCAAAGTGCAGTAATAAAAAAAACAAGTTGGATAGGCATGCGTGTTTGTTGCGAAGCTCTGTAAAAGAATGCGTATGTGCAGGCGCGTAGTCTTTCTTTACAAAAGTGACATCGCCAACTACTTGTCTTGTATGCGTAATACAGCATGATGAAATCTGCTTCTTGATGCCCCAGGGCAATACCAGTCATCAACCCCTAACACTAACATTAAGCCAGATCCCACCACAGACTGGGAGCTTATGCCTGCCGCTATGAATAAGCCAGAGCCTACTATAAGAGCCTACTCAGAGCCTACTATGAGCCAACCTTTGCCCCGGAGCCTGAGCCCCACAGTGAGTTTGACCAGCTGTTTAAGCCAGCTTCAACATGTGTCGTTGTGGGATTACTGGTGGAGTTCGAGGGTAAGGAGGAAATCCCCACCCACCATCCCTCTGAGGGTGAGCTGTTGCTGACATCTGCTAGTTAATTTGAAGAAATTAATATGGACATTCTGCTGAATTTCCCATTGCCACTTGTCCCACCCAGCTCTAAGTCTTCTGTGTCTTCATCGTTGATGCTGATCTTGCCCAGCTCTGAGTCTTCTGTGTCTTCTCCACCACTGGTCCTGCCCAGCATAAAGTATGTTTTGTCGTCCTGTATCATCTATGTCATCGTTGTTGTTGATCCCACCCAGCCTCCCTCTCCCGCTTCCACATCCTGATTCAGCCAGTCTATCAGCCTGGCCTCTGCTGGTTCCTTTCAGCCCCTCGACTTCTCCTCTAACACCATTCTGTTGTGTGGATAAGCCTCAGGTCTTCCAATCTCCATTGTCACCCTAGTCTCATGTAGCCAGAAATTTAGACTGATGGCAGAAGGACTGGACTCTATCGCAGCTTTCATTGGCCAAGGACCGCCCAAGAGGATGTTTGACTGACATGTAACGCAACCAATCACAGTTTGTTTTGTTCTGCGTCAGATTTAGGGGCGTAAAAATGTCGATGTCCCTACAATAACAGACCGGCATGCATCTAATAAATTATTAATTCAAGAACGTTCTGCAAGTTTACTGCAACAATGGAGCCATGAACTTCACATACTTTTGAAAATCCAGCATTAAGTTGATCCATGTAAGCGCTCATTGTCACAGTTGTAAACCTGGTAAATATGGTGTTCTTCTTCTACGAGGGGGTTTGGTGTCACAGCATTTGTTTCCAAGCGGACCATTAAAGAACACGACACACATGTCTCCCGGACATCCTGTAGAATTCAACCAACCAACTCCTGAAGTGTTTCCAGATAAGTGTGCCATATGCATCAGACGTTCAGCCAATGGTCCGTGGGCGTGGGACTAGTGTCACCTAGGCAAGTGGATCCCCTGGCTCCGCCTCCAGACGCTGATCCTGTCACTCCACCTCGGTCCATCTGTCGGCTCCATCTTGGCTTCTCCCTCTCTTGGCTCCACCAGATACCATCATCCTCCCTTGTCTCTCCGGCCCTCCTTGGTCAGACGTTACCCTGCCTGCACCACGGACTTACGAGCCATTCACTGTGCTCTGTCTCTCCACACCTTCAGTTCCACAGGGCTCCGCCTTCCCTCCCGCTCCACCTTGGACCTCAGTCACACTGGCTCCGCCTCTGTCCTCAGGCACCCTGGCTCCACCATTGCTGCTGCTCCACCTCGGCCTCCAGGAACATCAGTGTCGCCCGGTCTCATCTACTCTCCGTCTGCGCCCTGGGCTCCACTACCATTGGCTTCATCTCCATCAGTCGTCCCCCTGGTGTTGTAAGCCAATCCTCCACCATGGCTTCTCCCTCCATTGACTCCTCCGTGGGCTGTCATCCTGGCTGTGCTCTGGATCACTACCTGGCTACCTCTGCTCCTGGCTCCTCCCACCATCATCGCCACCCTGGTTCCTTCCACCGGAGCTTCCTCCTTCGTTGGCCCCTTCCCAAGCTCCCACCCTCCACCCTCAGTTGGACTTTTACGGTGCAAGGTCGTGCCTTTCTGGGAGGGGGTGTTCTATCACAGTTATGCTTAGTTTTGGTTTCATTTCCATTGCATTCAGTTCCTCTTGTTTCTGCCTTTGTTATCTAGTTAGTTTTCCTTTGTTCTCAGTTTCCCACCACTAGTTTGTCTTTACCTTGGTTAATCATTAATTAGATCCCACCTGTATTTAGTTTGTTGTCCTGTGTGTATGTAGGCCCTCTGTTGTTTTATTAAAATATACTTATCTATTTTGAACTACTGCTACTCTCTTTGTCTTCTTCTTGGACTACCCATGACACTGTTTGAATAGGAGTCACAGTTTTTCCACTCTTCTTTGCAAAAACATTCCAGATCTGTTAAATTGCGAGGACATGAGTGCACAACCCTCTTCAGGCCCCCCATAGATTTTCTATAGGATTCAGGTCTGGGCTGATTGTATATATATTTATATTTGCATAGATATTCTTGAACACTTCCCCCATCCCTATCATAAATCTAAACACTTCTCAAATATATAAAACATGTGTCAGGCAGTTAAAAGTGTAGTCACAGTAATTTATTGCAAAAACACACAAGAGCCAATGGCATTTCATATCAAAGCTGATGTAACATTTCTTTAGGCAGCAATTTTACATCAATACACTGATCATAACTCAGAAGTGTCCCTTTCCGGTGTCTAATTCAATTAAAATATCATTGTCTGATGGTCAGTATATACCCACACTTTTATTAATATGTGTTAGATTGCCCCATAATAACCCCATGCTGACTTCATGCATTGCACCATCTTAGATTTCAGTCATATAGGCTATCTATATACTATACTCTCCTGTTTTCCAGAATCTTCCTTAAGGCTGAAAATACCGAGATATTTACTGAAAATGTTACTGGACAGTTTATGCATGAAATTGCATTATGTAAATGACCCTGCCTGCTGTTTACATAGCACCCTGCAGTTAGCGCAGTGTGGGCTAATTCTAGTGTGTTTACTCAACGTAAACAGGCAATATAATTGTCCTCCAAGGAGTTTGCTTGGAATTGTGCTTAGAATGGAATATCAAGCCTCCTTATCTTATTCCCTGAATAAGTTCAGGATATTGAGATGTTTTATTGGCATTTTGGCAGTGTATTCCAGTTTTGTGGTGATAATTTCTTTCTGTTTGGAATTGCTAATGTGATATAGATCAGTTTCCAGTGAACTGATGTAAAAGGGTGGCAGAGTACCTTCTAAAGTGGTGTGTCCAAATTATAAGCATATTCATGTCAAAGTAATATATAGTATATCAATTAAATAGGTAATAGTATTATTTATGTATGTATCAGTTTATTCTCTGTTTAGCAGTAAAATTATAATAACTGTGCATGATCCAGTTAAATGTGATTTAACAATTTGTTCAGCAACTGGAATTGTGTTAAATACCAAACTTAATTGTAAATTATAATATATCATTATAAATTTGAGCATGAATATTTGAGATTCCTTTAAATATGTCTTTTTTGTTTTTCTGTTTTCTTCCCAGAATGAATGAATGAAAGAATTAATACATTCATTTATTATCTTCCAGTGAAACATTCACTCAAGACCTATAAGCACATGACACTGCTGCCTCTTCCTCAAAAGCATCCATGCAAGTCAGCTGGGTCCATGTCTCTGGTGCTTAGATCACCACCATCTGATCAGCCCTGCCCCCAACCACCTCACTAACCAATCAGATCGTACTGAGAATAGCCCTCGCCCAATGGCAAAACATGAGATCATAATGGGTTCTGTCACAGAGCTGCGTGCAGGGCCCCTTGTATTGACTGTAGGAGATGAGAAGGGAAGATGGCAGTGAAAGGGAAGGGAGCAGAGAAATTATAGACCTGGTTTCATCAAGCCTGGCCTTACTACAGCTGCTGAGTGTGTTTATGGCTGGAGATTTTTGCTGGATGCTTCGGATAAGGAATAATGGCCTTGCAGATCCTCTCTGCAGGGATTTGTAAGTGATGTTTCTGTGATACCAGCTGTGACTGTGCAGTTTGTTGTGTTACTGCGTAATACAGCGTCATAGGGATTGCATTTGGATTTGTGCCACTCATATGCTCTTGATTAACGTTTCAAATACAGTTCACTGTTGATTACCCATGATGATGTCCTATTTCAAAATAGATTGCAGGCTTACAATCTATTTCAGTGTCTTTGATGGGATTGGATTTGGAATTTCTTTGTGTAAAATGCTGGATTTGGTGTGCTTTAAAATAATGTTTTGTGCATGCTCTTATGTAGCCTATGCAATTGCCTTTATAGCAATAAATAATATATCTTCATCTCACACTGATGTAGCAGTTCTTACATCTGCCAGATTATTCTATATGCTCGGTCTGCTGTGAGTAACTAGTGAGCATGGACTGGTCTATGGTTCCCTGAGCTATAAGTGTCCTTGCTGGGTTCTATGTTTTCATTGGCTCAGGCCTCAGATGCCACTATGGTATGCCGTGGTGTGGTTAAGAGGCAGTTAGAGTAATTTGCCTATATGATTTCCTCTTCTCAATACCACATGTTTTCAGTTAAGCAACACAAGTTCAAGTTATTGTTTCTTTACAAAATGAAACATTGGTTGATTGTAGTTTCTTTCAGACTTAAAAGGTTTGACAAGTTTTCTCTCCTGTGTTTTTGTACTTTAGGGTGGAAGTAATCAAATTAGTAGCCTATACTATTATTCAGTCACGGCATCAAATTTCACCTTGGGAAATCTTATTTAATTTTTTTTTTTTTTTTTGAATAATATTTTTTTGATTCATTATTGGTCTGTGGTTGGCATTAGTTTAACAGTCTTTCACATTTTGTTTTACAAAAAGTCATACTTCAAATGTAAATTTTACAGTTTGCTGCAAGTTTGATTCATCAAGAACATATAAACTTATTAATTAAATATTTGTGGAAGCTGTTGTAGTCCTTGTGTAGCGAATTTTTTTCTTTTTTTTCTTTTGAGGTATTCACATTCCAGGTATTACAGTGTGTAATTTATAAACTACAGACCTTATTTTACTCATAAAAAATAAAATAAAATAAAATAAAATAACGAATCACAACAAAAGACAGAGTGACAAAGCATTATGTGTTAGGGGATGTTATTGATAGCATTTTATTAAAAAAAAAAAAAAAAAAGTGTACGCCCATGCATACAAGATGACTTAATATTTGTGGTTTGTTTCCCCATAAGTGAAAGATAGATTTTAAATGAGGTTATATATGCTAAAGGTTATTTTATTAACTTTTAAGTGTGTAACTAATAGCATATAGAAGACCTCAAATCTAATAAACATGAGGTAATTAGATGTCTAGAGATGGATGGATGGATGGATGGATGGATGGATGGATGGATGGATAGATGGATGATTGGTTGGTTGGTTGGTTGGTTGGTTGGTTGGTTGGATGGTTGGATGGTTGGATGGATGGATGGTTGGTTGGTTGGTTGGATGGATGGATGGATGGATGTTATAAACTGTGCAACTTCTTTAAAAAAAGGGTACATTTGAAACAGTAACGAAGGCCAACAATTTTTTTCCTTTCAGACATATTATTTCTTTTTTTGTTTTTTAAATAAGACCTTATCTTGGCACCTGTTCATCAAGGTGCTTTTTTGGAGACACTCCAACTCCCTTTCAACAGAGCCGATGTCTTGGCACATCTTGAGATAGCCTAGAGAGCAAATCGGTTCAAAACATGGCGCATCCATCTGCACATACTGTCGCATTTTATATGTGTGAAGATGCAATGATGCATCTTATTAAAGCTAGGAAGACAGAAAGTAGGCTGATATACTATTATATTTCAGATACTGTATGTAGAGTTAATGCAATAAAATTTTCACCGCTTCGTCAGCATATATTTTTAATGCAGTAGTGCTATGAAGTTATCTGTGAGAACTCTTCCTTGATGATGAATCTGTTGTCATGAGCTTTCCATCTTCCCAGATTGAAAAGGAGTGAATGCTTCAGGAAACTGTGGGTCAATTTTGAATTCTCTTCTCAGGAAATCCCACAACCTCACATGCTCTAAATATTTTATGGCGTTGTCAATATCTATCCATCTTTTAGAGGATATGGTACAAATCACTGAGAATAACTGCGAAACCAGCACTTCTCAGGTTACGCTTTTGGAAAAAGGTTGTTATACTTCCTCTATCTTCTTTCTCTTAACAAACAGAGAGAACCCATAAGTGCTTAATTGTGTCTATGGTGTATTTACTGTTTGACAATATCACTTAGGAGATGATGGAGCTTAGAACAGTTCACTAAGCATAGGGTGGGATGTACCTAAGATGCTCTCCTTTGATTGTGGTAGTATTGCAATAATAACCTTTCTAAGACAAACAAATCAGCTTGATTCATCGCAAACTTTAAACAAAATTATAGCCCAGCTCTAATCTGTTAAATGCAACATGAACATAAACATTAACATCTTGGTTTTCTGTAAGCCTTATTTGAAACAATATTGTGCACAGCGCTATACAGATACATTTGACACTTGACTTCTCTGATGTCTATCCCAAGATTCTGTGATCTCTGGGCAGAAGTCCTGCATAACCGTTCATGAGATAGGACATGACAAGATGATGTCATCAATGAATTAGGAGGGCACTATGAAATACTTTTTTTTCCTTCTCTTCCAAAATCTTTATTTATAATTTAATCCAATTTTGTCATCAAAAAGACCTTTTATTGCAGGTATCAAATAAATTAATAAAAGATAAACTTTTTTTTTTTTTTTTAATTATTACATTTTTAATGGTATCATAAATCAAGTAGGCTATATAACAATTCATATCAGTACAACAACATTGCATTTTTATTTACTTTTTTAATCAAATAGTGTTTTTTAATCGAATTAAGAGTTTGGGATATAGCGTGCTTAGCAACACGCCACCCAAGAGACTTTGCTTATTAAATCCATGTTTTTATTATCTTTTCTAAGCAACAGAATAGGCTTGTGGGTAGCGTAGTTCAAAATATGGAGCAATAATACAGTACATGCTGACACCTGCTGGGGGGACTCTGTCTACAGTTGTTTAAAACTAGACTTTCTTTCTCAACATGAGATTTTTAAGTGTCATATGAGAATGTTGCACTCCACTGTGTGCATGGAATGCATATGATATTTAAATATAAATCTGGAATATGAGCAATGTTCAAACATACTCTGGCATCTGCATTAGAGTAGGTTTTAAAGGAGTGTCTTCTGCATGAAGTCTATATTTTGGAGGGTTTTGGGGTGGAGTTTGGGCAGTTGTGGTTGTGCGCTGTATGCCTGCAAACCCAGTTTAGAAGACCTGCAATTAGCAAAAATAAGAGCAGTGCGTCCAAAATTAGGAGCAGAAGCCACACTCCTCTCTCTCTCTCTTGTCCTATTTTTCAGAGTCTTTCAAGAAATTTAAGTAAAATAAAGAAACTTTTGCTCTTTGATGATGCTGATGGAGATTTAAAGGATTGCTAAGCTAATTAATGATTTAGAGATTGTAGAATCTTGGAAATTGAATATTTGACTGGATTTGTACTTTGTCCAAAGGTCTTTTTTTTTTTTTTTTATTGCACTGAATGCTTTTGAAAACAACATATAATTTTGATGTAGTGTGTACTCTAGAGGAAAATATTTGTTCAGCCTACACTTCAGCTCAGTGTAGCATCTAGATAATAATTATATCAATATCACAATACTGAATAGGAAGAGGCCTTACAGAGAATTCATGTAGAAATATAGACAATGCAGTTTTTATTGTCAACTGTTGTCTACTGAATATAGACATTATCTTCCTTCCTTCTGTCCTTCCTTCCTTCCTTCCTTCCTTCCTTCCTTCCTTCCTTCCTTCCTTCCTTCATTCATTCATTCATTCATTCATTCATTCATAAATCAGTGGGTCAGTGGGAATTAATGTGCACAGTGGGACCACAGACCAGACCACCTCCATAGTGTGAGCGTGATAGGCACACTTGTCGAAGTGTCAGTCTGTTCCCAGTGTCACTTGAGAGGACATCCCATACACAGCTTAAGGACTAATGGATTTATGAATACAATTACTGCTACCAATTCTCTCATTGTGCCCTCCTTGCATGTGAATCTATTTATACAGAGATAAGACACAGACTTATGGGAAATAGAACACCATGGACCCCCTACTTGGTGAAAATGAGATAAGACTCCTGAGGGCTTTAGTCAGCTGGATAGATTTGTTGACTACCTCAAAGCCATTGAGAATTGAGTTCAACTATATCACTAGCTGCATTAGAGATTGAGTGAAATTACTTGATTGACAACTGAGGCTACGTTTACATGACAACGATGTACTAAAAACAAAGGTTTTCTTTTGTGTTTTCATATACAGAGGACAACATTCTCAAAATGATCCTCGTTCACATGGATCCGTGAAAACAACTAAAAATGATATACTATGCTGCAGGCCAGTAGTTGGCAATGTCACTTTGTAAAGAAACACTATGCCTATAGACTGAACACACAATATGCATGCACATGACGTCACCATTTTCACAAATTCGAGTTTTTGTAATTTACACAGACATGATAATGGTATCGTTCTCAAAAACGTGCATTTTGAAACTAGTTTTTAAAAGTTTGCATTTTAAGGCCCCCAAAATGCCGTTGTCGTGTAGATGAACAGCCAAAACGCATAAGAAGTTTTCAATTGAAAACGGTGTTGTGTAAACGGCCCGAGTGACATTATCCACCTAATCTTAAAGGGGTGGTATAATGCTACTTTTACAAGATGTAAAATAAGTCTCTGATGTTCCCAGTGTGTGTATGTTAATTTTAGCTCAAATACCCTACAGATCATTTTTTATAGCATGTTAAATTTGTCACTTTTTGAGGGTGAGCAAAAATGCTCCGTTTGTGTGTGTGTCCCTTTAAATGCAAATGAGCTACTGCTCTCAAAATTGGGCGGAGTTGTGTTAGCACTTAGCAGCGCCTCGCATTACCTCACGCAAATGTAGACTCACTGAAAATGTCAGAAACTGTTGAGCCTTTTATGTTCAAAACGGAGTCAGACAATGATGGAGACGCTCAAGAAGAAGTGACAACATTTTGAATGTAACAGGACGCTTCTGAACAGTTAATTGATGAATTTATGTAGCTGATGTGGAGTTAACTATCTTAAAGTCACTGATTAGGATATTCTGTCATGATAATCTATAAATCCTTCGTGTGTGAACTGTTGTAAGATGCTTACAAAGCTAGAGAATATATGCTGCATGAAGATAGAACAGGTATAGTTTAGTTTAATTACGGTTATAACTTGTCGTTTTGTCATCTTGCTTTTATGACATGCTATTGCATTTGTGTTAAGGATTGTAATGCAGTAACATGGCCTCACCCCTTCGTTGCGTGTTCCTGGGGGCGGGGTTTATGTAAATTCTTGGGTTAGTGATGTCACCAACCCAGGAAAAAGCTTGTTGTAGTCCCTACCGGCCGTTTATTGTAGTCTTTAAACAGAATTCTTTAAAAAACAATATCTCCGTTTGCATTGAACTTTCAGCGCTGTAACTTTGCAGATACTGTTCATTACACACTAACTAAAGTTAAAAAAGTGAATTCGCAATGAACCACCCCTTTAAACTCTCTTTTCCTTATCTTTTTCAAAGTCAAGAATTGAACAAAGCCCTAACCATGTTTGTGCTGTGGGCATAAACGATACCTCAAATTATGTGGCTTGTTGAAAAAACTTCATCAACAAAAAGTGTAGACACTACCATGAAAAAGTTTGGGATCGGTAAGATTTTGTTAAGGTTGTTAAGTCTCATATGCTCACCTATAGTGTTGTCAAAAGTAGTAGTACTTCAGTACCAAGTCTATACTTAAATTTCAAAAATGAATAAAGAAAAAAAAAAAAAGTCTTACCCAAAATTTTTGATTGGTAGTGTATATTGAAGGAGGGACCTGAGCCATATCTAGAAGCCAAAATATCATAAAGACATGGTCTTGCACTTTTTTTTGACTTGGAGTCACCTAGCAACCACCCAGAACACTTTAACTGCACAAAAACATATTAAAACTTATTTGGAACAACTCAGGAACTGTATAGCAGCATCCTGGCATCCACTTAGAATGCCCCTAGCATCATGGCAGAAACCACTGTATGGGTCTTTATGATATTTATGGTTGTGAGTTGACAGAGCCCCCTTATGTCAGACCATACTTTATTGAGATGCTTTGTCATTGATTTGAACTGAACTGAGCCCCAAGGTCTTTCAGGACTATGAAAAGTCTCCTCTTTATTTATAAGGCATATGTGCTGAGATTGAGAGCATTGCATGCATAATGACATTTGTGCAGTGTTTGCACCCACATGTAGTCTGGGATGTGGAAATGAAATGCATAGACTGACACTTCTGATGAAACTGAATTCACTGACAGTAGTGGTTGTTAAAATGTTTATACCCCCAGTAACTTTTGTTCATCCAGGTATACACTATACATTTTTCTTCTCCCTTTTTCATAGGCTGGAAATCAATTACTCATACTACTCATACTTTCAACAGCAAATTCCATGCTCCAAAATCTCTTGTCAGCAAACGAGAAGCTTGAAGGTCTCCCTTTGGTTTTCCACTGAAATAAAAGCTCTTTGGTTTAAAAATTTGAAAACAGACATTAAGAGCCATAAATATTAATAGTGTAATTTTGCTGTTATTCTGTAAAATAAAATAATAATAATTATTATTATTATTATTACATGTTTATTTTTTATTTTACACTACAATAGTGTTATATAATGTTATATTTCTATATTTCCCAAGAATGACTTGACTTAGTTTCTTTGTTTTTTAGTTCTGTTCCTGTTTGCCTGTGTGCCCTGTAATTTGTCTCAGTTTCCTAGTGTGTTTGATTAATGATTCCGTTCACCTGTCGTTCGTTAATTATCTCATCTGTGTATATATACTCCCTGTTTTGTTCAGTTCTTTGTCTGGTCTTGTCTTTGTGAAGTGGATGTGTTACCCTGTGTTTCTGTCCTGTAGTGGATTATAAAATGTTTTTGCTGATTTCCTTTGTCTGTGTGTGCTTTATCCACCTTATTTTTCAGGTAAGAGTGGGCACAGTCATTTGTAATTTTAATGTGCCTAGCTTTCGGTGTCATTTGCTTCCAGTTATTTTTAGGTGTACAAAACAACTTGCTATGCTGCTTGATTTTGCAAACTGGTATTTCTTACCATATTATTTTAATGTATTGTCTCATAAATGTATTGAATTATAAATACACTGGTTTGTAGCGCAAACAGTTTTACAGTTTACTGTACTTTGACATTCTTCTCGTTGTTTCCTTATAGCAGCTAATAAATAGGAAGTCTCGCACATCCACAGAAAACACCCTTACATATTTTAGTGCATAGTAGAAGCCACAATCTGTATTGTTTTTGTCCTTTCATCATCTCTGCTCCATTTCCTTTTTTTTTTTTTTGAAAACCGAAAAGTTTCTGAACCTGAAAATGATGGGTGCACTTGGCCGAAAACCAAAAGTGCTTTAAAAAATATTTTTAAATTAGCTTTTGTATGTATTAATATTAGACTTTTTAATGAAATTCAATAATTTTAATGATACTGATTTTAATAAAAACAAGCCAATAAAATAACCACACTTTTATTGAAAGTAACACACTAAAATTGGACAGAAGTTACATAAATATTAAATATCAATATTATTCAGTTCTATGCAACAGAATAAGATTTAACAAATGGATTTTTGACCAATTATCCAAATGATGTTCTACAATGCTATTATTATAACTATAGGAGCATGTGAGCAGAGCATAGCAATGAGCGGATCACTAAACGAGAGGATAGCGTCAGTGTTACCCAGCACTGCTATACCACACCATGTTACAGCACAGCAGGGCCATTGCAAACAGAAACAAATATACAACTACATAGAAATTTCATGTTGGCGCATTATTTGAGTGGACTTTGGTTTTCCTCTGAGCATGAATGTGTGGAGTGTTCGCATGGGCCATGAGCAACTGAGCGGAGCACACGCATAGAGAGGAATATTTAGCAGAGCGTCACAACGCGCAGTGATAATGGTTAGAGCTTGAGTGAAACCTCAGCACCAAACACTGAGGGACGGGGCGGGTCAGGGTGTGGCGGCATATATTTTCGGTTCATATGTTTGGCTGTCTTTCTCTTTTGGCCAAAAACTGAAAATGCCATTTTCAGCCGATTAATTTTCAGGCAGCTAAAATTTTGGTGCATCCCTAGTCCTGTGCTTCTCTGTTCTCTGACTGTAAGGGAATATATTCCTTGCCCTCCCTGGCTGGACTGCAATGACAGGACAGCTCAACAAATGACATGCAGCTCAGTCAGGCCAGTGTAATGTGTTCTTTCTCCCAGGGAAGCAGCATGCTCAACACCATCACTGCTCTTACTGGCTGACATGACCCCAGGGTAATGTTAGATACGTGCCTGTCATGTGAGAGATGTAAACTGAAATATGCTGTTATGTGTTGTAATGGAGTTCTATGTATGTGCTGAAAGAATATAAGCAGCTCCTGTCATACTGGAATGTAGACAAGATGGGATGCAGGGTGATGTCATGTAATTTGAGATGGGATTGATAAATAAAAATCAAAGAATAAGTTTGGAGAGAAAGTGGCATTAAAATGAGCAAGATGTATATCTTATGTTAAATTATATTGTTCAGTCTCATGTATCAATATTTATTATTATTTATTATGTATTTATTAATAAAATACATTTTTAATGAGTGATATATTAAAGATATTAATAGATTAAAGGGATGTTATCCCACACTGTTCTACACTAAATTAATATGTATAGGGCATTTACATGTTCATTTGCAGATGTAGTAGCAACAAATTGCACACACAGCCTCGTGAAGGAACATAGGGTGGCTGTATGACACTTCAAGCAGAATTTCACAATGAACAACAATACACTCCAACATACATGTTCGTCTGTGTTTTCAGATGATCAGCGCTTTTTTGCAGAGCATGGTTGCCAAATTTAGAAGATTAAATAAAACACTGGGCATAAAATGTATTGTTTTAAGAGAAAAGCCTTATTTGGGGGATTTATTCTCTTGGCATCTGGCAACCCCAAGCAGGAATTTAGTGGAGGCTTGTTACCAATGCAAGATAAAAAAAAAATAAATAAATAAAAAAAAACTTTTTCAGGACAGATAAGCAATGGGCAATTTTTAATTACTTGAGAGAAGCAGAAATGATCACAGTTGTGCAGCCCTATTATTCAGTTTGTTTCACAAAAGCAGTGAATAAGGCCAGTCCATACCGCAGAAGCAACACATACATCATCAAATGCAGTAGCTAAGGCAAGAAAAATACATTACTTTTGACTTGTTTACTTTGCCTATCTTTGAGAAGAAATGTGAAAAAAGTGTAAGCCACAAGGGCTTGTTGTTTAAATGTATGCACACAGCTGGCAGTTTGTGAAAATAAAAGTCCTTCTGTAGTGTCAGCGGCCTGGTGTTCTGCTGCAAAATTTATGCTAGCTGATGTTTTTGCTTTTAGAATGAGCTTATTTTCTGTCTGTTTTTTATCCAAGGCAGTTTAGAGACTTGATACTGTTGTTGTTTGACAATTGGAGATTTCGCAAAAGTTCCTAACACAGAGCCTTGTGGAATCTCCCTTGTGGGAAGTCAATATCAAGGCCCTTGGCTGAAAAGTCTATTGATACACACAGATGTCTTTTGCAGCGAAGACTTGGGACAGTGTTTTCTGAAAGTGAGCCTTGCGTCACTGGCAACTCATTGAACTCTTCTAAGAAAGTTGGTAACTGCATCATCATGTGATGGGGTACATGGGTGCAAAAGGACAAACTAATCCCATTGTGGCATCATTGTGGTTATAATTAAACAACAGTAGGTTTTACACTTGGTCACCTGCTCAACGGGGTGGCAAGAGTGTTATGTTTAAAGTGGTACTAAAGTGGACCAGGGGGCATTTGGGGATTAGAACCAAAGGCCAGATGAGTAACACCACCGAGTATGGAAGAGTGCAGCTGTGTTCTTGTGCCCATTCTGCTGTTACCACATTGTAACCCTTCTCAGCTCAACAGTCGTCCATTCCCTCCCTCCCGCCCTCTTTTTTTTTTTTTTTTGATGGGCAGCTGATTCATCCTGTGACTGGCAACATTCTCTGGTTATTTTAGACACAGCACTTGTGACCTCAGACTGCACTGGACTGTTATGAAGACACCCACATATCCGTGTGCCAAACTTCACTACTTGTACCTTGAGACAAAAACACAATTTTGTATAAATTATATGATTTATGGGGTGATTTGAGTCATGGCGAGCCTCACAGTGTTGTTTCGCTTTCTCTATGTGGGCTTTGTGAGAAACAGGCAAGGACGACTCACTGAGTGGTGTCCAGCATTTGATAAAGGTAGGTCAGAGCTTTGTTACAACAAGCTTGTGTACATGAGAATCTTGCGCATGCTAGTGCAGAAAGTTTTGAACATGGAAGCTGTTATAACCTATTATAAGGTGTTTAGGGAGATGATTGTAAGAGCACTGATGATTTGAGCAGTGGTAGATCAGTATATTTGCCTGGCTAATTAATCTGCCTAATTAATTCAAAATTAGCATTTTGAAATGATTGTATCAGATAACACTGTGCTTACTTGGTTGATTAACAACATGCAGAATGCATTGTATATGTGTATATCTACATTACTGTATATTGGCCATCAACCACCCTGCTGATATGAACACAATTATACTACATTGTAGAAGTGAAACTCTATTTATGATGTAACATTTGATAAAACTGTTTGTGCATTTCTCACTCACTTTCCTGATAAGTGTGACTGACACACTGCGAGCAGAGAGAATATATATATATATATATATATATATATTTCTGCTCACCTTTAGCAGAAATGGACCCATTTGTAGTACATTCACAGCAGATAGTCGCAAGTGTTGTTATGTGCCGATGATTTGAAAACAAAACCAAAGGTTCAAAAAACAAAATATAAAAGTGAGGTGAGCAACGCTATGCATTTTGCCGCCTTCTCCTGTGTCATCATTACCCAGCAACAGGGGTAAACAACTGCTGCTTTGATGATGCAAACGCACAATGATTTGGACCCAAATAATACAATGTGACCACAGTCCAGCAGAGGAGGGGGGAGCAATTGAACTCTGTTTCGGACCAGGCAATCGAACCAAGTGTGAAAGTACCCTAAATATTAGCATCAACCACTGAGAAAGCAATATTGGATAACCACTAGCACTGAGTATTCAATATATTCAATATATATAAGAAAAATAAATGGAAATTTACTAATTCAGTTGTTATACTGTAGCTCAAAATTTAAAAAGGAAAAGGGGTAGCAACCAACCAAGTGAATTTGCACCAGCTATCAGTTGATTACAGTGTATAAAATCTGTAGAACATGTTTTCACTAAATCAATTATTCTATAGATCTTCCGGTAGCCGAAAGTGTAAGCGCTGCTATACCTTTATATAGGTGAGAGATGACGGTATAATGAGGAGAGATTGGAGCACGCGTTTGACTCTCGGTCGTGAATTGCTGGTGGAGGATAAAATTCTCCTGTTTCTCAGCTGTTCCTCACTGGCAATGGTTGTCGCGGTCTTGCTGTGGAGTATATCTTTTTGCTGCTTTTGCTTGGATTACTCACCTTTGAGGCCTTTGAACAGTTCGACTAAAAGAAAAGATTCTGCTATCGGACAATGCATACCTGTGAGACTGATCTTGTATTCATGCAACGCGATGGACTGTTTACACACACACACACACACACACACACACACACACAAACTCACAACTACAATTATCTATCTTGTTGTATTGAATGTACTCATGTAGAGGTTTGTTATTGATGTAGACTGGGTTATTGAAAATTGCCTTGTAAATACACCAGGGTTTATCAACGTTTTATTGTTTATTGTGGGTTATTCATAAGCATTGCTTGAACTCAACAGACATTCTTTTTTATGTAGTGTACCACCGCTATAATATTTAGTGGAGTGTTACAATGGTATTTTGGACAGCTGGGAACTTTATTCCCAGCTCTTCCCAGAGCTTATAAAATGTGTAAAGGAGTCAAAACAGTGGCAGGAATCCCTCCATCACACACACACGATCTGCTGTGTGGAGATGCGCACCTGATGCCTGGGATGGATAAACTCACGACTATGACGAGAAAAAAAACGATATGCGTGAGGATTCTGTCCTTTTTAGCTTCTCATCTTCCTGTTTTTGGTTCGTTTACATGTCTTTAGTCCGTGTTGCGTTCATATAGCATTCGAACCGCACCAGAGTTCGTTTGGAAGCAAACAAAGACCCATCTTTTCAGTGGTTTCAGTCCGCTTGTTCGGTGCATACCAGGGTTTGGATGGCAGTGTTCGCACATGTTCAAAAGAACCGCACTAACAGAGCAATCACACCAGGGTTCGTTTTAATCGAACCTTATTTGTTTCTTGGTAATATTGTTTTACACTAAGTGACAATAGACCATTATCTTCTTTCAGCTCCTAGTTATGGAAAATGTCCTTACTAGAATCCCTTTTGCAAAAGCCCCTGTGGATGATAAAATTCACTCTTATTTTATTTTAAGTTATTTCTAAGTTGTTATGTAGCTAATCAAAGTTACTTATAATCAAGGCAAATTTGTGCATAAATCTTGTACATAAGCAGCACTGCTGCAAGATGTTTGGCAAGTGGGTGCACAAGGGGTTTGAGAGTTAACAGGTGGATTAGAAACCATCAGCAAAACCTATTCCATCATAAATCTGCACACTCTGAGTGCTCGCCAGGCTTCAGAGCTCCGGAGCTTTAGAACACACACAGGAACACCAGTAAATCTTGCCTGCTGTAGGGGACACAAAGTGAAAAGCTGCAGTGAATAAGACTGGCAACGCCCTCTTGTGTTGTTTAGGCCATTAGTTTAAAAGCTTACTTTACCAAAGTCTACTCTTCTTTACCAGAAACTCAGGGAGCAGATGCAATATCTGTAGTTTGATGGCTATTTTTATAACTGTAAAATGGGAACATTTGTGAATAGCCACTCTTGGCAATATGCTCAAGCGGGATCGAGACTCATCCCACTCTCAGGTATTTTTCTTCTTAAAAATTGTCAGATTTTATAGGCTTTGATAAATGTGATTCGTTAGAGTAGAAATTGAAGTATGACAGTTCCTTTCCCTAAAATCTTCCAACAAGACCATTGTTGTGGTAGAGGAGCACTTTAAAGTTATTTTTTTTCATTGACTATTGATGAAGTAGGTCAACAGGTTTTATTTATTCCTTTCATTTACGTCTTTACTATGGTGATCTACGTTAAAGTTCATTACTAATTGCACAATCCTTACCTACCACTCTACATAGAACTGCAAACTTGTCTAGTTCTTCCTTTATTTACGTATTCAACTTATTTATATATATATATATATATATATATTTATTTATAATTCTATTTAGGATGGTTACACAGTTATTTATCTGTTTTTTATGATGCACAAATGTGGTATACTATGGTCTCATGATATTATGCTTATGACTATTCCTTAAGTCTTGTCTTAAATGGGTATAAAGGCATTTTATGCATTTTTTATGGTGTTTTATGCACCATTTTCTTGGAACAATTTATTTTATTGTAAATAAATAAAATGTATAAATATTTATTTAATCTCATTTCCACATTTTCTTTAACATTCTCCAGTAAGTGCAATATATGTATGTTTTGATGACTATAAATGAAAGATTCTGCCAGTGTATAATGGGGCAGGTTTGAAATTCTGACTCCTTGCTGTTTACCAGTCGTCAGATTTAAGGGCTTTAGGAAATGTGATTTGTTAAAGTAGAGACTGATTATTGCAGTTGTTTATTGTAAAATCGTTGAAGCATAAGAGGGCATTATTGTAGAAGAACAGCTCTGATTAATCAGGTAGACCTGTTTTGTTGGGAAAGTAAAAGGTGACTGATTTATTTGCAAACCCACGTGGAGCTCTTTTGTAGTTTTTCCGATATTTTGGGTTTGACTCAGACTGACTTTGACACATTAACATTACTTCGCACTGCTTCAATTGATTTTCTTTCAATCAGCAAATGTAAATCAAAATACTATACGATTTTTGTGACTTGTTTCTGCAGCAAGTCTGGCTTTCCATGCTGATCAGATATAAATTTATACCAGCTTCTCAATGGCTGCCTAGCTCGGGGAAATGAAGGCCATTCGTCAAGGATGGCAGTGTGAAATGAATTCATGTCTGGGAAATTTTTCCTCAATGCTTGTGTCATATCTAAAGGACATGTGATTGTGCAACCCTGTCTCAACATGCCTGGTGCTCCCCTGTTGAGACTGTGAGCCATCGTAGAGTCTCACTGGTTGTAAAACAACAAGCAATCAAGACTTGTGAACAAGGCCCATAAAAGCGAGGATGGGAATGGGTCAGTAAAGGTTGCCAATGGAGAGGCAGAAGAAAGGGGGAGAAATGCAGCCCATAAATGGGAGAATGGGCCGAGGGATCCATAACTCATGCGAGGTGGGGACTGTGTTGGAAGGCGCTGATGTGTGAGAGAAATGAGCTGGCGTTAGCTCAGATACCTTCTCAGCCATCTCTCACAACCACAGAAAAATTCTAAAATATAAATGCAAAGTATAATTAATTGTTGGCAGAGAACTCTGATGGCTTGCATTATGGCTGCTTGAACTCTACACTGAATTGTTGATGTAGACTGGGAAGTCTTTATAGTGTGACTAGAACATTGCGGTCGCATCTAGAATGAAAAATTACTTGGTTTCTTTTTCCTCGAATGACAGTTAATATCGTATTTTTGAAGGTGCGGTTAGCCCACTGCAAATGTTAATACCAGTAAATCAAGATTGAAGTGAAGCGAGAGAAAGTTGCACTATGTTTTGAAACACGATTCTCCTCAACAGAACTTTTAATGTCGGAAAAATGCGCTTGAACAGTACATCGGAAATGGTCACTATGCAGCAGATCAAATCATTCTGATTAAATACAATAGTTTTACTGTCAAAAAAGTGGTAAATTTAGTTGTAAAAGAGTTCTGTGTCTTCCAGCACTAGAAAAAAGTTAAATTCTGATCTAGGTTGGACTGTGCTGGGTTGGTGATGGTCTAGCTGGTATAGCCATGCTGCTCAAAACAAAAGCTTGCTGTTTAAATCAAATTAGCCTTAATTTTTACAAAACCATGTTGGGAACAAAAGGTAGACCAATAACTAAAATGGAGAAATATGGCCGATAACTGAATATGGCCGATAACTTCGTGTTCAAAGTATAGTCACTTGTCAGAACAAACTCCACACGGGGTCCATGACTGGCTTTATTACACCTCAGAAGACAGTGTTACACTGTAAAACCCAAAAACTTCCAACTGTAGACAAGCAGAACCTTCTTATGTCGATGCATGAAAGATCTTGGAGGAATTAAAAACTATCACAAACTATCTGCGTTTATTTTTACAGATAATGGTAGTTCCACAAAGCAATGATTAATCGGTAAAGACAATATAGGTTGACCTCTAGTGAGGACATCCAATGCTGGTGACCAAAATCCAGACTCCAGGATTGACATATGGCCTTGTCATCAGGAAGATCATCCAAATGTGACACTAGCCTTGGAACATAGCTACCAGGTTTGCTTAAGTAAACATTGGGTGAAGCTTGAGTGGTTCCATGAAGTTATAGGTTATAGGGCTAGTTATAGGGCTACGTATGTCTAGTAGCAGAAATTAGTCGTAAAATTTTAATACAATTCGTAAATTAGTGGTCAGCTGCTATATCTCATAGGCTAATAAATCGTTTGATAACTAAACAGATGATAAATTGGCTGATAGCTTAAACAGACTGCTTCAACAGAGATACATTGAAAACTGAAGTATTTTCTTGAAGTAGAGGTTTCTAGAACTGCTGATCTGGAAAATGAATCTTCACCTCCAACCCCCTTTTGCTCATATAGACCTTAGGACAGCTGCCTGATAATATGTCTCACCTCATTCCATCAGGTATGTCTGTGACTTGACGTGATTGATGTGGACTGACAGAATGAGATGTGAACCCGCTTGGTGCACAGAGGAATGGCCGAGGACTGGCCTGCTTAATCACAATCCCCAAAGCTGAGAAAGTGGCACATCCTTACCTCTGAGGCTGGCCTATATTTAGACAGGAGCCAAAAAAAGGAAATGTAGCCTAGCACCAGCCAACATACACACAGACATACACACAGCCAAAAGTTTCCATCCGTGCATGATTAGAGTGGAGGCCCATATTGCCTGCCTTGTTTTGCCAGAACCTCACAGAGCATGAGAAGTTTCTCATATAGAGGCCCTCCGACCACACTGGTCAGTTTCAGTCAATATACACTGTTCAATCATTTTGTTTTCATTGTGGCTTAAATTGGCAGAATCATTTGAATCAGTCCCACAGTTTTGTAAATTGAGCTGCAATGGCTAATGTGTTTATTTTGCTACATTATATCAATCTACAGTGGATTATGTCCTACTTATGACTAAGTAGGGTCAGTCATACTGCCAAAATTGCTTACTGCCAATAAAAATAAATAAACAAATAACTTAAAAGAACCTTTAAAAAAAAAAAAAAAAATCTACTTAAATGCGACCTAGTGGAATTTGTTTCTGCAACTAACTGCACTCTTACACTTCTTATACTTCTCAGCCAAACCATTTTTTGGTTTATCTTTAAGTCATCCAGCTTTTATTAATGATATTCTAATACCGAACTAGTTTACTGCAGTGTGCATCAAGTGTCTCATACTAGCCACCAATCTAATGCACGGAGTAACGTTTAACATACTCAAATGTATTTTTAGTATGATTGTTTTGACTAAGTAAAACAGCGTTGCGTTACCCCGCAATTTTAATTTGTTAAATAAAGTGACCTGTACGAGTCCTATATTTATATGTATAAGTGCTATAACTCAGCATTTGCAGCTATTTCATTTTTATTTTTATTTTATTTTTTAAGTGATCAAATGTAACTGTAACAATGTTCAAATTCAGGGAAGAAGAAGGTGGACATTAAACATAACTTTAATCATAAAATAAACAACAAAACGAAAGGAGTGACAGCGGCCGACTGCAGTATATAAGCATTATAAACAGTTACATTACAACTCCAAATATCACATCAGAAAGACATTCATTTAAAACAAAAATAAAGAAAATGTTCTAAAAGTGGAAGTAAAGTGTCTAACGAGTGTTTAATAATGATAAAAGTATTTATAATTTTAATAAATATAATCATTTAGACTGTTATTGCATACTGTTAATGTACAACAATACTGAGTTGCAAAAAGTATGTATCTGCCAGTATAAATAGCATCTAATTACTATTTACACTTATTGCAAAGAACTGCTACTTTTACATGGTAAATAGAACATAATTTGCAAAATAAAAAAATGCACTTGAATTATATATTTTATTATTATTATTATTATTTTATTTTTTATTTTTTTTGCATGTGGGATACCATTAAAATGAATAGTAGTTCAATAACTTACCATTCTGCCAGTTTTCACCTCTGATATTATAACAGTGATAAGAATGAAACTTGTATTGTCTTTTTCTTGGGTGCTCTTGCCATGGTGAATCGTAATATTGGAGCTCCATTGATCATGGCTTTTCATAGTCGTGGTGCACGCGCTTAACTCAGCCTACTCAGAGTTGATTGAACTAACTCATTTCAGCTGTTCTGAAACAGAAAACTCAGTTTCCCATCTCAGAGTAAGTCAACTCAGAGTTCAAATTTTAACTCAGAGTTGGTTGAACCTTCTTGTTGAAACGAGCCCCTGGTATTAAGATGACACTCGTACACTGCCAGTTCCTTTACACACACCACTTAAATCTAAAATAATCATTCATAAAGTTCGAAAAGGTTGAAGCAAATTTCAAATCTCGCTTCATAAAAGCATTCTGAGCCGAGGTGCAAGTAAATTTAACCACTTACAGGACTCATCCAAGTGCACGAGCGCTGTCCAGCAGTCTTCTTCGTGAGCGTTTGAGAGTGTGCTGTTAAAAACTAGCCTATAGCGCCATCTGCTGTTAAAAAATATCAGGATCGATCCAGGGATATATATATATATATATATATATATATTGTATTTAAATATCTAAAACAACCCAAACACAGATGCCCAACCCAAATATAGAATGCTGCATTAAACAGTTTCATAAGGGAAAAAAAAATTAGTTTAGCCCATTGCATGAGTTCCGCCAGTAGTGGGCACTCGTGCAACGTAAGCAATGATGTACATCCGAGTCAACGAGACTGAGGGAAGTTAGCGAGGGAAGGGCATCATCCACTTGTGATTAGGGCCAAAGTATACTCCATTTGAAAACATGCTGGAAGTACACAAGTGGTCAACACGTGTGCACTAGAAAAGTTCCATCTTTTTCTGCGCTATTTATCTACAAATGTTATGGCCAATAAAAATGAATTCTCTCCTCATTTAAACTAGAATTATGATTATCTCTTTACCACTTTACTCTCTGTATGCATTCCCATGTAAAAACCAAAATATGTTTTGCACACTTAAGTGCACAGTGAATAGTACATCATAGTGTATTATATTTGTCTATGTATTTTCTCTCTCTCTCTCTCTCTCTCTCTGAATGTAATGATATGTCTTTGAAGAGACATGCAACTTTTTGTATCTTGGTATGGACAAGAATCTGTCTGTCCTAAATCTTTTTCGATTTTCATGCCAGTACCACCCATATAATGATATCATGCAAATCATTGGCTGCAAATTGAAAGGTCAGTGGCAAAATAGGTCAGAATTGACATAGTCTGATACCCTTTGACAGCCACTTGAATCCCTTACCGATTCAAACCTGCAACCTTTCGGTTACCAATTGAGATAATTATCCGCTAGGCTGCACCACAATTCTATTCATTGCATGCATTCTGTGTCATTGAATGCTTGTCAAGTTCACACACCAGGACATCATCTGTTCACAATTGGGAATTTTGCCTGTGAACTGAATATTAACAGCCTTATTTACTCTTGGCATGGCTGTCTGAGTGAAATGTATGGCTGTTGTGAATGACTAGTGACTAGCTGAATGACTAGTTCTGGGCATCATAAAACACCTCTTGTTGTACTCAGGAGAGTGGCGTGACTCTTCTCTGCATGTAGCTCCAGTATTGCTTCCTTTGTTGAGCTATGCAGTGATGCTGTTCACATTCAGTTTTGTCATTAATAATGCATTACAGGACCCCAGGGTTGATTGACAACTTGTATTTCACGCTTGGCAGACCAGTTAATTTAGGAAACATTAGCAAAGCTTATTGTTATTTTTACTCTGTTATGTATGAAACGAACACCGTCCCAGACTGTCAGAGGACAGTTAGGTGATTTTGGACACATGTGATATGATGTTAATCCCATGGTCCTGTTGTTGTAGGATATTATGACAGTGGGTAACCCTTAAGTTTCCTTGAGCCACACAATCTTTACTGGATTTGGCACATCTTTTCAGCAGAATTAGATATTTCAATTGTGTTCTTTTAGCTTTGAACATTGATGACAACTAAATATTATGATTGCGGTGTCTCCTATTACTGATCAGCACTTTTTGTAATGTCTCTGTGACTAGTGTAAATAATGAATGCTGACTTTGCAAGAGCAAGAGTTTTTTTTTTTTTTTTTCTTCTTCTTCTTTTCTATTTGGTAGGGTAATTCTTCCATAGCAAAGTTTTCAGAGGTTTTTGGTGCTCTACCGTTGGGATGTTGTAAACTTAACCATTCTCAGAACATGTGTAACACAATAATGTGTGGCACGACATCTGATCAGAACATATTTAATGATTTATAGTCCTAAACATTTCTGATTTTGGACCAATGAGATTTCACAGTTGGCGAAGCTACCAAGAAACTCACAAATAGCAATCAACAAAGTATCCTGTTTTTTTTTTTTTTTTTGCTTGTTTGGACAAAGAGGAAAGGAAACAGCTTTATCTTTTGTTGATTTATTATGTTGTGGCTTGTTAAGCTGGTTATGGTAAATTTGTATTTAAAAGGTGATTTGTCTGTGAAGAACGTGACTAAAGCTGTGTCTGCATTTTCTCCAACCATAGAGTGTTTTCCAAAACATTCTTGTTAGCTAGTATTACTTTCTCACCCCCAGCTCAAAACGTTATGCAATTTTTTTTAATTATTTTATTTTGAAAGTAAGACAAAAATACAAGATGCCACAAATATTGCAGCAATTGATTGAATTTGATTTCATTCTTGTGCTTACAAGATTGCAAAATTCTGAAGAGACTGAAGATAGCAGGCACAACAATGGCAGTACAACCCTTCTTGATTGTTTTAGGTTGAATGGATCACATAACTGTGTCTCACTGAAAAAACAATTTACTCAGTTTGTACTTTCAGATTTTTCAAGTAAATTTCACACATGGTATTTTAATTTTTTTATTTTATATATATTTTTTTATGTATACATACATTTTAGTTTACACTGACAGTGGCACATGGTAACCACAAAAACGTCAACAACTGATTCTTATACATTATTGTCCAATATAAATGAACAGTAAACACTATCAGGTCTTTACATTTAAAAAAAAAAAAAAAAATGCATAAAATAACACTTAATTTCCACATTTACTCTCCTAGTTCAGTCCTATACAAAGCATGCTGGAAACTTCTATCCACCCATGCAGTTTTAAATTAATACAACGAAAATTATTCATGTAGTCCCAACACAAATGAATTAAGTAAACTTCAGTTTTACATATCTAAGTGGACTGAACACAATGACATAAGGTTGTGATAAAATGTTCAGCAATTGTGTTGTTTTAGCTAATTTTAATTAGGTAAATTGAACAAGCAGCAATTTTGTTTTCCAGTGCATGACTAAACATGCATCTTCAATTTTAAATACCCTGTTTTTTATAGTCCACATTACTGCAAAACCAGCTTTTTAAATTTATTTATTTTTTTTTACTTTTGAGAGTGTTTTTACTGGACAAAAATGCTATCCCAATGTGGACGGAAGGTCAAAACTTAAAGAAAAAAAAGGTGTTTTCAAATACAGTTGCAAGAAGAAGTATGTAAACCACTTGCAGAATCTGTGAAAATGTGAATAATTTTAACAAAATGAAGGAGATAATACAAATTATTATTTTTTATTTAGTATTCCCCCGAGTAAGATATTTTACATAGAAGATGTTTACATATAATCCACAAAAAAAATAAAAAAAAAAAATAGCTGAATTTATTAAAATAACCTCATTCATAAGTATGTGAACCACTGATTCTTAATACTGTGTGTGGTTACCACCCATGCAGTTTTAAATTAATACAACGAAAATTATTCATGTAGTCCCAACACAAATGAATTAAGTTTTCATGTTTTCAAATGTTATGGTCTGTTAGGTTGCAGGTGTTACACATAGTCAGGAGCATTTGTTCTTAGTTTCTGTTTTCATGGATTTTATGGACCGTTTACACAACACCATTTTCAACTAAAAACTTAAAACTTTTAATGCATTTTGGCTGTTCATTTACAGGACAACTGTGTTTTGGGTGCCTGAAAACGCAAACTTTTGAAAACGGGTTTCAAAGTGCAAGTTTTTTTAAACGGTCTCTGTGTAAACAACAAAAACGCAAAACTATGGAAATGATGACTTCATGCACATGCGTATTACATGTTCAATCTATGTTGTTACATCGCCATTTAATGGCCTGGCAGCAGAATACAATGGTTTTAGTTGTGTTTGCGGATCTGTGTGAATGGGGATCGTTTAGACAATGGTGTCATCTGTACGCAGAAAACTCAAAGGAAAAACTTCTCTGTTTTAAGCATATTGTTGTCGTATAAATGTACCCTCAGTTTGTTTTCATCAGAGAAACCAGAGTAGATATATGTGAAAATGACGCCCTTGTGTTTTCGTGTGTACGGCCAATCCGTATATTTTGTGAAACGATGATGTCATCACCCTACGTGTTGACCTTAGTCAGACACCGCTAACAGCACAAAATAGCAACAACAACAACAATAGCGGTCTAAATGATTGTGTTCGTGCTGCAGAAGCAACCGAGCCTATTAGCTTTACTAAAATAAAGCTTTATTTCTAAGCTTTACTAAAGTTTGTATACAGCGCGCACGGTTTCTGCATATGCTCCGAGTCTTATTCTTTGTTTTTAGTGTATCTCTGCGGCAGAATTACAGTGCCACATACTGATCTGGCATGTATACTACATCGTTTTGAGTCGGTTTCAGTGGTTTCGTGTGTACGCAGATATTTCTTGAGACGAGGGGGAAAAAAAATAGGATAGGGAAAGCTCTGGCTTCGTGTGGATGTAGCCTCAGTGTTTGTCCAGTCTTGTTTGCGTTAGCACCAGTCTGTATTCTTACTTTTTAGATTGTTATTAAACTCTGTATCTGAACTTTAATCCTGATCATCTTCTTCTTCCCCATACCTGGCTGACAGTAGGTTTCTGTTCAAATCTTATTTAACTTAGTGCCCAGTACCCACAAAGGGGCTTGGTTCCTGTTGTATTAGGGCCACAGGAAATGCTAGAGTGTCAGCAGAAGACATGTGTAAGCTGAATGTAAACGAGATGTAGAAATAGAATGAATATTTAAAAACACACACACGTTTATAAAATTTATATTTATAAAACGGTTAGTTCCTGTCCTTGATTCTGATTGGTCAATATGACCACTTCACTCAATGGTTCTTCACTCAATCTTACTTATCTTAACATTATCAGTTTGTAGTAGTAAACGAAGAGATGTCATATTGATCACAAGTTCAATATGGAGTACCGCAAGGCTCAGTACTAGGACTGTTGCTTTTCACTCTGTACAAGCTACCCTTGGGAGATATCATTAGGAAGCATGGCGTTAGTTTTCACTGTTACGCTGATGATACTCAGCTCTATATTTATTCAAACCCTGACGAAACTTACCAATTAAGCCTGTTAAACTACAGCTGGTCCAAAATGCAGCAGCTAGAGTTTTTACTAGAACCAGGAATGACCATATTAGCCCAGTTCTGTCAACACTGCATTGGCTCCCTATTAAACATTGTATAGATTTTAAAATCTTGCTACTTACTTACAAAGCACTAAATGGTTTAGTTCCCCAGTATCTGAGCGAGCTCTTAATGCATTATAGTCCTTCACGTCTATTGCAATCTCAGAATTCAGGCCAGTTGATAATACCTAGAATATAAAAATCAATTGCAGGCGGTAGATGCTTTTCCTATTTAGCACCTAAACTTTGAAACAGTCTTCCTATCACTGTTCGGGAAGCAGACACACTCTGTCAGTTTACACATCTGTTTAAACTTGCATACACATAACACATTATCTACTTCTATAATTCAATTCATGTAAATTGTTAGGCTGCATAAATTAGGTCAGCCGGAACCGGGAACACTTCCCATAACACTTGATGTACTCGCTACATCATAAGAAGAATGGCGCGTATACGCTAATATTAGTCTCTCTCTGTTTATCCCGAGGTTTGTTACAGCCTGCCAGATCCAGGCCGTATCCAGATGAGATGAAGGACCTGCTCCTAGACATGACAATAACGCAGCTCTGACATTTCAACTAAATTATCCTCTGCGAAGGCCTCCTTCCCTTTGCTTATGTATAGCTAAAACATTATCAAAATTATACCAGTTCGCATAGATCTGTGGACACAACTAATTATTTTGTGTTATGTGGACCAGACAAGTAATTTGGCAAATATCACTTAAAAAAAAGAAGAAAAAGACCAAGCTTCTGTGCACATACACATTCGAACAAGCAAACCTATAGTATAAACATGTAAATGAACGGCAAGAATGCATTAAAGATATGTTTTTTTGTTTGTTTTTTTTTCAGTAGGAATGGTGTCATTTAAGCGGCCACTACAGTAATAATTCACAATTTTTACAACAAAAGTGATTCAATCAAAAACCAACTTTAGCTCGATAATACTTTTCCTTTTGTCACTGTGAAGCTGCTTTGAAACAATATGTATTGTAAAAAGCGCTATATAAATGAAGATGACTTGACTTAACTTCTGTGTATCACTACACAACACCCTTAGCAACCACTCTTAGCAACGTAAACTGTATGTTCTCAATTGATATTGTTCACTGAAGCGTACTGTATTATGTAGAAGAGTATTGTGAGAAAAAGATTGAGTAAACGAGTTTATTACCTGCATTCAGATTTAGCATTTTCCTTCAGGTCAGTCCTATGTTCATAATGTATTATCTTGTATTATCTTGTCCTTTTAACAGTTAAGGGGTTTTTCCGTGACTGACAGCACTACTCAAAGTTGCATTTGTCAGTTGCATCTTGTTCACAATAATTCAGTTTTTTCAATGTAAAAGTCTTCGCATCGTGCCTAACAACGCCCTTCAGCCGTGACTTATTCATGATACAGCACAGCCTCTCGTACCTTATTGCTCGCACGCGCACACACACACACACAATGTGTGTGTATATATATATATATATATATATATATATATATATGACAAATGTATATAACAGTGTTATGTTGGATTGAGATGAGGTAATTGAAGAAGAGGGAGTGACACACAAGCCCACACACATACAAACGGTGTAAAGGTTATACTAATATTGGATTGTGATGAGGTCATTGACGTGGGGGGGATATAACACACACACACACACACATATATACAACACACAATTCCCCAGATACTACTACTGCACATGCCCCAGCCATTATTTCTCCCTGCAGACAACCTTAACCTAACGCCAGGAAGCAGTGGCCAATTTAGCCCAATGACATAATGCGTTATGATGGGCAATCAAGCCTGACTTCTGCTGACTCCCTCATAAAGCTAATGAAATCAATAGCAGTGTGAAAATGTACACTGCACCCTTATGCCTTTCAGTTGGATCGCTAATACAGAATAATATTTTTTCATAGTTTATGTATGTCTCTATATAAACAACTAGAAATTCAAAGAGATTAACTAACGTAACTGAACTAGGAACAGGTTTTATTATGACGACATTCCATATTGGGATGTGATAGTCGACTCATAAAAATAAATAAATTCAGACAAACACTGCATACGCTTGGCCTTTAAAGCTGCATAGCAATATGTTGACCCAGATACCATGATTATATTTACCAGGCTTCAGTCTTGTTTACTTCTTTTTGGTTCAAGAAGAGCACAATCTTTATAAAGTTCTTGTACAGCTGAATAAAGCATAAAATATATGCTAATCTTCCGTATAGTGATCTTAATCTTATGTTATCAGGATAAAAATATATATATTTTGTAAAATCTCAGATAAGATAATATGTTATGATGTGGTTTACAGTCTGCTGTCCCTATTGTGAACTGTACCATTGTATTGAGTGTGGATTTGGACTGTGCTGGGATTGATATGGTAATGTTATTTCCCTGTGGCTTTAAAAAAAAAAAGGCAGTTGCTGCTTCCTGTGGTGATTAACCTCCAATTAACATCCACATTAATATTCACCCATCCAGCCCTGCCAATTTGAAACCCAGCCTCCACTCTATAACAAAAATAGCCATACAGTGAATAACACCTACTTGAGTTGACATAGCCTATTTATGCATTAGTGTTTTGTTCTGCTAAAAACACTTTTAGATCATTTAGATTGACCAGGGCAATTAACCACTCAATATTTGACAATTTTGAGATTATTGGTATTTGTAAATATATAAAAATGCCAGAATGACCACCAGAAGTGGAAGTTATTCTTATGCCAGTTCCAAAATTCTACCATCATTGTTCTACATAAACTGATGTTGTATGTTAATACATTTTTATTTTTGTGTACATATTGTGTAAAAATGTTTTAATTAAATTGATCAAATATGACAATACAGACATTAATTTACAAAAATAAATAAATAAATAAATAAAAAGTATTTTAATGCTGTCCTTTTGAGCTTTCTCTTTATCAAAGTATCTTGAAAAAAGTATGACTTCCACAAAAAATATATATTGATGATAATA
The DNA here is from genome assembly GCA_037101425.1 of Elopichthys bambusa. Classification (NCBI taxonomy): domain Eukaryota; kingdom Metazoa; phylum Chordata; class Actinopteri; order Cypriniformes; family Xenocyprididae; genus Elopichthys; species Elopichthys bambusa. The sequence goes on from CM074439.1 coordinate 8,378,308, forward strand.
GGAAATGAGCACCAAATCAGCATATTAGAATGATTTCTGAAGGATCATATGACACTGAAAACTGGAGTAATGATGGTGATTCAGCTTTGCCATCAAAAGGAATAAATTACATTTTAAGATATATTCAAATAGAAAACAGTTATTTTACATTTTAATTATATTTCAAGATATTACTGTTTTTACTGTGTTTTTGATTAAATAAGTGCAGCCTTGGTGAGCATTAGAGACTTCTTTCAAAATCATAAATTAAGTTTGTACAGTATATATAGATATTAATCGGATACTCAACAAGATGTTTAAAGCAGAACATAGTGCTTTCCAGATGACTCTTCTATGTCCCAATTATTCTTTAGACAGATATGTTTGCCATTTTCATTAGTTTTTTTTTTTTAATGCAAGATTTTGACACAATTTGTATTGAGGGAGATTGGTGTCAATGAGTGCACATTAGCATGTAATATGTGCACATGCATTGGCAAAGCTGTGGATGAATTAAGATCTTGCCATCTGGTGAGTAGGCGGGGGAGAAAGAGAATGAAGATCAGTGTTGGGGAGGAGAGGGTGGAGCGGGCATGTGTCTCTGACTGGGGAGGCCATGACATAGAGCACTAAATATGTTATTAACTGCACACCATATAATTAAAGACATTTAAACACATTGAAGTAAATAAAAATCTGAATGGAATAATACTGGGCATGTTTCAGCTATTATCCTGTCATAATTGTAGATTGCTGATTCATAAATGTAGACTCATCAAGCTATGAATAAATGAAATCATGTGTTGCTTTTCCTGTTTACAAGTTGTGTGAATGAATGTGTTTTTTTTATCATGTGCTTTGGAGACTGACCAGCTTTTGAATCTTTCCAGGGTTCCACAGAAATGAAGACATGAAGGCCATTGAAGTTCTTCCCATCCTTAAGGAAAAGGTGGCATTCTTATCAGGTGAGCCAAAAAAAAAAAACTTTTATTCAGCAAGGATGCAGTATATATATATATATATATATATATATATATATATATATATATATGTAAAAAACAAAAAACAAAAAAAAAAACAGTAAAACAATTATACAAAGTTCTTTCATGAAACTCTAGATCCTTAACCCAATCTGCTTGCAGCACAGGTGATTGGTTTCCACTGTATCAGTAGCCAATGAGATTGCTGCTCAACAATCAAATACTTGCCTATCGTTTGCTGTAGTAGTTTGCAGCACAGTTTCAGAAACCCTCCACCTTCCCCAGCTCCACCTGTAGGTCTGCAATCTGTGATATTCTGTGATCCATGTATGCTTGTACAGCAGCAGCATGTCTTGCTTGCTCACAGCAGTGTGTGTGTCTGTCAGCAGTGACAAGTTCTGTGCTTGCTCTGCAGCAGCAGCTAAATTCAGCAGCAATAACAGCAGCAGCAGTGTAGCAGATCTATTCCACCAAGACCAAACACAAACATAGTCATATGCCTTACCATGCCAAACTCTTAGAGATTTTTAATGACAGAAATAATGTCACAAAAGTTTTCTATTTATAATAGATGCCGTTGTTTTGAACTTAATATTAGTGTATCATTGTTTCCCACTACTGTCACGTATGGGTAGTTGTAATGATGAAAATTATGTAATTTATTACTCACCCTCATGTTGTTCCACACCCGTAAGACCTTCGTTCATCTTCAGAACACAAATTCAGATATTTTTGATAAAATCCGATGGCTCAGTGAGGCCTGCATTGCCAGCAAGACAATTAACACTTTCAATGCCCAGAAAGCTACTAAAGACATATTTAAAAGAGTTCATGTGTGGTTCAACCTTAATGTTATAAAGCTTCGAAGCTTTACAAATCTTTTGTTTTGAATCAGTGGTTCAGAGACTGTATTAAACTGCCAAAGTCACGTCCCCCAGTGGTGAACCATTGAAATTTCGAAACATTTATGACGTAACGAAGCCTCATTTACTGATATCATGTGACTGGCAATTTGAAACACGCTCCGAATCACTGATTCAAAACAAAATATTCGTAAAGCTTCAAAGGTTCATGAAACAGTGTTTTAAAATCGCCCATCACTAGATATTGTTGAATAAAGTCGTTATTTAGTTTTTTTGGCGCACAAAAAGTATTCTCGTCACTTCATAACATTAAGGTTGAACCACTGTAGTCATATGAACTGTTTCAAATATGTCTTTAGTAGCTTTCTGGGCATTGTTAATTGTCTTGCTGGAAAAGCAAACTTTTGAAAGCGGCTTTCAAAGTGCAAGTTTTTGAAAATGATACCGTTATCATCTCTGTGTAAACAACAAAAATGTGAATCTGTGACATTAGGTAAAGAAATAGGTAACCCTGTGTCATTCTAAACCCCAGGTAAGCAGAATCCTGGGTTATCTTGCTGCACATTTCACACTTCTCATAATTTACCCTGGGTTAACAATCAATCCTGGGATTCATAAACTGACGTTTCACACTGTACATTCCTAAACCCTGGGTTAACATTCGTATTTTGTGTCAGTGACATTGATTGGATCAACGCAGCACGTGACATGTTTAAATAAGCTCAAGCATTTCGCATCCTCAAATTGCCGACTGTACCATCGAGTTTATACTGAATGGATATTTCGGACTATAAAGGTAAGAATGAAACAGTCTCTTCTTCACTCAAATTGTCGTGTTTTCAGTCAGCATTTGACATTTTTCCTCTCAAATGCTGAATTTACTGTTTATATATAATACAGCCTAATACAGCGTTTTTAGTCTCAAATCCGTATGAACGGGGATCGTTTTAACAGCTTTGTCATCTATACAAAGAAAAAACTATTCTGTTTTTTTACATTGTTGTCGTGTAAACGTACCATAAGGATTTAAATACACAGACAGAGTAATCAAAGGAACTACGAACAGGTGAGAATCACAGAGAACTTAGGCAAAACGGAATATGGCAATGAATGAATATGAAGCCAAAACAGAACAAGACTGTTACAATTACATTCTAAGCCATTTATTTAGAAGTGTTTGCTTCTTATCCAAAGGCCTGGATTTCTATGAATATTAACAAGAGGAAACTTATTTGCAGTGACAGTCTTTAACACTCTCAGATATATGAGCTCAAACACAGAGCAGCTTCACTGGGGAAACGCAGTGAGTGTTTAGCTGGCTGCTGACCCAGATAGCTTACGAACGTCTTAATCTTTGGCAGGCCAACTTGCTTATCGTCAGCTCAGCTTGCCTAAGTAGAGATAAAACTCATTTCCAATTTTGCCCTTCTTCCACCTCTGCACTTAAAAGAGAGTTTAATGGAAGTCGGTACGGAATAACGATATGAAGCAATGATATTACTTTATTAGGCATCATATTCTGTATTATACAAAAACTGCAGTTAGTCAAAGAGTTTTACTCAGAAATCTCTTGGCATGGTCATTCATGATAAGTAGGCCATGGTGTTCCAAAGCATCACTATATACAGTAGGTATGCTAGTTAGACTCAACTTTGTTTCATGAGATGAGACATTGTCTTGCTTTACTAATGCTTGAGTGACACAGATGTTGTTCCAGCCAAACAAATAGTGTGTTTATTTGACCTGCAGGTGGAAGAGATCGTCGTGGAGGGCCAGTCCTTACATTTCCAGCCAGGAGTAACCATGACAGAATACGACAGGAGGACCTTAGACGACTTATTGCGTACCTCGCAGGCATCCCCAGGTACTACTTGTGTTTGTGCGTCTTTGTGTCAGTGTGAACATTATTATGCAACACAATTCATAGTCATAATAGATCAGTTGCAGCCAGCCGAAACATTGAGGGACTGATTCCATGGCAGCACAGGCATGGAAGCCATTGTGCAGCTGGAAATGTAAAGTTTCGTTTCAGTCACCATTGTGTTCACCTTAACAGCTCAAGGAAAGATAGTGCTGCATTTGATATACAACCCCAAATCATTTTGTAAAATGCAATAAAATCAAGAATCTCTGATTTGTTCATTTTCTTGAACCTTTATTTAACTGACAAAAGTACAAATTAAGCCTGGAACACACCAAGCCAAAAGCATACTGTGGGGTTGGCTCACGTCGGCACCGTCTGGGTCGAAAGTTGCCCTGACACACCAAATTGACACCCGACGGCCAAGTAGCACATTCGTTCTGCGCCCGCGTAAGAAGAAATGCCTTTGCGTACCAGCAGGTGGCAGTAGCTGAATAGCCAATCAGAATGATCAGATGGCCTGACTGATCAACATGATTCAACATGTCGTATCGGCTGAAAAAAAGCAGAAGAGGACCAACTTCAGCCTATGGTGCGGAACACACTGAGAAAACTTAGTCGGCTGACAAACAAAAACTGCCCGAAGGCTGACTGTCGGCTTGGTGTGTAAAAGATTTTCCTTGTTTTCACTGACCAGCTTGATTGTATTTTGTAAATTTAAACAAATTTTGATTTTTGATGGCTGCAACACACTCCAAAAAAATTGGAACAGAGGCATGTTTACCACTGTGTCACATCACCTTTTCTTTTAATTACACTTTTTAATCATTTGGCAATTGAGGATACTAACTGTGACAGTTTTGCAAGTGGAATTTTTGCCCAATCTCACCTGATAAAAGTCAGCTGCTCAGCAGTCTGTGGTCATCTGTGTCTGATTCTCCTTTTCATGATGTGCCATAAAGTTTCAATAAGAGACAGATTTGGACTGCAGGCAGGTAATCAAGCACATCTCTTCTTCGGTCTGGAGTGTCTAAGAAACCACTCTGATGAAGCACGTGCAGAATGAGGCCTGGCATTGTCTTGCTTCCCAGGAAAGATCTTGATGGCAGTATATGTAGGTGTCTGTACAATCCTAATATACGTCTCCATGTCAGAACTCTGTGCCCTCTCTGCATACAGTCGATGTAAAGCTTTCTCCTTTAAATTTAAAATGTATGCAGTAGTTTTGTTACCTAACCACCACATTAGCATGTTGGAATGATTTCTGAAGGATCATGTGATACTGAATCATGTGAACAGTTGCTCAAGAAAAAATAGACATGCATTTTATCTATTTTTGGCCAATTCATTTAAAATTGCCATTTCAATAAAAATATGATAATATTTGTTCAAAATTGTTCAAAATTTGTTCAAAGTCCAGTCATTTTAATAGGAATCCATGCGATTAGGAATTTCTCGCGAAGGGGTTCGCAGCAGGTCCAGTTGGACGTGCGAATTCACTGCATTGACAGACAGAAAGTGACTTTTGTGTGAGTGGTGCTTCACACATCTACACTACTGACAATAGACAACTGACCTTTTTTTTTTTTTTTTGTCAATGGAGTTTGGGTTCCTTGCCGCTGTTGCCTCTGACTTGCTTAGTTGGGGACACTTGATATTCAACAGTGGTTTTGATTTGCCTGCATTGACACCATTGTATGTGAACTGAACTGAGCTGGACGATGACATCACTGTTTTTCCCAGAGCTGATGTATAGATAAATTAACTAAATTAATAACTATTGATTTTTACAACGGAATGAATCAATACTGAATTTACTTAAGCTGGACAATGACACCATTTTTTTCTAAAGCTGCTGTACAGCCAAAATTATTTGCCAGTTACCACTGTAAAGCTGCTTTGACAATATGCATTGTAAAAAGCGCTATATAAATAAAGGTGACTTTTGTTGTTAGGCTGTATTGCTCACTTACTGTAGGTGTTCAGATGTTTGCTAAGGTTGTTACTAGTGTGTTCTGGGTGGTTGCTAAAGCATTGCTAGGGCATTGCTGGGTGGTTTGCTGCATTTATGCTAGCTGGTTGCCAGGGTGTTCAGAGTGGTTGCTATGGCATTGATGTGTTCTGAGTGGCGTTGCTGCAAGGGTGTCTCAGAGTGTTGCTAGGGATGTTGCTAGTCAGTTGATATGGTGTTTTAGAGGGTTGCTAAAGTGTCTAGGTGGTTGCTAGAGTGAACACCTAGCATTGCTGTGAGTTAAGGATTATTTGCATTTCCTTCAGAATACATTCAAGTGTAGTTAATGTATTTATTTATATATTTATTTTGTGAAATCCTGATTTTGTTGTTGATTTTTGTTTTAATTTTTGGTTTTGAAGCTTCCTGTTCTCTGGTTTGTTTAGACATCACATGGCCAGTTTGTCTTTTCCCTGCTGTGTCCTTTTGTAGTTAGCATTGATTTGACTCAGTGAAACTCAACCAGCTCCACGTGAATCTCTGCTTTCAGCCAGAGGGTTCCAGCTCTGCACAGTTCAAAACTTTATGTAGGTTATCATCTGCCTCAGGGTTCTCCAA